>CM037876.1:131764193-132493008 GCA_021292165.1 Shinisaurus crocodilurus | reverse complement strand
CCACTCTTTGCCTAAGCTTAGAGCAATGGTCCCTCTTTCTTACCATTGCAGTGAGCAATGGTCCCTCTTTCTTACCTGCTTTTTTTTTAAAAAAAAAAACTTTGACTAGGGTGGCACTGCGGTGGGTGCATTGTGCAGCAAAGCCCCAGCAGAGTCTGCGGCCACCTGCTATCGTCATTTCCCCAGAATGCCTCAGGGCCACACTCTGCCAGGTCCTAGAGGCATTCTGGAGAAAAGAAGATGGCAGGTGACTGCAACCTTGGCTAGTGCTTTGCTTTGCAGCATGCATGTTGCCAGGGCCGGCGCTACCGCTAGGCAGACCCAGGCGGCTGCCTAGGGCACGTGGCGGAAGAGGGCGCAAACTCTGCGCCCCTTCCTCGCCTCCGGCGCGCTCCTGCCCTGCCTGCTGCCTCCGCCGCTCCTCCCCGCCCGCTTGCCGGCCGCTGCCGCCGCCGCAGCAACCGCCCCCCCGCGCGCGCGCGCGCCCGCCAACCATCTACCTACCTTCGTCCCATCGCGTCGGAGGAGGCGGCGGCGGCAGCAGCAGCCAGCAGCGGTGGGCGGTGGGAAGGTAGGTGGTTGGCGGACGGCGCGCGGCGGCGCACGCGCGCGGGGGATGTTGCAAAGCAGGGCTGCTTTGCTCCGGAGGCCCCTCCCCACGGCACGAGGGGGGGCGCCTAATATAATTTGGCCTAGGGCGCCAAACAGCCCTGCACCGTTCCTGCATGTTGCCCTAGTCAAAACGTTTTTAAAAGAAAAGAAAAAGGCCAGTTTCAGCCTGAGCATACCTGAAAAGCCCGTGGAGCTTGTCCCGAGACATATGTGCATATGTGTGAATGTGGAATAGAAAGCAGAAGAGAGCTACTTTTTAAAGCAAATGTACGTTCTGGCCAATGTAGGTTTTGCATTTCAGAAATGTGAATATGCAAAAACTGTTTTGCTATCATGTGCAGAAATGCCTTCAAGTTGGATCGTAGGAGAGACATGAGGGGATGTGGTTTTTGGTGTCTTCCCCCACTTAGTACCAGATCTTCTCCAGTGGAACCTGGGATTAGGCTTCTTCAGTATTGGATTTGTGTTGATGATGCTGATGCATTTTTTGTGTTGCCAGTTTTTGTTTCCCTGATCGGTGTAATTACCAATGTTCTTAATAAACAGATAAATGTGTCTGAAGGCCTGTTCTCCAGCACACTTCTTAGCAAACACTTAGAAAGAACAATATCTCTTTTATTAAAATTAGGGAAGTCTCAAAATTGAAACAGACACTAGCTTTGGGATAAGATTGTAGGAAACTGGGAGTATTCCCCCTAAAATTGTTGGCAGGGAGGCAAACACACACACACCAGTGTCTGGATGTTTCATGGTTGCAGATGCTGCCAGTTGCTTTTGGCACAAGTTGAATGGAATAAGAAGCGAGGAAATGCCCTTGACCAAATGGCAGTGATCAAGAACACTTGAAGTCACAATACTCTGTCTATGCCTTTCAGATATACCGATATTCATTTGTAGCCTCATTCATGCAACAATTGTTTTGTGATTTGGTTTTGGTTGTGATTTTTTAGTGATGCTGCTGAATTTGTAATTAATTGGCTCGCAGGTCGAACTTCACCCATTTTTAATGCTCACCTTTGAACAGCCTGGACCGACGTTCATGAATTCACCGTTAAGTTTGGAATGGATTGTGAGCTTCTGAGCATGCTCAGTCTGTATCTAAACAATACTATTTCCGTGCATGGACTGAGTTGGTTGGATTAACCCTTTTCTTGCTTACGGTAACTGTGATGATGTCACTTCACCTGCACAACCAGTCACGTTCAAAGAAACAGCCAGATAGATGTATGCACACCCTTTTTCTCCCATTTCCTTCTCACACATGCCCTGATTTCTTGTTCAGGTAGTCAAACTCAGCACACTCTCTCTCTACACATGTCGGATTGGATTTGGTCATTGTTGTTTGTACAGTACTTTCTTTTATTTTGTTCTGTAAGTAAACATGGTAACACATGACATACTACGCGTTTCCAAACTATAGCTCCCACGATGCACTTTCGTATTGCTCATGCACAAAAGCTCATTTAGAACAAGAGTTCATTTTAAGTGAGAACTCTTGCCTGAGCTTACAGGGGTAAGTTCAGCATTATCTGAGAAAATAATGAATTCACCGGGGGGTATTTTTGCCCATCACTAGTTGTGATATTAAAAATGGAGATCCTGATAGAATAATAGATCCCCCCCCCAATAAAATGAAGTGCCAAAGACCTTTTACAGAACTGTAGCATTAAGGACAACGTCTCATTCATTACACATGATGTAGTTTGTTGGTCTTGGTCTTAGGGACCAATAATCAGAGCCTGGCTACTTCATGATCACATTTTAATGCCCCTCCACTTTGGTTAGGGGTTGTATGGATGCATGGGCAAAATTTCACATAGTGTTCATTAAGGGGGGGGGGAGAAGTCATTAAAAGCACGTCTCCTATTCTGGGAGGAACAAGTGCATGAGAAAAGTGTGAAAATCAGTAGGGCAGGGGGTGTTGATCCTCTTTCAGCCCAAGGGCCGAATTCCATTTCTGAGAAGCTCTTGGGGGCTGCATGCCAGTGGTGGGCGGGGCTGAAGGGAAAAGGTGGCGGTGCTGAAGGAAAAAGAGGTGGGGCTAAAATACACCCACCCCAGCATGTTTTAGCTTAAAGCTCTTCCTTCCAGGAACTAAGCCTTAGGAGAGGCATGTCTACCTTTTAGAATGGGGGGGGGGACTGTGCAAAAGCTGGGAAACCAGTAAACAATTGGTGCTTGGGGGAAGGGGGTGGGGCCATCTGTGGAACCCCAGAGGGCTGTATTGAGAACCCTAGAGGGCAAGATTCGGCGCCCTGGGCCTGAGGTTCTGCCCCCCCTTACAGTAGGGGACTGTAAGAGGTGAAACTGAAACAGCAGTACAAAGCAATGAAATGGGATGAGTGGAGATCTGAACACACCTTTAATTTCCTTCAGAAGAGGACACTTGGCTGAGGTATGTTTTTATTTGTGGTGAAACTGTGTTGTGATAATTGCAGGAAGCAGCACAGATGATGATGATGATGATGATGAGGATGATGATGATATTTTGTTGTTTTTTTGAGGCTGCAATCCTATACACACTTACCTGGGAGTAAGCCTCACTGAACACACATGACCTTACTGCTGAGCAAACATGCATAGGATTATGCCTGGAGACAAGAAATTCATCAGTCGACTGCAGGTTTATTCTGTGTTTATGCACCTAACAGCCCAGTTCTAAACATATTTATCTGGAAGGCAAGCCAATTTGATTTCAGTGGGAGTTGCTGCCAAGCAAGTGTGCTTAGGATAACCTTTTATGCTGGATTGATGTTATGCTCCTGCTGACAATTACTGTTTGAATCTAATTTATTTTAACTTCAAGTATTTTTTTTCAGTGAAAAAAATCCGGCCTGTTGTTATTGTCCTGCTTGAAGTCACCCTAAACGAACTGGGTTTCTCTCAGGTGTTAGTGATAACAGTTATTTGCTTTGAAATGTTAAGACAGACTGCAAAGCCTGATAAAGGTTGCACTGTGTGGGAACAGAAGGCAGATAAGCTGGCTTCCTTGGGCATCTGTTAAAAAGGCATCCGTGAGAAGGGCAATGGGGCGCCTTGGTTCAATGCCTGTCCTTGAAGATGTACAACTCTTTTGCATCCTACTGTTTTTATCTCTGTCTGCAGGTGTAGCGGGAGAGAAATGAAATGTGGATTGATAATATTCATTCTGTTGTGTGTGTTTGAGAAGGCCTGGCTGGTCACATTGTTCCAGGCTGTGTATATTTACCAGCAGCACCATTTTTAGAGGGTGGGGCGGGCAGCATTTGTTGATTGAGAGTGTGTGCTGGATATCTCTGATTCAAATTGCAGCTCAGCTCACTGAGTTGCCTTATGCAAACCACCATCTCTGGTCCTCCCCTCTCGCCTTTTCTGATATAGGGATAATGATTCAGAATGACCTGAAAGAAGAAACAACATGGCTTCCGAAAAGGTGTGTCCTGTCTCACTAAGCTTTTACAGTTCTTTGAGAGTGTCAATAAAGATATGGACAGGGCTTCACTTGTCCACTTGGACTTCCAACAGGCTTTTATTCATTCATTCATTTATATTTATACCCCGCCTTTTTTCCTGCAAGGAACCCAAGGCGGCTTACATAATCCTCCTCCTCCTCCTCCTCCTCCTCCTCCTCCTCCTCCTCCTCCTCCTCTGTTTTATCCTCACAACAACCCTGTGAGGTAGGTTAGGCTGAGAGTCAGTGACTCGCCCAAAGTCACCCAGTGAGTTTCATGGCTGAGTGGGGACTAGAACCTGGATCTCCCGAGTCCCAGTCCAACACTCTAACCCAGGGCTCTCCAACCTTGGGTCCCCAGATGTTGCTGGCTGGCCTACAGCTCCCAGCATACCCAGCCAGCATGGCTAATGACAAGGGATTCTGGGAGCTGTAGTCCAGGAACATTTGGGGACCCAAGGTTGGAGAGCCCTGCTCTAACCACTACGCCACACTGGCTTTTGACAGCGTCTCTCACCAAAGACCTTTGAGCAAACCTAGCAGTCACGGGATAAAAGAAGAGGTCCTCTTATGGATCGGTAGCAGGTTGAAGAACAGAACACAGAGAGTAGGAAGAAATGGTCACTTCAGTTCTCACAAAGGAAGGATGTAAACAGTGGGGTCCCACAAGGATCAGTTTTGGGACTGGGGTGCTTTTCAGCTTGTTAATAAATCTAGAGGGCCAAAGCTTTCCCACCTCTGCTATATATGAATATTAAGCCTGGGACCCAAAGAACTGCAGCTGCTTCTGTGCACGTAGGGCATGGGTAGGCAACCTTTTGGGGCCGTGGGCACATTTAGCAATTTGAGAAACTATCCTGGGCACCACCACAAAATGGCTGCTATGGGAGGCGTGGCAAAGGACAAGTAACCTTTCCAAAAGACTGAGTACAAGGCAGAGGTGGGGTCTGAACACCACCACCAAGAGAAACCGATCCCAGCTGCTGGTAAGAAAATGTGTTAATTAAATGTGTGGGAGAAATAGAGCACCTTGGCGGGTGCCAAGAAAGGTATCCGAGGGTGCACTGGTGGGTCCATGTTGCCTGCCTCTGTGCTAGGACTTTTCAGATTGTTCCTCCCCACACCCCTCTGCATACCTTGAAAAGCTGGTCATGAGGATCAGGGAGTGCTCTAGCGTATTGCTCCGTGGTAGAGCCATACACATTCCAGGCAAAAAGTTCCAGGTTCAGCCCCTGACATTTCCTGGTAGGGTTGGAGAGTCTCTTGTCTTAAATGCTGGAGAGCTGCTGCCGATCAGTGTAGACAGTGCTGAGTTAGAGGCACCAATGGTCTGGTGGTGTAAGGCACTGGGCAGCTTCCTGCAATCCTATCTGACGCAGTGTTGGGGCTGCATCTGGAAGGAAAATCCTCCCAAGTCTTGAGCACATGGAGAAGTGCTACATTTGTGGGTAGGGATCTTCGAAGTTCTAAGAAAGATGACTGGGGATTTCTCTATAGACCACTCTCTCTCTTTCAGAGGTCATGCCCTCTTGAAATGTTCAAGAAGTCATTGCAACCTCCCCCAATCTGGTACCCTCCAGATATATTGGACTTCAGCTCCCATCAGCCGCAGCCAGCATGGCCAGTAATCAGGAATGCTGGAAGTTGTAGTCCAAAATATCTGGAGGGCACCAGGTTGGGGAAGGCTGGATTAAGAGATTGCAGTGCACGGTTTCTCATACGCTATTCTTCTATAGCAGAAGATAATATACATCCGTATAAATACATACATTTATGCAGCATATATAAATCTATGGTGTCACTGCATTTGAAATGCTGTGTACAGTTCTTCTTTGTGGTCTCTGTGCATCACACATATGGGCTCTGTGCCTGCGTGGAGCCCATATGTTTGAATGCACAGATGACCACTCGAAGAACCACAGTTAGAAGTAAGCAACCTGTTCTTCTGGCTGATCCACTTTAAACATCGGTTCAAGATCCATCTGTCACACATGCCACCAAAACTGTATTCTCTTAAAAGGTGACTAATTCATGTTATTTTATTGTGGGGATGGCTTTTTCACCAGCAATAAAATAAGATTCCCCAAACTGCACCGAGTTGTTTCCCAGAACTGGAGACTGGGTTTGCGGAGGACCCGAGCAATTTTAAAAGCCAGATTGGCTGAGAAATAAGCTGAGCTACTTCCTTTTGGGGTGGTGGTTGAGAAGTAGTCCAGCTCATTTCCGAGCCAAACTGACATGAATTGGAACGGGGGACTTGTCAGTCTCTAGTGAGAAGAACAGCAACAAGACCAGTTTTGTTGGGTTTTTTTTAAAGGTTGCAAGTCCACTTCAGGCAATTATAGGCACAACACACTGTCCAAGTATGGTGGGAAAGGGTGAGATTGTGTGTTTGGGGGTTCTGGCAATATGATGTATGTGTTAAAATGTGTAGCAAATATTTTAAAAGCCATTACATACTTTAGCTGCCTCTCCCATTTTGCAGAAACCATGTAATTTGACCTGAGTTAACCAGCTGTGCAGCGTACACAGAGCTGATCTAGCATGATTACCGAATACCTTGCAGTGCATCAGAAAATCCCAAAGTGAAGCAAAGGGCTTTGCGATTTCAAGATACACATGTTCCATTAATAATGGAACTTGTGATGTTTGATCACTATCGTAAGGAAGGGTATGGAGTTGCAAGGGATAATGAGAGGGTGTACTTTAAATGCTGCATCTTTTGTTTACTATTCCCCCCTTCTAGGCATAGTTTTGTTACCAAAAAGCATGGATCATTTGTGAGCAGATTTTTATAACCTGAATTAAGTAGCCCACATTTAGACTACAGCTAGCTATACTACTGGCCCAGCAGGCAAAGCTAGGACTGGAATTTTCTAATCAACCCAGCCCCAGACTCCTGGCTACTAATTTGGGTTCCCTTTCCCCCCGCCTTGAAAAATTCCTTTTCTTGTCCACCACACTCCATTGATACAAACACCTCTGAACAACTCCTGTCTTGACACTGTTCTGCTCTTCACTCTCAAAGATACTGTTACGTTTTGTGCATATTTGTGCATCAAATATTTGTTCACACCCCTATTTGAACATAATCTGTTCATATAATAAACGTGTGTGTGGTACGGGAGGCATTGTGGTTGCAGGCTTCTTTCTCCAGTGTATGGCTTATGCTGGCTCAGCTTGTCTGAGCGTGGAAAGCTAAGCAGGGTCAAGCCTGGTTGTTACTTGGATGGGAGACCCCTCCTCTAGTTTCCTGCATTGAGCAGGGGGTTGGACTCGATAGCCTTGTAGGCTCCTTCCAACTCTATGATCGATGAAATCTATGTGTATTCATTGTACTGTCCGAAAAGACTCCTGCATGTACAGCTGCACTATGCACAAGGGGCTCTTCACATGTTTGGGTTTGCTTCTCCAGGGCTCGCACATGTGCTGAGAAGAGCCCTCAGTGCATATAGTTGCACACACTAGGGTCTTTTCAGACAGCGTAATTAACGTGCAAAAGTTGGGGTGGGGTGCCCTCCCATGTTCACTGTGCATACAGGTAATGTAGGAAAAGAGCTATAGCTGTCACCTTGATATGGGATGGAACATGCGTAGAGTATAATAGCACACCCTGGAACCTCTAGATGTATTTTGAGATGCGTAACAAAGCCAATGGAATGTCCAGTTCCGGGTGCCACATTGTAAGAAGGACTTTGATGAGCTGGAGCGTGTCCAGAGGAGGGCCACCAGGATGGTGAGGGGTCTTGAAACCAACGGTTGAAAGACCTTTGTATGCTTAGTCTGAAGAAGAGAAGATTAAGGGGAGATACGATGTCTGTCTTCAAATACCTGAAGGGCTGCCATGTGAAAGATGGAGCAGACTTGCTCTATTTTGCTCCAGAAGCCAAGGCTAGAACCAATCGGTAGAAATTTCAGGGAAGCAGATCTTGGCTAAACCTTAAGAGAAATTTCCTAATGGTAGAAGCTGTTTGACAGTGTAACAGACTGCCTCTGGAGGTGATGGGCTCTCCTTTGCTTGGAGGCATTTAAGCAGAGGCTGGACAGCTATCTGTCAGGAATGCTGTAGGTGCGTCCTCCAAGGTCCCTTTCAACTCTGATTTCATGAAACGCTGCCCTGCCCTCGTTTAATGTTGCTGCTGCGCCTGCTCCTGCGCCATCAGGTCCTCCACCCAACCTCCTCCCTGCCTGTTCATGGTGGTGGGGCGGCCATGTTAAAGCCCTGCTTGCCACAGCAGGTGGGGCAGGAAGCCGATCCTCTCTTTGCAGGGCCCTGGGAGGGCATTTGCCCCTCCAAAGCCCCACTGAGATGCCATCTGTACACCCCACCCAAAATGTTATCTTTGCTCAGGACTATCAGCATTTACATTGTTCCTTTAAAAGGTGCTTTCTGTGGATTTACCACCATGTGGCATTTTCCTAGTTTGTTTATTTATTTTTATTTATTTATTATATTTATACCCCGCCTTTTTTCCTGAGAGGAACCCAAGGCGGCTTACATAATCGTCCTCCTCCTCTCCATTTTATCCTCACAACTACCCTGCGAGGTAGGTTAGGCTGAAAGTCAGTGACTGGCCCAAAGTCACCCAGTGAGTTTCATGGCCGAGCGGGGACTAGAATCCAGATCTCCTGAGTCCCAGTCCAACACTCTCACCACTACGCCACATAGTACATAAATCTCTGAGGAGGGAACAAACTAAAAAAATCAAAGGGTCTCTTCCTTGTTAATGGGGTTTGCTGGATTTAAATGCAAATTTGTAAACAGGTTTTGCTTCACTGGGATGAAAACATTCAATAGAAAGACTGCAGAGGGTTTCTTTTAATGCCATGTGTTCTCTCTTCACCATCCCTCACCCAAGGCCTGCAGGCAATCGATCCTTAGAGGAATGTGATAGCTAATGCATAGGATTCACCTCAGTGCTTCTTAATTTCGTATCTGACAAGGGGATTCAAAATGTTCAAATGATATAACTGCTAATGATGCTGGTAAAAGACAATAGGGATTTTTCATTTGGTTGTGGTCCCTGGCTCTGCATTTGCTGTATAGTGCATGTGTTTGTTTTTTAAAGCCATCTTGAATTATTTGTGGAGGTAGCAAAGTCAATTTCTGATGTTGGAGGGTATAACATAGCATCTGTTTTGCCCTGAGGTTTGTTTCTCTCTAGTAAATATTCCAGAATAACTTCACAAGTTTCCCTGGAGTGAAACAATAACTTTGCAGGAAATGTTTCCATTACCCATTTTAGGACAAAAAAGTGAGATGAAGGCATTATTGTACAAGGAAAGTGAAATGCTTGGCTTTAAACCTTTTTGTGACCTTATGCATCCAAGGGGGGGGGGGAAGAATTATAGAATTGATTAACAATCCTTGTTTATATAACCAAGAAACAATTCATTGGGTAGTCTTAGGTCAGGGGTGGGCAATTGGTGGCCCTCCAGATGTTGTTGGACTGCAACTCTCATCAACTCTCACCATTGGCTATGCTGGCAAGGGCTGATGGGAGTTGTAGGCCCAAACATCTGGAGGGCCACAAGTTATACTCCTGCTTAGATGACTCATAGGAATGGATCATTACTGATCTTTCGGCTCTAGCCATTAGGTGATAACTTCCAGAGAGGGAGCTGTGTTAGTCTGTTGCAGAAAAAACAACCAAGAGTCTTGTACCAACTGAAAGCCTTAAGGAATGTATTATGGGGAGTGGCTTTTGGTAGTGCATGTAGCTGCATTTGCAAAAAAGTGGAAGCCAGAGTTTGTAAGGGGGCTCCTTCGATCCTGGCCATAAGCCTACTGCAGGTTCCTGCTTCCTTTATTTATTTGAGTATGTAGCAACATCTTTTTCTAAAATTTATTTCACTCTTAATTCTGACTGGTTTAGTGCCTGAATACAATAAAAATAATTTAAAAATGTGTCACTTGAAAGCTTGCTTTCAGCATTTTAATGATTCATTGAATCCATAAAAGAGAATCCCAGTTTCCCGTGTTTTTCACCCAGAATAGTAATTTACCTGCATGAGAAGCATTCGGTGGCTCATATTCCAGCCTATGCCGTTTGTGTGTTAACAACACACATTGTTCACGGTCATGTTCTAAGATGCCTTACAGAGCTTGAGATGCCAAGTGTTCTGCAGTTTTGAATGCTGGATAACCTATCAAGAGTATTTAGAAGTTTTAAAGTCTAGGATTTCAAAAAACTGGGCCTAATCCTAAATGTGTTGGCTTTTGTGATGACATGTAATAATATTGTACTGAAAATGCTTTCATGTGCTGAATGTCAAAAGCCTGTTTATCTTCCATAAGAAATAACAGCTTGAAGAGGCAGTGGTATTATATAGATTTTGAATAATCTACACTTCGGCAAATGACAGTTCCCACCTTCCCAACTGGTATAAATCCATTGTATGTTTTCTAATTTTTTTCCTGGAGCTCACTAATTAGGTCTTGGGGAAGTGAGGTGAACACAAAGCTATTGGCCATGCGGGATTCCACACGCCTTGCTTGAAGGTCTTTAACCAGTGTGCTGGCTCAGTTTCATGCCGGGTTTGCATGCTAATTATTTATGTGCCACTGCAGCTTCCTTTTGCACCATAGAGCTCAGCGGCATGCTAATGGACCTGGCAAAGGGGGCAGGACACTGAGCCTGTCAGCCACAGCACCCCCTGAGCCAGATTCTTTTGAGGAACTGGCTCTCCTTTCACCTGGTCACTCACGGTTCCCTGCTTGCCCGTGCAGACCAGATGCACAATGTGGGAGTGACCATGTGGTGAAGGAGTGCTAGGCTAAGCAGTGGACAACCCCTTTAAGGTTCTCCTCTCTACGTGAAGCGGGTGGAGCCTGGCAGGGGTAGTCTGACCCTAGGCAGGGCTCTCCAACCTTGGGTCCCCAGATGTTACTGGACTACAGCTCCCAGAATCCCTTGCCATTAGCCATGCTGGCTGGGTATGCTGGGAGCTGTAGGCCAGCAACATCTGGGGACCCAAGGTTGGAGAGCCCTGCCCTAGGGGATAAAAAGCCTCAGCTGAATTCTAGACTTCCCTGGAACAAGCCTGTGCTTGGAGCTATCCAAGGTCCTGCAACTCCAGCCTAGTCTGCCTGGCTAAACCACCCTCAGGCATCTGCCCTGTGCTGTAGGCTCCAGCTTCATCCCTTGTTGTTTGCCAAGGGATTAACTTCTAAGTATTGGTCAGGCTTTATAACTAGCACTTCAACATCAACCATGTTCCATTTTATCTCTGTATCCACTTAGGGGTTTGGTTCTCATTGCTGTAATGGCTAGTTTGTGTTACGAATGAATTTATACAAGATATAATGCCACACACACTCAACCTGCAGTAAGTATTTTAAAAACGTTCCCTAGCCTCTCAACACTTCAAAATGGATAAAGAAGGGGGAAATAGTCAGCGTGCTTCAGGTGGTCTTGTGTGGTTAATGTACAATACCATGTGCAAGTTATTGCTGTAGTTTCTGCTTGTAGAATTCTCTGTTTACCTCTCCCTGAACTTTTGGATTGAATGAAAGCAGAATGACTGAGGAGGTCAATACACTAATCCCATTCCACTTTTATTTAGCTATAACAATAATTTGTCTCTCTTTATAAAAAAAAATATCCCTGTTGCACAGGGTTATGCAACTAAGCTTGGCTGAAGAATTGATGAAGAGGAAAAGCAGGAACCTGCCACGCACATTAAGTTGTTAAGTACTTGGAATGGATTTATTTCCACAGCTTTCCTCGTTTTTGCCCTTTCCCCCTTCCTGTTGCTCTCTCATGATGCAGTTAGACAAAAGGGGCCTTAGCTGAGAGGCATTCTAACAGAAAACTGGTGTGCCTTCCCACAGATAGTATTTGTCCAGCGTTAGCCTGTTTGGAATCCAACTGCATTTGTGCCTTATATATCCTGAATCAGGCTATTCAATTATCAGTTTGGGTATTATTGAAAGATATTTCTGTTTTAGACTATAGCAACAAGCTCCACATGAAAGAGCATGTTTGAAAAGAGTCTGGAAATTACAATCAGTTCAGAAGGTGGCTGGTAATGTGTTTCATGGGGAAAGCTGCCTGGAGATATAATGACAATCTGACAACTTCGCTGGCTTCTAGCTGGTTTCTGAATCCCATTTGTAAGTGCTGACCTTTTTAAAGGCTTAAATGGTCTGAACCCAGGATACATGAGGACCACATGTTCTTGTATGAACATCTCCAGATATTCAGATCCTCGGAGGATCTCTGTGTGTCCTCCCCTCCCACACTGCCTTAATATGGTGGATGGCTCCATGGGACAGGACCTCTATTATGGCACTGAAGCTGTGGGACTCCCTCCTTGGGAGGTCTTCCTCACTGGCTCCTTCCTTGTTGGCCTTTAGATGTCAGGCCAAGAAGACTTTCTTCCGGAAAACATCTGGGATGCTCTGACTATCTTCACTGATAGGTGCATGCTACTTCTGGCTAACTCTGTTACTTGGCTTGACTTTTTAAATGTCAATCAGTTTGGATTGTTTCTTGTTTTATATGAAGTTTTAAATGTGTATTTAGTATATTTGTAAATGGCACTGGAGATTTTAAATTGAAATGTGTGTGTACATTAATTTTTTTGTAACTTGGCAGAAGATTTAAGGGTAAAAGGAGAACTCTGGGCTTCAACACTGGAAAGCAAGTTTCCAGTGTTGGGCATGAGGGAACTGGGGTAGTTCAGTGTTGAGAGTACAACCTACAAGTCCCCCCTACTGGTTTAAACCTCTCTTGAACCATGAACTCACTGTGTGCTTTGTTTTCTAGGTGAAGGTTATAATACATTGTAGTATAGAAGTGACTGTAAAGTACAGTAGTTTTGTCAGAGATGCATGGACAAAGGGACAACCAGATGGTAATATTTTAAGGCAATGGGAAGCTGAAAGGAGGCTGCTCCATAGCAGGAGTGGATATTTCGACTGCCTATCCATATCGATAATAGGAAAAGTTGACTGGGCACTTTATAAGGAATTCATACATAAATAATAATTAACTGCCTGATAGTGCCAATCGGTAGCTGTTACAGAAGCCCCCAAAGAGCAAACTCTCTGTTCGTTTTGATGGCTGGGGATTACTTGTCCTTGGTAACTGATTTTTTTGTGTGTGTGACATTGTTCCTACTAGAATAGAAGTAGTACAATTTGTACTACTGACCCATCCCTGACCCTGGATATATATGCTAGTAAATGCAGGATGCATTTGCAAGAATGAGTACATGCTGTGGAGTACTTCTTGAAACCCCACCTTCAGAGTCTGATTAACAGTGTAATCTTACTACTCAGAAGTAAGTTCCATTTAGTACAATGGGGATTACTCCCAGGTAAGTGGGTAAAGGATTGCAGCCTAAAGGTATTAATGGAGAATGGAACCCCTAAACGCCTTCATTACCTTCCATGTATGATTCGTATCCCTCTGTATATGATATAACTAGCTGTTGCTCGCGGCGTCGCTCGCGTGGATTTTAGGATTTGGTACAATTGTTTTTAAAAGAAGCATGAGTTTTTTGTTCAAACTGTACGAAATATAATTTACAGGTTGATGTCTTAATGTAATATACAATTTTTATTGCAGACGTTAGTCGGGGCGTATTGGCTACAAAACAAAGATAGTTGTTCCATTCATTTGTGTCTTTTCGTGGTGTTATTAGAAACAGACAATGAGACAGACCAAAAATTTAAAAATTACTTATTTGGTATCTGCAACCTTTAAAAAAAATTATTTCAGTACTTCTTTGTAAACTGCATTAGTGGTTCTCCCTTCAGGTGCTAGGATGACCAGAGAGTTAGGTGAGCTAACTCTGGAACAGGCCATGTAAAATTGGCAATGTGAGAAGCAGTCTTCCCTTAGGTCAATCCCTGCTACCTGCAATGTCGCCCCTGCGACTTGTTGATGGTCATGGTGAAAGAAACCTTTAGGGGGAACTGAAGTCTTTTGAATTCAAATGGATATTCTGAAGGTATAAGAGGTATTTGTGGTATGAACACCGACTCCCCCTGGCCAGAGCTAGAAAACAAATTAGAATTTAGGAAAATGGAGCTTGAGGCAGAAAAGGAGGAAAGAGAGAGAGAGAGAGATGAAAATGAGAAAGCTTGAAGCAGAGAGAGAAAGAGATAGGGAGTTAATAAATTCTATTCGGGGGCAGTGAGAAAGGTACACAATGTCTACCCAGCGTAAACACCACAATAAACAATAATAGTACCGTATTTTAAAAGAGTGTTTCCCCCACAGACAAATTATCCCAGTGAGTCAGGACTTCTTCTTTTATATATATAAATAAATTGTAAGCAGACTAATAATAACCAGGGATGTTGAAGAGTCCTTGGTTTTGAGTCACGAGTCGACTCACGAGTCTTTGGACTCGAGTCCGAGTCCGAGTCCTTGGTCCAAAATGGTGACTCACGAGTCACGAGTCACTCCCAAAGCTGACTCCACGAGTCCCTATTAAAATCAATGGCAGTTTTTCCTAACAAAATAAGGCTATTTCAGATGTGTGGCTTAAATAAATTCTAGGCACAAGTGTGCCTTTTTATTTCAAAACTCTGCAACTGATTTTGGCAAGAACAGACCAGGCTGACAAGCCCAAAATAACCAGATAGGCAGAGGAGGCAGGGAACCCAAAACAGGCAGGCAGAGGCCTTTGTCTTGGACAATTCAAACTGTGGAACTGGTTAAGAAGAGACCAGGCAGGCAGAGGAGGCAGGGAACCCCAAACAGGCAGGCAGAGGCAGCCAAACCCAAAATGTCTGAAAGGTTACATTTTAGGAAAATGATTTTAAAAAATAAACTTGCTGTACTTCCTAAAACCTATCCATGTTGCATTTGAGGAACACGATTTTGGAACACGAGTCCTTGGTCTCGAGTCCTGAGTTGAGTCTCGAGTCCCATTAAAAATATTGGGACTCGAGTCTGACTCGAGTCAGAGGGGGGATTCAGTCCGACTCACGAGTCGAGTCCTGGAGTCCGAGTCCCCATCCCTGATAATAACATATTTTTTAATGTTCCGGATAGATGCCGCACACACAGCAGTCAATCAGTCAGTCAGTCATTAAAAATTCTCCCCCCTTTTCACCTCCTTAGGGATGGAATTTCCAAAAATCCTTCCTTAGTGGGTGCCTACGTCATAAAAACAACGTTCCTTCCAAATTTCACGTTCCTACGTTAAACAGTTTGAGCTGGGCGTTGATGAGTCAGTCAGTCAGTCAGTCAGGACTTCTTTTATATATATAGATGACTTCTGTATCAGGAGGTAAAATTTATACACTGCATTTTGACTGCTGCTTGTCAAAATATTCCATTTTCAGATGTTTCTAGAAATTGGCATGTCTTGGAGTACATGTGTACCAATCTTAGCTTTGACATTGATGTGGAAATACTTAACAATTACATTCATTTCCTACATTTCAAGAGAGAGATGTACAAATGCCCAATCTTCCAGCGGTATGTTCAGAGTTTCAAGTTTCTAAATTGTAGGTATATGCCAAGAAAACCTAATTTGGTAATCATTCTGAAAGGGAATACAAGGATGAAAACCTACAATTCAATCACATTATTTTAAATTTTTTAATTGTTGAAAATGCATTTTGTTTTCAACCTTATAAAACATATTCTCTAACAACCTAACTCGATCTGCCTTGCTATTATTGTTTCCCATGGGATTCTTTCATTTAACTGCATTGTTTGATTTACTTTTCCTAAGAAGTAGCCACAGTGAGTTTCAAACATTTTGTTCTATAATATACTTCTACCAACACTGGTCATTTAAAAACCTTAAATTAAATAACCAACCCTGCTTTGAATACAGCAGGATTTGGGATTAGAAAAGGAGTTTTTATTTTTCAGACAAAGTCTCAAGTTTACAATAAGAATGAAAAACAAACAAACCAAAACATCCTGTACAAACAACCTTTCCCAACCAATTCTACTGCCAGTCTAATCTTTGCATGGCATTACCCTAAATACATATCAATGGTTCTGTTCATCTTTTGGGAAATCCTGCACAGTTCTGTTCATCGTCTCTCATGAGCATTATCTAGCAGCTAGTTCAGTGGCGATTCCTTGGAGGAAGTCTGCTTTTGATCTAGTTGCATGGAAGCTCCATGACCTCATTAAAGCCACAGTCTCAGGAGTAGATATTTAGCATTTTTTATAACAGAAAAATGAAACGTTTCCTTTTTATTAGGCATACAAATTCTAATCTTCATGGGTAACGGTGCTTTTGATTGTTAATATTGCCATTAGTATGGCCTCTCTTCAATCTTATAATGTTGTTTAATGCACAACTGTGTATATTCGGGTTGATATTAATGCACCGATTAATGCACTTCTTAGTAGATCAGATTAATTGTTCTTTGCTTTTTGTTTTGATGGGGTCAACGGGGATGTTACTTTGTCAGTAGCCAATTTCTTAAATGTTGTTATCAATACTAGACTGTCAGTGTTTGATCATTAGAATTGTTCTTGTCTGCTATATTTTTTCTTTCATTTATTGTTTGTTTGGTTTATAGTATGGTCAATGAACTAGTACAACTTGATTGATTGAAAATTTAAACAACAATAAAAACAATAAAATGCAGGTCCGCAGAGGGTAAAAAGCACATAACGCTTGCCTTTGTGCACTGAATAGGTTAACAGTCTTGGCACTTGCACTGCTTCAAATGTTCAATACCTCCTTGAGCAGCCAAGTGTGTTAAGGATCCAGTGAACAGTTGGCTGAGCACCACCTCCAGATAACCTCATGAATCCATCCCTTCCTTGAGAGAACTTCTGGGAATAAAAACAGGGGATGATGAACAGACCGAGGTGACAGAAAGTATATTTTAGAAGGAGCACTTAATGTGTATGCTGTGGTCATCATCAGGCGATCACTCGTGACCGAGTAAGATTGTCTTCCGGGATAAAAGGAGGAAATTCTAAAGAAGATTGTGTAGACTCTAGCGATGGGTCCGTAAGTGACTGTGGAGGCCAATTCTAGATCCACACAGCTTCCCACAGTGAGGACACAGGTTACCAGATAGAAGATGGTCCTGTAAAGGATTCATTTGACGTGCTTTTCGCTTAGCACGTTTCTCCCTTTCACCTTGCACTCGGGCTTCTTCAAAGTCCATGGAACCTTTGTGAAAGGCCAACCTCCATTTAGATCGTTCATGGGCCAGAGCTTCCCAGTTTTCGATGTTTATATTGCATTTTTTTAGATTAGCCTTATGAACATCTTTAAACCTCTTATATTGACCACCGATATTCCGCTTTCCATCCTTGAGTTGGGAGTAAAGTAACTGCTTTGGGAGACGGCAGTCAGGCATTCGAACAACATGACCGGTCCACTGAAGTTGGCGTTGAAGGATCATTTTTTCAATGCTAGTAGTCTTTGCTTCTTCCAGTACACTGACATTTGTTCGCCTATCTTCCCAAGTAATTTGCAGGATTTTCCGGAGGCAACGTTGATGAAACCTTTCAAGGAGTTGGAAGTGACGTTTATAGATAGTCCATGTTTCGCAGGCATACAATAAAGTTGGTAATACAATGGCTTCATAAACCAGTGTTTTGGTCTTCTTACAAATATCCCGATCCTCGAACACTCTATGTTTCATTCGAGAAAATGCGGCACTTGCGGAGCTCAGACGATGCTGGATTTCACTGTCGATGTTAGCTGTAACAGAAAGATAGCTGCCAAGATAGAGAAAATGATCGACATTTTCCAGTATTGTCCCGCCAAGCTGGATAGATGGCATCACCAAAGGATTGGCTTGCACTTGCTGATGAAGCACTTTGGTTTTTTTGATGTTAAGTGAGAGACCAAGTTTTTCGTATGCTTCTGCAAAAGCATTTAGGATAGTTTGGAGATCATCCTCTGAATGTGCGGAGACCACATTATCATCAGCATACTGAAGTTCCACAACGGAGGTTGTAATTACCTTACTTTTTGCTTTCAGCCTGCTGTGGTACAAAGTTTCTAAATCTTCACAACACAGAATGTTTGAGGAAAATCTTCCAAGATATTGCACCCACCCACACCGCTGAAGCCAGAGCAAATTCATTATTTGAAGATATCCAAAGCAGTTAGCAGTTTTAATTGTCTGGGACTAGATTGTAAGCTCTGCATAGTCTTATCAGCAGACTTTGATGTATGCTTTTTTCCCTCCAAATGCAGAAGGGGTTTCTTGCTGCTAAGAGCCTGCCTACACATGAAACTTATCGCATGAGAACAGTTCCTTCCACATGAAGTTCTCCCTATTGAAGACTCCGAAGCAGCTCTCCCCCACTCCCCAGAATTCAGAGAAAGCTGGAGGGTAACTCTCAATCCTGGGTGGCTAATTTTCTGTAAGAGTTGGGGAGAGGAGGAGGAGCAGCAGCGAAAACAGGCCACTCAAAAAGTTCCCCTCCAGCTTTCTCTGCCTGTTGGTGGGGGAGCATTCAGAATTCTTGACGGGGATCTGGTGGTGGAGCTGTTCTCGCATGCTCAGTGTATAGCCTGTTCCTAAGGTTTAGTTTTCATTCATCCTTTTGATAGGTCGCTTCCCACTGCCAAAGAAGCAAGCGACTTACTTCTACAGCAGAAAAATACTAAAATCCATAACCAATATGACCAGAACATACAATATAACTATGCAGGCAATAAAATATATATCAGGTTAAAAACACAATGTTAAGAGCGCTCGTCCATAATATCAAACACCAATATTCTCTTTCCCTCCCATCAAAGAATGAACTCCCAGAAAGCCCCACCAACCCCTGTCCTGCCACTAGTTATCCAATGCCTGGGAAAACAAGTGTGTCTTTTGCCTGGCGCTGAAAGGATGACAGCGTAATCACCAGGCAAATCTTGGGGTGAGAGCATCCCATAGCCACGGAGCTTTTACTGAGTAAGCTTGTGTGTGGACCGAACCACTTCATACTTCACATAGGAGCTCACATGATTGAACATTCCTTGTATTAAAAAAGAAGAAGCAACAATGCCTTGCACACAAAGTGGCATATTGGAGAGAATTATTATTTTTTAAATGATTTTTAAGGCCACCTTTAAGGGTAGAACCCTCTCAGAGAAGGGTTCTAAAGTGCTTGCTGTGATAATCTTGTCTTCTGTGCAGGAAATTTTATGGAGGTATTTGGTCATGTGAGTCCCTGGCCTGTAGTCTGAACAGTGGGACAGAATTAGAGGAGTGTTGAAATGAAATGCTCCCAATTTTATTTGTGCTAAAACACACACACACACCACAAGCTGCATTTCTTTCACAATGAGGAGCAGGGAGCCTATAACATTAAAAATTAATTTAAACGATGCAATGCCAAAAACAAAACAGCCTTTATAAAACAGGTAATTAAAAAATATATATCCTCCATCTCTGTCAGTTGGGCCTGAAGGTTCATTACAATCCTCCTCAGAAGAAGAACATTTAAAAGTGTTAGTTGGATCACATTTAGCAGCTGATGCACATGCTAAGAAAGCCACTGCAGCAGATAAACACTATCCAGGGATATTAAAGTGGCTTTGCAACAGCTTACACTCTGGAGTCTAGTTGCTGAAGTAGCTTTGCTGCTGCCTGCCTTCTCTCAGGGCTTGATAATTCCAGTTAAGCCTAAAAAGCAATCCTTTCCTCACCATGGCCACTAGAAAGGTCTTAATGACTTTAAGCGGTTTTCCTCACTGTTCTTTCCAGCTTGCAGGCAGCGAGACTTAGAATTCTTCATGGTACCACTCATAGAAAGATGTGCTGCATCCCTTCAAATCCTAGTTATCTGAAGACTGATTCCCATGTGTACCCCCTTCCCATCAAAGAGCAGCCCACGCCAGAAGACCAGGAGAGGTCAGGACGCTTGGGAGGAGATGGCCGTGGGCCCATCCCTGCAAGAGGTGGGGAATTCCGCCTCTGGAGACAGAAGCTGAGCAACCCCCTAGCCCCCGAGAGTGACGCTGTCTTAAGATGCAGGCCAGAACAACCCCTGTGGGAAGGGGTCTCTGTTTACAAAGGAAGACTCCTCATGAGTACAACAGTTAAACAGAATGATCGATAGATTTTTAATATGTACCTTTGGAACTTATTACTTTCTGAGTGGGTAGGTTTTTGATTTAATGTAAGGCTGCTTTGAATATTTGCCTCCAAACCCTTTCCCTCCCAGTGAATGTAGTTCTTCTTCGTGGTCTCTGTGCATCACACACATATGCATCACACACATATGGGGTTCTCTGCGCCTGCGCTGAGATCGTTCGGGAAATTTCTATAACTGAGGTGAATTGGGTGGGAGCCCCTCCCCCCGCGCGTGTCCCTTAGCGCGGCTCCCGCCCATCTCCTCAGTTCCTCTTCGACCGCCATTGCTTCTAGTCGTCGGGTTCTTTTCTCTCTCTCTCCGGAGTCGCTTTTTCAGCTGAGTTTTACCTTTTCCTACAAACTTTTCTTCAAAATATCCTCTATCCTCTTTCCTCTCTCGATATCTAATCTCCTTTTCAAAAAAAAAAAAAAACCTACAAAAAAATCCTTTACTATACCCATATCTCTCCCCCGTTCTTATCCACCTATCATCTAATCTACTTTACTCTATTCTAACTATGCCTCTGAAGGCAGCCTTTAGAAAATGCCAGCGGTGTGGGACGAAAATCCCTCCCGCTGACAAGCACCTGCTGTGCTTGCTTTGCCTGGGGCAAGGCCATAAAATGGAGACCTGCCAGGATTGCCAGGCCTTTACAAAACAGGCCCGAAAACACCGCCAAACTAAGCTGCGAGCTCTCCTGTGGGAGCAGTCTCTGTCAGCTAAAGGGCCTGATCCAGAAGAAAAACCTGGGGGATCCCAGTCAGCCAAAAAGCCGACGAAAGATACTTCTGCGGCTAAAAAGTTGGCGAAAAAGGCCCATAAAGACAAGGCGGAGCGCCTGAAAAAGAAAATGGCGGAAAAACCCGGCAAAGACGCTGAGCCCTCAACTTCAGCCATTATGAAGGTCTCAGAGCGTACTGCTCTACTAATGTC
This sequence comes from Shinisaurus crocodilurus, assembly GCA_021292165.1. NCBI lineage: Eukaryota > Metazoa > Chordata > Lepidosauria > Squamata > Shinisauridae > Shinisaurus > Shinisaurus crocodilurus. Next base: position 132,472,005 of record CM037876.1, on the reverse strand, counting down.
GGCTATGACTGGGGCTCAAGATCAAGCTACGGGACCGATTGCCCCCCAGTCTCCTCCGGTCTCGACGACGTCTCCGCGAGACCGAGAATCGGGTTTGAAAACCCCACTGAAGCAGCCGCCGACTATAACCACCTCCCTGTCGGAGGGAGAAATCGTGGCCTCACTACCGATGGAGCGACCCCGTTCGGGCTCGAGGGGTCCTCCACCACGTCTCTCGCCTCCTGCAGCATATGCTAGAGAGGAGCGAAGAGCGCACCGACCATCACGATCTCCTCTATACCGGAGCCGTGATTCAGCCTCGAGGGAATCCACCTCTCGATCTGTCTACTCTCGCCGCCGCGACGACAGATCATGGTCGGGCTCCTACTATTCGAATTCGAGATCAAGGAGCTACAGATCCCGATCCCGAGGCTCTCCTGACCGGAGAAGGCGCGATTACTACTATCGACACCGACACTCGCCCCCTCGAGAGCGAACTCACAGGCGCAGGTCCAGGACGCCTACGCCAAGACAGGGTACAGCTGTATCCCGGGCACCCGTCGAGGCCGTAGTACAACCGACCGCCTCAACCTCGACTGCCCAGACAGTTCTCGCCCCTGTTGTCGTGACCCGCTCGTCGTCGGGATCGGCGTACGTATCGGACTCGGACTCAGTGGCCTCCTCCTCCCATTCCACCTCACCAGATGCGCAAGTGGAATCTAAAGAAGCGATCTCCCCATCGGAAGATATGGGCAGTTTCGCTGAGCATGTCAGCCGGATGGTGACAGCTCTGGGAGTTGAGGCGAAAACTGCAAAAGGGAAAGCAAAAGATGACATCTATGCGATCCTAAAGACCACTCAGTCCAACCATTTACTCCTTCCCTTCTTGCCGACACTGCTGGAGACGGTGCAAGAAACCTGGAAGACCCCGGCCTCTACGAAACCAACAGCTAAGAGGCTGGAGTCAATGTACAGGATCCAGGAGGAAGGAGCAAAATTCCTGTTTTCCCATCCGACCCCGAACTCGCTCATAGTAAAATCAGCGCAGTCTCGTGGGGGAAAGCAGTATACCACGCCGGCAGACAAGGAGAGTAAGACGCTAGACTCTTACGGCCGTAGGATCTACTCCTACGGGAAGTGAAGTCGCGGGAAGTGATAATTCCCCTTTACTCGGCACTGGTTAGGCCTCATCTTGAGTACTGCGTCCAGTTCTGGGCACCTCACTTTAAGAAGGACATAGACAAACTGGAGAGGGTTCAGAGGAGGGCCACAAGGATGATAAAGGGACTGGAAACAAGGCCCTATGAGGAGAGACTGAAAGAACTGGGCATGTTTAGCCTTCAGAAGAGGAGACTGAGGGGAGATATGATCGCACTCTTCCAGTATTTGAAGGGATGTCACACAGAGGAGGGCAAAGATCTCTTCTCGTTCATCCCAGTTTGCAGGACACAGAATAATGGGCTCAAGTTACAGGAACCTAGATTCCACCTAAACATCAGGAAAAATTTCCTGACTGTCAGAGCAATAAGACAATGGAATCAACTACCTAGGGAGGTTGTGGGCTCTCCCACTCTGGAGGCATTCAAGGTGCAGCTGGACAGACATCTGTCAGAGATGCTTTGACCTAGATTCCTGCATTGAGCAGGGGGTTGGACTCGATGGCCTTGTAGGCCCCTTCCAACTCTACTTTTCTATGATTCTATGATTCCTCGTCTTCCCTCGGACTGAAGGTATCTAACTATGAGGCGTTGCTAGCTAGATACCAGATGTTCATCACAGAGAAGCTGGGAGACCTCTGTGATTATCTGCCGGACGAAAAAAGAGACCTAGTGGCACAATACATCAAGGAAGCAACCAGTATCGGTGCTTTACAGATTAACACTGCCCGCCACCAGGTCGATAGCCACGCTAGGTCGATGATCGGATCCGTGGCTTTGAGGAGACATGCTTGGCTTCGCTCTACCAATCTGACTCCCGATGATAGAGCGAAGATACAGGACCTCCCATTTGACGGGGAGGGGTTGTTCAACGCCACTACAGACGACTCCCTCAACTCCGCTCAAAAGGCCCTGGCGACGGCCAAGAAGATGGGGCTCGTCCGTCCACCCCCATCTCAACAATTTAGACAGAGGCGATGGTCTAGATTCCCATACCCTTCCTCACAATACCAGCCATCTGGACAGTATCGGGGGGGAAATCGTCGACCTCAAGCCCCACAGCCTCAAGCACCGCAGCGTTCATACCCTCAACAACGCTCGAGGGGCTCGAGGAGGGGGGGCGACTTCACTCGACGGCGCCTTTGACTCCGTCGCCAGCTCGACCGACTTATCTCCTCCAATCCGACCGGCTCTCGACACCAACATTCCAATCGCCTTGTCTCCACCACCTCAGGCACCTCTCTTCGGCTCCCGACTTCACCAGCACCTTCGGTCCTGGGGGACCATCACAACGGATCGATGGGTGTTGAGTATAATAGAACACGGCTACAGGATCGAGTTCAGAATCCTCCCCCCTTTTCTCGGGATCAAGGCCACCCGTCCAACTCGAGTGCTCCTAGAAGAGGTGTCGAACCTCCTGCAAAAAGGAGCAATACGACCGGTTCCCGCAGAGAGCTTGGAGGACGGCCTGTACTCCAGGTACTTCATCGTAAAGAAAAAAGGAGGAGGACTCAGACCGATCCTGGACCTTCGAACGGTGAATCTCTTTATCCCACCGAAGAGATTTCGTATGGTCACACTCCAATCGATCCTCCCACTACTTCGAAGGAACGATTGGTTTGCATCCATCGACCTCAAGGATGCGTACTTCCACATCGCTATCCACGAGGACACCCAAAAATACCTTCGGTTCCGAGTGGGAGACGACACCTTCCAGTTCGTGGTTCTTCCATTCGGACTTTCCACCGCGTCGAGGGTATTCACGAAGTGTATGGCTGTGGTTTGTGCGAGTCTTCGGGCAAGAGGCATCACCGTCTTCCCGTACCTGGACGATTGGTTACTAGTGGCTCCATCAAAATGGGAGCTCCAACACGCACTAGAAGAGACCCTGCACCTCCTGGAGGACTTGGGACTCTGCCTGAACGTAGAGAAATCGGTTCTCCAACCAGTAAAGGGGATACAGTACATCGGCACAAAACTAAGCGCCTTCGAAGGTCGGGCCTACCTACCAAGCGACAGAGTACGACAAGTACGCACCCTCGCACAAAAAATGTCGAAACGGCCAATATGCTCCGCCCACACGATTCAACGACTACTGGGACATATGGCCTCAACGATTGCGGTCGTACGATATGCGAGACTTCGCATGCGGCCCCTTCAAACCTGGTTCATCAAAGAATTCAACCCAGAGAAAGACAAACCATCCGTCCGACTATATCTACCTCGAGCCGTAAGAGAGTCCTTGAGGTGGTGGCAACAGGAGTCGAATTTGAACGCAGGCATACCGTTCCAGTCTCCGACACCGAACCGCATACTGACAACAGATGCATCGTTGCTGGGATGGGGGCCCCACTCAGGCGATCACATCGTGCAAGGCACATGGACGTCGACACAAGCCGCCAAACACATCAACTGGCTAGAACTGATGGCTGTTTGGAAGGCATTACAAGCCCTAGAACTATACCTCTCGGACTGCCACATCCAAGTCGTGACCGACAATACTACAGTGGTCGCGTACATAAACAAACAAGGCGGCACGAGATCGACGCGCCTCGCAAGACTGACCATGCAACTCTACGAATGGGCTCTACCTCGAGGAATGTCCTTTGTAGTGATTCACATCGCGGGGAAGTCCAATGTACTGGCAGACACCTTGAGCCGTGTGTCGATGCAATCACACGAATGGACGCTGGACAGGAAGGTGGCCAACTCACTGTTCCAACGCTGGGGTCATCCGAGAATAGACCTGTTCGCCACCAGCGAAAACAGTATGTGCCCCATGTTCTGCAGCAGGGCGGCCTCGGACCCGAATTCGATCACCGATGCCTTCCTGATGACTTGGAGCGGCGACTTCTATTACCTATTCCCCCCAATCCCACTGCTTACACGTGTGATCGCCAAGATATCTCGAGACAGAACCAATTGCATTCTAGTATGCCCGCGGTGGCCGCGTCAACCTTGGTTTGCACACCTGCTCAGCCTTTCACAGGGAGATTATCTCCCATTACCATTACAAGACAACCTATTAACACAACACAAAGGCAAAGTGTTTCACCCCAACCTACATTCTCTAAACCTAATGGCCTGGAGAATCAGATAGCGGCAGATACAGACCTCTCTGACGTGGTGAAGGAGGTTCTATCTGCAGCACGGAAGCCTTCCACAAGACTATCCTATGCCAGGAAATGGGCAGCTTTCCTTGATTTCGTTTCTCCCTTGGGCAAAGACCCAGTTACTTGCTCGATCTCGACCGTTCTTGATTTCCTCCACTCACTAATGACCCGGGGCCTTAAATTCTCGTCAATCAAAGTCTATCTGGCAGCCTTAACAGCGTACAGAACTACCTCGACGGGGACGTCTTTATTTGTACATCCGTTAATTAAACAATTTTTGAAGGGGCTTAAAAATCTTCGACCTCCAGTCCGCAACATAGTCCCAGGTTGGGATCTACCCTTGGTCCTAAAAGCTCTGACAAAACCGCCATTCGAACCCATGGCTAAAGCAGACCTACGACTGGTATCGTTCAAAACATTATTCTTAATAGCAATTACTTCGGCAAGAAGGGTGAGTGAGCTGCATGCTCTTCGAGTGGATCCACCTTATACAATCTTCCATAAAGACAAAGTCGTCCTGAGACCTGATATAGTTTTCTTGCCGAAGATGGTGTCAGAATTTCATCTAGGAGAGGACATTATTCTCCCAACTTTCTTTCCGTCCCCCTCGTCACTGATCGAGAGATCGATGCACAGCCTCGACGTCCGCCGGGCTCTACTGTTTTACAAAGCCCGTACGGAATCGGTGAGGAAGACCAATCAACTTTTTGTGTGCTACGCCCCCCCGAAATCGGGCCATCCTGTATCCAAGCAAAGACTATCCTCTTGGATAGTGGACACTATTGAACTTGCCTATCAATTAGCTGGACGAACTTTGCCAGGGTCTGTGACGGCCCATTCCACCAGGGCTCTATCGACCTCGACAGCTTTCGGAAAAGGCATTCCCTTACTGGACTTATGCAGGGCGGCGACCTGGTCTACCCCCTCCACTTTCATCCAACATTACCACCTCGACGTTCGAGCCAGGGAGCAGAACGCATTCGGCAGGGCGGTTCTTTCTTCAATCACCACCTGACTACCGACACCAACCCACCTCCGGTAAGTCAGCTTGCTAATCTAGCCATATGTGTGTGATGCACAGAGACCACGAAGAAGAAGGGCAGGTTGCTTACCTGTAACTGTAGTTCTTCGAGTGGTCATCTGTGCATTCACACAACCCGCCCTCCTTCCCCGCTCGGTGTCTTCATCGAGTTCGATGGATACCAAAAAGGAAGTTGGTTGGGAAGCCGTTTTTAGCTATTCCACTCGATATCGAAGTATATGCCGAGTTCGTATCTCTTTTTATGGTATCAAAACGTTTGCAATGTCATCCTCGGTCCCGACGGTCGCAATAGGCGGTCTCAGGGAACTGAGGAGATGGGCGGGAGCCGTGCTAAGGGACACGCGCGGGGGGAGGGGCTCCCGCCCAATTCACCTCAGCTATAGAAATTTCCCGAACGATCTCAGCGCAGGCGCAGAGAACCCCATATGTGTGTGATGCATATGTGTGTGAATGCACAGATGACCACTCGAAGAACTACAGTTACAGGTAAGCAACCTGTCCTTCTTTTGGGTGGCCCAAAATATTCCCTCAAAGACCATCGGCTCACTTTTTTCTTTGGTACAATGGCTGTTTTGTAGCCATTGTACCATTTCTGATGGAGTGCAGCGTGCCTTGCATCACACTGCCTCCACTTTTGAACGTGCAAATACTATTGTGTCCTCTCAAGGTCCTTGAAAAATTGTTGAAAGTGAGGGTGCTCTTTGCAGCATTTGTGAAAAGTGTCCCCTATCTGCTTCAAACCTAGTTTAGGGCACAATCCTATCAATTGCACCCTCAATGCTCGTAAGCCCCTGAACTCAGAGGCTTACGAGCATCCAGTGCAGAGTGGGAGAGGAGATCACCGCCTCCCCGCACCTCCCACTCTGCATTTCAGCTAGATGGCCGTTTTCAGCCACCTAGCTTGAGACACCTTGGAGGAGGAGGGAAGGAGTCTGGAGTGCTGTCAGAATAGCTCATATCCTGGTGGCCCCAGTCTCATCCCACCCCCACTCCCTGAAATGCCCCTTTACCCCCTCTCCGAGGTCAATTTCCAAGCCTTGGAGAGGTAACCGACGTGGTTCTTTCTACACTGGCTACGGGGTGGGGGAGGGGATGGGGATCAGAGTGTGGACCTTGGAGCTAGGAATCTGAATTATCCTATGGCTCCCTAGATGCTATTTAGTGGCCAGAGGATCACTCTCTTAATGTATTTAATTATGATTTCCATCTAAGGCCTTGGGCACTGGAATACAGTCAAGTACATGACATTAATAGTACTGTATTTTGCCAGCATTAGCACATGCTGATAAATGCTATAACCACTAAAAAGGGAATAATATCTATCTCTAGGCTGCACAAATGAGACATGAATTTTTGGCTCTTCAGCTATTTATATTATAGATTTTATCTTGTTTTTCGAGGATGACTATTCATCTTCCCATGTCTGTATAATACATTTAACTATGTTTTTTATCCATCTCAATGGGCATTATGTGTTCTTAAAATAATTTGCTGCTGTGTAGGTCATACTTCATACTGTCGGAAAAAAACATTTAGAGAAGTTAAACTATTACCATAAATATGTAGAGTGGCCATCACCCACAATTCTTTTCTTTAGTAAAAGGCCTTTTCTGTCTCTTTCCTAATTTTGCCCTTTTTTCCGAATTACATATTTCTCAGTACACTGCAACAAATCTTGCTGTACTGAAAAGAACTGGGCATCTCATGAATCTATCAGTGTAAGACTTTTGGTGGTGACATTAATCAGGAAATGACCTTCTTCTTTGCGATCTGAAACAAGATTATCAAAGAGAACATGCTAATTGGTAAAGCTCATGGGAGAACTGATGTTAGAATATAACATCACTGTTATATTTTATCAGTGTTATATCACTGACTCTCAGCCTAACCTACCTCACAGGGTTGTTGTGAGGATAAAATGGAGAGGAGGAGGAGGATTATGTAAGCCGCCTTGGGTTCCTTGCAGGAAAAAAGGCGGGGTATAAATATAATAAATAAATAAATTAGAATTGCTGCCATCTCTTCCAGAGTAACAGTCCAGTGTGTGTCTCCATATGTTAATGTAGTGTGGTATAGCAGTGAGAGTGTTGGACTGGGACTCGGGAGATCTGGGTTCTAGTCCCTGCTCAGCCATGAAACTCACTGGGTGACTTTGGGCCAGTCACTGACTCTCAGCCAAACCTACCTCACAGGGTTGTTGTGAGGATAAAATAGAGAGGAGGAGGAGGACTATGTAAGCCACCTTGGGTTCCTTGCAGGAAAAAAGGCGGGGTATAAATACAATCAATCAATCAATCAATTTAAATTTCCCAATCCATCTGGCTCCACAGATAAGACATCCTGACTGACTACTTAGTAAATCTGATTTTTATCAGCATGATGGCTGGTAAATGGCATTGAGCACAGTCTCTTGTTGTCATTTCCGAGGCTGGTGTCGAGGGTCAGCATAGTTGGGCACCTGCCAGGGCCCACACCCCAGCAGGAGGCCTACTGTCAAGAGTTCCCTGGACCTGCTCCTCCTTGTCACCAGGGCACCCTGTTTGTTCACTCTTCCCTTCCTCTGACCCGGGTAAAGGTGGTTGTGAGAAGGTGGAGCAGCAGTAGATACCACTGCCTGTTTGCTCATTGAATCTCTGCCTGGCAAGCAAGCAAGCAGGTGATAACGATGAGGAACAGGAACAATAGCTAGTAACAATGCTGGTAGGAAGGCAGACTCACTGTGGGAAGGGGCCACTGAGAGTTTCTTACCCAAGGGCCCTCCAAAACCTGGAGCCACACTGGCCATTGCCATCCAACTCCTGCTGCTGACGTGCATTATAATACATTCCCTTCTGGCAGGTTCAGCATGGCACTAAAGAATGGGAAGGATTTTGCTGTAAAACAGCAGCAGCTAGCATTTGTTCATCATCTTCAAAGTCCCCGATGAAGACATTTGAATGGGAAACCCAAGCCAGCACTGCTCTTCCAAGTACTTCTGCTGCTGCCAGCCATAGCTTCAGCTTTGGCTCAGTCAGTCATTTTCATCACCATGGTTTTACATCTTGTCGAGGGGAAACTTCCCACCGGTGTGGGAATTATATATCGAACAGATGGAAAGCTTTTTAATCTCAGCAGGCTGAAAGCAAAATAAGGTAATTACAACCTCCGTTGTGGAACTTCAGTATGCTGATGATAATGTGGTCTCGCACATTCAGAGGATGATCTCCAAACTATCCTAAATGCTTTTGCAGAAGCATACGAAAACTTGGTCTCTCACTTAACATCAAAAAAACCAAAGTGCTTCATCAGCAAGTGCAAGCCAATCCTTTGTGATGCCATCTATCCAGCTTGGCGGGACAATACTGGAAATGTCGATCATTTTCTCTATCTTGGCAGCTATCTTTCTGTTACAGCTAACATCGACAGTGAAATCCAGCATCGTCTGAGCTCTGCAAGTGCCGCATTTTCTCGAATGAAACATAGAGTGTTCGAGGATCGGGATATTTGTAAGAAGACCAAAACACTGGTTTATGAAGCCATTGTATTACCAACTTTATTGTATGCCTGCGAAACATGGACTATCTATAAACGTCACTTCCACCTCCTTGAAAGGTTTCATCAACGTTGCCTCCGGAAAATCCTGCAAATTACTTGGGAAGATAGGCGAACAAATGTCAGTGTACTGGAAGAAGCAAAGACTACTAGCATTGAAAAAATGATCCTTCAACGCCAACTTCAGTGGACCGGTCATGTTGTTCGAATGCCTGACTGCCGTCTCCCAAAGCAGTTACTTTACTCCCAACTCAAGGATGGAAAGCGGAATATCGGTGGTCAATATAAGAGGTTTAAAGATGTTCATAAGGCTAATCTAAAAAAATGCAATATAAACATCGAAAACTGGGAAGCTCTGGCCCATGAACGATCTAAATGGAGGTTGGCCTTTCACAAAGGTTCCATGGACTTTGAAGAAGCCGATGCAAGGTGAAAGGAGAAACGTGCTAAGCGAAAGCACGTCAAATGATCCTTTACAGGACCATCTTCTATCTGGTAACCTGTGTCCTCACTGTGGGAAGCTGTGTGGATCTAGAATTGGCCTCCACAGTCACTTACGGACCCATCGCTAGAGTCTACACAATCTTCTTTAGAATCTCCTCCTTTTATCCCGGAAGACAATCTTACTCGGTCACGAGTGATCGCCTGATGATGATGATGATGATGATACTTCCTAACTTCAGACAATCTGGAGCAGGGCTCTCCAACCCTGGGTCCCCAGATGTGGCTGCCCTACAGCTCCCAGCATACCCAGCCAGCATGGCTAATGGCAAGGGATTCTGGGAGTTGTAGTCCAGCAACATCTGGGGACCCAAGGTTGGAGAGCCCTGAGGAGGGAGGATAGGAGAAGGCGAAGAAGAGAGGAGGACACAAGCCGGTAGGAAAGAAGGGAGAGTCTGAGCATCTGATAATTGTGCAGGGGGCCTGTGTGCCTTGAGCTGATCCTGACAGCAAGTTGTGCATGTGCCCATTTACAAAGGTTTAATTGCAGCTTTCATTTCCAGTAATGTAAGTGAAATATTCTTAAACAACCATAATATTGCCATTGGGATACAAAGGACAACTGAACGAAACAATGAAAACATGGCCCAACATCTTGGTAACTATCGCTAATTAAATTGCTTTGAAATGATTTTAACAGTACTTTGCCACAATGCAAATGGGATGTTTGGAAGCAGTGGGTTGGATCAGGTATCTGCCTTCCATTACTGAAAGCCTTCCACGTAAAAAAAGAGAGAGATAAAGGATTCTATTCATGGAAGTGCCTTTGCCCAGTTTTCAGGGATCCCCCCTGTCGTACCACAGCTTACCCCATTCAGAAGTGTTCCCTGACTCTCTAGTATTTTCAGGGCCAGGAGCAGTGGGGAAGTCTGCTTCCATAATAAGCAGGGATGTTGAAGAGTCCTTGGTTTCGAGTCACGAGTCGAGTAACGAGTCTTTGGACTCGAGTCCGAGTCCGAGTCCTTGGTCCAAAATGGTGACTCATGAGTCACGAGTCACTCCCAAAGCTGACTCCACGAGTCCCTATTAAAATCAATGGGGGGTTTCCCCAACAAAATAAGGCTACTTCAGATGTGTGGCTTAAATAAATTCTAGGCACGTGTGCCTTTTTATTTCAAAACGCTGCAACTGATTTTGGCAAGAACAGACCAGGCAGAAAAACCCAAAATAACCAGGCAGGCAGAGGAGGCAGGGAACCCCAAAGCAGGCAGGCAGAGGCCTTTGTCTTGGACAATTCAAACTGTGGAACTGGTCAAGAAGAGACCAGGCAGGCAGAGGAGGCTGGGAACCCCAAACAGGCAGGCAGAGGCAGCCAAACCCAAAATGTCTGAAAGGTTGCATTTTAGGAAAATGATTTTAAAAAATAAACTTGCTGTACTTCCTAAAACCTATCCATGTTTCATTTGAGGAACACGATTTTGGAACACTAGTCCTTGGTCTTGAGTCCTGAGTCGAGTCTCGAGTCTCATTAAAAATATTGGGACTCGAGTCGGACTCGAGTCAGAGAGGGGGGACTCAGTCCGACTCACGAGTCGAGTCCTGGAGTCCGAGTCCCCATACCTGATAATAAGTTTTATAGCTATGGTTATCATAGGCAGAATGTGCTTTGCGAGGACCATAAGAAACTCTAGAAACTGCAATTAAATGTATGATTTTTAAAATTCATTCCATCTAAGTTGTACGGACAAGGCAACCGGCCCACTGTTTCAGAAGAAAAAAAATTCCTCCATGTAGAATTTTTGAGCATGTAAGGTAAATATTCTAAGGATCAAGCAGGTACCTTTTCCTGTCTCCATGTCATCCTTTTTTCCTATAGAAACATCTCCAGATGTTTTGGCCTGCAGCCCCCATCAGACCTAGCCAGTATAACCAGGGCTGGTGCAAGGCAGTTTGGTGCCCTAGGCAAGATCAGATATTTAGCGCCCCCCCTCCCACTTGAGCCCTCCCTCCCTCCAGCCCTATGCCCATTATGAAATAAAAGTGAATTGGCAAAACCTAAAAAAATTATTACCGTAAACATTGACAAACATACATAAAAAACATGTTAATTTAGTACCAATTTGCTATATAGAAAAATTCCTGGTGAAGTGTGACAGAAACTACATTTGTTTAAAACTTCATTTTCCTTGCCTTAATCTTGGCAAACTGGCTCCTCCCCCCCGTCTCGAATGGCGAAATGGTTGGCTTCGATCTCCGCCTGTGGAAGAGGATTTGCAACAACGAATCGCGCCACCGCCGGTGCTGGCGTTTGGCGGCGCACGCCCAGGGACCCGGAGAGGAGCCACCGCAGGAAGCGGTGTTACATGCATCTAATGCTTCGGCTACTGGGCAAAAAACAATCTAAAAAGGGAGCGCGTGCGGGGGGGGGGATCTTTAGGAAAGAAGGTTGAATAGGTGGGAGGGAGCTCCCTGTCCCCAGAGAGCGGCGGGCGGGATGGTCTCATTTAAGGTGGTCCGGATAGAGAGCAATTTCTGGCGTTTGGATGTTCTGCTTTGCACGGTTGGAGCCGCAGAAGTCTAGCGTAGGCAGCTACCTGCTTTCTGCTACTGTAGTACTCAGCCCAGTCAGACTCCAAAGTTACTTGGGCTAGTTTCGGTGGGACTGCTTCCGGCGGCGGTGGATCCCGCCCGGCTGCCGGTGGGCTGACTGTGCCCCCTTTAGCCACGCGCTCTAGGCAGTCGCCTAGTTTGCCTAATGGAAGCACCGGTCCTGAGTATAACCCATGGTGAGGGATGACAGGAGTTGTAGGCCAAAACATCTGGAGGGCCACAAGTTGCCCACTCCTGCAGAGTTGCATGCAGCTGTGTTGACAGATAGGTTCAGCACTCTTTGAGATCATGAGCAAGGGTCAAGAACAAGATCCACTGAGCTCATCATGTTTAGTTGGCCCACATTCCTGGCCTAACTCATAACACCTGTGGCAAATCAACACTTCATTTATTTAACCCAGGGCTCTCCAACCTTGGGTCCCCAGATGTTGCTGGCCTACAGCTCCCAGAATCCCTTGCCATTAGCCATGCTGGGAGCTGTAGGCCAGCAACATCTGGGGACCCAAGGTTGGAGAACCCTGATTTAACCTATATCCAGCTCCTTCTCCAAGGAGCTCTGAAGGTTACCACATGCAGAATGGTAATGTGAGTAGACTTTTATGTGAGTAGACTTTTGTGGCAGATAAATGCATGTAGAACAAGGCACATGGTCCCACTCCTTCCCTCCCCCCCCTGCTTATAAACTATGTGAAAAGGGCTGAAGCTTGTCACATTCACACTTTCCTTTTTTAGGAGACTTCTTAAAACATATTAGATGTACAGCTAAAATTGTAATGCTTGAAGTAGTCTTTTCTACCCCTGGGGAAATGGCTTCAGTAAATCACCTTGGAGCAAGTAAAAAAACAGGTGTGAAAGCTCTTGAATCTGAATCAGTATAAGTGGGCAGCCTTTTAGAGCAATCAGCAGGAGTGAAGCCAACATACAGTAATACCTTCGATTGCAAGTAACTTGGTCTGAGAGCGTTTTGCAAGACAAGCAAAATTTATTTAAAAAATTTGACTTGATAAATGAGCAAGGTCTTGCAGGACAAGTAGTGTAGGGATGTAACCGCTTGCCTCGAGCGGGCGTAGTGGGCGGAAATCGGCCCCGCTCACACCCACCAGAGACTCGCTTTGATATAAGTGTGTTTTGGATTATAAGCACGGTTCCGGAACGAATTATGCTTGCAATCCAAGGTATTACTGTACTTTCACTTGGCTATTTCCATGCAGTAACTTTGATCTTCTTGAAGGTGTGGGATTTTGACTATTGTTAATCAAGGTTGGAGCACTGACACTGGATATAGGTTAGGGGTAATTTCCTTGAATTACAAGGGAACATTCTTTTGAGTTAATGCTGGGGTCTCCAACATTGGGCCTGTGGGCACCAATGTGCCCACAGCCACCTCTCTTGGCACCAAACAGGCTCTCTGCCCCTCCTGATTTTAATTTTTAAGATTTCTTAATTATTATTCATTTAACTGGGAGGCTGGCATGCTGCAAAGCAAAGTGCTGCCATCCAGTGCCATGTTTATTTGAGTTCAAAAGAGTTTTGTGTTTTGGAGCTCAGACCCCCATCTTTGCCTTGCACTTAGGTTCTTTGGCAAGTTGCTTTTCTTTTCGTGTCATCACTTGCCTTCTGGGAAATTAGTGTTTTGTGACTGGCCATGCCCACCATGGCAGCCATTTTATGAATGGGCAAGCCCCACCATGGCAGCCATTTTCTGCAAGCACCCACAATACTTTCTAAAAAAATCCAAATGTGTCCACCGATCCAAAGAAGCTGGCTACCTGTGAAATGTGTTTAGGAGGCTGAGGACCAATCCTAAAAAGTTCAGTATGGATGCTAAAGACAAGTACTGCTTAAAGTTGAAGTTAAAACAAACATGATGTACAGAATGCATTTGCTTTGGTTAAAGGGAGGCTTAAAAAGAAATGTTAATGGCAGTCTTGCAGATAAGTACAAAAACTGATCAGCCTGACTTGCCTGGACGTGTGTGTGTGCGTGTGTGTCACAGGACAGCTTGAAAGGTGGTTCTGGTCTGGCAAGCTACTAACCTGGAAGGAGCTGTTAGTTTCCCCAGGCGTAGTGCTATGTATAAAGCTGGTTTATGGAGCAGCTGCTGATCATCAGGCTTACCGTATGTCCAGCCAGTCATTAACCATGTGATTCTGATATCAATTCTTTGGACCAGATGGGCAGCTGGTGCTTCTTTGGCAAAGTTTCAAAACATAAAGGAGTCAATCTGATTTTAAAATAGCTGAGCATTTGGCCAAAAACAATACATAACAGACTTGCAGAGAGAGAGATTGAGAATCAGCAATACTGTACTATATTCCTGTGCGGGTATTTCCTTTTGCACACTCTAAAGCCTGAATCAAGCTGAGGAGTTTTGTATGCATATCGCACCCACTTTGCCAGCATGCTGTTAAAAATGGCATTGACTTGTTTAAAAGGCAACACAATCCCAACTCTGTTGTCCTCTGCTCTATCCAAAGGAATGTTGCAGTAGGTTCAGCCTCTGACAACTGTACATGGACATGCTGTAGGGGGTGCTTGTGAATTGCTCCCCAACATTTTTGTTTGTGGAACACCCTTCCTAGTCCTGCATGGCTGTCTCCTACTCTCATGTCCTTACGGTGTCTGCTAAAAATGTATTTATCTCTCTAGGCGTTTGATTCAGTAAATATGTACGGTATGTGTTTCTGTTGCTCCTGTGCCATTTTCTAGTTTTATTGGAACTTTTAATCTGGATCTTCCTGCTGCTGCAATGTGCTAGTTTTTATGTGATTTATTTTAATATTATTTTATATGTTTATTTCGTGTAAGCTCCCTTGGGCTTTTTGTCTGAGAGGTGGGATAAACGCCCAATAATTTAATAAACACTTACTTTTAGTTTTATTGCATAAATGTATTTTTGATTGCCAGCACCGGGATTCCTTAAGTCCTTCTGAAATTAATGTGACTTGGGGGCCAAACTAAAGTAGCGAGACAACCTCATGTATGTTAAATATTATTTGCCCTATTCACATGTAAAGCAGGGCTGGATGGGTCTACTCTACCTAAAAGGAGTGCATAGAGGCAACCCTGTAGCCAGGGTGGGGCAAATGGGTGGACTGCCCTCCCAGAGCTGTGCTTCTCCCCCCCCTCATTTTTTTGAGAAAACTATCTTGTTTAATTTGTGACATGATAGATAGACAATGACAGCCTCGATTTAAAGAATACAGCTTCTTTTAAGAACAGGAGCAACTTAAGAATAGGATCCTCTGAAAAGTTCAGTGAATAAGGCGAGTGCACAACAAAAGCTTCATCTAGAAGAGCCCCCAAAAGTCTGCTCACTGAAGACTTTCTCTGACTGAGGGTGGATTTTTTCATGATCACAATCACCCTTTAATTTTTTTAGTGATCCTGAAAAAACAGCCCATATAGTAACATGACCCTTGAAGGGTGAAATATTAGAACTTTGTATTATGGGCTAGAGGTAGACTCCACCCGATGGACTTTCCTTTGCTCTGCCTTTCAGTTTCAGTTGTGTTCTCTGTACCCAGCCAGCAATAAAGAAGCATGTATGTTTGCCTGTAGTAAGAAGTAAGCGTTCATTTATTCTGCAGATTATGATGAGTAAAGCAGGATTGGTGCTTATTGCTAAAGGGTGAAATGCATTTCTCTCTCTCTGAAAAGGTGTATTGTGACCCTACCATTCAGAAAGCTTTCTTGCATGTTTATCAAGCATTTTTATATGTTTACGAAAGGTAATCCATTATGCAGTAAATATTTTACAAAGTTGAGGACTCAATCTCATTGACTTCAACAAGCTATGTATATTGTTCTCAGCACCACTCTCCCTAAATGCTTGACTATGGTTGCATTGTAATGTGCTCTTACTCTGTTTCTAAACTTGTTTTTTTGTATTGGGGTTATCGTGATACAAGATTAAAACTGATTTTTTGTGAAAGCAAGTGCCACACGACTTTTTAACTTCTTAGTTATAGGATAAACTGGTTTGTTTGTTTTACACCTTGTTCACTGTATCCTTAACATCCTTTTTTCTTATAAAACAAAAAAAAAAATGTGCCAGTCATTTAATTCCGGGTGTTCATACTACATTTTCTGTTAACTTCACCTTTACATGGCCCATTATGTAAGTTAACACATGCTCTGCATGGAGGAGGAGTGAAGTGGAAGGGCACTGCCTTTCCCTTCCCCTGCCCTGGCCCTCACATCCTCTCCACCAGTGTGTGTGTGTGTGTGTGGGGGGATTGGCTGCCACTATGCGCCTCCCCCATAATGCCTCACCTAGAAATGTGGCTGCCCCACCTAACAAGGGAAAGAAGGCTGGCCACAGGGCTGCATGGAGGAGGAGGTCACTCCCCTGGGTTACCTTTTTGCCATGCCTCACTATTTTAAAGCAGTTTCCCCTAGCCTGGCTCTGATTCCAGAATTGAGGCAGGCTAGGCTAGGGCAACATTTCTTAAAGCTATGAAACTTGGCAAGGCAAGGCTGGGAGGGGGTTCCCTTTCCTCCCCTCCCCTCCTTTATGTGCTCCATTTTGTGTCCTCGTCCCCCCCTCCTGTTTTACATGAAAATGGTGCAAATATGTGTTTAATATACATATAGTTGCCCCATATATCTGGTTTGGCCCTCAAGGGCACAGTTTTGTATTGGTCTTTCACTGGGTGCACACATAGAGTAGACCAGTTGAAATAAATGGGACTTAAGTTCAACTAACATTAGATACAACCCACCGTATTTATATCCTGCGCAAACCAAGCCGGGGCCCTAATCACCATCTTCTGCTGTTGCAATGTTAAATGTTGTAAAAACATATGTTTCTTTTCCTCAGAGTTTAGTGGTAAGTCTGAAAGCAATATGTGCGAAAGCCTTAGAATCCAGGAGGCGTATCAACAGAAGGCTAATTGAGTATCTCCCCTCTCAGATCTCTTCATTTCTAATCTAATCGTATTACTGTTTTGAGGGGCAATACTTTTTACCTTTGGGGCTAACTGCGCCGCAAGGATCAGAGCAGTACCTTCCCCCACTTTTGGCATCTGTTGCGATCATACTAATATGCGGCCATGTCTCTAAAATATGCAAATAAGCAGCAGCCGCTGCCTCTGGCACATGAGACGTTCCCAATACATTTTCTGGATGATGATTATGTTTCTGTCTGTGTGCTGGGCTGCCAGATAGACATAAAAAACAAAACAGTCCGGCTCCTTTTGGTTCAAACGAGCATTTTGCTTTAAATTACATTGTCACTTACTGAACTTCCTGTAGCGCTCCTGGAGGGCTGAGCTGCCTTTCTTGGTCTGTGAGCTCAGACTTTACTGTACACAGTTGCCTGGGCTTCCCCCCCCCTTTTTTTTTAGCCTGACCGTTACTGTGAGGGAAAAGTACTGAGTTGGTCTTCCTGTGGTTAATAGAAACTATTACTGGCATGGGGCACTCTTTCCTGACCTCATTAATCAGGAAAAGAGAGGAAAGACAAAAAGAATAAAGACACATAAGCATGGTACTAAACCGAGTCTGCGGATTGGGTGTCCCTAATTAGTCAGAAAGGTGCTGTGCATGCACATTGATATCACTGCCGAACAGTCAATTTGTAGTACTGTTAACGTGCTTTAGTGGAGAATTATTTTTGCCTTGTCCTAAGAGGGTGGTGGTTCCCCACCCCTCCCCTTCAGAGGCTGTAAAATCCTTTTAGCACATGAATGATAATACCCATTCACACTGGCATCAAGAGTTTTGTGTCCCAGGACTGGAGCCGATTCAGAGGTTTGGACAGGCATGTGGTACAGTCCTGTAAGCAACCGTAGCACCTCAGAATGTTGGAGGAGGATTGCTTGTTCCATGTCAAAGCATTTCCATGTAAAAATCTCCCTGACAACGTAAGCGGTTCGTATGGAGAGTGACTATGAAGAGCAGGTCATAATTTTTGTTCATTAGATGCTTGCCTGACGGTGGTATGTTAGGCAATGCATATATGAAAATACCATAAAACCATTTAAAACTTTAATAAAATAAAATAACTGCAATAGTAATAGTATCTATCAATAAAATAAAACAATATAACTTGATGCATACATCTCAAACAACTTAAAGACACATTGCAGCGCTCAAAAAGCCAGGAAAAGTTTCAGCCTTCCTCAACATTGTGCCCTCCGGATGTGTCAGATTACAACTTCTGTCATCCTCAGCCTGTATGGTCAGATATAAACAGATATTCCCCTGCTGTTGAATACTAGAGAGGTGGCAAGGTCTGTTCATTTGGGAGTGAGTTACATAAAATGGGTGCCAAAACAGAGAAGGCCCTGCTTCACAGTGATTTCAAACGTGCAGACCCCACTGTGAGGAGGTCTGTATCACATCAGGAATGACATGTCTGAATCACCTGCAATATTTAAAAATGTGGAGCATTATATCAAATTGCATGTTTTTCTAACAACAGAAATTCATGTTTTTTCTAACAACTGAAATGGTAAAAGCAGTCATATGGCATGTCTTAGATCCAGGGTTTTATAAAGTGTGTTTCTTTTAAAATGGCCTTTATGGTTTGAACAGTCCCATAAGTTTGTGTGTGTGTGTGTATGTGTATCTCAGACATTTCTGCTTGAAAGGGTTTTGTTTTGGAATTTTGGCAATTGCAATTACCAGACTTGTCTTTCACAGAGAAATACATACCCGGCAGGGATGGCAATAATCCAACTTTAAATGTGGCATGAATATGTTCTGTGTCCAGCAGTCTCAACTGTTGCATTGAGAACCAGAAAGTGTATTCAGCATTTAAAGAATTATTTTTCTAAAGAAACAATGTTTTCCTGACCGTCTACCTTAATTCTTGCAAACATGACTGATGTATGTGAGTAAACTTTACATATGTGGCTGTTGACAAGATCAGGATCTGTACTTTTCAAAAGTACTTAGAAGTGGTAAAGTCTACTGTAAGACGTGCTGAGCGGCCAGTTCCTGTGCTAGCTGTCCTCTGTCCTGTACGGGCCTTGTGTCTGGTACAAATTAGCTATTTGTCCAGTAAGTGAACAAATCCTGCTTTGGGATGATGTCCAAAAATGTAACTTTTGGTATTCATACTTCTGTCAACTCACTTTTAAGGTTAGCAAGGGGAATGATCCCCCCTCCATGAAATGGCTACGGTAAAGTGGCCATGTGTCCTTTTTACAGTCTTCTATTTGAAGGGCTGACAGAGGACTGTCCTCTATTTTGAAAGTGTCCTCTGTTGAAAGGGCTGTCCAGTCCAAATCCGGTTTAAAGCTAAGAACCATCAGAGCTGTTGCCCATGCTCAGTTAGCACCTGAACGGCAGATTGAAACGGCAGGCACACAGGTCACTTGGTCACAGTCTTCTTCAGACTGGTCAGATTGGCTGTATTTCTATTTAAATAATAATTATATTTATAATGTGCTGGTACTTTCGCATTTTCTCCTTCCAAAAATATTTATATTTAGAATCTGGAATGTGGGTGAAATGAAGAAAATCACTAATTATATCTGAGTCTGAGAAGGGCATTAAAAATCAGAGAAATTTAGAGACAACTAGACACATTTTATGCCTTACTGGCATAATACATATAGAGAGTGATCCTGTGGCCCCTAGGTAGTGCCTAAGGTGCCATAGGATTCTTCAGATTCCCAGATCCGAGGTCAGAAAAAGAGCTCCAACCTCGGAGCTGGGGATCTATGTTTGGATCCCCCTTCCCTCACAGCCAGTGCAGAAAGAATCGCTCCAGCTGCTTCTCCAAGATTGTAAGAGCGACCTTGGCAGAAGGGGTAAAGGGGGCAGGGAGAGAAGGAGACCAGGAGACAACGTATCCTGACGGCGCTCCAGCCTCCTTCCCTCCCCGTCTGAAGCACCACAGGTAAATGGCCGAAATCAGCTGTCGAGCTGACTTGCAGGGCAAGAGGAGCGAGGAGGCTGCTTCCCCTGCCCTGTATAGGATGCCCGTAATCCTCCAAGTCCTGATTGGATTGCGCCCTTAAGGATAGTATATATTTCCCCCCCATATGTAAAAGTCTGATTGCGTTCTGTTTGGTATTTACTTTGTTGTGATTTATGTTTCTCTTTTGAAAACTTTAGTGGCTATGTATGCATATTCCTGTATAAAGAAGAAGAACAAAAGCAGAATTCAGTTTCTGAATTTTTGGAGTTTGGAAGAAAAGAGTGAGGACATAATCATATTTCCCTTCTTCTTTCCCATATTTTGCTCTGCTCTTTTGACAAACAAAAAATCCATCTCTTGCAAATGGGCTCCTTTTAGATAAGAAATGTAATGTGAACAGTGCAGTCTCTGAAATTATTTGAGCTATCATTCACAAACAACCTCATCATCTGTTCCTTCAGCAGTAATGAGCATGAATGGAGTTTGATAATGCCTTCAGTGAAATATTATGCAAACTGCAAAGGGAGGAAATATCTTCAAGGCAAAATTGAAGAGAGTAGGAAGGGAGAAACTCCATTTTGTTCTGTGAATGTGATTTGGGAAAACAAAGCAAAAAAGACCTAATGTATCCTGCCCTAGCTCAGTTCAAGGCTTCTAGGGGAGGCTGATTTGAAGCAGTGGCACTTACTGGAAGGACAGGGACACATGTGATAGAGCAGAGAAAAGATAGGCCAGGCCTGTCAGGCCCTGGACAGAACACTGGGGTAGGTACTGGCTTTAAGTCATCCAAGAAGAGCTGTTGTCTCAGCAGCAGAAGCCTTCTGAGGCCTTATGAAGCCTGTAGCTCACGCTGGCTCAGCTTGTCTGAGTGTGGAAAGCTAAGCAAGGTCAGGCCTGGTTATTACTTGGATGGGAGACCCCTCCTCTAGTTTCCTGCATTGAGCAGCGGGTTGGACTCTATGGCCTTGAAAGACCCTTCCAAATCTGTGATCCTATAAGATTGGCTGGTCTGGATCTGCTGTTCACGTCTACCTTCTGTTAAGCCCCAACCTCTTGAGGAGATGTCTCTATTTCTTAAAGAGCCAATGGGCAGGTTTGCACAACATGGGAAACCCCTTGGGAATTTAAGCCACACGCTGTGGTTTAAATTCCCCTGTGCTCAACAGACGATCGGGCACAGAGGGTTTCTTGGCCATCTCCGCCCCCCTCTTCCCCCATTGGTCCTCTTGCAGGTATCCCAGGGTACACCGCAGGAGCACCGAGGTTTTCCCTCTCTCCCTGCAGTCTCCATGAGCCATTTTGGGCTCACTGCAGCTTGTCTCCTCTCCCCCCCTTTTTTAGGATTGTGAAAGGTGGCTGTCAAGTCACCTTTCCTAATCCCCACTTTTGGCAGCTACACAAGCTGCTCCCCCCAAGGAGCCCCAACAGTACCTTGTGGGGGCTGGCTGTGGTCACCTCCCCTTTTAAAGATTTTTTTCAAAGACTGGTAATGAGTGCGAAGCCGTGCAGTCAGTATAATTCCCCCCCCAAAAAACGGACCCCCCTCCTTTGCACAAGGGGCACCCTCAGTTAGGACCTGCCCAGCTTGGCCAATGCCCACCTCGCCCAGGGTGCAGGTAAGTATCCCCCCCCCTTTGCAAGCAGATGACAGCTCCTGACGTTCGCTTGCGAAGCCAAGCCTCGCCAGGGCGATCGTGCTGTGCAGAAAGGGGCTCTTTGCCCCTTTTTGCAAGTGGGGATTAGGAAAGGTGACTTGACAGCCACCTTTCACAATCTTAAAAAAGGGGGGGAGAGGAGACAAGCTGCAGTGAGCCCAAAATAGCTCATGGAGACTGGCATACTGGGAGTTGTAGGCCAAAAACATCTTGGGACCCAAGGTTGGAGAACACTGCACCAGGGGATCACACTGCAAAAAGGGGCAAAGAAGAGCCCCTTTCTGCACAGCACGATCGCCCTGGCTGGGGCATGCTGGGAGTTGTAGGCCAAAAACATCTGGGGACCCAAGGTTGGAGAACATTGCCCTGATGCCTTTGGGGGGTGTTGTTCTGGGCGTCCCCCCAATTTTTGCATGCCTATTAATGCCAGTGGGAGATGTTTTTAAAAATATCCTATTGACTTATCAGTGTCTTGTACAATTCAAACTGTATAGATTGTAGATTTATTTAATCGCCTTCCATGCCTTAAAGCTTGGAGGTGTACTGGGCATGAAGGCAGCCGGTGTGGGAGGATCACATCAGGAAGGCTGCTTTGCTCCTTATCTAATATGTGCAGGGAGATGTTATAAGTATCACTGGGGGTTATTAAGATGATTGAACATTACGTTGACACTCATACAAAGATCAAGAGCATAATGTGATGTGAACTCCTCCAAGCAGTGTGTGTCTGAATTTTTAATTTTTACTACTTTGAGGCTCCTTTTAAAGTATTCGATTGAAAAATGAAACTATGAAGATAAACTCTGGCCAGCAATTTATGTACAGATGTGCAATGCTGTTGAATGGGCATGTGTTATATGAGAGAAGCCGGGGCGGTGTCAAAGGTAGGCATAGTGGAGTACCAGCAGAGGGCCCACACCCCAGCAGGGGCCCACTGGCAAGAGCTTCCTGGACTAGCTCTTCCTCTTCACCATGGCAACCTGCTTGTTCATCTGCCTCTCGCTCTTGCTCAGACAGTGGTGGTGGTGAGAAGTAAGAGAAGGAGATGCCATGCCACTGCCGGTACTCGCTCACTGGCTCTCTGCCTGTCAAGCAAGCAAGTTATAGCAACGATGGGAGAGAGGATGTGGAGCAATAGCAGCTGATGACAGGGGTGGTGAGAAGGTAGACTCACTGAAGGGGGGATCCCATTGAAGAGATCTTGCCTTAGAAACTTGGAGCCAGCTTAGAATGTGCAGTTGCTGCAGCTGATCCCCAGTACCCAGCCTGCCAACTCTGGGAGCAGAGTGTAGAGCAAATCTCAGTATCTCTTGCACCAGCAACTTCCATACCCAGCACGCCACTACTTTTCCAAGTATGTTGCATCTGGGCCAGGCATTTCATGTCCATCCAAGGTCCTCCTGTGCTTAACACATCAAGCATCCTGATGCTTTCTCTTCTGAAGGCCCATACTGGCTTTCCTTAACAGAAAAACAGAAGAGCTACATGTGGGAGCTTGGAGAAGGGCAGAGCACTGGGATGCTTGAAGGTAAGGCACAGAAGGGACTTATGCAGGGTGCAGGATTGCTTCCATGCTTCAATGTCATTTTTTTAAAGTGGATATGTCACAAGGGAGTAGCAAGTCTACATGATCCAGGGAGAAATAAAGGCTAACATTAAGAGAAAACTGAATGGCTGCACTATTTTTGACTGATTGAGAAGAACCCTCTTAAAATTTTTTGAAATGCCTGGGCTCTTGATTTTTGGGGAATGAAAGGGCTGATTCACAGTAGTTTAGAAGTGATTTCCCCCCTGTAATGATAGATTATGAAGAATGGTGTAACAACAGCATGACTCAGTTTTTTAAAAATAAATTACATCCATATGGTTGGCTTTTTTGGAAAAGCAAATTGGAAACAATATAGGCGAGAACATATGTTTCCGCCTCCCTCAATATCTTTTTCTCAAGGCAGAGGACAGTTTGCATACTTCATGGTGAGTTTTCTTTTGTTGTGTTTTTTGTTTTAGTGAGCATTCATAATCTGAAAGTAGAAAAAGAAAGATGAATTCTTTCTAGTATACTATACTTTTATTGTCTTACGTCTGGGGCCTGAAATTATGAATTAGTTTGAAGCTATAAATTACTAATCAAAGCTAATTCTTTGATAGAAGAGACAGCTTAATATTGCCTCATAAGAGGACACTAACTTAAGGAAGGGCCATTTTTTTAAGACCGCAAACATCCTCAC
Organism: Shinisaurus crocodilurus; assembly: GCA_021292165.1. Classification (NCBI taxonomy): domain Eukaryota; kingdom Metazoa; phylum Chordata; class Lepidosauria; order Squamata; family Shinisauridae; genus Shinisaurus; species Shinisaurus crocodilurus. The sequence continues at coordinate 132,448,376 of CM037876.1, read as the reverse complement.
ACTCTCTAATAGTGAATTAAGGTGGTGAGTGAGTGCTTACAGGAATGGAGCCAAAATGGGGCTGCTGAAGAACGCGAGAGAGGTATTGAATGCTAAGTTGAAAACCAGGCAAAAATGAGGCAAAAAGCCCCAAACAGGCCAATGAGGACTAAGCGTTGCTCAGTAGCCACAGAATATTGGATATCAGTGGGGAGGAATCAGTGGACATCCTGGAGGAGGAATGGCTAGAACCCTGAACAGGAAGACTCCGGAAGGTGGGGATATGCTGCAATGTTCTGTTGCAGGTTCCACTTGTCCTTAAATAGATATATGGAGTGTTTCATGGACCAGAAGTGTGTGTGCGCGCGTGTGTGCGTGCGCACGCACATAGTCTTCCTGTTCAGGGTTCTAGCCATTCCTCCTCCAGGATGTCCACTGATTCCTCCCCACTGATATCCAATATTCTGTGGCTACTGAGCAACGCTTAGTCCTCATTGGCCTGTTTGGGGCTTTTTGCCTCGTTTTTGCCTGGTTTTCAACTTATTTGAAAATAATTGCAAGTGGTTTCAGTCCCTGCAGCACTCCCCTAAGTTACAAAAAGAAGCCTGCCAGTAAAGAATTTTGCATTGATTTATTATTGCTGCATGTCACTCTGCCCTGCATTTTAATTTTATTGTGAAGTAGAAACAGTAAAGCAGCAAAATCCCTTCTGTTATTATCCTGCTTCTGCCTTGAGCACCACACAAATGAGAGATTTGCTTCCTTTTGACCTGGTTCACACCCATAACAGCAATTCATTGGGTTATTTAACCAAATACAAGGCATTGTGAGGTGACCCTGGAGATTGCCCACCTGATGTTTCAGTCTGGGAGAGTCTTCAAAGCAATTCATGGGCTATTTAACACATGAATTGCCAAAATCTAGCAGGAGCAAGCAAGCTCATCCCTGCTGCTTTAGTAGGTTGTTAACATGATATCCAAACCCAGGCACTCGGGTTGTTTAAGGGTTAAACAACAAATTGTGGGATGACTCTGGGTTGTTTAACCCCTAAACAACCCAGAGTGTCCAGGTTTCTGACCTCACGCTAACAACCTATGAACGGGGTGATCATAGGCTGTTTTAACAAAATGATGAGTGTGCAAGAGGCAGCACGCTCGATCGCTCCATTCATCCCCGACACCCCATGAGTTAAAAAGCCCATGGATTGTTGGGATGTGCGAACTGGGTCTGTGTTTCACCAACAGACCCAGTTCACACAAGACTGGAAAGACAGTAATGGTTGAACCTTGAATGGAATGCACTTATGACCAATTCACCTAGGGAAATTACCTCCAAGCTATCCCTCCCAACCATCCCCAGACACAGACATCGTGTGTTGTCGTGAACTTGGTTTCCAAGGCTTAGAACTCTGCAGCTCTGCCCCGATTGGCTAGTTTAAATGCCAAGGGCAGTGTCCAATATTGCCACTGGGGTTCCCACTGGGGTTCTGCAGCTTCTGCTCATTCCATTGTACCAGTGGGACCCACCGTGAGTGCAGCAGGGAGTTAGCACTGCCTAAAGCAAGTTTCCAGATTGGGACATTAGTGTAGGACATCTGTGAGCTCCGTTGACCCGCCCCATTCCAGAAACAAGTGTTTCCACTCATTTCCAGTTGCTTTAAAAACTGCTAGCTTTCCGTTGGGGAGCAGTATGGGACAGCTTGACTTTCCTTTCCTGCACATTCTTGTCACAGACATGGCAGGCCTAAAATATAGGTCACTTTCTAGAAGGAGAGCCATCGAGATCTTTGTAGGGTTGGGCCTTCTCTAATGACATGGTTGACCCTGTGGCATCTGATCAAGGCAAGGAGACAGAGGGATAGGCTGAGGTTGGTTCTGAAAGCAGTCCAGGCCCATTGCAGGACTGGTGAGACTGGGTGGCCATCCTACTTTATTGTCGTAAATCCGCCCAGTGTCAAGATAAGACGTTCTCGTTATAACAGTCCGCATGTCCAAGCCAAGATATATTAGTCCAAAACCGAGCAAACGTAAACCAGTTAGGGGTCAGGCACAAGCGTAGTCAGGGTCGTTCCGAAGATCAAAGGTACAGGGGTCCGAGGTCAGGAATATCAAGAGCGTCTGGTGGTAGCTGTAACAAACAATTGCTTCCAGCATCTGAGTGTGTTTGGGACCTGCCTTTTGAGTAGGTGCTGATTGGTAAGGCTGCCCAGCTGGGTCAGGCTGCAGTTAGCCTGACCCCACCCCAAACACACTCCGGCACGGCTGGTCTCTGTCTGACCTACTGGAGGCACAACACTTATAGAGGATAATTCTCTAGCTGAAGGTGTCCTCTGTTGAAGGGCTGTCCAGTCAAAGTCTTATTTAAAGATAAAGAAGCATAAGAAGGAAGAGCTGGGCCTTGAAGTTGCCCTTTAACAGCAAGCACTTGGACAGCTGACTAAGCAGGCATGCAGGTCACCTGTTCATAGTCTTACCTTCTAAGGTGATACCTTCTAAGGTTTCTATTTAAATTCCCGTAATTATTTCTAAATTTAAATCTATACATATGCATTAGCATACGCAAATTTTATTCAACTCTGTCCTCTTTTGACCCCTCTTTTTGGCAATGCATAAATAGCCACCCTATGGTGGGATCAAGAAACCAGGAACAGGCTTGCAGTGACAGTGGGCAAAGCAGAAACAGCCAGTGGGAAAACAAGGAGTGGAGTCTGTGTGAGCTGCGCACAGTAGGTGCTTTGTTGTAAAGAGAGAGTCTGCTGCGAGGAAAGGAGTATTTTGTACAGTTACAGGAAAAAGGCAGTAACCGATAATGGCAGTCAGGGGTGGAACAAGGCAACAAAGCTAGTATGGTTACCAGGACCGGTGCAAGGCAGTTTGGTGCCCTAGGCAAGATCAGATATTTAGCGCCCCCCCCCACTTGAGAGCGCTGTATTTTTTTTCAAGGCGTTTCTGGCGCCCCTTTTAGCCCTGCGCCCTAGGCAGCTGCCTAGTTGGCCTAATGGTAGCAGCGGCCCTGATGGTTACTAATAGAGAAGCAATTGCACAGGGAACAAGGCTCCAGCTAAGCAAGTTCACCTGTGGCTGCAGACCTGATGCTGATCTAGGCATTCTGGAACTTATCTGGGATTATGTTCTGTATATGTGAGTAGTGAGTCTATATCAGGGGTATAGAACCTCAGGCCTGGGGGCCAAATCCAGCCCCCCTGGGGTCTCAGTTGGGCCCTCCAGGGTTCCCCAGTGGGCCACGCCCCCTTCAGCATGCCCGTCCCCTTTTCTCCCAGCTGCTGAACCTTTCGTGGTTTGCCAGCTTTGCCCAGTTTTTTCTCCATTCTAAAAGGTTGAAATGCCTCTCCGAAGGGCTTAGTTGCTGGCAGTCAGAGCTTTATGCTACAGTGTGCTGGCATTGATGCCCTGTCTCTTTTGCCTTTGGCCCCGCCCACCACTGGGATGCAGCCCCCGAGAGCTTCTCTGAAATGGAATGAAGCCCTCAGGCTAAAAGAGGTTCAACAAACACACCTAGTCTGTATATATGATTATATAGACTATATGCTTGCATACGTCCATATATGTGAGTAGGTTTATGTCTCCAAACAGATTGTGCCATTAATCAGATTCTCCCAGGATGTTCAAAACATATCAGGGGTGAATTAATCATTCTTTGGGTTCGAACATGTAAATCAAATGTGATTTCAGCCCAAAGTGAGACAAAAGTTCAAGAAGACAAAGTCCAGCAAAGAATAACAATGGGTTAATTCTGAATCATTTTATGTGCCAAAGTCCATTTTTACCTGGCGTGTGTAACCTAGTCTAGACTGGGCCCAGAGGCAACAGTCACTTAAAGGCAGGAACGCATGTAACATTTGACAATGGGATGCTCTTGGAGAAAGATTCTTTGTGATGAGCAACCCCATCATAGCTGGAACATATAATAGTACTTTCTGCATGAAGCTTGGCCATGAGGCTGTGACTCACTATATATCCTCAGCAGCTGCAAGAAACACAAATTGGGGTGTGGAAGCTGACTGTGGAGAACTCTCCCATCCCATTATAAGTACTAATGCATATTATGGCCAGCTTGGGATCTCTCACCATGGAGAGGCTTTTTTTTGGCAGCTTCCCCCTGACAAATGTGGGCCTTAAGTCAACAGCTTATTCAAAAACTTTTCTTTTTATCCTCATTACCCCCCTATATTTTGCTTGTTTTTCTTTGGCTTCTTTTGTGACTAGAACGTTGTTCTTGGCTCTGGTGACCTAGAGATAAATACGCCACTGTTCAGTCCCTGTCATCAAAGTGTTGTATTGAGGCATACGTCATATTGGCAGATTTTCAAAAGCATGACTCAAAAATGAAGGCTTTAATGAAAGCGCCGTAGTCCAAACCGTCCATACAACTTGCTTTGTTTGGACCCCAATAGCTAAGAAACACATTGTGATCTTGGAAACTGGTAAACAATCCACAAAAACATTAAAAGAAGAATGGCTTGTCTAAAGGAATGCTGAAAGCCCTGAAGAGACGTTCTCTCTGGAAACAATTCTGATTTGCACATGCATGTTCCTTACTTAGTGACCACAACATCAAGGCTGACATGCATGTGTAAATGAACTGTCACAGATACAACACTACTGAGCCAGAACTCTTATATTGCTTCAGACACAATGCTTTTGGTTTACATATTCAGCTACTAGTAATGAAGAGCAGAGAAATCGAGTGATGCACGTTTATGCATGTGTGAACCAGTCCTAAAAAACAGCTGTTCTTGATGGACTGCTACACTTTCTTACATTATGGCTGCCATGTGTGAGACCATTTAAAAAGCTTTTTTTTTTTTTTTGGTCATGTGTTACTTTTAAGTAAGCCATTGGAAATAGGTGCTTCAAAACTATTTGTATGCCTACCGGACAGTAACATGCATGCTAAAACCCATGGGCTCCCTCACAGTGAATGAACATCTGAAGCTACCCTTAGGTTACCACACACATGTACCCCTTAGAACTGTGACCTTTGTGTTCACCCATTGCATTCATAACTGTGTAGCATTAGTCTAAGGAGCAAACCATTTGCATAGTGTACTGTGAGATAATGAATAATAAACATAGCATGTACGCCGTAAGTGGAAGCAAGAAGTACAACATTCCTGTGTGTGCGTGTGTATGTGTATAATATATAGAACTCTATACTCCTTCCCGTAGTATCTGAATGAAGTCCATTATCCTGCAGCAAACCTGGTACAACTCAAAAGGAAATCGTTTCAACAAGATCCGGATGCTCCTGTGAGATACATTGATAACAGGATGGGAGTGTTCCTCTGCCTTCTGACAACTTAATATGAATAACTTCCTCAGAATAGAAACAGCCTGTTGACTGCAACATGAAAACAAAGTTACACTGCTTTCCCCCTTGCATCTTTACTTTCTGCCATCTCCTCTATTCTGTGATCATTATCTAACCTTGGCTGTGATCCTAAACACATTTTGTTCCAGTCGGAGCTACAGCTTGTATATTGTAAACAACATGGATCAGGCACAATGTCTTCTATTAGTTCTTAAAGTGCTATGAGTGCCCATGTTTACCTTGGCGCTATGTCTGTAAGGAAGTGTGAGCCTCTGTAGAGGGCCAGTGTGGCCCGAGAGAACTGGGTTGTTGTTGTTTTTTGGGAAATCACAGCTCCGATCCCTATTCTGCTGAATAACCTGTGACGGGTTATGGTCTCTCAGCCTTAGTTCCCCATCTAGGTCTCTGCCTGAGAATTTGGAGAGCCAAATTCAGTCTGTCAATAGGCATTACCGGGCTAGATGGACCAGTGGTCTCACTCAGTATAAGGCAGCCGCATAGGTCAAAACTAAACAAGGTTACATTTCTTCTGGAATTTAGCCTAAATGTGCATCAACAAACACACAACCGAGATCAATACCTCTGGACTTTCAAATCATGAGCTTTTCAAAAAATGGTTCCAACCCCCTTATTTTGAGCCTGTAGTATTGCAATAACCCACACTCAGGGGTTGAGTATTTTCAGATGTGTCTCTGGAATCAAGAGGAATTTGAAAAGAAGATAAAATAGGATTCCAGAGACTTTAGAAGTGAGGGAGGGGGAATATCTTAGATCTGCAACACTTCATGCTAGTTCAGGTCTTATGACGAAAGATGCTTATTATGCTGAGCTGCCTTTCCCCCTGATTAACAGACTGGATCTGATGAAGTGGGCCATAGTCCATGAAAACTTATGCCAAGATAGATTTGTTAGTCTTTAAGGTGCCAAAAGACTCTTTGCTGTTTTTGCTGCAATAGACTAACATGACTACCCTCTGGAAATTACTGCCTTTGAGTCCACTATGATTGGACTCAAATTTTATGCTTTTTATGAGCTGGCTTAATAGAGGAACTTTTTCATTTCTTCTGTCCATAAGGGGTCTTTTACACACACACACACACACACACACACACACACACCCTGCTCCGTATAGGCTATCCAGATTAAATATTGGCCCAGGCCTTTTTACCCTTTAAGTGGTAAATGGAAGGTTACATTCTGACAGGAAAAGCCAAAATACCCTGAATGCACCTCTTGCTGAAATTCTTCATTCTATGCAACTGTCCTAGCTAGAGTCTGGCAATCTTGTCCCATGGACGGGCTCAGCTCCTGCCTGTATCCTGGTGTTCCTTTAGCATAGATAAGCTAATTAGAATTCACTGACTCACTCAGGGCCAAACTAGACCAAACCTTAAATGTGTCTTTGCACTTAACCTGCAGGTTTTTTTTTTTTTTTTTTTTTAAATGTAACTAGTAAGAACTGATAATTATTGGGATTGCAGCAGTGGGGGGGGGGGGGGAAGAGACGTTAATCCTTTCCTTCCCTGTTGCCATCCTGAGGAAATTACCCACTGGTGGTGCCAATGGGAGATTTCTTCCCAATGCAGTTAGCACCTTCAGAAGAGGGGTTTTCCTCAGGACTGCAGCAGGGGAGCAAAGAGTTAAATTTCTCCCCCATACCAGCTGCAATTCCTCAAATTATAAACTCCCCCCCCCCAGCGGATGCTAAAAAAAAAACGGATGCTAAAAAAAATATTTATTGGCTGTCAGGAACAATCTATCCTTGCAGGATACAAGTGTATTCACTAGTGTTCTTACCGTGCTGTTCAAGTGTCTCGCAATCTTCCTTTCTCTTTCTCTCTCCCTTCAATTTTCACAGGGTGGTTGTGGATAACAATTGTGGTGAAAATCCCAGCTGACTGGTTTTATAAACACAATTTTATAGTACCTCAGGTCAAGTGGCTGTTTTAAGAATTGATAAACAACTCCAAACAAACAGGAAAAAGAATTTGTAAGCTGGATTTATATAAACATATATAATATCCTCAGTAGAAACAACCCTGCACATTCAGTTCAGCAGTTGTGGCACAGTGTGAGAAGTTTTCACGTCTGGTCTTGTGTGAATTTAAAGGAAGGGGTGAATTTTGAGGACACACCAAGAGCAGCGGGTGTTCATTATTGGTCTGAGCTAGACAGTTCAGATCCAAATTTGTAGTTATCCTAAACCTGGGGTATGGAATGTGAGATGACATTTCTTTACAGGCTAAAATGACAATCAACTTTGGGCAGGAGAGGGGAAGGAATGTAGAGTTCCAGCCCTTGCTTCACTGCCCTACTTCTCCATCCTCATTCCCTACTCTGCCATCATGTGCTTCTTGTGTAACCATACTTTGTCCCATAGAACTAAATGGTAGCCACTGAGAACCAATTAGGGTGGCCTTACTTTACAGAGGACAGTCCACTATTTGAATGGCTGTCCAGTCCAAGTCTGGTTTAAAGATAAAAACCATCAGCAGGAAGAGCTTAAAGGGGCCTTGACGTTGCCCATGGACAACACCTGGACAGCAGACTGAGCAAGGCACACAGGTTACCTGGTCAGTCTTCTCCACTTTGGTGAGATGTATTGCATTTCTGTTCAAATTATAGTAATTATTTCTAAATTTGCCTATGTATATATCAATTAGCATATGCAAATTTAATGCATGCCTGCGTGCTCTTATTTTGGATATCCATCTCTTCTAGAACCAATCCATCCTCTCTCTCTCTCTTTCTGTAATAGCCCTGACCTGTTTTCTGTTTCTTGCTGATGTGTGACAGGCCCTTCATGCATTGTGACAAGCCCCTTCATGCATTTAAAGTATGTGTGAGGGGCTTGTGGGGCTGTGCAGGCTAGCTCTGTCAGTGATGTACCTGTTAGCCAATGGCAATGTGTCGTGCTGTCTTGAAGGGGCCTTAAGTGCATTCAGCTCCTCCATGTGAGGGGGAATCCTGGGTCAATTGGGATTCCCGTTCACATGAAGGATCTCTATGCGCCCACATTGGTATGCACACAGGGCCCCTTCACACAGTCTCTGAAAGCATGGCCAATGGGGGTTTTGGTGGCAACCCCCTCATGCTTGCTCTTAATGCATGAGGGGGTTTGTCTGAACCTTCCTAGAATGTTGGGAGATTCGGATGGAATGTTGAGAGAGAACTGGCTTTTGTATTTGTAGACACAGTCGCAGCACTATATGTGGCACATCACAGAGTGAGAGAAGGAAAAGACCGTGTTTTGCTACTTATCCATCTTGATAATTTGTGAGTTGCTTAAAGAAAAGTCCAGTCTTTTTTTGTTTTGTTTTGTTTTTTATTTTGTTTGAAGAGAGGAAATAATGGAGCAGGTCTAACCAGTAGATTCCTGAGGGAGCGCTGTGGGTGGTAGAAATTTGTGGTCTTGGATAAAGATGGACTCTTCTGCATTTGGTTGGTTCATTGGTTTGCTTGCTTGCTTGAATTTAAAAAATCCTGTCATGCACCGCTATTTCATATAACAGTTAGTGAAGGTAAGGAACTGTAGCTCAGATGAAAGAAAAGACAAGTATAAACTGGATGACTTGCATGATGTTCAGAACACCTGTTGAAATACAACTGGCTGTCATTAACCTTCATTTCACTGTGTGCTATAAGGTTTAAAAACACACACATCAGCTTTATCAGGCTTGTAAAATTATGACCCACGAAGCTAAGTGCAGCCCACCAGCTATGTAATAAGGCTAGTCAGATCTTTGACCACACCTTTATTATTGGAGTTCCAGGTAGGCAGCAAAAGTAGGAAGTTTATTGAAACCCTGGAAGGTCACATACACTAATGGTTGGTGGCCTGCATTCAGCTTGGTGGCTCCCAAGTTATGTAGTCCTGCTGTAAATGGTTGGTATTAGATTTGTATTCGCTGTAGACCAGGGGTGGGCAACTTGTGGCCCTCCAGATGTTTTGTCCTACAACTCCCATGATCCCTTACCACTGGCTATAGCTGACAGGATTTGTAGGCCACAAGTCGTCCACCTCTGCTGTAGGCCTAACCCAGTGTGACAAAATCCAACTGAACGGTGGGGCAATTTGGATGTAATTTGCATTACCTGAGGGAGCCTGAGGCTTGTGTGCACCCTTCTCACTTTATACCCTCCCAGTGCCTACTCTTTTGTGGCAAACCAAAGTCTTCCATTACATCCAGACAGGCAAAATACAGTTTGCTCTTGCCCTGCAAACTAACATTTATTTATTTTTAATTCATTCATTTTATCAATCTTTTTAGCAACGATTTCAAAACGGTTAGAATTGCAAACCACGGTAAAATTGTTGGGTTCTAAAATTACATATATATTCTGGCTTTCTTCCATCATGGAACTCAACACAGTATTCACAGGATACTCAGGTGGTCTCCCATCCAGGCACTGACCAGACCCAGACCTGCTTAGCTTCAGCAAGATGGCTGCATCATATGCCTTAGCATTGCCATTCTGGTTTGGAGGGAAGCCCTACTTGTATTTTGTCAGTTTGGATGTAACAGCGAGCTGTGGTTAGCTGTAAAAGGGAGGGGATTGGAGTGTGTTCAAGGAGGGGGAGGTACCTAAGGCTACCTTGTGTAACACCAGACTGAGGCCATGAGTGGGTTCAGACAACACGATAACCCACACTCAAGGGTTGAGTATGGGTTGTCACTGAACCATGGGTTGTTGCTGAAATGTGGGTTATCGTGTTGTCTGAACCCAGCTGCGCTAACAAACCATGGTTTATAAACCACCACCAACCCATGAAAAGAACCCATGGTTTCTTGTTGGGTTATGAATTGTGGGTTGTTCATGGTTAACAAACATGTTTTGTTAGCATGGCTGGGTTCAGATAACATGATAACCCATGGTTCAACAACAACCCACGATTCAACGACAACTCACACTCAACCCATACTCAACCCCTGAGTGTGGGTTATTGTGTTGTGTGAACCCAGCCCATGTGTTTGGGTTCTGGCCAAAGCTTTTTGGAAACTCGGTTGAACAAAATGTGATGACACCAGTGCTTATAGGAGCCTCCCCACCACCTGGTGCCCTCCAAATGCATTGGCTATGCTTGCTGGGGGATGATGGTAGTTGTAGTCCAACACATCTGGAGGGCACCAAGCTGGAGAAGGCTGGTTTATAGAATTCAGTCAAGTGGGCAACAAGACCGTTCCAGATACTAAAGTAAAGATATATGCTAACGGTTAGAATTTTGGATAAATAAACTGGTTTAGCCTGGTGCCCATAGAGGCTTACCTCCTGTAGTTAATAGCAGCTCCAGGGGTGGCAGTGTGATTTTCTTCAGGGTCGTGGTATGGAGGGAAAGGGTTCACCTGCCCTCCCCATGCGCCGTGGTCCTGATACTGCTCCTCTCCCCTGTGGCTGCTGTTTAGACTGTAATAACTAGCCATGCGAAGTGCATTCATGCAACTCACGTCACATCTAGCCCAGCCCTTTTTATGTTCTCCTTTCTGATATTTGTTTCTTTAACCTTCATGACAACACATGGCAGATCCCTCTCTAATCCTAGATTACTTGCACTGTGCTTGCAGAATAACGGCGTAGTTGCTGATTTGTTTTATGAGCACACCAACAAGAGAAGACGACAACATCTGATGAATTGGACAATGTCCCTGCAGGCTTATTGCCAGAATAAATTTGTTAGTCCTTCAGGTGCCACAGGACTCTTTTGTTGTTTTTGCTGTAACAGACTAACACGGCTACCCTCTCTGGAAACAGTTGATTCCGTTCTGGATCTAATTACATTGAAATGTAGACTCTGTCCCATGGTGCTTACTAACATTCTGATCCTTAAGCAGTCACTTGGGAGCAACTAGAATTTCTTTCCAGGTTAATAGCTCAGGCTGCATGGCTGATTCTGCACAATTGCTCTACATCAAGCTGGCGTTCATCACATCGAGCCCATACTGTAGGACTGCGCTTATGAACAAAGACATCTGAATGTGTTGTTCCGGTGGTATGCCCTTCTCAGCATAGTTCTTCCAAGAAAAAGTACAACCTCAGCTTGTTATGAAATCTGAGAGCCTCATACCACCATGGAATGTGTAAGCCAATGTTCTCCAACCTTGGGTCCCCAGATGATTTTGGCCTACAACTCCCAGCATGCCCCAGCCAGCGTCTGGGGAACCAAGGTTGGAGTGTAAGCTAATAACCTGGTGTGAATGAACAAGACGATGTTTTAACGTTGGCTAGTGGGAAGGAGCACAAAGACTTTCTAAAAAGTAGGGCTTTGTTCAAGTCAGCCTTCTTTTTTCTTTCCTCTCTGAGATTGATTGAGCTTGCTTTCCTGGGTGTAAATCAGCCTTCCCCAACCTGGTGCCCTCCAGATGTTTTGGACTATCATCATCATCATCATCATCATCATCATCATCAATTTTATTTATATACCGCCGAACAGCCAAAGCTCCCTGGGCGGTTTACAACAATCCAGCATTCCTGAGCATTGGCCATGCTGGCTGGCATTAATGGGAGTTGGAAGTCCAAAACATCTGGAGGGGTGGTGTAAATCATCACACACAATCCAATGATGACTCAACTCTGTACCATCTGCATGAGACGGCTGTAGTTCAGTGGCAGGAACATGTGCTTTGCATGTGGAAGAACCTACGTTCAGCCACATTGGCATCTCTACTTTAAAAAAGGATCTTGGGTAGCAGGGTGGGAAGATCCCTGCCTGAGACCCTGGAAACCCCTTTCAAGTGAGAGCAAACAGTACTGAACCAGGTAGGCTAAGGCTCAAACACATTTAGGGCGTAAGTCCCATTGAACATCATCGGACTTAAAAGAGAGCATGCATAAGATTGTATAAGGTATGTTCATAATATGCTGTTTTTACATAGTCACTGGATTAATTATAAATAGAATTGAGTTAAAATTGGGGAAAGATTCTGGATTATTAGAGGTACTTCACCTACCTATTTATCATCTATGTGGTGTGTGTGTGGTGGGAGCATTCTCTGGTATGCAGGAGTGGGTGACGTTCTGAATTTCATGATGGTGAATAATCTCCTTACAAGGTTACCCAAAAAGAAACCAGAGTTTCTGGGAACAAATATCAGAATTTAGCAAACGAAAGGGGGGAGGGGGAGACATTGACCTTTTGAAAGCTGTATTAAAAAAAAGATCTAGTGAGATACTTATGGACCAGTGTCTGCTGACTATGAATTATTATTTGAAATGAATTACCTGCTACTGGAAAAGAAGTGTAATCAAGATCTTGAGAAATTGTTTAATTTAAGCTAACTCCAGTGGGCAGGATAGGGGGACAATCAAGATGAATGTGTTGATCAAGCTTTTAAAAATTTTGTTACAAGCTATTCCAATTCAAGTACCAGCTAAAAATATTCAGGAGCAAGAGAATGTTCTTGAAATGTAATGCAGCTGGGGGAAGTACCCAAATGTTATGAAATTCACTCTGAAGAGATCAACTGGTAAGGGTTGACTTGTTTACAGGAAAACAGCTCTGTGGGAAAGATGGCATTGAAGAAAACTACTTTTTCAAAAGAAATGGTCTGATATAAATAAGTTAGGCTGCAATCCTATCGCATTTTTAGACAGAAAAAAAAAGTCCTACAGCTCCAAGCATGCCCCATAGCTGGCTGGGGAATGCTGAGAGTTGTAGGACTTTTTTCCTGTCTAAACAGGAGCCAGTGTGAGAACCAGTGTGGCGTAGTGGTTAGAGTGTTGGACTGGGGCTCAGGATATCCGGGTTCTAGTCCCTGCTCGGCCATGAAACTCACTGGGTGACTTTGGGCCAGCCACTGACTCTCAGCCTAACCTACCTCACAGGGTTGTTGTGAGGATAAAAGGGAGAGGAGCATTATGTAAGCCGCCTTGGGTTCCTTGCAGGAAAAAAGGTGGGGTATAAATATAACAAACAAACAAACATGCTATAGGGTTGTGCCTTTAAGCAGTTTGTCTTAGGTCAGTCATTCTGTTTTGAAGTGGATTTGAGCAGGTATGCTGCCTTCACTTATCCATAAAGACAAATTCTCTTGAAAAAGCATTTTGCTCAAAATACGGTAAGCTGAAAATAAAAGATGCTGCCTTGTGTTAGACAGCTGCTGCTTTTCTACGTAACTTTTGTAGCTCCTATGATCTCTTTTGTCCTTTCCAATCTTGACTTGGTTTTCCCTGCATTACTGTTTTACTAGAGGCGATCTGTGTGAAAATAGTTCGGCACTAGCTGAAAAAAGTTGCTCTGAGATATCTCACTGGGATAAAGAACCAGTCTTTGGGGGCTGCAAGGTATGCCGTTGCTTTTGGGGGAACCAATGTGGCTTTCTAAATAGCACTGTCAGTGTGAGTGCTTCCTTGATTCCCATCTGCTCTGCCTGTACATTTGTAAACAAACAGTGTATTATGTAAGGCGCCATAAGTCTCTGGTGCGCTTTCCTTATTAGGAACCACCTGCTCCTAAGGAAAGTGGGAAGTGCAAAACAATATTGATCACATTTTAATGGCGTTATCGCCATGTGTGAATGGGATAAAAGCTGTTAGCTTGGTCGAAGAGAGAAAATGCCATTAGAGCAGTGTTTCTCAACCTTGGGTCCCCAGATGTTTTTGGCCTACAACTCCCAGCATGCCCCAGCCAGCATAGCTGTTGTAGGCCAAAAACATCTGGGGACCCAAGGTTGAGAAACACTGCATTAGAGGGTAGTGCTCAGTGGAGTCTGAATGGCTTCTCCTCTTCACTATACGATAGAATGAAAAAGAGGTGTTGAATGGATCCGTATATATATAACTGTTCTTGTGATTTGGATTTGCCTTTTTTATGGATACTTCACTACACACAGTGCATTTTAATATTACAAAAATCCTGCCCTTAGCTTGCTTTCTGTGGTCTCCCGTTCAAGGGACTGATCAGATACATGCATGTTTAGTTTGGTGAAGCATCAAGTTCTCCCAGACCATTCAGGACCCTGAAACCGTGCCTGTCTGTCCAAACCCAGTCACTTGGATGTAGGATGTTTGGCATGGACACAATGCCAGTTCCAACTTTTGGTAGGGCCTTGAGCAAGGTATTTCAGTGGGACTCCTTCCTACATAGTGCTGTCGTTGTTGCCCATTGCCTTACCCTCTTTCTGTGGGCCCAATCAAGGCTGGCCCAAGATACTTTGCTGCTTGAGGTGGAATGGCAAATGGTGCCCCCGCCCCACAAGTCAAAGTGCATGGAACCTTATATGAGGCAGAAAATCCCATAAGGACCTCTCCCGCTCCTTGGCAGTAAAAAAACACAACAACAATACATTAAATAACTAACAATTTGCTCGTCCTTTCACGATATCCCAAATCATGTGCCTGAGGCAGCCTCATCATTCTGCCTAATGGTTGGGCCAGCCCTGGGCCCAATCCATATTACTACACAGAGGGCAAGGGCAAGGCAAGTGGGAAACGACTTCTCCTTTTCCTTGTTCCTGTCACTGCTTCCTCACTTAGGGCAGGTGAATGGACAGTGACAGGGAGGAGGAGGAGGTAGAGGAGCAGGGCCAGGGACTCTGGAGGTTGTCAGTGGGCCCCTGCTGGGGTGTGGGCCTCGCCAGTTGCCCAGTGATGCCAACCTCTGATGCCAGTCCTGTATGCACAGTAGTCTTTCAACGAGTGCACCCATATCTGTTTTCTCTTAACAACAGCCTCTCTCCCTTACTTAGCCATAGGGAAGATATGTCAGACAGGATCTGGGAAGGCAGGACTAACACTGCACCTGCCAACATGCTGCTGCTGCTGCTGCTGCTCCCGTTTGGAAGTTGCAGGTTGAGGAGTGTTTGTATCTAGAGATGTGAAGGCCTGGAAAAATACTTGGGGGAAAAATAGGGAAAAAAATGGCTTTAAATGGTTTGTCTATTTGTATCCCACAATATCCTGTGGGTTTAGAGGAAGTTGCAGCAATGTTTATATTCTCTCTCTCCCCCCCTCCCGCAGTGTGTGTGTGTGTGTGTGTGTGTGTGTGTGTAATTTAAATAATGAAAGGGCTTTAAGCATAAAAAGCAGCTGAAGAACTTTAAAAATTACATTTAGCAGAGATAAACGCTAAAAGTTATTAACAATCCTCTCTCTTTACGTGGAACTAATTCCCACTGTATTCTGTGCAGCTTACTCCTGGAAAATTGGAGCTCCTTTCTGTACCGCAAGGGCTGAACACTCTGGTGCTTTCTTAGTTAAGACCTCCTGTTTTGTCCAGATCACTGATAATAAACAGATCCTGTGCTGAAACTGAGGCTCTACTGTAGGGGTCCTCAAACTTTTTAAACGGGGCCAGTTCATTGTCCCTCAGACTGTTGGGGGGGCGGGCGGACTATAGTTTGAAAAAAATATGAACAAATGGATCAAGTAAAAAAAAAGGACCTGGATCCTTTTTTTTCATTTGATAGGGGTGAATTTTTTTTTCTTAAATGGAAAGTTATTATACATTAATGATTATAATGTTAATAAGTGATTAAATGGAGGATGGAATTTTAAGCTGACTACAGGCTTGCACCCGCCTACCTACCTCAGTCGCTGGCCCGTTCTGCATTGCAACTGGACGTGGATACAATTCCAGAGGTATCTTCTAGCGTGCACATGTGCAGAGAGAAACGTCTATCTCACATACACAAGGTCGCCCTTTTGAATTCCATACTAATCTGGACAAACATCTTCGCAGGGATGGGGACTCGGACTCGGGGACTCGACTCGTGAGTCCGACTGAGTCCCCCCTCTGACTCGAGTCCCACTCGAGTCCCAATAATTTATGTGGGACTCGGGACTCGACTCGGGACTCGAGCCTAAGGACTCCTCCGCCTCCGCCCTCGCCTCCGCCGTCCTCACCACCTCCTCCTCCTCCTCCGCCGCCGCCCTCACCTCCTCCTCCTCCTCCTCCTCCGCCGCCGCCGCCGCCGCCCTCGTCGCCATCGCCGTAGCACACAGCACGCCGCGTCACGCCGCCAGCGCCGTCGCTCTGTTTTTGGCGGGGTTGCTGTGGTTCAAAAACAGAGCGCCGTCGCTAGCGGCGTGACGCGGCATGTCACGTCACGCCGCCAGCGCCGTCGCTCTGTTTTTGAACCACAGCAACCCCGCCAAAAACAGAGCGCCGGCGCTGGCGGCGTGACGCGGCATGCCACGTCACGCCGCTAGCGACGGCGCTCTGTTTTTGAACCACAGCAACCCCGCCAAAAACAGAGCGACGGCGCTGGCGGTGTGCTGTGTGTTACGGCGATGGCGACGAGGACGGCGGCGTGCTGTGTGCTACGGCGTGCTGTGTGCTACGGCGACGAGGACGGCGGCGGCGGCGGCGGAGGAGGAGGCGGCGGAGGAGGAGGTGAGGGCGGCGGTGGCGGCGGCCGGCGGCCGGCGGCGGCGGTAGCAGAAGCGAGGGCGGCGGCGAGGGCAGCGGCGGAGGAGGAGGCGGAGGAGGAGGAGGTGAGGGCGGCGGTGGCGGCGGCGGCGGTAGCAGAAGCGAGGGCGGCGGAGGTGGAGGTGAGGGCGGCGGAGGTGGAGGTGAGAGCGGCAGCGGCCCACGGAGGGAGCAGGAGGGTCTCCGCGGGAGGAAGGGCAGCTCTTCTTCCTCTCGCGGAGACCCTCCTGCTCCCTCCATGGGCCGCCGCTTTGGGAGGGACTCGGGACTCGACTCGAGTCACCATTTTGGACCTCGGACTCTAGACTCGACTCTAGACTCGGGTCCAAAGACTCGGGACTCGACTCGGGACTCGGGACCAAGGACTCTTCAACATCCCTGCATCTTCGGGTCCTAAACTCTTAAGCTTTAGCGCAGGGTTGGGTTCGGCAACTTCTGGCCCTCCGGGTGTTGAACTGCAACTCTCATCAGCCCTGCCAGCCTAGTCAATGGTGAAGAATGCCAGGAGTTGCAGTCCAACAACAGCAAGGAGGCCACCAGTTGCCCACCCCTGAGCATAACGCAAGCCGTGCATGCAAAAGTATGCAGGTAAGGGGGGAGACGGAGAAAAGTCCACACGGCGAGAATGAGGAGCGTGTCAAGCGATCACGGGGTTTAAGAGATTTTGCCTATGCACTATTCCCATATTTATTCCTGCTTGGGCGATGAATCCCGACATACGTATCTGGAGGAACCCCTTTCACAATCACCATCGTGATGCTTTGAAAGAACCTTAGCAGCTCCCAAGTGCCTCCCTGCTGCCGCCGCCGCCGCTAGTCCAGCCTCTGAGCTGCGCCTTCCTTCTCCCTTCCTTTCACTTGCTCTTTGCTTTCCACTGTCACCAGGGCCTGGCAGGGCGTGAGACGAGGAGGAGGAGGAGGAGGAGGAAGCGGGCAGGGAGGGGAGCACAGCCGAGGGAGAAGAAGCAGAATCAAAACAAGCGAGACACTTCCCGTGGCCAGGCGGCTGTGGTGTGTGTGTGTGCGCGACGAGTCCATTGTGCGTGAGGGGGAGGGGGAGCTGGCTCCTCCGCCTGACAATGGAGCTGCAATAAGCCGGGGTTGGTGGCGGTAGTAGCACCAGCGGCGGTGGCAGCAAGCAAGAGCCGGCAGTGGCGGTGGCAGCATCAGCATCAAGCGCCTTCTCCACAGTTGCGTCCTCCTCCTCAAGCTTCCCACTGCGGCTGCCACCGCAACCCCCTCCTCCTCCTCCTCCCTCGGTGATGCTGAACCAGAAGAGTAACAAGGGCAAGAAGAACAAGCACGCTAACAGCAGCGGGGACAAGCAGGAAAATGGAGCCCTGGCCATCGCAGCCGTTGGAGGAGGAAAGCGTGCGGAATGACGTTGTCAGCATTACAATCCCGCGAGCTTTCCTTCTCCTTGTTGCGTGAGCAACCACTATACCACCAATGATCGGCTGCCGGGCCGGATAAAAAGACAAGGTGGGCCGGATGTGGCCTGCGGGCCGTAGTTTGAGGACCCCTGATCTACCGGACCTCTGTACCAGTGGGGTATGCTCTGACACCAAATATTAAATTGGCTGGGTCCCAAGGACTCCAGTGCTCTCCATGCATCAAGTCCAAACAGTGACGCTATAACTGGAGGTATTAAAAACAGTCATACCCATTTTGTAAACGGATCTTTATCAAAGTGTTTATGTGAAGCATGTTTCATTGATTTCAGGTGATTGCTTTCCAAGGGCATCCAAGGGTTTGTGTTGGTTCCTTAAGAAAAGTCATTTTCTAGGGTTGGGTGAAACAGTCTATTTCCTGCCCATTCATTTCATTTCATTTATTTCATTTCTATACCGCCCCATAGCCGAAGCTCTCTGGGCGGTTCACAACAATTTATACATTTAAAAAAACCAACAATAAAAACATATAATATAGTTAAAAAGAGTAAAAACCAAATTCAAGAGCACCGTTTAAAATGACAATACAAAAAGTTAATAAAACTAAGCCTACAGGTGGCAATTCCCCCCCCCCCCGCCCCCCATGTGCTATTTTGAGCTCTTAACTATTGAATGCCTTGGCATAGAGGGAAGTCTTAACCTGGCGCCGAAAAGATAGTAAGGTTGGCGCCAGGCGGGCCTCAGTGGGGAGCTTATTCCATAATTGGGGGGCACCACTGAGAAGGCCCTCCTCCTTGTTGCCACTAACCGAGCCTCTCTTGGAGGTGTCAGTCGGAGGAGCGCCCCATATGTTGAGCGTAGTGTCTGGGTAGATTGCGGTTGGGAGAGTAGTTTCATCAGGTATTGTGGTCCTAAGCCGTGTAGGGCTTTATAGGTTAGAACCAGCACCTTGAATTCGGCTTGGAAGCATATTGGCAGCCAGTGCAAATGGGCCAGAACTGGTGTAATGTGCTCGGACCTTCTGGTCCCCGCAATAAGCCTGGCTGCCGCATTTTGCACAAGTTGCAGCTTCCAAACAGTCTTCAAAGGCAGCCCCACGTAGAGTGCATTGCAGTAGTCTAGTTTAGAGATTACCAGAGCATAGATTACTGAGACCAGGCTATCCCTGTCCAGATAGGGGTGTAGCTGGGCCACTAGCCAGAGCTGGTAGAAGGCACTCCTTGCCACTGAGGCCACTTGAGCCTCAAGTGACAAAGATGGCTCCAGGAGCACCCCCAAGCTACGAACCTTCTCCTTCAAGGGGAGTGCAACCCCATTCAGAATAGGTTGAACACCCTCCATCCGGTCAAAGGAACCACCCACTAACAGCATCTCAGTCTTGTCTGGATTGAGCCTCAGTTTGTTAGCCCTCATCCAGTCTATTGTCGCAGCCAGGCACCGTCAGCACATCCACAGCCTCACCTGCTGAAGATGAAAAGAGAAATAGAGCTGTGTGTCATCAGCATACTGATGGCAACACACTCCAAAACTCCGGATGACCCCACTCAGTGGTTTCATGTCAGTTTCTCATAGGTTCATCCAGGAGTTCTGTTCCCTCCTGCTTCCATGCTAAACTGCAACTTAAAAAAAAAAAATATCTGCACAAAACACTGCCTTTAAATATGTGTTTGATTACATATTTCAGAACTTATTTTCTTTCAACATAGCATTTCTATATGTATTGGCACAGTTCTTGAGCCAAGAACTGTGTTGGAAAATTCAGAAAGTGCAAAAGCCAGAGGAGAACTAAGTTCCGATCTGCACGTTAGTCCAAAAGGTCAGTTTGTATTGGAATTTGCAAAGACAAATTTTTTCAAGCATCCCTATGATTTGACTAGGGAGTCTGCATGGCTTGAGCTCATTGAGTTTCTCCAAGTTCCACCTTGAAGCTTATTCTGTCTCGTGCCTGTTCCCAAATGCGAGATTTTGTTGTTGTTAGAATGGGGAAAGTGTGCATTTGGGTGCACATTTTTAAAAGCATGCACCCGAGTGCATACTTCCCCCCCCCCGCCATTGATTAAAGCATGAAAATGTGTATTTCCCCCTGTTCAAAATGCACATTTTAAAAGTGCGCATTTTCTTGATTAATGCATTTTGTGAACGTGATCGCAAGTTCGGGGACATGGGAGCTTTTCTCTAAAAAAGATGCTGCAAACGGCATGTTCTGGTCAAAATGAATCAAAATGAAATTCTCGTACATCCCTTACATTTCACACGTTGGCCTTGATCAAAAGGAGTGGCGCATATGCAGACAAGGGGACTGAACTCCGCGTTTGGCTGTGGAACCCAGGCCTTGCAGCAACAGTAGCTCTCTGAGCTGAACAAGCTGTTTCTTAAATTGGGAATAAAGGGCATGAAAGAGAACTGCTCTCTTGTGACATATTTTGCTGGTGCATGGCAGAGTGGAAAAACCTCCGAACCCCGGAGTATTATATCTTGTGTATGTGTGTGTTTACAAGCTGAAAACATGAGGGAAGTTTGTTTTGCGTGTCTGTGATGTCTGCTCTTTCTTAGGAGCGTAAGTGATAGGCGTGGGAACAGATTCTTCTCCAGGTGGTTTGGAAGATAAACTGGAGAGAGTTTGTTGCACCAAGAGATATGGTACTGCTGGTATGATGGAAGAATAACAATAGCCTATTGTTACAAGTATGTTCTTTTGACACATTGAGCAGAGAAGATAGCCCTCACTTTCTGGCTTCTTGTATAGTCTGCTGTTGATGGCAAACAATAAGGATTGTATTAATGGCACTCTTAATTACGCACTACATTTGTCTTTAATGGCCACTGAGAAAGATACCTGAAGCTACACATCCCTGCACTGTGAGGCTGAGTGAATAGATAGTGTAGTTGGCCAGAGATTGGGGGGAGGGGTGCTCTAAAAGAAGGGGTGCTGCTGTTCCATAGGAACAGATGTTACACTGAGGGCTAGCCTACATGCTTGCTACCAATTCTACCTGTATATTTGTAAATAAGCATTTCCAGTGCTCTGTAAGCCAGTGGTATGCAACATGGGGCCTGTGGGCACCATTACACCCCCGGACACCTTTCTTGGTGCCTGTTGAAGTGCTCTACCCCTCCCAATTTTAATTTTATTTTTTAAAAAGTTAACACATTTTCTTAGCAGTAGCTGGGAATCAGTTGGCTGGCAGTTTGCCTTCCATGAAATAGGTTTCAGTTGGCACTGAAAACTGTGGGTTCAAAGGAGCTGTTTAGGTTACTTGTCCTAGGTTACTTGTGCTTTGTGACTAGCCACGCCTCCCATGGCAACCATTTTGTGGTGGTGTCCAGGGCAGTTTCTCAGATTGTCAAATGTGCTCAAGGGCCCTAAAGGGTTGCCTGCCCTGCTCTAAGCCAAAAGGCAATAGAAATTCTAAAATGCTATCTTGGAACTTCCTACCTTTCAAAAAGCCATGGCAAACATGAAAGCATATATTTGTGTAAAACAAAAGGCCAATTTCAGTTCCTGCTGTGTAAAGTTGTGGATGTGGTATACATAAATACAAATAATTCCTTAAAAGGAAGTAGGTATTGAGAGGCAGGGGATGATCCATCATAGCCGACTCTTCCTGATTACAAGAGGCGGAGAAACAAAGTGTATTGTTTCTATTTTTCCATTCGCTAGACTCAAGCTGCTTCCCAAGGCATATTAAAGAATAATTGAGAGCCACCAGTTGCATGCATGGAAAAAAATGTTTTCTACATTTGCTTTTCTATTGAAAGCATCTATCTTTATGTATTAAAAGAACTGTATTTCTCAGTCAAGGCCAATGCATTTTTATTTACGGTATTTATTTTCTGAATTGTCCTTCATCAAGTCAGATTCCAGAGTGGTGTACAAAAGACATAAAGAAAGTATTTCATACAAAATAAAATACAATAAAAGCAGCAACCTCTATAACAAGCCAACAAACTGAGAGGCAGCTAACCCAAAAGGGAGAATGTCTGGCTAATACCTTACTTTAATATTCACCTTAGCAGATTTTGCATGTCATCCTAGAGCCCTCCAGATGTGTTGGACTGCAGCTCCCATAATGGGAGTTGCAGTTGTGGTGAGCCAAGGCTCACCACCACAACCTAGTCCCAGACTTTGTTTTGTGAGAGCTATGGCCCGGGTCTTGAACGTCTGCAGTGCAAGAGCATGTGCAAAGCTACACCTCTCAGTAAACACAAATGGGTTCCATATAACTGGGATTAGGGGAGAGAGTTCCCTTGTCTGAATTATGCCCATTGTGAGGCAATCCTGAGCTATCTTCAGTGCTTCTCACTTGAGAAATGAAGCACTGCCTACAGGGTAAAAGCCTGCTGTTTTTGTCAGGGATTATCATTTTTAAAGAGAATTTCATGGGTCCTGAAAAATACTACACCTGTTCTAATTTGTAGGTTCTATCCATCCCACCTGTGACAGTGGTTCATAGTGGAAATTTTGCTGAATCTTCATGGCAAACAGTATGTGGCCAGTGGCCTTGTCATAAGGACTGATGCACCGACTAAGATGCCAAGAAGTAGCAACAGGCATCCCTTGGGCTGCTTTGGAAGATGCTGCTGATTTGGAATGGGCTTATGAAGGAACGGAAAGGCAATAAAAGATCATGGAAGAAGCAATGGTGGCTTCTCCCCTAGAAAGATTATGGGCTATGTGAGATGGAATAATCTCCATGTCCGCCCATGTGCTTCATTATCATATTGATATAAATCTTGAATTATGATACAATCACATCTCTGATCAAGATAAAAAGAGTTTCAGGATCACTTCTAGGGGAGGTGGTGGCTATTCACTTCCCCTCATTCCATTTCTCTCTATTGTTTTATCTCTCCATTTTCTTTCTTGTTCGTTGGTTCATTCTAGCTCTGATAAAGATGAAATGACCCATGATCCATTGCACTGGATTGGTAGATATGAATTTTGTCTATGATAGTGAAATACGGCAGTTTTTAAAAATAGCCGGAAAACTTGCAACATGGGCTGAAGGGGCTCCAGCAACATCAAGTAGGCCGCTCAACAAGATCTGCCACGGATGGCCTTCTCCCTGTCCCATCAGCCAGAGAAACCAGGCTGGTGGGGACTAGGAGGAGTGCCTTTTCTGTGGCAGCCCCCAATTTATGGAACTCTCTCCCCAGTGACCTCCACCATGCCCCTTCCTTGATTAGCTTCTGCCGGGCATTAAAAACGTGGCTTTTCAGGCGGGAATATGGGGTGGGTTAGGATTTTAAAGTTTTGTACTGTTTTTAATTGTGTTTTATAGTGTGTGTGTGTGTGTGTGTGTGTGTTCCCCCTCCCTCTTGTGTTTTATTGGACTGTACATCGCTCAGAGTGGCTGGATGTCTGGCCAGATGGGCGATTCATAAATATAATAAATAAATAAATAAATAAATCTATTTTTGCCTATTCCAGAAGGAAGCTTTTATAGCAATAATATTTGAGATTTTCTCCATTCCCATACATTTCAGGCTATCTGAGTGTCAGGTTTTATATTTGATACAAATAATTGTATACAAGAGTTTCAGCCATATGGTATGTTTCTGCACAAGTTTTTTTTTCATAATGACCCTAAAAAGATTGCAGATTTGCCATCTGGTCAGATCAATGTTTCACATACAAGTGCTAGTTCATGTGTTATATTCCACCTATGTATTTGTAAATGCTACCAGCTCAAAGTATGTGACAGAAATGTCTAGGGCTCATTGGACAGAAGAAAACGTGATAAGAGAGTGTGACATTTTCAGGATGTGTTTGGCCTCCTTATTTTGTAGTCATGATGCCGCACATTGGGAAGAAGAGACCTCAAGGCAAAGGACAGACACGCGGACACACAAACCACTCAATCCATTTCAGATAGACAGGCTGTCTCCCTCTCTGAAACCCTCTCATAATTGCTTGGATCAGTCAAGAATGTTGTGACAAGAAAACTTGCTATTTCTTTTGGGCCTGTTGCCCTGAGGTTTATCTGAGTGATAGGAATGGGGGTGAGGGGGTGGGAAAGAAGGGAGATGAATCCGGTTGCTTGTAGGGGACTATGTGGGGCAAATGATAGAGCCATCTGTCAGGACTATATGAAAAGAGGAATACTGAATGTCTTCACTCCCTCAGCAGAAACAGGGCTGTCTAAGGGCACCCCAGCCTAGAGGTGTTCCCCAATAACATATTCACACATACACACAGCCTATGGCTCTGCAAACCTAGTTAAGGGCCAAAACACACATTACATTAAAGACATAGCTAGCAATTATGTCTTTTTTCACTCTAGAGTAAGTGCAGGGGTCCTGACCTAGATTGGAACCCTAGCATGGTGGGTAGGGAGGCTCTAACCCTTTCCCCCACCTCCTGATTGGTCCTGATCTGAATGGGGGGGGCATCCCTGGAAAATACATTGACAAATAGTGATTCGTTTTCTTGGGTTCCTTGTAGGGAAAAAGATGGGAGAGGGATATATAGAAATTGCAGGTGTGCAATCCTGATTGGGACTACAACAGTAGCTGCAGGTGGGAGAGTTAAAGCCCTCACCCCACCCAAATGCTAGGATCTGAATCCATATTGGGACTCCTCTTACTCTAGAGTAAAAAAAAGAAAGCTGCTAGCTACATCTTGAAAGGTACATAGGGTCTAAGTTGACAAGGAGCAGATAATTCCTTGCCTGTAGAATACACCTGGTTAATCTGAGTTGGTGAAAAAAGACCTACTATTTACTGGAATCTGAGTCCTGTTTGCATAGTCACTGAAAGGGAAGAAATCAGTAGAATGCTTAGAATGTCCTTTGTGCCAAATTTCATCCATGTGCTAAATTTAATGAGCAAGTGCACATTTCCTGTGATTGCCCCACAGCTGTGGAAAAGCCGCCCCACAGATATGCTCTCCTTAATTCTGAGCATTTTCTGGAAGCACTGCAACTGCAAGCCCTGCCTTTAGAGGCAAGGTGTCAGATGGCCTTTGGTCGCTCTGGGGTGGGGCCTGATATCTTTCAGATTAAGATCAGAATTAATAGTTTGAGTGATCCTCTCAGTGTCCTAATAGCTACTTAAGGATGATTGGATCATTTAAGCAAAAACAACAACAGTAAAGCAAAACAAAAATCTATACTTGACATTACATTTGCGAGCTGATGCATCAGAGTGTGCTAAAAGTGGGCATTGGAACAAGGAGTACAGATGAAGAGAAAAAGGCAGTATGTGTTGAAAGGAACAGATTTACATTCATGATGCCAGTAGGTGTAGCTTGATTGCCATTTTGTAAATGGCAGAGTGGCAAATATATCTAAACGAGTAGGTGGGAGAATGAAGACTTGGGGGAGTGAACAACACTTGCTCTCTACTTATTTAAAATCATTGAATAGTTCCCTTCCCTTTAAAAAAAAAAATTGTGGCCGTGAGCATTTTCTGTGTGTGTGAAGCAATGCGGCATTCAGAATTAAAATTCAGTAGGAATTAGGAGTCTAATTGCAGGACGGGGGGGGATTGCAGCTGGGAAGGGTTAACTTTCCCTGAGCACTGCAACCCTCTGAAAATCCCCCCTCCCCCAATGAAGCATTAGGCTTGAAAAAAGCCTCCCATTGAGTGTGCAGGAATGTATGTGGATGGGGGAGTGTGTGGAAGTGGAGAGTGTGTGGCCTTGGCCCCGACCACTGCTGACATGCGGCCTCTGGAAGGTTACCCATGAGGGAATGCAGCAGCCCTCAGAGTGAAAAAGGTTCCTCACCTCTGCATCCTCCTTCCCTTTTCTATCCAGATACTTTATGAAGGGATTTCATAAGCAACTTGTGAAGGGACTTTATCACTAGTGATTGCAGGCAGCAGAGAAACTGTGTATCCCAAGTACGTAAATGTCCTGTGTGTACCGGACTCCAGTTACCCCAATCAGGATCTCCTGCTTTGCTCTCCATTCTTTTATTTTATTTATTGTACAGTGCCATCAATGCAGACATGGTGCTTTACAGAGCTTCACAGGCCAAGAGGAGAGAGACCCGTGCCGCTCAGTCGCTTACAGACTGAGTTAAATGATGGAGACAACAAGAGAGGGACAATGGGGAAGGATGAGGGTAGCCAGGCAAATTGAGTTATATGCACTTAAAACCTGGGTTAAAGGTGGCATTGAAGATTATGGGGATAAAGTCAAAAGCCTCACAAAGAAGGGATTGTATTAGCTGGGACTCGCTCCCGCAAAACTGTAGAGGAGGTATTCAGTGCTCCTGCTGTGCAAGCAAAAATGGGGTACACTAGTGCAGTGGGGAGCTAGCACTTGCTAGTGCAATCCTGGAAACTAGCCCCAAGTTGACGCATCTGGAATGGGATAAGTCAGCAGAACTCGCATAAGGGAGCTTTGCTGACTTGACCCATTCCAGAAGCATTAATTTGAGCCAGTTTCCGGGCTTTTTCTAGCAAGCACTGGCTCCCAGTTGCGCTAGCATTCGTTTCATGTTTAACACTAATGGACTGCCAGCATTGGATACTGCCCTAGGTTGGGAGAAGAGCCCTGGTAAGTCTGTTCTCACTCTCTGCCATTTCCAAAATGTCAATCAAGCTACACCTACTGGCATAGTTAATGTACATTAAAAAATTATACTATGTTTTATAATGATGATGATGATGATGATTTATTTCTTACCCGCCTCTCCAGTAGGATTGAGGCGGGGAACAACCAAACATAAAATACTTAAGTAGTTAAAAGCACAACAAACATTATTAAAATATTCTTAAAAACCTTTAAAAGTATCCTAAAACTTCTTTAAAACGCTTAAAATTCCACTGGGTAGGCCTGTCGGAAGAGGTCAGTCTTTATGGCCTTTTTAAAGGCCAAAAGACTGTCTAGTTGACGAGTCTCCTCCGACAGGCCATTCCATAATGTATCATGTAATCCTGTATAATATTGTGGTTTGTAATTTTTGTGAATTGTTGTGAGCCGCCCAGAGAGCTTCAGCCATTGGGCGGTATAGAGATGATGATGATGATGATGATGATGATGATGATGATGATGATGATGATGACGATGATGATGTAAATCTGTTCCTTTCAGCACACACTTCCCTTTTCTCTTCATCTGTACTGTACTCATGTTGGAGGGGCCGTAGCTCAATGGCAGCGCACCTGCTTTGCATGCATATGGTCCCGAGTTCAATCCCCAGCATCTTCAGGTAGCGCTAAGAAAGATTCCTCCTGAAACCTGGGAGAGCCACTGCTGCCAGTCAGTGTTGACAATACCAGGGATAGATGGACCCATGGTCCAACTCAGTATAAGGCAGCTTCCTATGTTCCTAGAGGCCTCTATCAGCTCACATAGGCCAATGACATCCCTCTCCATTTTACACAGTTCCTAATGCTACCTCAGAGTAAGCTGGACATTGAATCTATTTCCTTCCAGCACAGTATGCTCTCTGGATGGTAGCCTTCCCAATGGTCTATTAATCTCAGGCGTTAGGGCCAAAGCATTTTCAGCATTGATACAACTACAAGACCCTGCAGCACTGATCAACTTTCAGATAGGTGTGTTATTCATGCCCCATGATTTCTCTCTAATATCTAGAAATGAGCTAGAAATCTTGCATTTAAAAACAAACAAGCAAAATAGATACTAATTAAGTACAGATTATGTTAAAATAAAGGCTATATAGCTGAGATTACTATATGGCAAACCTCCAGCTATTTGTTACTTTGGAGATAACTCTTCAGGAATATTGCCAAGTGAGTATATCACCTAATAAATTACTGAAATGCTGTATAAATTTGCAGGGCATAAACATGCATGTGACCTGTAGGTCAGCACTGTCTCATGTTGAAAACATTGTGCACAGTGAGATTCTTGTGTGTGTGTGTGTTTTGGGGATATGAATTAAAATGTCAATTTAGCAATTGGGTCATTTAGAGAATTAGTTCTTTTTGAATTACATGAATAGTTGTGAATTGTATTAATGATCAGCTTATTTTAATAGGACATCAAGAGACTCCAATTAGGATTGAGGCTTCATTATGCTAGATTTTGCAGCTAATGAGCTATAGAAAGAGGTATATTAAAAGAATAGATGAAACTGGGAACTAACAAGCATGCTTCCAAATAATTTTTTTTAGAGTGCCTTAAATCCACAGAGATGTCCATTTGGAGAGCTTTTCATTCTTTCCCATAAAAGTTATCTTCTGATTCCAACAGTATCTGCTCATTATAACAGGCCAAGATAAACTCTTCTAAAGAGGCCCTGATTATAATAAACTTCAGATTATGTTAGTGAATTTCTGAAGTATATGCCTGCCTATAAGACTGCATTTTATGCACCTTTACCAGTGTGGCGGTGGCTGCTTCCACAGTGATGCTCATACCAGTCTAGGTGATTAATTTTCCTTGCCAGATTGCATAAAATGTAGGCAGTGCAGCTCTTAAGGGTGTAGCACCAGAATATGCATCTTTTCAGACTTGCTGGCTTTTGCCCCTTTGCCAATTCTTTCATGGTCTATTTATTTAACATCAAGTGTAGATTATTCAGCCTTTGTATCTAGTCCAGAAATTTGACATAATCCAAAGATTGCATAATCTGGCAAAGTGATGGATATCTTGCCAAAATCTGTTACCGCTCTTTGCTACCTTCCCTGGGTTCAGAGTTGGCAAAATCTGTCAGGGCCAGGCAGGTGGTCAGAATTTGCCACTGCTCTCCACTTAGCTCGACCAATTGCTGGGGTAGCAAAATGAGGCTGGGGCAAGCATCTTACGGGGATTTGTGAGAGCCAGTGTAGTGTAGTGGTGAACGTGTGGGACTGGGACCCAGAAGATCCGGGTTCAAGTCCCTGCTCGGCCATGCAACTCACTGGGTGACTTTGGGCCAGTCACTGACTCTCAGCCTAACCTACCTCACAGGGGTGTTGTGAGGATAAAAGGGAGAGGATGATGATGATTATATAAGCCACCTTGGGTTCCTTGGAGGAAAAATGGCAGAGTATAAATATAATAAATAAATAAATAAATAAATGTGTTCCTGGAAATCTGGCAAAAAGCATCTGTGGGGAGGGGATTTGGAGTGGAAAACCAGCCAGCAGAGGGAAGATAAAGGACCCCCCCCCTCTTGGCTGCTTTGTGTGAAACCTTGCCCCAGTCTGGGGGGAGCCATGGCCTGTGACACCAATTCTGAGTCAGAGGGGGAAGCTGAAGAGTCAGGCCCAGCCATGGGCAGCCAGACGCCTGAGTACTCAGTACTACCAGGCCTCCCACTGGCTTACAAGTCGGTGTGTGTGCGCGCACGACGCAGGATGCTCATACGGCCTATCTTCCACTGCTGGGAGATCTCACCTTGATGG
The DNA here is from genome assembly GCA_021292165.1 of Shinisaurus crocodilurus. Classification (NCBI taxonomy): domain Eukaryota; kingdom Metazoa; phylum Chordata; class Lepidosauria; order Squamata; family Shinisauridae; genus Shinisaurus; species Shinisaurus crocodilurus. The sequence continues at coordinate 132,419,004 of CM037876.1, read as the reverse complement.
AGGCCCTGCTTCTTGACCAGGGATGTCTTCTATGGGAACAGGGCAGCAGGAGGAAGACTCTACAGGAGAGAGGTATTTTGGGTGGTGGTGGTCCTAAAGCAGTGTGCTGAACTCAGGGCTGATTTGGGGTTTTTTGTTGTTGTGATGCTCATGAACTGATTCTGGTCAAGGAACTACATTGTAATCTGTGTTCTGCGGATCTTTATTCGGACTGTGAAGGCTTATAGCTAATTACCAGAACCCCTCCCAATCTGATTTTTTGTTTGTTTGTTTTGAAAAATTAACAGATTTTTTCACCGGCAGCTGGGACCACCTCAAAGCAAAGGCAGGGCCTCCAGTCACTGCCACCTTCATTTCCCATGTATGCCTCTTGCATCAAAATTCGATTTGATACAGATAATGGAAAGGGAACATGAAATCATGTTTCATGAAATCATCAGTTACGTTTTCTAAATTTCTAAGATATTTCTAGAGCCTGAGCTCAGGTGCGATAATATCTTTAGAAGAGAAAAAGGAACTCAGAGTGATGTTTGAAGGAAGACTGCTTGGATGCTCGCCACTCACAAACCCTTGGCTCCCTTCTATTTTTCCCCATTGTCTGCTTCACAGAACAGATACAGGCCATAAGCAGAGCTGGGGGCTCTACGTCACAGTAGCATGCACACTCAAATTTCTGATATGTGAACATGGGATGAGAAAGAGGGAGAAAAATCTTGGCTGGACAACATTTCAATAATATCGCCCTGAGCATGGAATGTAGCAGATAAGACATAGCCTCATGGGAGGGCTAGAGAAGGAGCTATTTCGTTCATGTGTTTCTTTGACTGAGGAATGTATTGTTTTCAGTAACCCTGGGAATTACTCACCAATGTGTTCAGTTGTGTACATCAATGGGGATTAATTTGGAACTATGAGTAGCTATTGTTTAGAAGGACAGTGGAAAGGCCAGACGTGGAAGCAGACTGCTAATCCTCAAAAAGTTTCCTAAATAACTATACAATGGTGTTTACTTTGGCCCAGATTCTCTCTAGCCTTGTATGACATGCAAAAGAGTGAAAAGCAATCTGCCATATTTTGTGCCATTTATGCTTGTGCCAGGTATATACTGCACTGGACTGCGGTGTTCAGCTGTAGGAAATGAACCTGACCAGGAAAAGGAAAGAGGTGGCAGAATGAGTGTGGCATTACTTCTGCGTTCCCTGTGGACTGACATGTAGGGGGACAAACTAATAGCTTTCTTTACTCTTGTGTAAACATGTGTGGTCCTGATTTGGATTGGGGAGTGGGGTTAAGCCTCCCCCACCCAAAAAAAAAATAATTACACACACACACACACACCCTGTTACATGATCATAGGATAACACATTCATTTGACATATAGCTTTAATTTCCCCCCCTTCATGTTGAGGGGTTGAGGCTGAAAGCAAGCCTAAAGAATGTCAGCAATCTCTGGCAAGATTGGGAGCTCTTGACTCACCTCTTTTTTTCATGTATGTGATGGCAAGTGATGTTCATCTCGGATGGGTGGAGTTCACAGGTCCACAGAGACATCCAGGGACCAGCACACCCACTGAGGCAATAACTTCAAGGGATATACCACGTGGATCCTCATTAGTTTGTCAAAAGTCCCAACATCAGCACAGCACCTTCCTGGGAGACTGCTGATACAGAGATTTCCTACATGGTGGTATTACTGTAGCTCTGTAGAGACTGTGCCTAATAGAAGTTTGGCAACAGCAGCTGTGAGCTACTACTATGTTTTAATCTTGGAGGTTCATGATATTGAGCAGTACCGTAATCCTTTTGTCTGCAAAGAAAAAGACACTCTCGTTCTAGTCATTTGCTGGAGGACTATGGAAGGTTGCACAAGGTTCCTCCCACAAGGAACAGAAGAAGGGAAAGATCAGCCTGGTTCTGTCCCTCCACTGTGTGCTCTTTAGCACCACTTGCAGTTGGGCCTTCATTTTGTTTTGGTTCTGTCCATCAGCCAGTGGGCCAACAGGTGCAGTAAAGATGCTCCCCCTTCCTTCCAGTTGCCCTCTGACTGCAGAAGCATGGGAAAAGATGCTCTGGGTCAGAGGACCATGGGCTGTTGGGAGGTTATCCCCCACTCCCTCCAAACAAAAACATGGAAAACAAAAGCTAGCTGGTCTCAATGCCAAAACCGTACAGACAGTAGCATGCTTCCCCCCGCCCCCCGAGTTTTTTTGTTTTTTTTTTAATGTTCTCATCTCTTTTCCCATGTGGGTGGGAGAACAGATCGGTGTAGGGAAAAAAAAAATTACACACACACACACACACACCCTGTTACATGATCATAGGATAACACATTCATTTGACATATAGCTTTAATTTCCCCCCCTTCATGTTGAGGGGTTGAGGCTGAAAGCAAGCCTAAAGAATGTCAGCAATCTCTGGCAAGATTGGGAGCTCTTGACTCACCTCTTTTTTTCATGTATGTGATGGCAAGTGATGTTCATCTCGGATCGGTGTAGGGAATTTTGAGTGGACAGATGGCTGTAAGGGAAAGGGTTAAGTAGCCCCTCTGCTACTTTTCTACTCCCAAATACAGCCTCCAAAGCTGTTTTTCGGGTTGTTGTTCTTTTAAAGTCAAGGGAAAGAACCATGCAACCTTCTGTAACATATAGTTACATGTTTGGAAAGTACTGACTTGGGTGATAATCATGGAATATTTGGGCAAATTCCATTTCATTTCCCCCCTCTTCTTTTTTTAATATAAAATTTTAAATGTTTTGTGTAAATTGGCTAGATGGTTTAGAAATAGATCAGGATATAAATTGAATAAACAAATAACAAAAGCATACAAAATATTGAACAGGTATCTGTGAGTCTAACTATCTGTGAGTCTAACTATCAGAAGAAAATTGATCCGCTACAGGAGGATTGTTCTACTACTAGTTGTAGAGAGTGCCATCTGATGACCTGTGTGTGTATCCTGAACATGTCCTTCTAAAAAAAGATTCTATGGTAGAAATAAAAAAAACCCTGAAGTACAAGTGATTCATTAGTCTAAAAGTATATGTCCTGTTTTATGCAGGATATTCAGGCTAGATTATCATAGCTGTCTTCTGTTTCTGAAACCTATGGCTACATATCCATTAACAGCTTTGAACATAAAGAGCACTCTGTAACTGAGAAGTGTTAGTACTTTAACTGCACTGTGAAAAAAGGAAAAGCTGTAGTAAAAACTCCTTGAAAAGAATTCCATATGGCACCGTTTTTAGCAGCACAAGATTAAACGACATCTGTGGGATGGAGAGCCATAAAAAGAGAGAAGCTAAAAATATGTTTTTAAACCTTTGCAGCCTCTTTAGGCCTATGATTTTTACCAGCTTCTTCCTAACCACTTCATTCATTCTAAACCTCAGATTTTTGTTGATAAAAATATTAAATTTATCATTAAATTCTTTCCCCCCACTTTAAACACACACACACACACACACACACACACACTATAGTTCCACAAGGAGTTGTTCAGAAACATGCACATACATTATATACTTCCATGAGTTCAGAAACATGCTTAGATACGTATAGAACATAAACATTAAAATGTACAGAAGTAAATTTTAACTTGACAGAAGGGTTCAATACATGCTGAGACCATGAATAAATATGAGGCTAGTCAGCACAGGTTAAACTGCAGTCTCAAGGTTTTTCTTTAATGCAAACTTATTTCTAAAACACCGTGTAACAGTAACACAGTGGTAGTATCTGATGGGCCCCCCCTGCACTTATGCAATTGATGTAGCACTAGTGTAAGTGACCTCTAGTGCAACACTAATAGTATAAGCTGGTGCGACGGGGTTTTCCCAGGGAAACCTGTGGTGGAAGCTTAAGGTATTGGCATTGCGCTAGAGGTCACTTATCTCATGTGACGTTAGTGGTGCAAGTGCAGCAGCCCACGCTGGATACTGCACTGCAACTCCATCATGTCTTCCGAGGAACCCTTTACTTGTAGTTTTGTGAGAACCCCGAAACAACCATTCTCAAGGTTGCTGAGAAAGTGATGACAGACTAGCTTAAAACCAGACTATATTGCTCATGTACAGTACACATGCCTTCAGGTTTGCTCCAGTTCCACATGGTTCTCACTGTGAGCCAATGAAAAAAGTTTCTTTGTAGTAGTAATGTCAGAAAACTGTCTTTGAATCTGTCTATCCTGCTCCTGTGCTGAATGGAAGCAATGTAAAGCCAGTTCAGCTTAACCAACTCTTAATGTACGTTTAGATTGTAGGCTCCATGGTAGCTCTTTTATTTGTCATGAGCACTGATGCTCTATCCCATCCCAAGGTGCCTCTGGCTAGATTCAGATGCAACATGAAATGATGGTTTCTTTTTAATGTCTGAACCTGAGCCTGCCCACAAACCATGGTTTGTTTGGGACAAAGAAACCAGGAGTTGAAACCACAGTTCCAAGTTGGTTTGCAAACCACAGTTTTTGCTAGCTGTAGTTTGCTGTTATGCCTGAATTCACAAACCATTGACAAACCACAGTTAGGGCCATTGCTCTTTCTCTCTCTCTCAAGATGCTGATACACCATGGGGATGGGAGTGAAACTATGAAGCAGAGTCCTGAAGAGATGGAAAACAATAGCAGACAAGCATCTCAAAAGCATGGTTTGCCTGCTTTATGTCTGGAACCTCAAACTGTTGTGGGTTCTTAACTACAGTTAGCACAAACCATAGTTTCATGTTACGCCTGATCTGTGCCAATGTCTGTTACAGAGAATATGCATCTTTTTTCTCAGGAAAGCAGAGCAAACATTAATTCCAATTTTATGTCAAGGATCATGGGGAGGATGTGACAAAGGCACTTTGTACAATAGCATGTAGATAGTACAGAAGTATAGAATGCTGTCCTAAGTAACTCCTACAGGAGTACTTCATGTTGGTATAATATAAATTATCAAAGCTGGATCAACCCAAAGGCCCATCTAAACTAGCAGTACAGTATCATGGCCATCCAGTGGAAGCTCACACAAAAGGCATGACTGTGGGTAGCCATCTCTGTTGTTTGATCCCAACATTATTTGTATGTATGTATGTATGTATGTATTTATTTATTTAGTGTGTGTGTGTGTGTGTGTGTGTATAATCAATCACTCTGTATTCTGGTATGGTGATTTCAGAGCAGTGAACAATAAAAGACAAAACAGGTAAAAGAATAAAACAGTGTTAAAAACATTGGGGGTTCAAGGTATAGGGCCTTTGAATATGGAAGTCCCATGTTTGGCTATCATGACTAATGCAACAGCTATTGATAGAATTGGTTTGGTCCCCTTTGAAAACCCTTTAAGCTAGTAGCTATCTCAACCTTCTGTGCCTCGGGAATTTAATTTCTGGGGAGGTTTCAGGGCCAAAATACAGTTTTCATAGAAAGCTCTCATTGACGTATATGGCATGTTCATTCAGCATAAGGAAAGCTGGCTTGACTTTTTGTGGCCTTTCACGTAAAATGTGAACAGGTAGGTCTTTCTCAAAATGGAACAAAATGTTAACTTGTTAGTAAAGATTAGGCTGCCTCTTCAAGGCACTGAAGACTCAAGGCTGAGATTTCAGAATGCTATAAAAGATGCACACGTGCGCACACACACACACACCAGAAGAGCTTGCACCAGAGTTGCCAAGTGTTAAAATAGAATCACATTTAGGTGATGCAGTGGCACAAGGCAAATATGTTGTTGTAATTAGCATTTCAGAGTGAGGCTTAGAAGAAAGGTGAGATTTTAACATCGCAATCTTAGCATGTCTATGTTTCTTCTTATCTTAGTGTTCTCCCCTTGAAGATTCAGGTTCACAGTTTGGGAATACTCGTGGATTCAATCCTGAACCTGGATTCCCAGATTTCGGTGTTTGCACAGTTGAGACTAATGCCTCGAGAGCCAGTGTGGTGTAGTGGTTAGGGTGTTAGGGTGTTGGACTGGGACTCAGGAGATCCGGGTTCTAGTCCCCACTTGGCCATGAAGCTCACTGGGTGACTTTGAGCTAGTCACTGACTCTCAGCCTAACCTACCCCACAGGGTTGTGTGAGGATAACATGGAGGGGAGGAGGACTATGTAAGCTGCCTTGGGTTCCTTGCAAGAGGAAAAAAGGCGGGAGAGAAATGTAACATAATGAAATAAATAAATAATGCACCAACTGCATGCATTCCTAGAGATGTCTGATCTGGCCATGGTGGCACATACTTTAGTTACATCCTGTTTGGACTACTGGAACAGGCTCTATGTGGGGCTGCCTTTGAAAACTGTTTGGAAATTTCAGCTGGGCCAGAATGCTGCGTCCAGACTATTGACCCGGACTGGGTACAGGGAGCACGTGACTCCCTTTTTACAACAGCTTCATTGGCTACCAGTCTGTTTCCAGACACAATTCAAAATGCTGGTTATGACCTATAAAGACCTATAAGATGATCAGGGGACTGGAAACAAAGCCCTATGAGGAGAGACTGAAAGAACTGGGCATGTTTAGCCTTCAGAAGAGAAGACTGAGGGGAGATATGATAGCACTCTTCAAGTACTTGAAAGGTTGTCACACAGAAGAGGGCCAGGATCTCTTCTCGATCATCCCAGATTACAGGACATGGAATCATGGGCTCAAGTTACAGGAAGCCAGATTCCGCCTGGACATCAGGAAAAATTTCCTGACTGTCAGAGCAATACGACAATGGAACCAACTACTTAGGGAGTTTGTGGGCTCTCCCACACTGGAGGCGTTCAGGGTGCAGCTGGACAGGGATGCTTTGACTTGGATTCCTGTGTTGAGCAGGGGGTTGGACTCGATGGCCTTATAGGCCCCTTCCAACTCTACTATTCTGTGATTCTGTATGACTTGGGACCAAGCTACCTGAAAGACCATCTTCTCCCATATGAGCTTGCCTGGGTTTTAAGATCTTCCAAGCAGGCCCTTCTCTTGGTACCAAAACAGAACAAGAGGGGAAGGCACCAATGTGTAAAAAGAACAAAAGAGATAGCTGAAGAAATTTGGTTTGAGCGTACTTGGAAAAACATTTGACCCCTGATGAAGGTACATACCAAAATGCGTTGGGCAATAAAATATTTCAGTTGGCATCTGAGACTTTTTTCTCTTTCGTACTTACCTTGGTACCACCACCATTGGAAGCACATTTGGTGGTGATGTGAGAGAGGGCCTTCTTGGTGGCTGCTCCCAGGCTCTGGAACTCCCTGCCAAGGGACGCTAGGTGGGTTCCCTTTGTTGTCCTTCTGCCGGCAGGCAAATGTTTTTATTTAAACATTTTATTTCTTTTATTGGCTTGGGTGCTGTTTTTATTTCTTTTATTGTTGTGTTTTTAATTGTGTTTTTAATTTATTTGTTTTTTTATGATTGTTTTAACTAAATTTATTGAAATCATGGTTTCTATTACTATTAGCATCTTGAGCACCATTTTGTTTGGTGGAAAAGCAGGGCATAAAATAAATAAATAAATAAATAAATAAATAAATAAATAAATAAATAAATCTCACAGGGCAGTATGTGAAATATTTGGGTTCCTTTAGTTTTTATATGTTCACCAAATTAGTTTGTGTTTTGATTTTTTCCTGTAATGTCTCATAGTTTTTACCACAGTACAAGGTATAAGATATTGGATATATATTGGACATGGTAACGGATTATGTTAAGTTAGGTCTTAATTTTACTTTGAGCAGTGTATCCCCTTTTCATTGTATTACTGGGTGACTGGTGGTGGTATTCGGCTAAGCAATAAAAATTTGATTTAATTTGAAAAGAATTCTATAAGATCTTAGTCCTCTTGCTCAGGCTAACCTACCACACATGGCTGCTGTGAAGATAAAATAGGGGCGAGGGAGAACTAGGTATGCTGTGGAGCTCCTTGGAGGATGGGCAGGATCAAAATATAACTTTAAATATTAGCAACTGCTGGAATCCAATGAGCCATGCTGTGACAACCTGTGCAGTAGAATGGGGGTGTGCAGGCTTCTGGCTTGTTGGAACTACCTTGTTTTTTATGAGAGGCCCAAATTCCAACCAAAGTCAGGTGCAAAATTGTAGTGCAGGGGGTGGAAGCAGACACGTAGAACTAAGAAACAGGGAGCCTCTGAGCACATGCTCAGCCCAGGAAGCTGCTTTTAGTACCAGAACTGAGTTCATGGTCCTTTCTCACACTCCCCCCCCCCCGCACCCATACCTAGCTTTCATTCTTGTTCCCCGCCCCCCAGCTCTCTTTGTATTCGCAGTCTAATTTATGACCTAAAAAAAACCCTTTTTGTTGCTGCTGTTGTCAAACAGTTGGGTGTCAGAAAATCCTGGCTGATCTACTGCAAATCATCCAGAGGTGATGATGATGATGAAGATAATGATGATATTATTATTATTATTATTATTATTATTATTATTATTATTATTATTATTATTAATCATCATCATCATCATCATCATCATCATCATCACATTTATTCTGTTTATTACATTTCTATACTGGACAATAGCCAAAGCTCTCTGTGCAGTTTACAAAAAATCAAAACCCTAAAATCTAACACGATTAAACATAATATAAAACTTTTAAAAGTTAAAAGAGAATAAAACCAGTCGATCCCAATATACCTCCTGTCCAACTCTGCAGTACTTCATTATGTGGCGTCCTGCTTCTCTGCCCAACAACGTGCCTCAAAGGCAATAATCTGCAAGACCATGCTGACCTGTAGGCTGTTTAACTACAAATCATTACCATGCTTTTTGCAAGAGCACAGTAGATAGGAATGTAAATGTTCAAAATGCCACACATATATTATCTCTTCTAATCTCAATAAACCAGATTGTTCTTGGCTCACTGCTATGCTTTTAGCCACTATGCTAAACTAGCTCTCCAGACTGATAATGAAGCTAGAGAGTTTTTAAGGAAGATGGCATATCCTTGCTTTTGAACTGGAGAATCCACTCCAGACAGCAAAGGACATGACGACTCGGCCAAAGTTAAGTCTGCGATCCTATGCACAGTTACCTGGGAGAAAGTCCCGTTGATTTCAAAGACACATATAGGATTGTACGGTAATTTTCGTTGATTTCAGTGGGAGAGACGGCGTCTGTGGCAAATCACACCGTTACCGTCTTTTCCTTTTCTGTTACCTTGGAATGCCCACATCAGATTTAGAACCTCTAATCCTGACATTTATTTATTTATTTATTTATTATATTTATCAATCGCCCATCTGGCCGGTCACCCGGCCACCCTGGGCGATGTACAACCAAAATACAACAAAACACAATAAAATATAATAATTAAAACAATATAAAAAATTCTTATTAAAAACCTAACCCACCCCATATTCCCGCCTGAACAGCCATGTTTTTAATGCACGGCGGAAGCTCATCATGGAGGGGGCATGGCGAAGGTCACTAGGGAGGGAGTTCCATAATGTGGGGGCCGCCACAGAGAAGGCCCTCTTCCTAGTCCCCACCAGCCTGGCTGCTCTGGCTGATGGGATAAGGAGAAGGCCGTCCGTGGCAGACCTTGTTGAGCGGCCTACTTGATGTTGCTGGAGGCGCTCCTTGAGATAAGCTGGGCCGGAGCTGTGTAGGGTTTTAAAGGTCAAAACCAACACCTTGAATTCGGCTCGGCAAGCAACTGGTAGCCAGTGCAACTCATTAAGCACTGGCGTGATGTGATCACGCCGGCGGCTGCCCTTAATCAGGCGAGCCGCCGCGTTCTGTACCAGCTGAAGCTTCCGGACCGTCTTCAAGGGTAACCCCACGTAGAGCGCATTACAGTAGTCTAGGCGAGAGGAGACCAAGGCATGAACCACTGATGGGAGCAGGTGATTAGGAAGGTTACGGAACATATTCTAAGAGCACATTCATGAGATTGATCACATGTTAGGCATAGGTGTTTATTATTTATACACACACACACACACACACACACACACATACATATATATATACATACATACGTTGGAGAATTTCTGTCCCCATGATCTTTATATAGCTCTGCCCCTGAGATGAACCTGCCTCCTTATCTGGAGGCCACCTCTAGTTGCCATAGACAACCCAGGCTCCAGGCCGGCCCAAGACATTTTGCTGCCTGAGGAGAAGGACAAGAAGGCACCCCCTCCCACACCATGATTAAAAAACAACCTGTCCGATAGTAGAATCTTGCTTCAACACTGGCAAAGGGACAGTATCCTCCACTGCACTAGAGGGCAGCGGGCTAGCTTAGGGGGTGCTGCAGGCCAGGCTGCATGGTACACGTAACTCTGCCCTCCAACACCTCCCTGCTGCTCTCCAGCATCTGCCACTTGAGGCAGCCACCTCACTCTGCCTACTGGTCGGGCTGGCCCTGCAACCAGGGCCAGATCCACACCTAAGGTTTATTGCAGTACTGTATCACTGCTGTGACTTGTAGGGCACACGACACACACACTTTTCAGTGCCGGTTGCGCTAGTCCTGCATAATTGTTCTTTGGTTCACTGTCACAGTATGTGACTAGTGTGTTCTAAACTGGTGCTGTATGGCCATGAAAGTGTCGTCACTGGAGTTAGCCAATAGTTTTCGAGGGGCTGGGGAAGTGCAGCATTATGTGTGTCTCCCAAACTGGTGGGGAAGAGAGGTATCCCACCATTTGTTGTTCTGCGGCGGTTTGACTTCTTCCCTGGAAGCTTGTTATTATTTTTTTTGTAAACATTCTTGCGCACCTCCGTACCTCCGAGCAGGCTGCTTCAGGCAATCATGTTTCGGTGTTTTATTTTAACAATTTTGCTCCTGCGCATGTGCGTGCCTCTGCATAGATGGCAAACCAGGGGAAAAAGAAACCCTTCTTGTTACATGGCCATTTCCCCTGCAAGTGAAAGGCAGTACCTCCAGGATAACCACCATGGAGTTTGAGAGGGGACAGTTGTAGGAGGCTTTCCCCCTTTTTAAATAGCCGTGTTCACCCCTTGCCCAAAGAACAGGAAGCTGTAAATTCCTCAAAAGGCACGTCTGCTCAGAAGTAAATCACATTCTCTCCAATGCCCTTACTCCCAAGTGAATCACACTGATTTAACAGGAGGCTTGTGCTTGGGAAACTCAGAACGGGAGGAACACTGGTTTGGGAAATTGCATTTGGGTGGAGGGGAGGGGCGTGCTGGTCCTGCTGGCGCCTTCTCCTTTTTTGTGAGGGGCAGTAAGAGCTTTTTCCTTTCTCTTTTTTAAAGATCGCTCCTGCGCTTGTTCGCACCTCTGCAGAGATGACAAAGCAGCCCCCCCCCCCCAGAAAAAACCTGTTCAAGGCAACACCCAGTTCTACCGCTACGCAATTAGGTGTGGAATGGCAAACTGGGATGAGTGCAGTACATTTAACGAGAGTGTGCCCAGTGAGTAGTGACTGCAGAACGTGAATATAGCAGTACCATTCTGCTAAGTTGACTATATACAGTTTCTCTCAAGGAATGTCTCCAACAACATCAAGTAGGCCGCTCAACAAGATCCGCCACAGATGGCCTTCTCCTTGTCCCATCAGCCAGAGCAGCCAGGCTGGAGGAGACTAGGAAGAGGGCCTTTTCTGTGGTGGCTCCCAAACTGTGGAACTCTCTCCCCAGTGACCTCCGCCATGCCCCCTCCTTGATGAGCTTCCGCCATTCATTAAAAACATGGCTTTTCAGGTGGGAATATGGGGTGGGTTAGGATTTTAACATTTTATACTGTTTTAAGTGTATTTTAATCTGTTTTGTTTAATTGTATGTTGTACATCGCCCAGAGTGGCCAGGTACTGGCAAGATGGGCTATCTAGAAATACAACAAACAAAACAAACAAATAAATAAAGTAGATTGGCCCAGGTGAATTAAAAGCCTGGAATGGTGACTGTGACCAGATATGGCAGTTATTAACTGAGGTTTTATGTTGCATTCTACAAGGTGGAATGATTTGTACAGGCCACTCAAGAGGTTTTTTCTCCACACATGGACACTCTGTGTGGGCTGCCAGAGACGAGGCATTGCCCTGGATCTCCTGTCTGTAGAAAATTCATCCGCCCATGGAAATGCTTTCCAGGTGCAGGAGAAATGGTGGTGAGAACTCCTGCTCCGTAATTGAGTTCTCTGCTATCCTGCACTCGCACCCTCACAAAAGAGGCAGGAATAAGAGAGGTCACTGGGTGTTTGCGCAGCACCTGTCATTTTTAGAGCACCTCACCACAGGAAGCCCAGTTGGGATCTGCCTTGGCATTAAGATTCCCAGCACCAGATCTGTGGGTCAGAATGAAACTGGTCCTGTAATCTAATCCTATTTTGAAGAATCACATGTATACCAAATACAGCCTATTTTTAATTGTAGCAGAGGCTGTGTTTCCTACCCCATTGGTTTCTAAAATATGATCTGTAAACTACCAGTGTTGGCTTCTCTCTTCTTTTTTTCTTTTCCTCCTCCAGATGCTCCATCACATTAAAAGACTTCTAAAAATATATGTAATGCCTTAAAAGAAACAACCCAGTTTTTAGTGCATGCAGGTCCGGAAGAGCCCACAAGAATCCTGGGAATGCTTTAAAACTTGTATGTGGGAGTATGGTTCACAGGTGGGGGTTTGTGTCTCTTTATAAAGATGTGGTGTGTGCTGAAAATATTTTGATGGTGACTACAGGAGGTTTAGAGAACAAGAGGTAGAGATGGCTTATGTTAGTTTAGCATGTGTTCATGTTAGTTTAGCATGTGTTCACGCACAAGCCCATTCTGTTCCATTTTTGCATGGATTTGCGAATTTAAATTGAATTCATATATAATTTAAAACCATATATTCTCTCAAAATTCACATTTCTAAAACTATTTTATCCCCCAGTCAGCCTGGCCAATGCTCAGGAATGCTGGGAGTTGTAGTCCCAAACATCCGGAGGGCACCAGGTTGGGGAAGGCTACCTTACAGTGTTGTTGTTAGGATTTCAAGAAGATCATGCAGGTGACCTGCTTTGATCACTTGAAGGAACTATGCAAATGTTTATTTGCATAGCTTCTTCAAGTCAACCCATGTAATAGAGATTTCCAGTCAACCCATGTAATTTCCAGTCAACCCATGTAATAGAGATTTGAATATGGAAAGATTTAGCCTCATCCTTAAAGTGCTTTTTTTCTTGCTTTCCTTAATTTGCTGGCAATGGTTATCTGACAGGGTAGCAAGGAGCTGTGAATAAACCAGAGGGATGCCATTTTTCACTTCCAAGTGTGTGCGTGCGGGAGACTTTGTTTTCATAGGTGACTCGAGGGTGGCATCCTGTGGGGCACAGGTTGTGGGGAACGGAGGAGGAAAAGAGGGCATCTGTCTCCCTTGGAGCAGTGTTAAAATAACAAGCCAAACATTTCCCTCTGATTTTCAGAAGAGGATTGACACCAAATAATCATATTTGTGCTCCCCCCACTCTAGTTTTGTGAAGCAACATGTTATGAGAGAGAAGCAGAGTTAAAGAACTGGAGTTGTACCGTTCTGTTTGCTGGAACAAAACAGAAATGTATGCCTCTGGTTATCAATTGTAAAGTGTTTGAGAGTCCCGTTGTACAAAGAAAGGGCAGGGTATGGAAACACCATGCTTCAAAAGAGCTTGGCCCAAAGAAAACAATGCTTAGGAAGAGGCAGCTGTTCACTAGAGCTTGTTGAGGGTCCGGCACCAAGGCCTGTTTATGGCTGAAAACGAGCTGTCCTAGGCTGGGTCCACATGTGCATGTACATTCCTCTGTGCTTGACGACTGTCTGCTGAATGTGACTCCACTGACAAGCAGTGCTTTTGGATAATGAGAGGAGATACAAACGTTCTGTCCATGTGGTGATAAAGCCGTAATAGGCCATTCATAGATGAAACCATTGCTGCATCTGGCAATCAAGTGATAACAGGCATGTGTGTGAATCAGCCCATAGAAGGCCATGATTTGGCTTGTTTTCACAGATGTGCAATTCTAATAAGGAAACCCATTTTATATTTTCCAAGCTGGAAACTGTATTTACAGCTTGAACCTAAGGGACACCTCTAACAAGGTCTGAGATACAGGGGAGGGAGAGAAACTTCACTAGATCGGTTAGACAGGTTTTTCATAAGTGAGGAACAGGATCTGTTTTCTCTGCCATAGTGTAGCTGTGACACAGCTGGGGTACAGTGCTACTGTCTTCGTGTAGGTATCCTTTTTCTTAAGGCCGATCTGGCTACTGCTAGTTCCTTTTTCTAGGCACCACTGCTGTTAACTCTGCTTTCCAACAATATACAGGAATATTGGACAAGCTGTACAAGTGATGTTCGCGCACATTCACCCAACCCATAGATTTGTGTGCTCAAGTGATAACTAGTACAGTAGAATTCCCAGATTTAGAATTTTCTGTGAGATACTAGGAGGCTTGAAAATTTAGTCTTGTATAATATAGTTCGACTGGAAACTGGACAAATATCAGTAGAGGCACGAGCATAGATACTTAGGATCCACTATTGGCTAAAGCTGATGTTTCTCCTGGAGGGCCTGGCTCCTCTAACACTAACGGACAAATGTCAGTCCAAATGGAAATCTGTTCTGTATGAGAAATTACACAACTTAGGCTTTGCACCAAACTTTTTAGTTTCTGTGGGATATGGAAAGGCCAAAGAACTGGTTCGGCAGCGTGACTTAGGGATGTGGAATTGCAAAAGCTGTGGAGCCAGGCAGTAACGTATTCTGACTTCAGGAATGAGGGGAGGATATTAGCACAAGCAAAATACCTAGCAGAGCTGAATGTCCCAAAACTCAGGAAAGCGTTTACTTTAGCCAGGCTAAATGTTTTGCCCTCATCACTGCTGGAAGGAAGGTTTAGAGGTACCCCATATCCAGAGTGAATATGCCCCTGTGGAATGAATATGGTGGAAACGGCTGGCCATGTTTTGCTGCACTGTACTTTTTATCAGGATTTGCGCCAAATCTTCATTATGCCTATTATTCAATACATTCCCGGTAGAGCTGAAATGTATTATGTAAAGTATATTTTGATGGACCAAAAGCACCAAGTCACGCTGAAAGTGGCAAGTTTTTGTGCAGCTGCCATAAGCCGGCGGAAAAGTGTGCTACTGAACCTGTTAAATAATGAGTCTGGGATTGTGGGGGAGTATTAATATGAGGAGTGAATATATTGTGATGGTTTTATTATGTATTGGTTTATGACAGAAAATAAAATTTATTATTATTATTATTATCATCATCATCATCATCATCATCATCATCATCATCATCATCATCATCATCATCCCATCTGGCCAGCAAACCGGCCACCCTGCGTGATGTACATAAGATAAAAACAGGATAAAATACATTTAAAACAGTATAAAATTTTAAAATCTTAGCCCACCCCATATTCCCGCCTGAACAGCCAAGTTTTTAGTGAGCGGCGGAAGCTCAGCAGAGAGGGGGCATGGTGGAGGTCACTCGGGAGAGAGTTTCACAGTACGGGGGCCGCCACAGAAAAGGCCCTCTTCCTAGTCCCCACCAGTCTAGCTGCTCTGGCTGAAGGGACAAGGAGAAGGCCATCTGTGGCAGATCTTGATGAGCGGCCTACTTGGTGTTGCTGGAGACGCTCCTTGAGATAGACTGGACCGGAGCTATATAGGGTTTTAAAGGTCAAAACCAACACCTTGAATTCGGCTCGGCAAGCAACTGGTAGCCAGTGCAGCTCCTTGAGCACTGGAGTGATGTGATCCCACCAGCAGCTGCCTTTAACCAGGCGAGCTGCCGCGTTCTGTACCAGCTGTAGCTTCCGAACCGTCTTCGGCATTATTATTATTATTAGTCTTGTATAATGATGACGCCCCCTGATAAACTTAAGTTTCTCGTATTGTACCTTAACAGGAACTCCTCCCTCCACAGGTAACAACCTGTTTACACAAGCAAGAGATCCAATCTATTAAAACCATGCTTATTTAGTCACTGTAGTCCTGTTCACCTGACATATCTAGGCTGAGTGAAAGCATGAAGTGGGCTGGACCACCTACATGCACTCATTTGAATGTCTGCATGGAGCTTATGCATGCATCGCTCTCTGCTCACAGTTGGGAACCTTGCTTTTGCAGGGTTCTTAACTGCACATAGAGAATGCTACATGCATACAATTCTATGCACATGGATCCCATGCAACACATTCAGTTGCGTGTGGGTTGTGGGTGAGGCCTGTCTGGCAATCTCACTTTTACCTCTATTCTCCCCCAAGTAAACAGGGCATATCTTAGGGCTCATTCATGCATTTACCGGTACATAATCTTCTTTCCCGTTAATTGATGACGTATTGTGCAATGTCCCTCAGCAGAACGTGCAAGCTGTCCCTGTCAGAAAGCATTGTCTTTGAGTTGGCGATGGATAATATGAAGGTTCCGCCTGTGGCGATTAATCCCCAGTGGCTCATTCTCACATACAAACCATCACTTTGATGTGGCAGTCACCAAGAGGTGAGCGTGCATGTGCAAAATGGCCCATAGGCCATTCATGGACCACTATGTTTCTCCACAAAAGTATGAAGTCCACATGCCAAAACAGAGAACCCCTGATCATTTAAAAAAAAATGTGTTTAACACTTATTTATCCCGAGATGATCAGCCATTTGATCAGTGGTGTATGGTAAATTTTGAAGCGCAGGTGCTCATCATGACAGTCCCCATAGCCATGCCCCCCCAGTCCAAAAATGCAGGCAGCCAAAAATCCATTATCAACAGAAAGGTTTTAGTAGTTTTCATTTCTAGGAGGAGCAGGTCTTTTGTAAAGCTAAATAGGTCTTAATGGCCCATTCAAGACCCAGCCACTCCATAATATTTTGCATTACAACAGAGAACAATACATTGTTGCTGAGAAAATTAATTTGCCCCCCAGCTCCTGTGAGAATTGCAGCTAAGCTCAGAGGGAGCAGGGAAGTCTAAGGGGTGGGGGTGGCAGATGACGTCATTGTACCTGCTTGTAAAAAAGTGCCAGCGCAACATCCCTGTGAGCACCTGGCTCCACTAGACCACTGCGTTTGATTCTTTTCTTCTCCTTACTTTCAAATCAATCGCTCGATTCGCTCATGTCAACAAATCAGTGGCTGAAGCCAGTTCAGAGAATAATGCGTGTAACCTCAGAGCTGGAAGTTGTGCCCCTTCATCTGCCGTAGTCCCTTTCGTTTTATAACTGAGTCAGCTGTCTGAGGCTTTAAAGACCTAGCCTTCAGTGACTTCACCTCACAAGAGTTAAGTTTCTTTGGGACTAAATAAGAATTCTACACCAATCATTGCAGGGCCAGATGCAAAGTGCTTCAGTGTCCTTGCTTGATTTAGAGATGCTTTTCTATATAGCTGATATCCTGTGTTCCTTTGTTTTCATTTTAGGTTTTGCGGCTGTCACAATTGTTATAAACAGCAAAAGCCCTAGTGTTACCATATATATATATATATATATATATCACACACACACACACACACACACACACACACACACACACACCATCTCTCATTGTCTGAACAAGTTGCTCCAGTCTCCCAAGTTTGTTTTTTTAAATTTAAAACAAAAAAACAAACAAACAGTGTATTGTACACTATCAAGAGGATTTAGAGCCTCTGCTTGAAAGGAACAAATGAAAGGACGCAAGAAAAGTTGTCGATGTGTGGAAAAAGTTGTATACTGTATGTGAAAGAGAGAGAGAGAGAGAGACAGACTCCCCTCCTCCACTCCGCTAGAGAGCTGCATATTCCTGGCAGTGTTTTGTGGAAGGCTAGACACGATTCCCTTGGCAGCCACTCAGTACCGCTCCTAACTTAGACCTAATGCCTCTTGAGAGAAGAGTTCTGTTGTTCAGTCATATGAGGTTCCTGCTGGCCAGAGGGAAGGAAAGGAGGAGACTGGGAACAATGTACCTCTCTCTGGCATGCCAGTGCAGCATGTTCTTGTTAGGTTGTCGCTGAGGATGCCAGATCAAAAATTCACAGGCAAAAGACACAGTAAAACTGTGTTGCCTTTTCTTTGGCGAGCTCTAGTTCCTGAGATAAGGGACAATCACTGAGTTCTATTATGATTTATTAAAAAGGATCCTGTCAGCTAATAAAACTGTTTTTTTTAAAAAAGTTGCTTACCTCGCCCTTTGAAAGACTAGCCAAAGAACAGTCAGATTGGTTCCAGGAAGTCTCGACAAACTTTCTTGACTTATATGAGAATCGATGGATCAGCTGTGTCTCTCGTCCTCCTCAATCCCCCCCTCTGTTTCTTCTTATTTTTATTTTCTCTTTAATTTCTACTTCTTGGTGAGTGCGAAGGAGAGCAGGGAAATGGGAGTTGGGATACGGATACAATTTTTAAAAAATTGTTTGATTTGAAAATTACGAAAACGCTAGAAGACTAAGCAACTGGCACATTTTCAGATGTTTCCTAATTTCAGTGCACGTGGGTGGCATTTAATGTGGTGGTGGGGCAATCATTTATCTCAGCATGATAACAGAGGAAAAAGTTACTGTTTTGGAGAAATGATCTTAAACATACTGGGTTTACAGAGTGGTGTATACAAGCTGTTTTTAACAGTGCCATCAGTGTAGAAAAGCTGCCCCAACGGAAAGCTCAGATTAACAATCTGATTAAAAATACAGAATTGTAATTTTGATGTTCTCAGGGTTCTATCCGTTGGCGCCATCCGTTGGACTAAAACGAGGCATTCTGAGGTTGGGAGAAACTGGCCATTGTGACCAGGGCACATCCTCTCCTAGAGCCTATGCTCATCAGCATGCCACAAAAATAAACAAACACACAGACTAACACCTCTCCCATTGGCTCCACTATCAATCAAGTAGTGCAGCCTATTGCAACCTGGGACCCTCCAGATGTTGGGCTTGCTGGCTGGGGATGATGAGAGTCTAAGACATCTGGAGAACACCAGGTTGGGGAAGGCTGAAGTACTGCATCTTACTATATGAGTGAAATGCTCGGAGGGGCTGTTTGAAGGGAGAACTCCTGTTTTGCAAGGACACCCAGGAGTGTAGTGCATCACCCTGCACCTATATATGGGATCCCTGTAAGTGATGGGTGGGCCACCTAGTACCAAGGGTGGAGGGCAGGTTTTGCCCTTGCCATAATACTGTCCCAGAGTATAGTGCTTTCCTGTTCCTGACAGAATTGAACGGCAACCATTCAGTTATGAGATAATAATATCAGGGTTAGGCCATAGGCAGCAGCCAGAGAGGAGCCAGGAGTTGGGTCAGAGAACCAGAACCGGGGGAGCAAGCTAGGAGTTGAAGAGCACACAAGAGCCAGGAAGACTGTTGTTGCTCAGGAAAAGTCTTAGCCCAAACAGGAAGCCTTTTATAACCCGTCCTGCCTATAGGCTAAGCCAGTGTTCTCCAACCTTGGGTCCCCAGATGTTTTTGGCCTACAACTCCCAGCATGCCCCAGCCAGCGTAGGCCAAAAACATCTGGGGACCCAAGGTTGGAGAACACTGGGCTAAGCTATACACTACTTTAAAGATGTAGCTACCAGCTATGTCTGTCTGTCTTTCTTTCTCTTAAGTAAGCACAATGGCCCCAATCCAGATTGGGAGCCTGGCATGGGGGAGTAGGGGACTTTAACCCTTTGCCCTCTGCTAAGGTCCCAATATGGAGCAGTCTTCTGCATCTGTAATTTTCATTGCCAAAAAGTGATCTATTTGTGTTAATCAATCACTTTTCGGCAAGGAAAACTAGAGGCCACATCAGTGGGGTGTGTGTGTGTGGAGGGTTAAAGCTCCCTTACTCCCCCCTCTTCCAGGCTAGGGTCCCAATCCGGAACACCTCCCCTGCATGTACTTTAAAGTAAAAAAAAGAAAGACATAGTTGCTAGCTACATCCTCAAAGTAACTTGTAGTTTGGGCATCAGACAACCCAATGGGCAGCCTGGGTAGGTGGGACCAATGCAGAGTGTGCTGAGAATACTTGTCTGCCTGGGGAGATGCTCTAAACCACAGTTCTGTGGCTCACCCCACAGGGCAGCTGCACATCGAGCCAAGGGTTCCTGACTCTAGCCCAGGGTTCCTGACAGCAGAGAACACCATTAGCGTGGGAGCCAAACTTGCTTCCTGCTCCTGGTGACCCTAGCCACTGAGAACCCAACTTTCCCCTATGTGCATCATCCTGTCCTGGGTGGGGAGCCTGTGGCCCTACAGATGTTGTTGACTCCAGCTCCCATTAGACCCATCCAGCCTGGTCAGTGGTCATGCATGATGGAGGTGTAGTCAAGGCTGTGGAGTCGGAGTCGGAGGAAATTTTGGGTTTCTGGAGTCGGAGTCGGCAAACAATGCACCGACTCCGACTCCTACTGAATTTAGATTGGAATTTTAAAAAAAGCAAGTTTAAATGTCCCAATTCACAAAAAGTTATAATTAATGACTTCTCTACTGTAAGAATAAAGACCAATGCATGCAGTGCCTCACGTAACCGCAAAACGAACACGTTAAGTGACCGTGAAGAAGCATGCTTTTTCTGCCCAACTACCTCGCATATTAATTAATTAATTAGCATATTAATACAGAGGAGTCGGAGTCGGAGTCGGAAGTACAAAAAACTGAGGAGTCGGAGTCGGAACATTTATCTACCGACTCCACAGCCCTGGGTGTAGTCCAAGGACATCTGGAGGGTCCCAGTTTTCCCACTTCTGTTTAAGCATTACAATTCCACAGTGACCACTTTTAGTGTGACAGAACACTGGGAGAAAGGCAGAGGGACGTGAATAAAAGGTTGTTTTAGGGTTGCAAAAGGCTTTTAAAACAAAACAAAACCCAGAACAATGAAAAAACGTGCACAAAGTGTTCTCTCCACCTCTCTGCTCCTGTGCTGGGACAATGAACATCATATAGAGTGATCTCTCCATTTGAGATGCTGTCTAATTTGGGAGCACAGGAAATGCTTCCTCTTCTATTACTGAAAGTAGGAGAAGGGGAAATTTAAATCAGACACACGAAGCACCAAAAATATACAACCTGCCAAGCTCTTCAAGGAACTTGATGGGTTGGCAGTGAGAGTTTTGGGGCTGGATTAGACCCTAATGAAATGAACTGCTGAGCTTCCATTTACTTCAGTAAGAGGAATAAATGTGACATTTTCACTCTCCTGGGGTTTGCAAGTCCGATAATTTTCCTTCCTGAGCAAATGGCCTGAACGGGCGGGGGCCAAAGAAGCTGAAATCGCACTGAATGTGTTTATTTACAAGGCCCACTTTCTTCATCTACAATAACAATTCACTACCTATTACCCCAGGCTGTAATTTTCAATAATTAGTTGTTTTGTTGAACACAAATACATTTAAATTTTATCTTCATTTGGAGCATTGTACGGGCAGACAGAATTCCCCAGGAATCACTTAAGTGTAGGAACAAGGCTTACAAAAGAGGCATTTTTCTTCCCCATTTTGAGTGAGAGCGTTTGTGACTGGAAGAATCATAATTTACGTATTAGACTCATTACAAATGAATAAAACATCAGGGAAACAAAATGGCATTAGGCTTTCTTTGTGGAGCCAGAGACGCAGAAGCTGTTTAGCAAACAGGCCTCATGGGATGCGGTGGTTTAACATCACTGATTAAAACTGAATCAGGACGTCTAGAGTTGATTAAACAACAGGATGTCAGCTTTCCAGTGTCTCAGATGGAGAACGTTTTTATGAGATGTGCCATAAGAAAGCATATTGGACTTCTAAATACGTAAACTTCTTCTCTGAGAGGAACAGCAACAGTTTGGAAGAACCATACACTTAAAACAAAGCACCAGTGGACCCACAGGCCCAGTTGGAACGAGCGAGAATGAGCGAGAGTGTGCTGGTTCCTGCTGCCCAATCACCCTCATTGAAATTGGGAGGGGCTGAACAACCCGGAACCCTCCATACTCTAAGGCAAGGGTGCAGAACCTCTTTCAACCCGAGGGCCAGATTCCATTTCGTAGAAGCTTTTGGGAGGTGCATTCCAGTCGTGGGTGGGACTGAAGGCAAAAGTAGCAGGGGCAAAAGGGGCGGGGCCAAAATTCAAAAAAATACCAGCATATTTTAACTTTTACTGCCAGTAACTAAGCCTGAGGAGAGGCATTTCAACCTTCTAGAATGGTGGTGGTGGTGGTGGTGGTGGTGGTGGTGGTGGTGGGAACTGCACAAAAGCTGGGAAACCACCAAATGATTGGTAGTTTGGGGAAAGGGGGGTGGGGCCAGGAGAAGGGGACATGGCCATCTAGGAAACCCAGGATGGCCAGATTGGGACCCCGGGGCTGAGCTTCTGCACCCCTGCTCTATGGGTTGTCGGGCGAGAGAGAACCCAAAGCTGGAACCCAGAGTTAAACCCTGGATTCTAACTCTGGGTTGTCTCTCCTCCAACAACCCAGAGTTCCCGATTCATACACAGTGCTAAACAACCCAGGCATGGAGAGTTGTTTAGCTCCTCCTGCTCGCGGCGGGAGTGACTGGGCGGTGGGAGCCAGCATGCTCGCTCATTCTCGCTGTAATTCAGAACAAAGTAGGGTTTAAAACAAAAACCTGGGTTGTTGTGATGTGCAAACTGGGCCGCAAACTCTCACTCTGAGCCTGTTTAGACAATCATTTTACCACATGTCTTACCAAACATCTGCATCTGATTTGTGGTTAAAATCCTCCTTTTCACTTGGCAGGATGGCAGAGGACCAAACCACTCCAGGCTAACTTGAATTGAGGTAGTTTGATCATCTATATGGGTCCACAAGAATTTGGTGCATGTGCTCACTCAAAGCTAAATTCTACACCAAGTCTTCATATGTTTGCTTTACATACTTTTGCTACCTATGTAGCAAGATGTGGTTCCCCCATGTTTTTTTGGGGGGGCAAGGAGCAAACAGAATGGAGAATAGGTGGACAGTTGAAACAGGAGATCAGAGTTTGGAACTGTAAGACAAAAGGGCAGGGGATTGTACAGATCACTGCCCCTCCCTTGAAGCCTTGAGTTGCTAGCTGTTCTCTGCAGTCTCATGAACTTGCTTAAAACGAGTGCAAGCTGACTCCCTTAGGATGCCAAATCCTGTTCCGGGGCCAAGGTTCAATAAACATTTCAATTTCATTTTGGCAGAGATGGGAGAGACCATAGCTCAGTGGCAGAGTTGCTTGCTTTGCATGCAGAAGGTCCCAGGTTCAATTCCCAGCTTCTCCAGTTTAAAAAATAAAATAAAATGAATAGCAGGTGATGTTAAAGACTCTCTGCCTGAAACTCTGGTGCCCTTCAAATGTTTTGGACTACAAAATATCCAATATTCCTGACCATTGGCCATGTTGGCTGGGGCTGATGGGAATAGAAGTCGAAACCTCTGGAGGACACCAGGTTGGTGCCCTAAAGGGCAGGGGTTGTTTGCATATCCCCCCCCCCCCGTAAAGTTGTTCTGTGCCAAAAGGACAACTTTGGATGTGAAAATCAATGCTGATTAGTATTTGAGCTCAGCCCTCGATTAATTGAATTCAACAGCCATTCTGACACATAGGAAACAATTTCTGATAGTATAAGGAATGAGCTATAGCGAATATGTACCTCATGAAACCACAGCACTTTACGAGGAAATGTGTTGTAACTATGTCCTTTGCCACTAAATGAGACAGTGGCTGTGATCCTAAGTGTGCTTACTTTGAAGTAAATTCTACAGAAAAATCAATGAGATATACTTAACAGAATATGTAGTTAGGACAAGGCTAATTGTGTTTCATTAATTGAGTTTTCTTGGTTGAATAGTTTCTTCTTTTAATCTGCTTGAAGCACCTCTGTGGCTCACTATTAATCATCACTTTTCATATGGATACTAATCCTATGCAGGCTTGTTTTTAGTTCTTTTGCAGATTTCACACAATCTCTGAATGAAATAGATTAGCTTTTCTTAATATTTTTCGTTCCTGCTCTTAGGATAATGTGCACTTATACTGTAATATCTTCTAGAGGATTTCCATTTGTTTCAAGGTTTTAGAAACTGCCAATCCTTTTAATGGTGGTCTAATCTCCCTGTGCTCCTCTAGTCTAAGCTTTTACTGCTCCTTGCAGCCGTCCAATATTGCCCTTTCCTGTTTCCTTCACACGCTTGTAGTTACAGCCTGAGGCCAAGCTTATTTCTGTTTTTATTAAGAAATTACAATATGTATATCTGACTTTCCTGTCCCAGAAAGCAGGGCCCTCAAGGCGGTGAAGGGACTAATGTAAAAACAAATGTAAAAAAAGAATCCATAAAAATTAATTAATTAATTATCAAAGTAAATCTGTATCAACCATATCCAATTGGTTTAATATCCTGGCTTGCTCAGAAACTGTCATCCATCATTTCCCAGTTGGGATGAAATAGGCAACTATATTTAACTGAACATTTCCTGGCTTCTTTGCTGACTCGTGTGAAGGGAAGAACAAAAACAAAATGGCTGAGCACGGGGCCATGAGGCTCCAGTGTCTGAATACAGTTATAGATGAGGTATTTGGCTAAAAAGCTAGCAGACCAGAGAACTCTTAAAGGTAGGAAAGACAACTGGCAGAAATTGTTGGACACAGCCTATGACTAGGCCTCTGTACCAGCCTGAGAGAGAGAGAGAGAGAGAGAGAGAGAGAGAGAGAGAGATGTACTAAATTAATGAGACCAGTCCAAAGAATTTCATTGTAAGCTACTGTGCCTGGTTTCTCTATTCTGTATTGAGAGCTGGTGTAGCATAATAGCCGAGCTATAAAACAGGGAGTTACTGGTTGCTGATTTGGATCTCATCAGTTCCCATGAACATGTAAGAGGCAAGCCTCTCTCTTTGCCTCAATCTCTCACCTGCAATATGCAGATAATAATACTGACTTACCTGATCAGGTTGATGTAAGGCACGGGTGAGCAGCTTTTTTACCCCCAAAGACTGCATGTGGTGTTGGGTGGTGGGCTGCTTGCTGACATTAGGCATGGCCAAAGCCAGTGGTGGGCAGAGCCCAGGCTTACCACCCAAACACATACACATACTCATTCCCATACCACCTCCCACAGGGGGCTCCTCATCAGGATCTTGGAGGTAAGGTTCAAGAAGCAGATACTCCCTCAAGAATAAAAATTTCTCTTGAGGGTGAAACTGCAGAGCACAGAGGGCTAGAGATTTTACCCCTCTAGCCCTCTCCACTCCATGGTTTATCTCCCAAGAACCAGGGAGATCTTTGGGATAGTGTGGTAAAAGGCACTCTAGCCCTCCATACTCTGTGGTTTCCCTCTCAATGTTATTCTTGAGAGAGAGAAAGCGAGGAGTATGGTGGGCTAGAGCGGCAAGAGAGCCCATTTTAGGCCCCAGGGAACAGAGACAGAGTGAGAGAAGTGTGGGGCGGTGAATTGGGTGTGTCTGGCAGCCAGCTAGGGCATTGTCAGGCTGCAGGGGAGACACTCGAGGGATGCATGCAGCCCAAAGGTTGCCCACAAGTAATTAAGGACTAGAACAGTGTAATATATGTGAAGTACTTGGATGTCTCTAAAGTGGTATACGAATGCTCTACAAATAGAATTGGGCAAGGCTGAGAATGAGATCACTTGCATGACATGCTACTGAATATTACATGATTTTCTTGATGCCTTTCTGCTAAAGAGTTTGGGTTTGTCACTCTGTGGGATTCTCTGTGCCTGTGTTACAGTTGCCTCAGGTATGCCCCACTTAGCTATGCATGTTTTCTCCCCCCCCCCTACCCCCCCCCCCGAACCCATATTTTGTTCATGGCACTGAAGCAAGATCTGGCTCTGATAACTTTCTGTTTGGAGAGAGGCAGAGCGCTGAATCGAATTGGTATTCACACAGCTTGATAAGCATCCCTTATCAAGATAAAGCTCTGGACAAATGCACTGCTGGATGGTCTGTTAACAAGAATTTGGAAAGATTCCAGAGGACAAAAGCAAGAGCAAAAGGCGTTATGTCCTCAAGATACCATTCAAGAGAACTCAGTTGTGTTCTGTTGTTTTGAATGTAGAACACTCAAGCAACCCAATGGTGGATTGTGGCACTGCTTGTCTTTCCTTCCGTGAAACAAGCCCCCTTCATGTATCAATTGTGTGAAGGGGGTCTCTGCATGATTACCAGGGAGTGGGGCCATACTACTGGCTCTGGCATCGAGAACCCCCACTCCCACCCCCTGAATTGCATGGAAGCCTATGTGTGAGCAGCTGCTGCTCATGTGCACACTTTGACAGTGTAGATGTCAGTGTGGACATCCAGGGGGCACAGCAGGGGCTGGGATCTTCGGTGTGGCCCCACTCCCCAGTAATTCTGTGGAGATCCCCTTCATGTGGGGCTACTAGTCCTGATTGGCTATATGCTACCTCCAGTATCAGAGGCAGTATGCCCCTGTACACCAGCTGTTGGAGAACATGGGCGGGAGGGCACTGTTGCACTCATGTCCTGCTTGTGGGTTTCCCGTGGGCAGCTGGTTGGCCACTGTGTGAACAGAACACTGGACTAAAAGTACCCTTGGTCTGATCCAGTATGGCTTGTCTTATGTTCTTATGTGATTAGTGTGTGTGTGTGTGTGTGTGTGTGTGTATGGTGGCTACAGTGAAAATGAAAGTATTGCTGTATAACCTTGGAAAACCTAATCCAGTAACCTGGATGGGTTGCCACTTTCTGGAAAGTCAGAGAAATGGAAATTGTGGATAACCCAGGGGCACATGAGGTCCCTCCAGAAACGCTGAGGATAATGCGGAAAAGGCTGTTTTGAGGGCCACCCCCTCAATTGCCTCCCTTTCCAGCAGAATTCCCCAGTTTTTTTTGGGGGGGTGATCACAAGTCCCAAGTGTCCCCTCGGGTTTGCCATTCACCCTGAGTTGCTTGCTAGCACTTTGAAGAGTGGCAAAACTTGGGGGGCTTCCCAGTGTTGGGGGTATGTGAGTTTGACGTTACTTTGACACATGTCAAACCGAGCCCTCCCTCCTGTCAGTGGGACGCAGCAGGGGGACACTTGCAAACCCGGGGGGCCACTAGGGACACCTGATCTCCCTCAAAGAAACCAGGGGACCGTGCTGTGAAAAGGGGGGAAAGGGCCCCTTTCTGCAAACTGCCATCTCCTGGGGCTTTGCAAGGAGCTGACAGGTCCGGACCTCTCGAAGCCGTCAGCTCCTTGCAAATGGGGGAAATACCTACCTGCAGCCTGGGGTAGGCACTGTACAGGGTAAGTGCCTGCTGGATTTGGCCAGTAGGCACCCACCCTGGCCAGTACCTAGCCCACCCCCTTGCATTAACACGCCTTGCTTAATTTGTGCAAATCCCGGTAGGTCGGGTTAAAAATAAAATAATGAGGGAAATTATTTGTGCACATTATCAGCACAATATTTTTTAGAGGAGGGGCAACCACGGGCAGCCCCTCCAAGTTACCCTCCAAGGTACTGCGGGTGTGTGTGTCCCTGGAGGGGCACCTTGTGAATGCCCCCATGGGGATCGTGAAAGCTGACTTGACAGCCAGGTTTTGCTATCTCCCCAAAAAAAGGTTTAAAAAAAGTCAAGCCATGGTGAGCCCAAAATGGCTCAGTGCGGGAGGAGCCTTCGCTGGCTATGGAGCAGTAGCTTTTCTGCCGAGCTCCCGGAATGATTTGAAAACATCTGCAAATACACAGGAAAGACAAATCGTGAGTTTAAACTCCTTTGCTGTTTACTTTCTGGAAGGTATGCAGATATAGAGCTAATAAAGAAATAAAAAGAATAGCTTTCTTTTGATGTGCTTCGCTCTGGATTGTTTATGAGCTCCAGACGGGTGAAAAAGTCCCTACCCCCTCTTTGGAAACGCGATCGGGCGCATCCCTCGGATAACAGTTTGAAAAGGCTAATTAGGATCCTTGACACTAAAGATATTGAATGTTCTTATCAAACTGAGCAACTGGGTCCTGATAAGAAGCTACGAGGTAGTGAAAGTTCCGAGACAGCGAGGGGGAAGGGCGGAAAAATGGCGGATTCAGCTGGCAAATTCCCTGCTGGTGCCAAGCCAAAGTCAACATCTCCAGCCAAGCCTAAAGGGGCAGCACCAGATTGGGAGAAAATTCTATTACAGTTTCAAAGCTCTATGGAAGCAGGCCAGCAGAAACAAATAGAAGCAATTGAGAAATTTCAAAATCTGCATCAAGAGGATATGAAGCACATGCGAAAGACCATAGATCATTTAGGGGTTCAAGTTAAAGAGCTGCAAGTTAGAGTGGATAAGGTGGAAAAACTCCAGGTGAAGGATGAAAAAAGTTTTGAAAAGTATGAAATGAAATTTAATGAGATGGAAATACAGATGATTAACATGCAAGACAGGCAACGTCGTTCCAACATTCGGATCAGAGGCTTCCCCATGGAGATGGGGGAGACTGGATATAAGTTAAGAGGCAGTATTTTGGAATGGATGAATGAAGCTGTCTCTGGAGAAACAATTTTTTGGGATGATATGGACATTGAGATTGTGCATAGAGTGGGAGCATTAAGGCGTGGTATGACATCCAGAGATGTTGTACTGAAATTTGCAAATTTATACAAGAAGGATGTCTTCATGAAAGAGATTAGAAAGAAAGGTCAAGTAGCTTTTAAGGGGGCTACTTTGCAAATCTACAATGATCTTTGTCAGCAAACAATAAAGTGGAGGCGAAGTGTTAAACCGTGTACAGCAGTCTTGATCAGAAAGGGATTACAATACAATTGGGGTTACCCAGTTTTTCTTACTTTTGTGTGGAACAGTAAGAGATACAAGATCTCATCATGTGATCAAGGCATGGGCCTGCTGGGAGAGTTGGGGCTTCATGATGATGCGGAGGGTCCAGAATCGATGGGTCAACTGGAAGAAGAAGGAGCCAGTGGAGGAATTGTATAAGAGGTAGTTTCAACACGAGAAGAAAAAAGAAATAGAAAATGTTTTATAAAGAAGTTATCCAGGAGGGAATGAGGGGCTGCTGTTCGGGCTGGTGATGGGTCCTTTCCCCCCCCCCCTGGGATAGGTGGGTAGGTTTAGGGTGGGGCAAGTTGCCCTGGCTAAGCAGGGGGGATAGTTTTGATGAATGTGGGGGTGGGTTAAGGGGTATGTTATTGTGTATTATTTTCACTTTTGGGGACCAAAAAAGAAAAAATGATGTTAATAGATGGATTATAAGTTAAGAATTTCAACTTTAAATGTTAAGGGGCTAGGTTCAGTTACTAAGAGAAGGCGAACAGAAGCACTTCTAAAGAAGGATAAGGCAGATATTATATTCTTGCAAGAAACGCACCAGGCAAGGAAAGGAGTCAATGAATTGAAATTGAGGTGGTCTAGAATATATGAGATAGCATGTGGATCATCTAAATCGCGAGGAGTAGCAATTATAATTTCAAAGAATTGTGGTTTTAATGTTTTAAAGGTGAAAAAGGATGATACAGGTAGATATATTATAATGTATGGGACCTTGGGAGGGGAAGAATATGTTATTGTTAATGTTTATGCTCCCAATCAAAATCAAGGAGAATTTTATCAACATGTGTTTAAAGAAATGGGTAATTTTCAAAATCAAAGGGTTATTATGGCTGGGGACTTTAACATGGTATTGGATAGAAGAAAAGACAAATCCAATCCGACGAGAGAAGATCAGAGAAATAATCTAACGATCTTGAATAAGTTAATTAGTAAGGAAGGGTTGCTAGATGTTTGGAGAGGGGTCAAGGGGAATGAGGAAAGATATACATTTTACTCATCAGCAAATAAGAATTATTCTAGGATAGATTTTATTTTTGTGTCCAGGACACTGTTTTCAAGGGTCCTGGGCACAGAGATAGGAGTGATAAAAGTTACAGATCATGCTTTGGTTAACATGGATTTGAAGATACATAAGGATTATAGAGAAGCGAAAAGATGGAGATTGAATTGTAATATTTTTCGTTATAAACATTTAACAGAGAAAATAGAGAAGGAATTGAGGGAAATTTGGGAATTTAATCAAACAGAAGAATGTACTGAAGCGATAATATGGGATACAATGAAGAGTGTAATGAGAGGAATAGGATTGAGAGAGGCAATAAATTTGAGGAAACAACAAGAAGTTTTTTTATCAAAAGCTAGAGGGGGAGATTAGGGATTTGGAAAAGAAGTATTTAGAGAAGAGGGATAAAAAGATTTTTGCAGAATTACAGGGTAAAAGGAAAGAATTGGAGAATAAAGAACTGGACAGGGTACAAAGGAATTTGATTTACACAAAAAGGGAGTATTTTGAGAATAGTAATAAAAACTCTAAAATGTTGGCTAGATTAGCACAAAAAAAAAAGAAAAAAGCTTAGTGGGGATGATTAAAGATAAGAGGGGTAAAGAATATAATCTAGTAAAGGATAAATTGAAAATTTTTCATGAATATTACACGGAGTTATATAAGGCAGGAAAATGGTCGGAAGCTGAGAGTAGAAGATATATCGAGAAAAATTTAAAAATAAAAATCCAGGATGAAGATAGAGAGAAAATGGAGCAACCATTCACAGAAATTGAAATAGAAAGTGCTATAAATAAATTAAAACAGGGGAAAACGCCAGGACTGGATGGTCTGGGGGCGGAATATTATAAAGTCTTTAAAAAAATGTTAATTCCGAAGTTAAAACGGTTGTTTAATGATATTTTACAGGGGGGAGAGATCCCCCCGTCATGGAAACAGTCCTTGACCATTTTAATCCCGAAACCAAGGAAGGATTTAGCAGAACCAGGTTCTTATAGACCAATATCATTAATTAATCAAGATGCTAAACTATTGACAGCAATTTTAGCTAGAAGAATGAATAGTTTTCTAAATAAGTATATAGGGATAGATCAATGTGGGTTTATTCAAGGAAGACAAATGGCAGATTTAACAAGAAGGGTTCTGAATATAATTTATTTAATAAAGAAAAATAATTTGAAAGCGGGGGTTCTTGCATTGGATATTTTTAAAGCCTTTGATTGTGTGGAATGGCCTGCATTAAAGATGTTAATAAAAACTATGGGGTTTGGAGAAAAATTTATAGGTATTACTAACCAATTATATACTCATAATGTCACGTCGGTAATTGTAAACGATGGAATAACAGAAACTATTAGCCTAGGCCGGGGAACTAGACAGGGTTGTCCCCTTTCCCCAGTATTATTTGTGTTAGTTATGGAATTGTTAGCGAATTCGATAAGACAGGAGAAGAAATTACTGGGGATAGGAATAGAGACCAAATGTAAGATAAACCTTTTTGCAGATGATATCTTGTTAACATTAGAAAGGCCTATAGAAAATTGGGATTGGATAGAGAAACATTTAGATGAATTTAGAGAAGTAACAGGGTTAAAAGTTAATTGGGATAAATCGGAGATAATGACATTTAATTATAGTAAACTGGAGGAAAGGGGATTTAAACAAAGGGAAGTGGATATAAAGATAAAAAATATAATTAAATATTTAGGTATTGATATATTAAAAGATTTGGATAAAATAGGGGAATGTAATTTTAAAAAACTAAAAGATGAAGTTAAAAATCAAATAGAGGATTATAAAAAATGGGGATTATCGTGGTTTGGTAGGATAGCTTTGATTAAAATGAAGATTTTACCGAAGTTTAATTTTTTATTTAGAATGATACCATATAAGATATCAGAGAAAGAAATTAAAGAGTGGCAAGTAATGTTAAATAGCTATTGTAATGGGGGGAAAAATCAAGGATTACTAAGAATAGATGGTATAAAGCTCAAAAAATAGGGGGACTTGGTCTCCCTAATTTAAAATGGTATTATATAGCTAATCAACTTAGATATATCATGGATATTATTGTTAGAAAAGATTTTATGTGGTGGGAAATAGAAGCATTTGAATTGGGTAATAGGGTGGATAAATTCTTATTTACAAAACAAGGACATATTATGACAAAAAGATTAGAAAATCCCTTTTTAAAAAATATGTTAGAAATTTGGGGTAGAAATAAGGAAATATTTTTACCAGGTATATCCCCGCTTACTCCAGTGGTGGTTATGGAAGATTTTCCCGAGAATGTTAGACATTTAGAACGAATTTTTAGAAAGAAAAAGGTGATAACTTTAATGGATTGGCTGGAAAAAATGGAGACAAGACAGCAAATAATTGATAGGGTTGGGGCAGGAAGAATTTCTTGGTTAAATTTAATTCAATTAGTACAATGGGGTAAGAAATGGAAGAGGAGACATGAGCATGAAAGGGATTTCACTGCATTTGAGCAGGTGGTTATGTCTAGAGAACTTGTAGAAGGAAATGCATCAGCTAGGGGTCTTACAAAGATGTTATATAAAATGTTGCAGAAATCAGAAGAGCAAGCAGAAAATCTTAAAATAGTTTGGGATACAGAGTTCGAAGAGGAAATATCAAAGGATGAGTGGAATAAGATTTGGGATAGGCGAATATTGAAAAATATGTCTATAAGAATTAAAGAGAATTTTTATAAGCTAATTTGGAGATGGTATTTGACCCCAGTGAGATTAAATAGAATAGATAATAAATGTTCTCCAATGTGTTGGCGAGGATGTCAGGAATTGGGTACATATGCTCATATGTGGTGGAGTTGTAAAAATGTAATGGATTTTTGGAAAATGATTTTTGAGGAAATATCAGAAATTGTTGGAGTTGATTTAGAGGTATGCCCTAAACTAGCTTTGCTAACAATAACGGAAAAGGTGATCGGTTCTCAAAATGTTAAAGAATTAATCATAAATTTGTTAACGGCAGGTAGACTAATGATAGCAAGGAAATGGAAAATCCAGCAAGTTTTCACTATTACTGAATGGTATAAGGAAGTATGGGATATGGCTTTGAATGATATGTTGACTTGTAATATTAAATGCAAAAGGGGTCAATTAAAGAAAAATAATTTTAAGGATATTTGGGGTTTATTTTTGGAATATGTGTTTAAAAGGGGGAAAGGGAGTTTACCCTGTCAAGATATATTGTATTTTTGGAATAATGAACAATTATAGAGTTATTGGATTGTTTGGTCCCATGGTGATGGGAGCACAATATTAGTTATGTGTGTATGTTATTTTCTTTGTATTGTTTTAAAATTTAATAAAATATTTTAAAAAAAACAAAAAAAACAAAATGGCTCAGTGCAGCAGTGGGAAGGGGGAAAGCCTTTGCTAGCTGCCCCAAAGTGCCACTCAGGCACTTTTGGGGTGGCTGGCAATGGCGGTCGCCCACTAGCCACTTCGCAAGAGTGGCAAGGGTTTTTTGCCACTCTTTCCAAGCGGCTCACTTATAGTTGGGGTTGACCCACGATGGGTCGTGTTGTCCAGGTTCAGATGATACGGCAACCCATTGTGGGTCAAACAGACCCTCCTACAAGCTATAAGCTATGGTTCATAAGCCAAAAATAAGCCACCTCGACAAACCTGTCCTGGGTTTGCACGACACAACAACCAGCCGTGGCTTATAAGCCACAGTAGGTTGTCTTGTCATGCAAACACAGTCTCAATGTTTAAAGAAGCTCATATTGAAGTTCCTATCTTGACCAACAAAAAAAAAAAAATGCCCTTCAGTACTTGTGTGCAGTTTTAAATCATTTAATAAAACCATTATTTAATGTACTGTAACCTATGAATTCTTTTAACTTGAGGTTATTTTTGAATGGTGGTCAGGGAAATTGACAAAAGTTGGTCAGGAAATTGGTGATTTCCCCACTTTTGCGCACACACCCCGTCCCCATTCTAAAAAGGTTGAAATGCCTCTGCTAAGACTTAGTTACTAGCAGTGAGAGCTTTAAGCTAAACTATACTGGTGTTTTGGGCCCGCCCCCTTTGCTTTCAACCCGCCCACCACTAGATTGAAGCTCCCGAGAACTTCTCTGAAACTGAATTCAGCCCTTGGGCTGAAAGAGGTTCAACACCACTGCCCTAGAGAGATATAGTAAGACAGCCATTTCAACAGTCATAATTAATTCAAAGGAAAAGGGTGCCAAATAAGTGATAAATCCCTGTATATTTCATAAATGTTAGCTTCACGCAGCAACCTTAATGGATCAACACATTTTGCTTAGCGTTACATGCTGTTTTAATATTTGAGACTGCTTGGACTCTTATGCATAAACATCAGTTTCAAAACTGGGTGAATGCTTTATCCATCTGCAAAAGATCATGTTCTTTTGCTTTTCCTTCCATGAGGGATGGGAAAGTCGGGCAGCCTTTGCAGGGCCTATGGAAGCAGCAGCCAGTACGAACAGTGCGAGTTCTCAGCCAGAATCGGTGCAGGGTGCAGAACCGAGCAGGCTCATAACACACCAGTCTTTAAACTACCAGCTTTTCCAGATCTTCATTTAGTCTATGTGATTTCCAGAAAACTGTTCATGACTTGTGTCTGGTAAGCCAAAAATCAGTCCGGATGATTTGTTGATGCAGTAAATTTGCCACCTAATTAAGTTGGATCACTTTCATTAATCACACTGAATAACCAGGTCTAAGTGAAGAGGGAAGTCCCACACTATTCTTGGCAGCTTGTGCCCAGCCATAAGAAATACTGTATATATAATTTCTCATGAAGTTCTGTAGGTTTACACCATCACTAATTACATCCAGAATAGCTGTCAACTGAAGACATTTGAGGATTTAGGACTGGAAGTCTAAAGCTGGGTTCAGAGGCTAATTTTTTTTGTGACCCTAAGAAACTTGTCTTCCAGAAGCAAATACTGAAAATTAAGCATCTAAATATATGTCATGCATACTTTTATGAAACTTTATCTTGGTTTTCCTGTTATACAGTTGTAAGGAACTGCCTTATATTGCATCAGACTACAGTAATACCTTGGATTGCAAGTAACTTGGTTTGAGAGCATTTTGCAAGACAAGCAATTTTTTAAATATTTATTTATTTATTTTTTACTTGATATACAAGCGATGTCTTGCAATACAAGTACTGTAGTACGGCTTAAATTAAAAATCTCTGTACAATTTTTTTGGGGGGGATTTCGTTTTGATATAAGTGTTTTGGATTACAAGCACGTTTCCGGAACGAATTATGCTCTCAATCCAAGGCATGACTATAACTGTGTGCCTGCTTCTTGTACAGCCTTATTGCCAGTTTCTTTCTAGAGTCTCTGACAAGGGTCTTTTCTTAGCCCTGCTACTGAAGATGCCAGGATTGAACCTGACACGAGTGCTTGCGAAGCATGTGTTCTAACACATTGCTGAGTGAAGCTACAGAGCAGCCCCCACAGCACAGAGACCACTATGCCACTCCATCTAATGTTCACTAGGGTTATCTAGTGAAATGAGCTAACAGTAAGTTACAAGCAAACAAAAGAAAATCATTGTCATGCCCACGCGTAAATAACTGAAGGAACCAATTGCTGCAGGACGTGATGACTGCATGTAAAAAGGTTTTACACGCCTTTAAGAAAGGATACAACAAATTCATTAGGAGTAGGTCTACCAATGGCCTACTATGCTATTACAAGCTATTAACTATGCTTAAAAAAACAACTGAATGTTTATGTTAGTGGCTGTACATGAACGTTCAATTTTATTACCAGATTCTGGGAACAAAAACTGGGTTGTGGTTTGTTTATCAGGGCCATCTACTGTTGGAGGTAGAGTGCTGGTCTAGATACATCTTTTGGTCTGATCCAGCCAGATAGTTTTTATGTAATCTCCAGAATGATGTTTCCATGTTATAATGTGCTCCTATGTGTATGCTTGGAAGTAAGTCCTATGATGCCCCACCTTGTAGAAATGATAGGTCTAACACTGGTATTACCAGCCTCCTGCCACGACCTGACAGATTTTTCCCCCCTATTCCCATGTACCCTCAAGAATACCAGGGCACCTATGTTGCTGCTGTATACGTGGTATTGACCTCCACCAAGCCACACTGGATTAATAACAGTTAGGGCGGAGTCCTGTGGGTTGTGACCTCAATGATCGTAAGCTCCTGAACTGGGAGGCTTACGAGCATCCTAGGCGGGGCAGGAGGAGTGGCGGATGTGATCTTTGACTCCCTGTCCTCCCACCCTGCATTTTTTGCTAGATGGGGTTTTTTTTTGCCCATCTAGCTTTGCGCATCACATGGGGGAGGGAAAGAGGCTTGGGAGGCCTCAGGATAACTCGTATCCTGGCCTCTCCAGTCTCCTCCCCTCCCTGTGTACCGAAGGTTGAATTCCTGACCTTGGAGAGCAGCCAGCACGGTTCTTTCCACGCTGGCTGCAAGGGGAAGGGAGTAGGAGCTCTGATTCCCCTCTCCGAGGAAGGAGAGCTGTCTCCAACCTCAGATCAGGGAATCCAAGATATCCTATGGCCACTCAGACACGGTCTAGGGACCATAGGATTGCTCCTTTAATTTGCTCATTAAGTAGCAGTAACAGAAACTCATATTCTTTCAAAACCAAGTAAAATAGTAAACCAGCACACACAAAGACATCTTACTCCTTTGCCTTCTGAATACTTCTCTTCCAACTGTCACAACTGCCTTCAGAAACCCACTGACCAGTCCCAACTCAACAAAGTAGCCCAATTACCTTGATGTTCTCCCACCAGTCCAGCTAATCCCAGAAATAAATATAATCTGCTGAACTATAATAAAAATAAAAGTTCCCCATTTCACCACAGGTCCCACTATGTTCAGTGGGATCTACTCCCATGTAAATGTGTGTGTAGAGTTGCAGCCTTAATGGGATACCTAGGTGCATTTGCTCACTGATGTCAGCACCCCGGCCATTTTGCCTCTCTCCATGCCTCTCTCAGCATGGAGAAAGAGATTTGGCCAGCACTGGGAGGAAAGCGGCTCCACCCAATGCTGGCCAAGTCCTTGGCTTTGCACGCTGTGCATCATCTCAGTGGGGGCAGAGCATGGTGCGGAAATGGACATGGCTGGCACTGGAAAGAGCAGCCGCTTCTCCCAGCTATGGCCGAGTTTCTGGGTTTGCACACTGAGCAAATTTTTGTTTTTTGTTTTCTGTTTTGCTACAAATCCAGGTAAAAGATTTACACTGGTTTAAGTCACAGGAGTTGTCGCACGTCTGAAAAGTCATGCATGAAGCTGAAGTAGGGAACTGAGGGTGTTCTGATTTGAAATATTTGGGGGTTTTTTTTGGTACTGTATGAAAAGATTCTTCTGTCACCTGGGGCAGTGTCTATACTTTTCTGAACAAGGATGGTTTAGTCCCACTGTTTTTAAGAAAGTTAATTTCAGTAGGTTCAGAGCCTTGACAGCACCTGAAACATGTGCCTGGAGGATGTTTTTCTTGCTTTAGTGATTGGTCTACATTTACTTTTTGGCTGAATGTTTGAACACTCAAGTTCACTATGGCCCTTGAGACTCTCACTTATTCATCCACTCTTCAACAAACACATTTCTCATGTTTACCCAGATTAACCTGAAGCATTTGGCCAGCTATCCTTCCAGGATGTTCCCAAAAATCTCCGCCTCAGAGCAAAGGCTATTCAAAGTGAGCTACGTTAAGCTAATCAACAACTGAGAGAGCAACTTTACACAGAGCAGACTGCCCTGGAAATAGTTTATCTGCACTTGCCATATGATGTAAGCACAGTCGCAATGAGGTGTGAACTCTGGGGTCATGAAAAGTCAAAGAAAATAGATTTCACAAAGCATTTTAAAAAAAGAATTGGATCTATGAAAGTGTTACAGTTTGATCAACTTTAGAAGTCTGAAATTAAATTGCTGAATGTGTCAAGTACAGCATGGATGTGATATGGAGTACATGTGCTTGCATACATGCACACCTGAGATGGTTCTATTAGGCCACAATCCGTGATGGCTGGAGAATGCTGGGAGCTGTAGGACATTTTTTCTGTCTAAACATGCATATGATTGCCTCCTTAGAAGCAGATCTGAGTAAGAACCAATAAGAACTGAATGGCGGAATGGCTGATGATATTAGGGCCAAATTACATGTGATCCTAAACACATCACTGCAAGTACCATGAATCTGCTTCTGGTTGTTTTTTTAAACCCTATAAATTGCAGACATTAGGGGGCCCAATTAGGAGCTGGACTTTATGAAGAGGTTTCAATCCTTTCCTCATCTACTGCAGTCCCAGTAAAAACCACCCCTTCAGTGACAAATAACAACTTGTTCGGAGTGGGGGGGGCGTTGTTGGGACCGCAGCACAGGAGGAAAGGGTTAACCCCTTATCCTTCACAGTTTGGTTCTGATCGGGTCCATTCTCTCCCCCCCCCCCATTGCATGCCTGCTTTTTACAGTAAAAAAAAAAAAAGATTCACAGTATGTGCCGCTTTGAATTTAGCATTGCATGTGGCTTGGTCCACGGTATGGCAGCTTGTTTTTAAATTCCATTGGAATGATTTTCATCAAGGCAAAAAGGTGAATGATTCTCCAGGGAAAAACAACAGCAATGTGCAAGTTCAAAAGTACAAAAGCAGTGCACCGTGGAGTTTGCAAGCTCTTGAGTGGATGGGGGAAGAGCCCATCGCTGCTAACATGTACTTGCATATTCATCCAAATTAGGGTTTGTTCTCCATCACCTTCTAGCTTCTAGTCACTCTTTCTAAAGGATATCCATTTCTTTGTACTGGCACATGCCTCTTTTATCTCTACTTATAGCCCTTCTCACAGTCTTCAGCAGTATGCCATCCATTGTCTACTTCCTTTCTTTCTGTCTTCCATCATGCTGCTGTCTATAACTTGGTTAAGATGCTTGTTGGTTGCTGTGCAGATGTCCAAAGAAGAAGTGTTCTAGGCTGCTGGTATGCGTGCACTCATCCAAGCTTGTGCAGAAGCACCAGATGCGGGAAATGATTCCATTTAGGGATCTCTGTATGCAGCCAACACAACGTTTGTAATCATGGTGGCCCCTTTTTGAGCTAACTGGATTGCGCAAATGTTATTTGTTTATTTATTCATTTGATTTGTTCCCCACCGTTCCACCAACAAAATGGTGCTCAAGGTGACTATCATAGGAACTAAAAATTTTAAACCAAGTACAAATCTTGATCACTGCATGCCATACTCCCACATGGAGGCACTTGTCCATGCATCTGCTGATTCCACAATACCAGTGCCCCGGTGGCCCCATGCACTCACATGGGTGATCATGGGGGCAGGGTGGGGGAATGAGCTTCTGAACTGGTCTATATCAACCTTCTCCTGTGTATTTGCCAGCCTACTTTCCTCTTCTCCTTCAGATCTCTCCTAAAATCTCTTTCCTGAATGACCCTGGCCTCACCTTATTTGCAATTCCACCTGCCATGCCTCTACTGTCTCCCCACGACTCATTTACCAATCCCCCCTTTTGTTTGTTGAAGATAGACTATAGGCCCCATGGGCAAGGACTGTGTTGCTCCTGTTGAAGGTAGACTGTAGGCCCCATGGGCAAGGACTATATTGCTCCTCTTTCTATACAAAGCCATGCCTGGTAGACTTTTACATCATAGAAATATTAAATAGTAGGTACAATCCAGACAAAGTTAAGTACATTTGGGTCTGTTGAAATTCATAGCCATGCCCTAACGCTGAGCACAAAAACAGGACCCTAAACAAATACTATGGGACTCAAAAGCAGTCAGTAATAGCTAAAGAGAGAGGAGTTGACAGGATATAACTTCCTCACATGAGACCTTAACGGCAGTGGTGGGAACTATAAATGAAATAGCATTTATTCTTCTTGCCATGCTGAATTAAATTTTGAAACATGGGGTTGAAGGGGTATTACAAACAATGGGAACAGAACAGGAAAAAGGGATCCCAAGGGAATCTCTTGAGCCCCTCCCTCCATGTTTTTTTTAAACCTTTTCAAGAAACATTTCCGAGAAAAAGAAACTACCCAGCATTTTGATGATTTCCTGGCTGCATCTGATCCACGTGGATGCTTTTATTTAATTTCCTGTACTTTCATATTAGCAAGCAACTTGTGGTTAAGAGATTTACTTACCAAGTGACTACATGAACTAGTAGGGATAGGCAAAAGCTGCTTTCATCAACCTGGTGTTTTCCAAAGGTTTTGGACTTCAACTCCCAGCATTTCTGTTCATAGACCAAATTGGCTGGGGCTGATGGAAGTTGAGGTCCAGGTTGGGCAAGGGTGGGGTAAAATGTAGATTGTTGTTGTTCCTTTGAGTTAACTGGCTTTATAGCAGTTAGAGAGATTGAAATTAGAGACAGTCTACATTGAAAGCACCTGCTTAATATTTAACAGGGTTAATTTAGACATTCAGCATTTTCCTTAGTATCTTTGGGGTTATTTTTTTCCATGCAAAGGATGTGGCGCAGGCTCAAGGGAATTGGATGCAAAGGCCACTAAGTCTTGAAAAAGAAAGAGAAACGATTTTCCTGATCATAAAGAGTCAAAGCAAAGGCACATAGCTTGACAGCAGACATGAACAAAAGTCAAAGCCAGGGTGGTGTAATTGTTTAGAGCAGTGTTCTCCAACCTTGCGTCCCCAGATGTTTTTGGCCTACAACTCCCAGCATGCCACAGCCAGCGTAGCAGGCTGGAGCATGCTGGGACAGTTGTAGGCCAAAAACATCTGGGGACCCGAGGTTGGAGAACACTAATTTAGAACATCCTTCCCCCACCTGGTATGTTCAAGATATTTTGGACTTCATCTCCCAACAGCCCTAGCTAGCATGGCCAATAGGCAGGAATCCTGGGAGTTGTACTCCAAAACATGTAGAGGGCACCAGATTGTGAAAGCCTGGTTTAACATGTTGGACTAGGACCAGGGAGACCAAGGTTCAAATCCCTACTAAGCCACAAAGCTCTCTGGATGACAGAAGAACCTAAGAAGAGCCCTGCAGGATCATAAGAAAGGCCTATCTAGTCCAGCATTCTGTTCCCACAGTGGACAACCAGATGCCTATGGAAGTGCACAAGCAGAACACAAGGGCAATGTCCTCTAGATTGAACTCATCATGGGTTGTTCTCCTCCTCCTTCCCCCTTAGGCCTCTAGCTGGCTCCGGCACGTATTCCAGTGCCCTTTGTGGAAGAACCGTCTTGTCTCCCCCTCCTTGCTTGCTACCCCTTTCTGTTTGCCGCCAGTTTTAAAACATTTTTTCAGAGCCTCAAAAAAGCACAATTGGGATTGGGTTGTGGGTTTTTTGGGTCCTGAAAATTGCACATTTTTAAAAAATTGTTGGGTCTTCGCAGGTGTGCAAGTGTACAGTTATGACTATCCAATATGTGTAGTCTTGCCTGGTCAATTCCCTTGTCTGTTTCAGCCGTCAAAGGGAGGAAAAAGCAAGACTGCATATAGGCTAATTTGCACACAGTTGCCAGCCATTATTTGCCTAGCTGTCAATTGAAAAGCACCATTAAACGGGGAAAGTGGGGAAAGTAGGTGCACCAAAAGCAATTTAAATAAATAAATAAATAAATAAAAAGGGGGTGGCCAACAATATCACCCAAATAGAATGTAATCCTCTTGATTTTAATTGTTGAACTGACAGTTCTCCATGCCCTCCACCTTTTCAACATTGAGTCGAGTCTCCAGCTACTCCAGAAAGGGGAGATCTCCCCGCCACCTTTACACAGAGGGGAAATTTGTGCACCTGCTGTAACTGCTCTGAAAAGGGGGGGAGTATCTCCCCTTTCTGGAGTAGCTGCAGATTCAGGGAAGTGTGGAAAAGGTGGAGGGCGCTAAGAACTGTCAGTTCAATATTTAAAATTGAGGGTATTACAATTGCCAAGGGGGTGATAATGTCCCCACCCCCTTTTGGTGCACCTTCTTTCTCCACTCCCCCCCCGCTTTTACTGGTGATTTTCCATTGACATTTAGGCACTTGGTCCCTGGCAACTGTGCTGTATTTTCTTGAGTAGAAAATAATTAGCAATTCTCACCAAAACAGGGCAGCCACTTATGCATGGCCAAAAAGGAGGAATTGCATTACCAAAGGGAGGAAAAACAACAACCCCAGGACAAAACAGGACACGAATCTTTTTGGTGCTCATCTTTTAAAAACTCTTTAGTAAGGGAAGGTTGTTGGTGGTAAAGAAAAGTCTTCCT
Source organism: Shinisaurus crocodilurus (assembly GCA_021292165.1). Classification (NCBI taxonomy): domain Eukaryota; kingdom Metazoa; phylum Chordata; class Lepidosauria; order Squamata; family Shinisauridae; genus Shinisaurus; species Shinisaurus crocodilurus. The sequence goes on along the minus strand of CM037876.1, from coordinate 132,377,144 downwards.
GCCTTTGACTGATGGCCTCTTAGATTTTGCCGCTCCTGTAAACAGCAGAAAAACATCCTTTCAGGAAATATTCTGTCAGAGCACATTTCACTTTTTATGTATCTTCAGGATTTCCTGTACTATGTTATAACAGATTATTAAGAATGGCCGTGTAGTTTCTGAAATACTTCATTTCTTGCCCTTTATTTCATCACATATTCAAGCATGAAAAATGTATCTTGCCCTCATTACCAGGCATTGAAAAGAGTGATGCTGAATGAACTTCAGACAAATCAGAATGGCTGGTTATATGAGCTTGTACAACTCCAAAGAGAGAATTCACTGAAGAATGGATTGCCATTGATTTCCCCTTGTAGGCACTGAACATCACGTTGCTTGCTTGAATATTTTAGAACTGAGGAAAAAATGGGGAAGAGGAAAAAGATTATTTTAAATATGCTGCAAACGAAAGTAAATGTAGCCTGCAATCCTATATCCACACTTACCTGGGAAGCTCCATTAAATGCAATAGGGCAGTGATGGCGAACCTATGGCACGGGTGCCACAGCTGGCACGCAGGGACCTCTCTGTGGGCACTCGAGCCATTGGTCACCAGATCGCGAAAAGACTGTCGCCTTCTGCGAAACACTAATGATTTTGTTCTTTCTCACAGTGTGGAACAGAATGATTTTATTCTAGAATTCCTGTTACAGAATTCTTTTCTACATTGTTATCACATTTAAAAGATTTTGAAGAATGATGCACAGAGCATGGCTTGGATGTAAAGCCCTAACAGTTGACCTGAGTGCTGCATGTGTTGCTCTCAAACTAATGGAGTATGAGCCAAGGTTTGACAAATTATCAGCATGCATGCAATATCAAAAATCACATTAATTGTGCAAAAGCATGCCCAATGCAAACTTTTACCTAATGCAGTGTTTGCAGTCCAAGACATAAAGTGTTTAAAATGTGTTAAGCACGTTTAGTTTTCTTGTTTATCTTGCTCATCCTAGTACAGGTTGACTTTTACTTTTACTAATCCGACACCTGTAGAAGCAGGGAAAGGACCCGGAGTAAAGCTTGCCCCATACAATTTCAGTCTGGCGTATAATCATATTACAAGTTGAGAATCCCTTATCCAAAAATACATGTGCCTAATTATTTAAAAAGTTTGTATAAATTTCCTTCAGGCTATGTGTACAATGTAGTACTATAATAATTTTTTTAGTTGATTTTTTTTTTCCAACAAAAAACTGTTTGTATCATTGAAAGCTCTGTTATTGTGTTTTTCTTTTAAGACAAAAGACAACTGTTCGGACAACTGTATGAGTTGTTTTTCTAAAACTAAAACCTCGGTATTCAGGTTTAATTGCAGTGTTGGCACTTTGAAATAAATAAGTTGGTTTTGTGTTGCAGTTTGGGCACTCGGGCTCAAAAAGGTTCGCCATCACTGCAATAGGGCTTACTTCTGAGTAGATATGCACTATTAGGTAAACAACATCATGTTGGTTTGTTTCCTTATATCAGGAGTGGGCAACTTCAGAGGCTCTGGGGGCCAATTTCAATTCCTCAGAACCCCTGCCACATGCTGCTGAATTTTGGCAGGAGCATCAGCAAAACAATTGGTGGCAAACTGCCCCTGTGGCCCCAAATTTAGCTTTGAACCAAGGCTCTAAAATCCTATGGATTTTTCAGACAATGTCTAGGGACCATAGAATCGCTCCCTAAAGGACAAAATACCCTTTGAGCATAACTTTCATGTTAACTTCGAAGATTGGAATGGAGACCATTGATCTGTTGTTGCTATCTAAAGTGTAAAATGTTGAATTACAGTAACGTTTCCTTAGATTTCATGTGTTTTCTTAATTTTCAGGAATCAGAGACAAAAATGACAAAGCAAGCCATTTCAACAGTAATCAAAAATTGGAAATTTTATCTTAGGTTTGCATTTGCAGGAAACGTCAAGTAAATAACACCAGATAATAAAGTGAAGCTCCAGGTCCAGTAAAAGCTGTAGTAGTTATAGTGAACATGTGGAAGGACTGGTGTGTGTGTGTGTGTGTGTGTTGTACATTCTTTTTCTAGTAGTTCCCTGGAGAGTTGTTGTGATGGAGGTGATAGAATTTGGGTATAGTCCCTCTTCTGTGGAGTTATTGTTTACTGTAATTGCTTTCAGTCTGCTAGCATTGGTTCATGTGAAGATTCTGTTTAGCTAGGAAAAACAGAAGCATCTTGGGTCACATTTTTAAGGCTGATAATTGGAAGTGCTTTCTAATTTTTCAGCTTGAAGGAAGCATAAAATATAATGAAGTAAACATAAAAGACCTGCAAGCTTTGTGGGAAGAGACCCATGACATGAAAATCCCATTTTACAGAGAGCGATTAACTTCTGAAGTACCATTTAGTACTCACTGGAGGGTTCCAGGATTCTGTCTGTGGGAAAAAGGACTGTACATGTGGTCTTTCATGCAGCCTGCTTGTAGATAACCCTGTGAGATGCATCTGCCCAGAAAATTAAAAGAAAATTATGATGACCTCTTGGGTTGAAATATTTTCATACGCCTTTAATACTCCCCGGAGGACCTCCTCAGATGCTATCCTTTGTATGCTAAATGTTGCATTGAGAATACTCCTTAAGCATGTAATGACTGGGGGTGGCTGTGCAGAGAGACGTCAACAGGGTCTACTGGTTGTGTCATATGAAAAGTGTGAAGACAAGGAAAAAGATAGTTCATTGGGTGGGGCTAGAGTGGCCATGGACTGAGGGCAACCCGTTATTGCTGAGCTGCCAGAGGACAGTCCTCTATTTGAAGGCATCCTCTATTTGAAGAGCTGTCTAGTCTGAGTCCACTTTAAAAATAAAGAAGTATAAGAATGGAGAGCTTAAAGGGGACTTGAAGTTGCCTGTCGATGGTTAGGACCTGGACAGCAGCAGACTGAGCAGTCATCCAGGTGGTCACAGTCTTCCCCACTGTGGTGAGATGTATTGTATTTCTTTCTGAATTCTAGAAATTATTTCTAAATTTGCCTCTACTCATATTCATCAGCATATGGTTTTTTGTGCATGCAAATCTGTTATCTTTGGTTATCTTTTTGCATTTCCTCTTATTTGGCAATGCCACCCTAGGTGGGGACAGGAATGATGGTAGTTTCCTGTTAAGAAAACATTTCTTAGAAACTAACCAAGGCAGTTGGCTCTAAGAAACCAACCAAATGTTACAGTCTACTTTCCCTCCACTTTGCTCCCTGTGATAGTTAATCCTGTTGATGTAGAGTCGATGGAAGATCGGTGATTGCACCGTAGGTGGTCCTCCTTTCATTATTGTAGCACCAACCGTGGCCTGGTCAGAGGCTGATTTCTTATAAGAAGACCCATTCTGAGTCAGAGAGCATGGGTCCTTTGAGTCCAGAATTCTGATCCCAAGGGCCAGTGGCCAGCCAGATGACTCCAGGACAGCCTTCCCCGACCTGGTGCCCTCTGGACGTTTTGGATTCAACTCCCAGCCTTCCTGACCATTGACACCCAGTTGCCTGAGGCGTATGGGTGTTGAAGTACAAAACATGTGGAGGACACCAGGTTGGGGTAGGCTGCTCTGGGACCTCACAGGCAGGGCCTTCCCCCATTGGTTGTCCCCAGTATACCGCTTGTCAAAGGCACGTTGCATCTAAAAGTGCATACTGCTTCTCCACCTACTGTGAGTGAGTCTCAGGCTCATGTCTGCCCTTTTGCCACCCAATTCTCCCCTGATGGAAAGTAACATCTGACCCAGTCCAGTCCCGGGTTTATCCATGTCCTGGCTCTCTCAGAACCTCATTGTCTTTCCTGACATTGAAAGGAGCAGGTAGATGGGTTCAGGCTGTGGGACATCTAAGTCCAGAGCCCCGCAGCCCAGCCTCCCCCCCCGCCCCAATGACCACCCAGGGAGTGGCAGGTGATGAAGGCAGCAGAAGCAAGCTCCATTTTATTGCTGTAGTCATGCTGATGCTATGAATGAAGTGAGTTTAAAATGTGAAGCCGCTCAGAATATTTATTTTTAAAAAATCAGGGTTGGTTGTTGTTGGGGGTGTTTTCTGATTTTGTTCTAACATAAGAGGAATGTAGAAGCAGTCCTAAAGCATGGAATTGTGGTTGAGGGGGCAAGAAAAATGCTCATTGTGTGCCTCACAACTGAAGTAATACACTTGGTAATCTAAAGTGTGTTCCCCACCCCCTGTCAAGTCCAGAATCTAAAATTACCTTGCTGCTGCTGCACCACTGGGTTCAGGGAGATCTCAAGCACAGGTAGCAACTTGATATTTGTGCTGGGTCAGACACTTTCTACCTGGTGAGGGGGGTTGGAGCTGCATGTGAACTCCAAAATTCATATCAAGTTAAGAGATTAATGTCTCACCAAATCTCTCAAGGAGGTTGAGGTGACTCATGCTCATCTAGAAATATGCCGAAGGGCCATAGCTCAGGGTAGTGCACATGCCTTGCATGCCGAAGGCCCCATGTCCAATCTCAGGTAGGGCTGGGTGAGATTCCTGCCTGAAACCTGGAGAGCCACTGCTACCAGTCAGTGTAGACCAGTGGTGAGAAATGTGTTACCCTCCAGACGTCGTTCGACTGTAACTCCCAGTATCCCTCACTGTTGGCTATGCTGGCTAGGGCTGATGGGAGTTGCAATCCGACAACGTCAGGAAGGCCACGTGTTCCCCATGCCTGGTGTAAATATGGAGCTAAATGGACCAATGCTCTGACTTGGTGTCAGGCAGCTTCTTAACTTCCTAACATGGTGAAGATGTAGTTCAATGATCTTCCCTATTTTTCAAGCAGGAGCCACTTTGGCCCCAGGCACCACCACCGACACCAGTTGGGGGCCTTTCCCAGACAGTGGTGAGGAGGCTCTCCTCTCCTTACCCCCTGCCCGAGCAGTGGCACTGTGCCTCAGACTTGGCTGGAGATGTCAAGCAAAGCCACATCCTCTGATAGACCAGATCACAGCAGACGGCCCAGTGCTGAAGCAAACAATGCAAAGCTAGAGAGCCCCTGATGAGTGTGAGCAGCTACTGCAAAGAGAGAGGTGGAAAGCCACTATTGAGGTGATTGGGAATCGCCAGTGGCCCTCAGGGCTTGCAGTGAAGAGTACTGTGCTGATGTAGTATTTGGTTTTGTGTCATTTTTTGTGACTTTATAAACTGGCATGCTGGTGACATTGCTGATGTGTGAGTAATTCCCCAAATGCATGAGATATTGTGGCCCGTAGAAAGTTGTGTTTGCGTATGTGGGTACAACGACCAGACACTTCTCAAGTAGTCAACATTATGCTGAGTTTTCTGGGCCTGGGAATCATAGCGGAAGTTGGCTTTTCCAGGTTCTTCATGTTGGGTCACTACTACGTGAGTCACCTTGACCTCTGTTGAGACAGGGACATATAAGAGCACTCCATTTTATCTTGCAATTCATGCAAATGACGGTTGACATTTTAAAAGGTTTCTGGATAATCCGCTGCTAGTCTGAACTTTTGCACAGATGTTGAGCACTGTGTACAGAGACTGCTGAGAATGGCAATGTTAATAAACACACTCCTACTCAAATAAGCTGCTTGCTGCGAGACCGACTCAACTGCACAGCCCTCCTGAGTTGCAGTGGTAACCTTACGAGGACATTTTGCTCCCACAGATGATCTCCGCAAGGCCAGCATGTATGAAAGGATGAGAAGGGATCGTGGGAAAAATGTGTGATGCACTCCCATTGACTCCTAGTGGGATTGTTACTTTTTGTGCAGGAACTTTGAACCTTTTGTTTAAAGGATGCAAAGATGGAAAAGCACAAGCAACTGTGGAAAAAAGGAGATGAAGAAATCAGCTCTACAGGAGAAATTACGGTGGTGGAACAGTAGCATGAGGAGCATGCCATGTGTGTTAATGTTTGTTCCCATTTATTTTTATTTTTTAATCTTTCCTGTTTTTGTTTTCAAATTGAGCATTGGCTGCACATGGCAACACCCCGTGGTCTGTGCAAGGCAGGGGTGGCGAATATGTGGCCCTCCAGATGTTGGTGGACTGCAGTTACCATCAGCTCCAGCCAGCATAGCCAATGGTGGGGGATGATGGGAGCTGCAGTGTGTCAGCATCTGGAGGGCCACATTGTTCCTCTAACAGTGTGTTTTACATATTGCACAAGTGATGCCTGGCCCCCCAGGAGGTGTGTCAGTTGCATGGTATATTAAACAAGGAACCACGTGGGTGGAAGCCATTAACATGAAAGCCAATTGGTGTGGGAGCAACCATGTGGCAACAGGAACTGTGCCTTTGGGGTAAATTTAATTAAAGGTATTACAGACAGCCTGATGCTGTTGATCGGCATTAGCTCTTGTGGCAGATGCACTTGTTGACATAGCTTGAACTACATGGGCTTCCTGGACTTAGCAGATGTGGCAGAGTGCAGCAAGACTGTGGAGTACATCATGTGTGGGCCCCCCTGGGGCAACATAGTTCCACATTTCTGGACCTAATATACAGTTTCCTTCATCCTCTGTAGATTATACAACCTCAACCATGGTGACTGTGAAAACATTCTTTGCCGTTCTTTTGGATACATTTTCCTTTATACTTATAGATTTTTATTGGATATCTTATTTGGATTACCTTTTCTTCCTGATGTATGGATCTGCTGTAAAGAAAAGGGTAAGGGTATATGTTGTTACATGATACTATTAAATAAATAAGGGTGCAATCCTATGCACGTTTAGGCAGAAAAAAAGTCCTACAACTCCCAGCATTCCCCAGCCAGCCATGCTGGCTGGGGAATGCTGGGAATTGTAGGACTTTTTTTTCTGTCTAAACGTGCATAGGATTGTCCCTTAAATAGCTTATTTGGTCTGTTTTGTGTTAGAGTTAATTGGGGTCAAGGTAGGCATTACACCATTCACACAATTAGCAATTGGGTAAATGGTGTTTTAAGTGTAAATTGCAGGTGCGCCAGGGTGTGTCACCCGGATGAGGGCCCTGGCAGAAGAGGGTAGGGAGCCTTTAATCTCTTGCCCCCACTGCATTCCCAATCGGAATTGCAGGCTCTGTGCCTGTTAACTTACACTTAACACACATACACACACACACACACCCCACACACCTTTCACATAGTTGCTGATTGCATCCATGGTGTAGTGTCTAGTTTGGACATGTAAGATGATTCCAATGTGAGTTTTGTATTCTTTTAGTCCAGGGCTCTCCAACCTTGGGTCCTCAGATGTTTTTGGCCTACAACTCCCAGCATGCCCCAGACACCGGGAGAACACTGTTTTAGTCTAAAGCAGCCTTCCCCAGCCTGGTGCCCTCCAGATGTTTTGGACTTCAGCTAGCATGACCAATGTTGCAGAATGCTGGGAGTTTTAATCCAAAACACTTTTGGAAGGCATGAGGTTGGGGAAGGGTGGTCTAAAGTGTGTGAAGAAGAAGAAGGGCACAAAGCACCTTAGACGGAAGATCAAACTACATTTTAATCCCTATTTTGAACCTGTCTCACTTTGCTGCTACTACTTACCTTCGGTTTACTGTTCAGCTCATTAAACTAGAGGCAAAACCACCCCAAGTGATTGGTGCAGGGGCTGCATTATCATGGTAGGGTGCACTAGAATGGTATTGTAACCTAGTTGGAGCATGCTTGCCAACAATTTTGGCCACTAGGGACCCAATTCTTTTTGATCTCTACAAGTTTAACTAGCCCCTTGAATTGTGCTTAAAAGACAATAGGAATGATAAATAATGAATCGGCGCTGTTGGTTGAGTGACAGGTGCCTGACATGACAACCAGGTGATAATGTTATTAGCTGGGAAGTTGGGGCCCAGACAATAAGAATCTTAGTTCCCTCCATACTGAGTTTATTTAAAATTATGAGCAGGGCTGAAATAAGATAGTCTATTGGTGTGTTCAGCCGTTTTGCATAGTTTTTCTGTATTCAGGAGACGTTACAGAGCTTCTCTACATGAGGCACTTATTGTGCGCTTGTGATTCTTCACTCACAGTACTTTGTGGGAGCTTTAGACAACGTTGTCATCCTCCAGGGCCTCTCCCGTGATTTCTAGCCATTTCTGCAGCTTTTTTTTAGAGTAAGGAAAGTCTGCTATTACCTGGGAAGTCGGAATGGGAGGCTCATGTATATTCGCAATTCCGTTCTGTACCATAGCACCACCTTATGTTTGTATAATGGAACATATAGGAATATATAGAAAGGCAGAGAAGGAAACCCCCCGGAAAAAAACCACGTGTAAAGGATGCGCTCTTTCTCCCACAAAAAAACAGAAGAAGCAGCCGCTCTAAAGTGGTTGTCAACGCCTCATGTAAAGAAGCCCACAGTCTGGGCTTCCATTTTGCTGTGATTCAGAGCACCTTATCTACAAGGATGTTGTTTGCACATGTTAGCGTTTTATAAACATAGTCAATGTCTCCCTCTGAAATAAAGTACTGTATATCATAGGTTAAAGCAAGGGTGGGCACAAGGTAGATCTAGATCTACTGGTAGTTCTCTGGGTAATTTCAGTAGATCAGCAGAGGTTTCTGATTCCCAATGGGTTAACAACAACAAGAACAAGCCTTTTCCCCCTCTGAAATCAGGCTGCTAAAATCAAGAACGCTTGAGGGAAAATAGGAGTAGATTTGTGTGTGTAAGGCTTTGTGTGCAAGCACCAGTTCTGGTACTGAAAACAAATTCCTGGCCTGAGCATGTGTTCAGAGGCACCTTGTATTGCAATTCTGTGTCTCCCTTCTTGAGTTGCTATTTTATACCTGGCACCGGTTGGTGGACCTAAGGGTTCTAGTGAAAAACAAAGTAGATCCCTTAAGCCTGAAGTCTGTCCACCCCTGAGCTAAAGCATAACATGTCTGTTTTCTGTAATACTCATGGATGTAACGAGGGCAGCTTTCTACAGACTTTAACTTGCAAAATTCAAAAGAATACAGCAGGGTTGAAGGGGACCATTTTGTACGACACTGAGTGAAACACCAGTCCACAATAATCAAAGATAGGAACAGACACAATAATTGCTTGAGCATCACTCTTCTTTAAGAATATAAAATAAATGAACATACCTTACATTCCTGTTTTCCATGGGTATTACACATCCATGCAATCAAAGTTGATATGTCAGTGTGAAATTCATAATAATCTGTGTAGAGAGATAGAACAGAGCTGAAGAGTCTGGTGCTTGCTTGTGTCAGATCCTACCCTTAATTTGGAATTTAGTCAAATACTGTTTGGTGCACAATATGTTTATCAGCTGGCAGAAACATATAGTACACGCTAGACAGAAAAATATAATACCTACATAAATGTGTCTCTTCCGCTCTCCCCATTTTGAGATCTGTGACCTCCGCCTATGACATAGAACAGGGGTGTCAAACCTCTTTCAGCCTGAGGGCCGAATTCCATTTTGGAGAAGCTCTCGGGGGCCACATGCCAGTGGTGGGCAGCGCCAAAATTACCAGCTTAGTTCAGCTTAATGCTCTGACTGCCAGCAACTAAGCCTTAGGACAGTGGTTCCCAACCTTGGTTCCCCAGATATTGCTGGCCTACAGCTCCCAGCATACCAAGCCAGCATGGCTAATGGCAAGGGATGCTGGGAGCTGTAGTCCAGCAACATCTGGGGACCCAAGGTTGGGAACCACTGCCTTAGGAGAAGCATTTCAACCTTTTAGAATGGGGGAAAAAACTGCACAAAAGCTGGGAAACCACCAAATCATCGGTGGTCTGGGGAAAGGGGGCGGGGCCAATGGAAGGGCACATGGAACCCCAGGCAGGCCAGCTTTAGCCCGCATGCCTAAAATTCAATACCCCCGACCTAGGTAAACTATTTGATTAATTGTGATTTCATACAGCTTCCACTGAGGAAAAACAGTTATTGCTCAGCTGCCAAAGCATAATCTTGATTTATGAGCAATTTATTTGTGTTAATAGGCTCATTCTGTTTTGTCATTCCAAATCCTTGACACGAAATTATTTACACACTCCATTATAACAAATGCTGAAATTTGAGAGCAATCTGCACTGCTGGCTGAAGCCTTACTAAAGTGATTGGGGTTTGCTCTGGGACACCCTTTGGAGGATCAGATATTTAGATAGCTGCGTACTAGTCACGCTTCTCCAAACACACAGTTGAAAGATTATTTTAAATATATATTATAATTCACTCCCTGTAATTTTCTGCATATTAAGTTATAGGAAGTGAGGTTATTCTTTTTTCTTTTGGTGTGTTTGCATATCTGTATTGGAGTGCTTCCTGAAACTAACCTTGAGTTTGTACACAGACTTCACTGTGGGTGGGTACAGACAATACTTTATCAAGTGGCAACTTACCAATGTAGTTGTAACCAATTGGTGAACTAGTGGCTTGAATTTAAACATGATCATATGTTGCTGAGATGTACTATTTTATGTCCATGGGGTGGAAGTTGAATATTTGGACCTTGATAGAAATAACTCTGTACAGATACAGAACTAGCAAATTAGGGATGAGAGTTGTCAAGTAGACTTCTTGACGTGGTGATTTTCTATGGACAGGATGTTTTTCTTTGTAGGGAGGCATTCAAATTTGCAAACCCCACCTGCAGTCTGAAGTGGTGCAGTCCAGGAAAAACACCATGTGATTCTCCTGATGGAGTGTTTCATTCCTCATTAATGTCCTGGTCAGTGGAAAGAGTGTCCGCCACATCTGTATTCCAAAATCCATTGATGTGAAAAACAATTCTGTCATAAATAGAGTCTGTCTGGCCCCCAGCTTTCTAAACAAAAACATTATCTACCCAAGGCCTCTTTCTTTATATCAAGCACATGTTACTCAACCAACAGTGCTGATTCATTACTACTTCTTATCATTCCGATTGTCTTCCAAGCAAGATTAAAACTAAGGGTGTAGTTAGAGTGCTGATCTAGGACAGGGAAGCCCCTGGTTCAAATTCCCATTCAGCCATGAAGCTGAATGGGTGACCTTGGGCAAAAAACTATCTCCCAGCTGAACCTACTTCACAGGGCTGTTGTGAGGATAAAATGGGGGCAGGGCGGAGATCTATGTATGCCACGTTGAGTTCCTTGTAGGAAAACGGGTTTAAATGTTATGCAATAAATAAATCCACAATGTTGTGCCTCCGAGTAAGTACTGTATATTCTCTGCTATGCCTGACAGACAGTTGATGATAAAGGCATATTCTAGAGTAGCATTGCTGCCTAATTGTTTGAGGAGTTGTTGTTGCTGTTGTAACAAAAAAACAAAGGGGAGCTTGGGAGCCAGCTCTAGATCATGTTCAAATTCATATTTGGCTAGATTAAAATGAGAATCTCTGCCATGTAGAATCTCCCCCCCCCCTTCCTTATTCAGAAAATTTATTCCTGCAAATTTATTCCCACATTGATTAATCAGCTCTCTTGGGATAATGGTTAATGGCACATAAGTAATGCACTGTGTAGTGGAGCTGTGTTAATTTGGTGTGAAGCACTAACCTTTGCTTCCAATCAGTGTCAAGTAAGTTATATGGTTTTATTAGGGAGAGGCAGAGAATAGCTGCCCTTGATGTAGGCATTACTTTGTGGTTTTTTTATTCCTTTGCTTGGAAGATAAAGACAAAAACAAAAGCACAGTGGTAATTTCCCAATGAGTGGGGCATGAACTTTCTGTCTTATAGCAACCTCTACTAGAGAGAAACACAACCCATGTTTCAAATTTCATTTAGCTATTGATCAATGTTAGGAAATCACATTTTTATTATACGTTTGTCATTGTTGCTGCTGCTGCTGCTAAACGGGGCTAGCGACAAGGATGGGCATGGTCAGGCACCTGCTGAAGGCTCACCCCCCCCCCCAGCAGGAGCCCACTGACAAGACCCCCTTGGAGTTGCTCCTCCTCTTTGTCATTGCAACCTGGTCGTTCACCTGCCTCTTGTCAGGGATGTTGAAGAGTCCTTGGTCTCGAGTCACGAGTCGAGTCACGAGTCTTTGGACCCGAATCTCGAGTCCGAGTCCTTGGTCCAAAATGGTGACTCATGAGTTACAAGTCCCGAGTCCCTCCCAAAGCTGACTCCACGAGTCCCTATTAAAATCAATGGGGGGTTTTCCCAACAAAATAAGGCTACTCCAGATGTGTGGCTTAAATAAATTCTAGGCACAAGTGTGCCTTTTTATTTCAAAACTCTGCAACTGATTTTGGCAAGAACAGACCAGGCAGACAAACCCAAAATAACCAGGCAGGCAGAGGAGGCAGGGAACCCCAAAGCAGGCAGGCAGAGGCCTTTGTCTTGGACAATTCAAACTGTTGAACTGGTCAAGAAGAGACCAGGCAGGCAGAGGAGGCAGGGAACCCCAAACAGGCAGGCAGAGGCAGCCAAACCCAAAATGTCTGAAAGCTTGCATTTTAGGAAAATGATTTTAAAAAATAAACTTGCTGTACTTCCTAAAACTTATCCATGTTGCATTTGAGGAACATGATTTTTTCTAAATGTTTGGCCCCCATTCTGGAACGGTGAGGTCTCATCACAATTCCACCCTCACTGAACACCCGCTCCACTGGTGATGAACTTGCTGGAACCAGAAACACACTCAGAGCAGCCGCACAGAGTAATCTTAGGTTCTTCCTCTGCCTCTCCCAAGTACGCAACACATCAATCAAAATAAATCTCGACATACCGGTGGGGCTGCGCTCCTGGTAGCCGTCCATAGTAGCCGAGCAGCGGCGCGCCTCGCTTCCATGCGCTCTTCGCTGGTGATCGCGCTCCTCTCCACTCCTTCTGGCACAGCCCAGGGATGTTGAAGAGTCCTTGGTCTCGAGTCCTGAGTCGAGTCTCGAGTCCCATTAAAAATATTGGGACTCGAGTCTGACTCGAGTCAGAGGGGGGACTCAGTCCAACTCACAAGTCCCCATCCCTGCCTCTTGCTCTGGCCCAGACAATGATGGTGGTGAGAAGGAGGAGTAGAAGATGCCACTGCCTGCTTGCTAAGTGGCTCCCTGCCTGCTAAGCAAGCAAGTGGCAGCAATGATGAGAAAGAGGATGAGGAGCAAGAGCAGCTGGTGACAATAGTAGTGAGAAGGCAGACTCACTGAGAGAGGAGGCCCATTGCAGGCCTTCCCCAAGGGCCTCCAATTCCTGGAGCCGGCACTGTTGCTGAAACCAGTTAAATTAAGAGGATATACTTAGAGCTGATTCATACATGCATATATCACTCAGTCGCCCCATTCATACTTGCTGGTAGTGGTGTGGGAGGTGCTTCCCCATTATGACATCCTACCCACCACTGTAGTAAGCATTTTAAAAACAGAATGGTGTCTGTTGGGTGAATTGTGGGGATCCTTCCCACACAGTTGTTCCCAAAGCCAGGAGGGAAGGATCTGTGAATTTTGTTTGCACCCACATGGTTCTGGTATTGAGATGTTGTGGTGTGAGATCTCACCATGGGGAGGTGGCACCCGTGTCACTAGCAACAAGTGTGAATTGTGTGTTCATTTGTCTGAATCTGTTTCAAGGTTCTGAAAAAATCAGAATTGATCACCTTTCACATCATTGCTAATGATATAAGATATTATAATGTGATCATACCTGGAGAGAACTGGCCGACGAGAACATATTATGCCAGTGCTTTCTCATCTGCACTGGCTGCCAGTCTGTTTCCGGGCCCGATTCAAAGTGCTGGTACTAACATTTAAAGCCCTAAACGGCTTGGGGCCAGGGTATCTGAAGGATAGTCTCCTCCCATATGTACCTGCCCGGACACTAAGATCTTCCTCAGCGGTCCTTCTCTGAGAGCCCCTGCCAAAGGAAGTGAGGCAGGTGGCTACTAGGAGGAGGGCCTTTTCTGCTGTGGCACCCCAGTTATGGAATGAGCTCCCGAAAGAGGTTCGCCGGCCCTGGCGCCTACTTTGTATTCTTTCCGGCGCCAAGTGAAGACCTTTCTGTTCTCCCAGGCATTTTAATCATTTTAATCATTTTAATCTTGTAATTGTTTTTAATTCCGTTATCGTAACTGCTGCTGCTAGCTCTGCTGTTTGTTTTTAATCTGTGTTTTTAAATTTTATATTTTATATTGTATTTTATGATTTTAACTGTTGTAAACCGCCCAGAGAGCTTCGGCTATTGGGCGGTATAAAAATGTATTAAATAAATAAATAAATAAACAAATAAGATATTATAACGTGATTATACCTGGAGAGAACAGGGATGATATATTTCTATATACAAAAATAGATATCACTAATATGCCAACTTAATCATATGATCTCAAGTTGAATCTTAGAAGTTGTGAAAATGCTGAAGATAGTTGCACTATATAAGCCCTGCCACAACCTTGTACCCTCCAGATGGTTGGGACTACAACCATTTTGACTGCTGGGCACATTCAATTTGTCCATCGCTATAATGAGAAAAGACATCTGGATCACACTCAGTAACAAAAAGAACTGCATCGCTATTGCAGGGAGGGGCTTTTTCTGGGGGAAAAAGTGTTTGCCTATTTATTTCTGGAACCTAGAAAAAGTTTCTTAAAAAGGATCAGTTGCTCCCATTATTTTTGCACAGGAATTGTTTTTCTGTTTCAGGTTTATGTACTCCATTGGAGATTAACGGTCATAAATGCCTGCCTGCTCTTGGAATGTGTTTTGCTGATGATCCAATAAATAGCTGATCGAAGATAAAGATCTAGAAATGATAACATCCTATTTAATGTTTATCCAAAGTACAGTAGCCACGATCCTTGAACAATTGTTTTAGAGGCTATACCCAGACTACATTGTGCTATTATCATCATCGTCATCGTCGTCATCATCATCATTATTCAGTGTTCATTTGCTAGGGACCCCAAAGTGTATTTTTGATATCTATACATTTAATTTCTCAAGCGAAGCTCAGCATTAAGTCTACAGAACAACCCATGCAATAGCATTTTCAGAAGCTCAATATTTGCTCCATTAAGGTTAAATCCTGCAGCCATTTATTCCCAAAGGATTCCATTTCCTGCAGTTCTCAAATCTGTATTTGTTTATTAGCGAATCAACTTTGTTGTTTTCCTCTACGGGTTCACCATATCAGAAGATGAAACAGGACCAAAAGCTAGACAATCGCACTGTCTGAATGCAGATAAGTGTTCCTACTTGCCTGGGAGTAAGCCCCATTGAATTCAATTGGATTTAGTACCAAGTAGACAGGTAGGGGATTGTGCTGTTGTTTTATTAAAAGCGGGGAGAGGGGGAAGTAGTACAAGGGCAGTTTTCATCTCCATCAGGAGCAGGTCTTTTGTAAAGTTGATGGGTCTGAATTGGTTTATGCTGGCTCAGCTTGTCTGAGCGTAGAAAGCTTAGCAGGGTCAAGCCTGGTTATTACTTGGATGGGAGACCCCTCCTCTAGTTTCCTGCATTGAACAGGGGGTTGGACTCGATAGCCTTGTAGGATCCTTCCAACTCTATGATCTATGAAATCTGTGAAATCTATGAAATTGCTCATTCAAGACCAAGCTGCCCCAAAATTATTTGCATTCCAATAGGGAAAAATATATTGTTGCTGGGAAAATTTCTATACTGATCTTAAATATGCTGAGATTTTTGGTATATTTGGTCCCACCCCTTTTGCCCTCAGCCCCGCCCACCACTGGAATGCATCCCTGGAAAGCTTCTTCTTTGGGCTGTAAGAAGTTCAACACCCCTGCCATACAATGTACGGGTATCATAGTTACTTTGGATAGTGCCTGTGATGTGAATGATCAGATATTGCCTGGCTGGAATCAAGGAAAAACCATGTGCTAGTCACATCCCCACGCAACATTTCTAAGTCCACTAGTTACTCTTGTGTACTGTTTTGGAGTTTCTGAAGTGATGAGACTCTTTACTCCCACGTCTCTTATGCATGTGGACAGCTGACACATTGCTTCGACAGACCTCTTTGTCTTATTTTCCTCTCCCTTTCTGCCTTGATATTCACTGGTTTTCTAGGACCTGAGTGCCCATGACTTGCCTTTCTTTACTTTAGTCTGCCTTGTCTGCTTCCAGCATTTGTTTTGGGCGCCTCCTTTCCAGGGATGGGGACTCGGATTCCAGGACTCGACTCGTGAGTCGGACTGAGTCCCCCCTCTGACTCGAGTCCCAATATTTTAAATGGGACTTGAGACTCAACTCGGGACTCGAGACTCGAGACCAAGGACTCGTGTTCCAAAATCGTGTTCCTCAAATGCAACATGGATAGGTTTTAGGAAGTACAGCAAGTTTATTTTTTAAAATCATTTTCCTAAAATGCAACCTTTCAGACATTTTGGGTTTGGCTGCCTCTGCCTGCCTGTTTGGGGTTCCCAGCCTCCTCTGCCTGCCTGGTCTCTTCTTAACCAGTTCCACAGTTTGAATTGTCCAAGACAAATGCCTCTGCCTGCCTGCTTTGGGGTTCCCTGCCTCCTCTGCCTGTCTGGTTATTTTTGGTTTGTCTGCCTGCTCTGTTCTTGCCAAAATCAGTTCTTCTTCGTGGTCTCTGTGCATCACACATATGGGCTCTGCGCCTGCGCTGAGCTAGCCTCGGAAGATTCTGTAGCTGAGTCAAAATGGGCGGGAACCCCTCCCCCACGGTGCTCGCTCCTAGCACGGTTCCCGCCTGTTCCCTCAGTTCCTTTTCGACCGCTATTGCGACCGGCAGCTCTCGAAAGGTTCTCCAGGAATTTATTCCTCTAGCGATCGGCTGAGTAATTTACTATTTGACTTTTATTCAACTACTCACTATCTTTCCCCCCTTCATTCTTCACTCTCTCTCTCTCTCTCTCAAAAAAAAAATCTCTTAGTTAATCTTCCTTCTGGCTTCCCCCCCCCCCCAGAACGATGGCCATTAAGGCCCCGTTCAGAAAATGCACCGAATGCGGCGCAAAGCTACCCCCAGCGGATGGGCATGCCTTATGCCTCTTATGCCTGGGGCAAGAACACATTGTGGAGACTTGCCGCCACTGCAAAAAGTTCACAAAAGTGACTAGGAAGCAGCGGGCATTAAAGCTCAAAACCTCGCTATGGCAGCAAACTCTGTCAGCGGCCGGCCCTTCTCTCCCGTGCGCCACAACTTCGAAGAGGCCCTCCCCCTTGACTGTAAAAGTCACCGGGAAAGAGGAAGACCAAACTCAAAAGAAAAAGTCACACAAGGCCCCTAAAGGAGAAAAATCTAAAAAGAAACCAAAAACCTTATCACCGATTGGATCGGTAACGTCCAAAAAACAGGAGACGTCCAAAACCGTGGCATCGCCGTCTCCAACTAAACGATCGACATCGTTACACAAAGAATTATCGACACCGAGGATCATTGAACTGGACACAGCAATAGATCGGGCAGAGTCCATCTCAGACGGAGAAATTTTAGACTCCCCGACAAAGACGGCTCGATCGCAACACTCCACCTCACCTAAGAGAGGAGAGGAGCCCCAATCGAAGCCATCTGAGCACCGCAGTCGGTCTGGATCGCAAGCGTCCAAGAGACAATCTATACGATCCAAAGACAACTTCACATACCAGGGGCGAGAGGACAGTCCGACTCGACGGCTATCGCCTCGACATCGATCGCCTCGACATCGATCGCCTCGACATCGATCGCCTCGATGCCGAAGAGACCACAGGTCTCACAGTACTCGCCCAAATAGCTCATCCGAAGATGAAGCTACCCGGCGTAGTACGCAGCGCGCCGGAGCCGAAAAACCGGCAGATGCTGGCAGCCCAAGACAAACTGCTACCGACATCGAAAACCCCCGCCATCGACATTCATCAGTCGACACCGAGGGCTCTCGCCGCCGGAACCTAAAACACGACGTCGAGCACCGCCGTCACCGTAGCTCCTCCCTCGATGTCGAACGACGCCACAACAGTCCTCCCTACGGTGTCGCACGCCGCCGCCGAAGTTTTTCGGCCGACACCGAACGCAGTCCTTCCTACGGCTCCGAACGTCGCCTCCGAAGGACTTCAACCGACCGCAATTGTCCGGCCTTTTCTCCCAACATCGACCGACGCCGCCATCGAAGCCGCTCACTCGATGCCGACCGTCACCACCACAGATCGCGGAGCTACTCTAACGACACCGACAGGCACCGCCGTAGAAATGTCGAATGTCAGCGAAAGGTACCAACTCGCACCGTCGACCGCCGGCGCCGCAGTACCTCCTCCGACAGCGTACGTCAATATAGAGTCTCCCCCCAAGGGGATCGCTATCGACGTCGAGAAAAGCCCATCGATACCGAACGACGCCACGGCTCTCCCTGTATCGATCGCCATCGACGTCGAACACCGCCCATCGACGCTGAACGACGTCGCGACTCCCCCTATATCGGACGCAGTCGACGCCGAAGCTTATCTCACGATGTCGACAAGCACGAACGCAGAGGTCCGACACGGAGTAGGAGTCCACGCGAGCGATACTACCACTCCGCTCAGACTGTACGGGGCTCTAGCCCGCAAAAAGGAAAACATGCTACGAGTTCCAAAACTCATCACTCTTTAACTCAAGCATCCCCAAGGAAGGCCTTATGTAAAAAGAAGCACCTGGAAAAACCAGCTCCATCTAAAGACCTAGACCCAGAATCCTCGTCGGATTTACCGTACTCAGACTCAGACTCCACATTGTCTGGCCCCCTCGAATCGTCACCACTCGAAGAACTACAGTTACAGGTAAGCAACCTGTCCTTGCAGAGTTTTGAAATAAAAAGGCACACTTGTGCCTAGAATTTATTTAAGCCACACGTCTGAAATAGCCTTATTTTGTTGGGGGAAAAACCCATTGATTTTAACAGGGACTCGTGGAGTCAGCTTTGGGAGTGACTCGTGACTTGTGAGTCACCATTTTGGACCTCAGACTCGAGACTCGGGTCCAAAGACTCGTGACTCGACTCATGACTCGACTCGTGACTCGACTCGTGACTCGAAACCAAGGACTCTTCAACATCCCTGCTCCTTTCATAGGTCATGGGAACATAGGAAGCTGCTTATACTGTGTCAGATTATTTGTCTGTCTAGCCCAGTATTGTCTCCTCTGGCTGGTAGCCGTTCTCCAGGTCCTCTCAGAAAGAGAGGCCCTTCCCATTACATGCCACTTGAAGCTTTTAACTCGGCCTTCTCCAGCCTAGTGGTCTGCAGATTTGTAGTTCTGCAACTCCCATAATTCTTAGCTATTGGCCATGCTGGATTGGGAATTATGGGAGCTGCAGCCCAACAAGTAGAGGGCACAAGGTTGGGGGGAGGCTGTTTTAATTGGTGATGCCAAGGATTGAACTTGGGACCTTCTGCATTCAAAACATGTGTTCTATCACTGCCCTATGGCTCCCACCCTATGGCCAGGATCTCCCCCCCACCCCCCCATGTATGGTTAGGAGGATGTTCCCATCTAGCAGCTGCCACTCATGCCTCCTTATAGGAGTACTGCTCTGGAGAACCTCTGACCCTCAGGGAGCTTTGTGCAAAGCCCCAGCATGCTGCCTGCTGCGCTTTGGATCTAGGCCACTGTGCCCTGCCCATTTCATTTCAGCATGATCAGGTCTTCTATAAAAGTCCACAAGTTCTCGATGATATCCTTCTCCTCTGTGCACTGTGTTCCTCTATTGTACTTTTTTTTTTTTGCATGTGCTGCCTTTCCTGCTTCTTTTTAAAGTGTCTGCTAGTGACTTGATATATGTCTTTAACAGCAACCCTGTATCACTGCTGACATTTAATTTTCAGATAAAACATTTTAATTAAAATCTGACATCATTTGGCATGGTAAATGAAAATGGGTTGGAAGTACACTTGCAGATTGGATTCGTGTGAATTTATGTATCAGTTTCAGGAAAACTGACATTGCATCAATTTTATAGCAGCAATAACTTGGATAAGAAATAAGCATGGTTAAGTTAATGAAAAGAAGTATACTAGTTGGTCCTGGGGTGGGTGGGTGTATACACTGGGGTAATAAATGGTTTGTATTTTGTAAGATTACTGTATGTAGAGTTGGGATATATGTAGTTGTTTGTTTGTATGTTATAAATTTCAAAATCCTAAATAATTTTTTTTTAAAGAAAAAAGAAAGAAACAAACAAGCATTATTTTTTGAGGGGTGGGGAATAAAATAAAGTTTAAGGATTTCTAAAAGTATTATAGACATAGATATCAATCTATAACACAATCGCTACACCGGATGTAGCTTATTCACCCATATCACCCCAATGCCATTGATTAAGCTCATACTATGTTTCAGTTAGGCAAGTTGTTGCTAAGATATTAAGAATCTTAATCTTTAGTGCATAGTCACCAACTAACCATGTCAATGCAGCAGGAGTCTGCAAAAGGTTGCAATCTGATGATGATGATGATGATGATGATGATGATGATAATAATAATATTAATAATATCCTGCCTTTTTTCATCTTGCAAGGAACCCAAGGTGCTTACATGACCCTCCTCTATATGTTATCCTCACAACAACCCTCTGAGGTAGGTTAGGCTGAGAGTCAGTGAGTGGCCCAAAGTCACCTAATGAGCTTCATGGCCGAGTGGAGATTAGAACCTGGATCTCCCGAGTCCCAGTCTAGCACTCTATTTTTTTAAAAAATAATTTTTATTTAAAGTTTTTCAAACAATATATAAAACAACTAAAATAACATACATACAACTCATATAGCACTTCCATCACCACGGGACCAAAGGAACTTTCTATCTCTAAATTCAATTGTTATTCATCATTCCAAAAATACAACATATCTTGACATGGCTTGCTCCCTTTCCCCTTATTTAAAACAAAATCTAAAAATAATCCCCAAATATCCTTAAAATTATTTTTCTTAAGTTGTCCCTTTTTACATTTGATACTACAAATTAATTTGTCATTTAAAGCAATATCCCACACCTCCTTATACCAATCAACA
This sequence comes from Shinisaurus crocodilurus, assembly GCA_021292165.1. Taxonomy (NCBI): domain Eukaryota; kingdom Metazoa; phylum Chordata; class Lepidosauria; order Squamata; family Shinisauridae; genus Shinisaurus; species Shinisaurus crocodilurus. The sequence goes on along the minus strand of CM037876.1, from coordinate 132,356,310 downwards.
ATTAAAAATATTTTGTATCTTGAGAACAAACAACTTTCTCCGTTATTGATAACAATGCTAATTTTGGGCAGGCCTCTAAATACCAATAATTTCTGATATTTCTACAAAATTTCACCCCCAAAATTCCAGTACGTTTTTACAACTCCACCACATATGAGCATAGGTGCCTAGCTCCTGGCACCCTCTCCAACACAATGCTGAACAATTACTGTCTATTTGATTTAATCTCACCGGAATCAGATACCATCTCCAAATAAGTTGATAAAAGTTCTCTTTTATCCTTATTGACATATTTTTCAATATTTGTCAGTCTAGCACTCTAACCGCTATGCCACACTGGCTCTCTGCTAAGGGTTATAGCCAATATTATGATAGTGGAAAAATTACAAGAGTTGGCATTGTTCCATTCGCAGTTGCACAACTGCTACCGGAACACCTGGCCTAATGGAGTCGTAATGAGCTGTGCAAAGGTTTGTGGAACAGCTTGTGCAGCGTATTGTGCAATGGCTTGTACAAGGGCTTGCCTTGCACAAGGAGAATCAAAGTATTAGATTTGACACTTGCACAAGGATGAAAGTGGGGTTTTCGCAAGGGGTGGAAGATTTGCACTAGTGGAATGATACAATTGGATACAATCCTAGAAAGTTAATCCCACCAAATTCATTATGACTTATTTCTAAATAAGTATGCTTAGGTTGAGTCTGTAAATCAGTTAATTCATGCTACCAAACAAAATATTGTTATGTGTGCCCCACTTCCCAGAGTGGTGTAGAAATTCTAGGGGTGCAGCGCTTTCCTGGGCTTGGTTTCCTTTGAAAGGTGATCACTGGTGGCTTCTGCCATTTCTTTAATATTTGACTTAATTAAAAAAACAACAACAGGTTGAGCATAGGTGGAGGCACAGCTTAACATTCCTGCAGACAGCCAGATCCTCAGAGAGAGGTCCCTGCATCCCAAAAGGATTCCAAAGCCCAAAACTAGCTCTCCCCCACCCTCTCTCCACCTTTCAAATTTCAAAGCTGCTTCTTTTCTTCCTTTTCACTGACATGGACCTAGATTACATCATCCAGGTGGGATGGGATGGAAGGAGAAGAGTCTGCCCCCTCGTTCAGAACACTCCAAGCCAACAAAAGGAAGATATGGCCAGGCCTGGCTGACATAGTAAGAAACTTGAATCAGCAGGGCCGGATTAAGCTGGGGGCTGTTGGAGCGGCAGCTCCAGGCCCCTAACAGAAAATAGGCCCACAATTATAGGGACACGCGGCGATTTTTTCCCCCTTCGGAGACATCCGGGGAAAGGGAGCCTTGCGCTGCCACTGCCGTCCTTTCCTGCCCTGGCAGGCTCGGGGCAGGCGCCATCCGCGAGGGAGGGAAGCAGGCACGGGAGGAGCCACGGCCACAGCTTCATGGAGAGAGCCAGGTAGAGGACGGACCCTCTCCGGCTTCTTCCTCCTCCCTCCTCCTCCTCCTCCCTCCTCCTCCTGTGTCTTGGGGACTCGTCCGGCGTCGGATTTCCCTTTCATTTTGCTGGCCCCTCCTCTTCGTCTCGGCCGTGAATGACAGGCGGCAAAGCCCCGGGAGAAACCCGGCCTCGTCGTCAGCAGCTGCAACTTCAAGCGCGTCAAGCTGCTCTCGCTGGGCTCGAGCAGTTGTGTGGGCAACGAGGACTCCTAGTCCCAAATGTCCCTCCTGAAAGCTGTTTGAGCTGCTCGGAGGGGACGAGGGGTGGGCGGGAGTGAGAGTGCTCCAGGTACCCGCCTCCAGCCCTTCCACGTTATTAAACTCAACTGGGCGCTGCAAAAGGCAAATTTCTCCCCTTCGTTTTGACATTCCACCCGCTGCCTTTGGGCAACTAATTTCCCCGCAGGTTAACTCGCCTTATAGAACTGTGGGGTTCTTCAAACACCGCTCTGAGGGCCAAACCACACACTTAATTACCGCTGAAAGCGCCCGTGGCCTCGATTTGGATTGGGAGGGGGGGCGGGGGCGTTTAAGTGTTTCCCCTCCCGCTGCCCTCCAAGTTTATCCATTTACGTCTCCCTCTCTTTTTGCCTCAGTTTCCCTCAATGTTTGTCCAGTTTCCCTGAGGGAAACCGAGGCAAAAAGGAAAGCAAGGCTGGCACAAAATGCCCCCCCTCACACGCAGACACTTCCGTTCTCTTTCTCCTGTTTCAGCTTCCCCCAAAGCACCTTCCTTCCTGCCTCAGTTTCCCTCAAAGTTTGCATACAGTTTCCCTCAAAGTTCGAGGGAAACAAGCAAAAAAGAAAGGCAGGCAGGCAGGCACAAAGTGGGTCCCCCCCCCCTCTATTCCCTTTCTCCTTCCATTTCTGCCTCAGCTTCCTTCAAAGTACTCTCCCTCCTTCCCGGCATCTGCCTCAGTTTCCCTCAGAGTGCCCTCTTTCCTGCCTGCCCACCTGTTTCCCATACAGGCGCTGCTGCCTTTTCACATTTATTTTATTTATTTATTTTATTTGTTATATTTATACCCCACCTTTTTTCCTGCAAGGAACCCAAGGCGACTTACATAGTCCTCCTCCTCCTCCTCCTCCTCCTCCTCCTCCTCCTCCTCCTCCTCCTCCATTTTATCCTCACAACAACCCTGTGAGGTAGGTTAGGCTGAGAGTCAGGGACTCTTATAATGTATTTCAGTTTACCCCACACAAAGCACTCACACACACAGAGCAGCCAGACAAAAGCAAAACACGCTTATAATTTGTAGGTAGCCTTTTATAATGTATTTCAATTTTAGACAGCAAAAAAGGTAGTACATTCTTATTTTTTAAACCCACTTTTGCCATCGAAATAAAATTCCATCCTCCATTTAATCATTTATTATTTATTTATTTATTTATTGCATTTATACCCCGCTCTTCAGCCAGAAAAGGCTCTCAGAGCGGCTTACACAGATTAATAATAAGACATTCCCTGCCCTCAGGCTCACAATCTAAAAGACATGACACAAAAGGAAAAGGGATTGGGAGGGAGAAGGAAGAATGCCAAACTCAGGCACCACTATAATGTTTGGCATTCTTCCTCCTCCCCCCCAATCCCTTTTCCTTTTGTGTCACGTCTTTTAGATTGTGAGCCTGAGGGTAGGGAATGTCTTATTATTACCGGCAATCTGTGTAAACCGCTCTGAGAGCCTTTTCCGGCTGAAGAGCGGAGTATAAATGGAATAAATAAATAAATCATTAATTTCTACCCACTTTTGCCATCAAAATAACATTCCATCCTCCATTTAATCACTTGTTAACATTATAATTAATTTATAATAACTTTCCATTTAAGAAAAAAAAATTCACCCCTATCAAGTGAAAAAAAATGACCCAGGTCCTTTTTTTTTACTTGATCCATTCGTTCTTTTTTTAAAAAAACTATAGTCCGGTCCCCCAACAGTGAGAGACAATGAACTGGCCCCCTGTTTAAAAAGTTTGAGGACCCCTGTTGTAATCCTTACATCAACCCTGTAAGGCAGGTCAATAGCATTCTCTCCATACAGCACGTGGGGGGGAGGGGCAGCTGAGTAAGAGCTCGGTTCGTGTACATTGTTGCCTAACAGTCTGCATAATTCCCGAAGGGGTGGGCTGTGTTAGTCTATTGCAGCAAGAACAACAAGAGAGTCTTGTGGTACCCTAAAGACCAACACATTCATTCTGACATAAGCTTTCACGGACACTGCCCACTTCCATCAGGTTTTATTGAGTTAACAAGCTTATTGTTTACAAAAAAAGAAATATTTTCAATATGTTTCTGTTTTGGCACTTTAATGGTAATTAAAATATTTAATTTGTTTTAATATAAAATTGCGTCTTCATTTTATTTATTTCCATAAAAAGGCCCACCAAAATCCTCAGCACCAGGCCCATAATGCTCTTAATCCGGCCCTGTGAATCAGTCCTTCTAGCCCCCTTAACACTCTTATGTCCAAGCTCCCTCCAGACACCTTTGTAGCAATCAGGCAGCAATCTTATAACCGTATGTATAGACTATTGTTGAAACAGAAAATAAGGATTGCCATACTAGGCTTTTTCAATATAAACAGCTTGATGTAGGGTTTCAAGGCCTGCATATGTGAACAATGATGGTAAGTTAACTGAATGCTTTGAAACCATTCATTCATTTACAAGACATACGCCTAATGTTTGAAGCTACCTGTATACTGTGATCATCATCTGAGGCCCTCCTCCAAGTGCCTCCTCTGAGGGAGGTTTGGAGGATGGCAACAAGGGAGAGGGCCTTCTCAGTGGTGGCCTCCAATTATGGAACACTCTCCCCAGTGAGGCTCGCCTGGTGCCAACACTGTCATCTTTTCGGCACCAGGTTAAGACCTTCCTCTAATCCCAGGTAGTCTGTTTGTTTGTTTATTTACATTTCTATACTGCCCAATAGCCGAAGCTCTCTGGGTGGTTCACAGCAATTAAACCCCCAAAATACTAAGATGATAAAATACAATATAAAATTTTTAAAGTTTAAAACTACAGTATAAAATTAAAAATAACCAATGACAGCATATGATAAAGTTTTTAATGGGTCCTGGGATTTTTATTGATGATTGTTTAAAATTGTTTTATATTTTTGTATGTAAATGATTTTACATTATGTTATTATATTGTATTTTTAAGGTTTCAATCTTTTTATACTGCCTAGAGAGCTTTGGCTATTGGACAGTATAGAAATGTAATAAATGAAAGGAAAGGAAAATGAAAATGAAATAATGGAAAGATGCCCCTCAAAGTCAGGAGCCTGACTGATGACAGACAGACCATATAAGAATTTGAGTGGTGCCATCTAATAGTGCCTCACAGAGCTTTGGAGAATATGAGCCATATGTAACATCTTTGAAAGGGAGCTGATGGATTGTACCAGCAGTAAGCCTAGGTTTTTGCTCCAGGTGGAGGGTTTCCCAGCTCAAGGTGGACAGTTCTCCTACTGGGAATAGTTGCCAGTGAATGTGGAAATGAGGTAACCCATCTTAGTGTTGGAAGGCCCTATACTGGCTCAGGTTGGGAACTGATAGGAAATAACACATAAAATATTACAATGAGATTAGGGCAGCCAAATTTCCAGTTGCCTGGGTTGCAATGCCAAAGTTAATTAGGAGGAACATATTCTGTAGTAGATCATTGGCACCATCTGGATGGGGAGTCATATGAAACAACTAGTAACACATAAAAATAGCCATCAACACTTCTAATGATATGTCATTATTGTTCTCCTATTTGAACATATCTTAGGCATTATTCCTATGGTCTCTTTTCATATCAGAGCTGGGTGCTGGATTAATTATGAGATAGCAGGCAGAAACGGGAAGGCAGGAGAAATAACGGAAGCTTACCCTTTCATTGGAACCGTGTTGGTGTACCCTCGATGCTCCGTTTCTCTGTAATCATGTGACAACCTTCCTGCTTCATTCCAGCATCCTTCTGACTAGAGTCACTAGAAGATTATTATCAAAATGATTAGGTTGCTGCTATACAGTATGGAAAGGTGAGCAGGGATAAACTGTATTTTCTGTAAAGCACATTCCAGAGATTCTCATTTCACTTATGAACAGTATTTTTGCCTTCCTCTGGACAAATGTTAGAGAATTGGCAGAAACAGATTTAATATAGCAATTGAGTGTCTTCCCCTGAGCATTTTCTGAAGAAGTTTCATATTGGTTTCTCTCTCTCCCTTCAATAGTCCTTATACAATGATTATACAAACATGCTGCAGATAATTGTCTGTCTATCTATCTATCTATCTATCTATCGCCATTAAAATCACGCCTCCCACTGACTGTTTCTAATTGAGAACATTCTCTAGTCTAGACTCTATTTTAGTGCATCGTCTATTTCCTGCTGTGGTTCTTCTTTCTCCTCAAGAGCGACTGTTGTGAGGACTAACATTTCCTCCCCTTATGATGAGATGCTCACCAGCAGGGCCTCCATTGCCTTTCCCTTTCTATTCTCTCCTTTGTATAGCTGGTCCCCTGGTGTGCTGAAAAGCTATTTCAGCCAGGCACCATTATTGCAGGAGGCCCTGCTATTCCCTTCTTTCTCCTGTATCTCCGGGATCTGCTGGTATGCTGAGGGCTTCTCTCAATGTTGCCCTAGCTGCATGGAAGCTGCTTGTCTGTAAGCAACTCCTGTGGGGCTGTATCCGCATTTAAATGACCCAACAACGTGAGTGGGGACTGAGGGTCTTTCCCACGGAATCAGCATCCCCCCCTTCCTTCTGGACAGGGCGCTGATTCCACAGGTGGGATCCCCACAAATGCTGCTTACTCAGTTGGGTCATTTTAAATGATCACTCAACTACAGAATGGGTGCTTTCACCACAACACCCCCCTAGGGTAATATTTAAAGTGGCCTTGATCCCATTGCTTTATTATAGCTGATGAACGTGCTAAGAAATCTGCAGGAGATTTATGTGAACAATTGAACTAGCAAAAATGATTTTTTAAAAGTCATACCTAGGCATGGTTATAAAATTCCCTGCGTTGGAAATACTCACCAGATTTCGGGCTTCCAAATTACCTGATATTTTGTCTGGAGCAGCACCGATGAATTCCTTCGTTTCTGATTTCCAGACTTTGTTTGGACCAGAGCCTCCTGTGCAGTTCCCGCTGCAGTTTTCGGCTTGCGCCTCCCCCTCCCCCCTCCAAGGTTAACTTACCAGCGTGCTGTTTTGACTTAATTCCTTTTTGCGCTGTGACTTGATCAATGCGCGCGTCTGGTGCCACACATTGATAACCGGTAAGAAAGAACAAGCCTCAAATTGAAAACTCTGTCAATCAAGCTGTGAATTTTCTATAGAAATTCTCCAAGTTAAACCGGAAGGCAGGCGTAAGGAAAGGCTGGAGCAGAGTGAACCCTCGGAACAATGGTAGAAAGCAATGGGTCAAGTCTGCTCATCCCTTGTACTAAGAATGTGAGATGTAAGAGCCCTGCTGGCTCAGACCAAAGGCCTAACTAAGTAAAGCAGCCTTCCCCAACCTCATGCACTCCAGATGTTTTGGACTTCAGCTCCCATCAGGCCCAGCCAGCATGGCCAATGGTCAGGGATGCTGGGAGTTGTGGTCCAAAACATTTGGAGAGCACCAGGTTGGGGAAGGCTGAAGTAAAGCATCCTGTTTCCTATAGTGGCCAGCAAGATGCCTATGTGAATTCCCAAAGGCAGGACACTAGGGCAGTAGCTCTCTCTCCTGCTGCTGTTCCCCAGGAACAGTTACGGTATTCAGGGCATAATGCCTATCTGCTCCTGCATGGTGTTTAGTTGCTTGTTGAAAACTCATCTGTATAGCCAGACCTTTGGCGATTTCAATACCTAGCTTGGTAGATTTTCTTTGCTGTTGTTTTTATCTCTATCTTTTATTGTTGTTTTAATGCATTTTGTACAATGCCCTGTGATTTGATCCTGAAGGGCGTTATAGAAATACTTTAAATAAATAAAAATAGCATGACTAATAGCCACTGACAGTCTTATCCTCCATGAATTTGTCTAATCCCATTTTAAAGCCATCCACGTTAGTGGCCACCATCACTACATCTTGTGGTCGCAAATGCCGTATTTTAACTATGCGTTGTGTGAAGTAGTCCTTCATTCCTCTGTCCTGAATCTCCCACCACACAGCTTCACTGGATGATCCTGGGTTCTGGTGTTATGGGAGAGGGAGAAAAAATTCTCCCTGTCGACGTTCTCCACACCATGCATAATTTTATACACCTCTATCATATCTCTCCCCCCCGCCTTAATACTGCCTATCTTAAATTCTTTACTTCCTTACTGTTTGTCTCTGTTTCTTTCAAGTATTTGTATGTCACTTTGTAAGCACTAAATAAGTCTTCAAAGCTGCTTTGCAATCAAAATAGCAAAAATTCCAATAGTTAACCAAAACTGAAAGTATAAAAAGGTAAAACAGCAAATGCAGGAAGCCAATGGGCACAGGCAGCAATTGGCCATCAATAAATCCAACAGTAGAGCAGGCGCACATTGCAGTTTAACTCCTTGGAACAATAAAGTGACCCCTAAGCAACTGTAGCAAAGGCACCTCAAAAATCTGGGGAGAGCATTCCAAAGAGAGGCCAATGCCACTGAAAAAGCCCTCAGTCAACAAGTAGAGGAGGAGAAATGAACACAGTGGTAGGGTAGTACCTGATAGCATCCACAACCGGCTCCAGGTCTCCAACGCCAGGAACCAGTGCCAGCTCCAAGTTTCTGAGGGCCCGTGGGCAAGACACCCTCAGTGGGCCCCTTTCCTCAGTGAGTCAAGCTTCTCTCACCACCATTGTCACCAGCTCCTGTTGCTTCTCCTCTTTCTTATCATTGGTACCACCTGCTTGCTTGACAGGCAGAGATCCAGCACACAAGAAGGCAGTGGCTCCTCCTCCTCACCATCGCTTTTGTCTGGACCAGAATGAGAAGCAGATGAACAAGCAGGTTGCAATGGCGAAGAGGAGGAGCAAGTCCAGAGAGCTCTTCTCAGTGGGTCCCTGATGAGGTGTGGGCCTTTGGCAGGAGCCCAACCATGCCTACCCTTGACACCAGCCCTGCCAGGTACAAACACCCCAAAACTGGACCACGGAGAGGGAAATGGAATTCTGATAGGCCACAACCACCCGATCTCCTCAACCATCATCAAACCTGTATTGGTTCTGAACCAAGAACTTGGGGGCGGGGGAACATGGCGGTGAGGGAATAAATAATCCCAGAATACAGGATTAGATTATAGATAGTGGTGGTTTTTCCACATACTGAACTGGCATTAGCCAGCAGCACCCTTCGATGGCATGTTGACATGGATCCTAGGGTGTACTCAGCTGGGAGGAGAGGCTAAAAGTGTTGCCCTTTGCTGTCTTTACTTCTCATAACTGTCTAACCCCTGCTTCCTCTCACCTGGCTAGTCCATATCCCACTGCTATATATGTCCTTCCTCTTATCAAACCAACTGGGGTACTTCTTCCTACAGACACGTGGAAAGTCTGTGATAATTTGGCTAACAGTAATCTCTTGTTTGGATTATATGTGGGACTGCCTTTGAAAACCGTATGGAAACTTCAGCTGGTCCAAAATAGAGCTGCAAGATTGTTAACAGGGACTGGCTGATATGATCATATTACGGTAGTGCTTCAGGGGCTGCATTGGCTTCCCGTCTGTTTCTGGGCCCAATTCAAAGTGTTGGTATTAATCAACAGAGCCCTCAATGGCTTGGAGCCAAGTTAACTGAAGGATCATCTCCTTCCATATATACATGGGTGGATCCTAAGTTCATTTTCAGAGGCCCTTAGCTAGATGCCCCCAGCAAATTAGATGAGGTGGGTAGCAGGGCCGGTGCTACCATTAGGCCAACTAGGCAGCTGCCTAGGGCGCAGGGCTAAAGGGGGCGCCAAAAAACACCTTGGGAAAAAAATACAGCGTAGAACCCAGAGACAGTCAAGGTATTTTAGCACGAAATCCAGCAAGTGCCTCCGCCCGGGAGCAAAAATACAATTAAAATAAATAATTTGCTGCCTGGGACGGCCGCTTCCTGCGGAAATGTCCCCTCCCTCCAGCACTCCGCCCCCACCACACCAGGTCAGTCTGGACAGAGAGATGTTTTCAATTGTTTACGCCTTTTACTTCCGGGGAGGGAAACCTCCAGCCGAATCCGGTCCACGGAGGGCTGCGCACCCTCTGCGCGCTGCTTCCCAAGCCCCAGCCCTGGCAAGATCGTAGATACGCTGGGGCTTCCCCCGCCAGCCCAGCCCAGCCCCCCCCGCAACTCCCTGACTCTCTCTGCACGGAGGATTAAAAAAGGGGGTGTGCACGCAGAGGCTGGGCGGCTTTGGGGGGCGAGAGCCACCTGGATGTCTTCGGGCCCGAGGGCTTGCTTGGGCGGAAAGGAAGCTCCTGCCCGCGCGCCTTTCTGCTGCTCTCCGCTGCTGCCCAGAGCATGGAGGCGGGGAGGCCTTTTAAAGGGGCAGGTGCCCTTCCTGTGCAGCTGAGTCGCCCAGGGCACAGGAGCCGAGGCGAGCAGTTTCTTTCCGCGGCTGCGCGTGGTTGAGAAGCGGCGGCAGGCGCTAGAAAACCCAACGGCTCTGGAGGAGTCTGTGCTGCATCTGGTTGCCAGGAGCAACCGCAGGATACTCCGCTGAAGGGCAGCGCCTCAACCGCCGGCAGATGCCTCTGATGTGAGGTGGTTGTGTCATTCCCCGCCGGCCCCCAACCAGTCGTTCTTCTACATCTCTCTGCTCTTTTGCATGCTTGCATCCTATTTGTCTGGCTGGGGCATGCTGGGAGTTGTAGGCCAAAAAACTTCTCCTTTGCTGATCTGATTATGATTCAACATCTAAGAAATATTCTCCCCTTTGCCCTTGGAAGGTGACAGTTCTTTTAAAATAAAATTTCCAAAATCCATATCACTGGAATACCTCTGTTAGGTCAACTTAAAGATCTCAAAATAATCTGCAAGCGTTCAGGTTTTCCAAACTTCCATCAGGCAAGATGGAAAACAAAGCAAAAGGGGGGAGGGGAATTCTTTTAAATTTCTGTACAAAACTGAACAAATACTAAGCACCAAACAGGACTGCCATGTCCACTGAAAGTGCAAGCATGTGATCCTGGATTTCATCAGACATTGGATCGCCTTAACCCAAAGTTAAGGGGAACTTAGCTTGTCAAAGGCATGCAAGTAGAAAGACAATTGGAGGAATGCTGTGGGGTCTGAAATGTAAAACAGGTTTTGTCTACTTTAGCCCTCAGCAGAGTTCAAATTTCCAGGGCTGGTGGTGGTGTCAGCCACCTATTTGTCTGTGAGCGGGGGCCGGCTGTGGGGCCATGGCTGGCTCAAATGGAGAGGAGTTTGGGAGCGGGACTCATGAATATTATACATTAGATATACATTTATAGAGTTGGAAGGGGCCTACAAGGAGCATCCCCCTGCTCAATGCAGGAAACTAGAGGAATGGCTGGGCAACCATTTCAACTGAATCTCAGCATCTTCTTTAGACATTAAAGAAATGGTTTGCCAGTTTGCCCAGAAAAAGGCAAGGAAAATGAAGTTTTAAACATTAAATGTAGTTTCTGTCACACTTCACCAGGAATATTTTTCTATATAGCAAATTGGTACTGCATCAACATGTATTTTATGTATGTTTGTCAATGTTTATGATAATAATTTTTTTAGGTTTTGCCAATTGACTTTTATTTCATAATGGGCATAGGGCTGGAGGGAGGGAGGGCTCAAGTGGGAAGCGGGGGGGGGGCGCTAAATATCTGATCTTGCCTAGGGCACCAAACTGTCTTGCACCGGCCCTGGTGGGTAGCTACTAAGGAGAGGGACTTTCCAGTGGTGGAACCCCAGTTGTGGAATGCCCTCCTCAGAGAGACTTCTCTGGCTCCTATGTTGTGCTTGTGGTCCCTTTGGCACCAGGTGAAGACCTTTTAAAATGATTTTCCTAGGTTTTTCTGTCCTCCAGTTTCAAAAATTGTGTTAGTGCATCTTTAGTTCTTTGCACTGCTGCTGGCTTTTACTCTGGTTTTTATTTTGGTTTTATTCTGTTTTAAACTTATTTTATTTATTTATTTATTTATTATATTTATACCCCACCTTTTTTCCTGCAAGGAACCCAAGGCGGCTTACATAATCCTCCTCCTCCTCTCCATTTATCCTCACAACAACCCTGTGAGGTAGGTTAGGCTGAGAGTCATTGACTGGCCCAAAATCACCCAGTGAGTTTCATGGCCGAGCGGGGACTAGAACCCGGATCTCCCGAGTCCCAGTCCAACACTCTCACCACTATGCCCCACTGGCTCTTAAGATTTTTATATTATGCTTTAATATGTTATTGTATTTTATGGTATTAAGTTTTTGTGTGTTTGAACTGCCCAGGTAGCTTTGGCTTATAGGCAGAATAGAAATGTAATAAGTTAATAAATAAATACCAATTTACAATAACAGTGTACTTGATAATGCTGGCAGCGAATAGAATAACTGGTTAATACATAACTAAAATGAATAATCCTCATGAAAAGCCAAAATGTACTGCTCATCAAAGGGCAAGTTACAACCACCATGCTTGTTTTGCTGGGACATCTCAGTTCCTAAATCATCACCTGCCAACCTCTGCTCTTGCCAGAAAGTAATCAGCGGTATAACTCAATATATAGAATGCTTTGTGATTCAATGGTAATTCATTGCCCTTCAGAACCCATCTTTCAGTCTGCAATCAGTTAGATATTATTCTCCAGTTTATTTGTGCAGATCCTTTGGTTACAAAATCGAAGGGTTGGCCATGGTACTTCTTGTTACAAAGCCATCCATTTCATCCTTGGAGTTGAGCCAAAAGGCACATTCTCCCTCCCTGCTCCCTCCCCCACCCTCTCACTGTAATAATTTCACTGATACCAAGTGTAACAGGGTGAGAATTTGGGATTGACAGGGCTAGTCCGGGTTCCTCCCTGTTGCAAACAGAACTAACCACAAGGAAGAAATTGACAAGTGACAGAAACAACTATCTTCCCACTTAGGGGTATCTTCAGGAACACAGTTCACCTTCAGATTCCCAGTCCTCCATGACGGGAGGACCTCCGTCCTCCAGCATCCCCCAGCCCTCCGTAATACTCCCCATGATAGAATATTCCTCCTCCCCGCCATGAAAAATCAGAGGTGGTTTGTATATGTATCTGCAGTGACATCACACGTCCACTTTCATCGCTTGAAGACCACAGCATTGGTTGGTGACTTGCAAATGTGACTGGGGTGTCACAGGTATTTAACACTGTGGACAGAACTTCCATATCAGTGCAATGCTTCTCAAATCTCAGGATTCCTGACTGCTGGACAGGCTGGCTGGAGCTGATGGGCACTGGAGTCCGACAACATAGGGAGGGCCGCAGCTTCCCCAACCCTGCCCTCAGTATTGTTTTGCATATTATTAGGGAAATTTCCTAAATCTTCAGAAATGACAGCCTTCACTCCCCCATACCAATTGTGAAAATCAGAGCTGTATCAGTTTTATTACATATCAATTCATTGATCAAGTGTTGTATTTAACTGGGAAAACCAGCAATGCTTATCATTGCTGTACTGCTATTCAACCACTGGCATTTTTGGTTGCTCTTCATCAAGAATTACACATGGGTGCATGGGTGATATATATCAAATGCCTTTGAGATGCTCTTTGAATCTTTGAGACAGGAATTAAATATCATTTCTACACCTCTTGATCAATAGTGCAAGTGATGAAAAGAGCACTGTGTCTCTCATTGGACTGATCTTTCTTTAGTAGGCATGAGACCGATTCCCCAGCATGGAATGTACAATGCATGCAATGGGGTTCTTTCAGATCTTATAATGAATGCACGGAGCATGGGTGCACTTAAGGGATGACCCAAGACAAAATCCCCTCCCCACAATTCCACATTCTGAAGCCAGCTGGACTGTTAGTTGGATCTTACTTCTACACTAGCAATAGGACAGCATCCTCTGCTACACCTGATGGCAGCTGGCTGCATGGTACACACAGTTCTACACTCCCACAGTTCGCACCACTTTCTGCCTGCCAGCCGCCCTCCGCTGTCCAGAACCTACTGTTTGAGGTGACCGTCTCACTCTGCCGTCTCACCCTGTGCACGCAATCTTGCTTTCTTTCCCTGTATTCATATAATGCCCGAATATGGCTCCTATGCCTTCTCTCTGCATTTATTTATTTTATTTATTTCAAGATTTTCTCTGCTGGCCTTCACCCACAAAAGTGGCTCCCAGAGCGCTCTACAAAGACAATATAACAACACTGAAATGAAATGAAATAAAACATTAAATTAGAAACATGAAAATTAGAGGGATAAAATGACTCCTCAGTTAGCTAAAATCATAACACAAGGTTAAAAACAACAACTAAATTTACAGTGGAACATATGAAACTGCCTTATACTGAGTCAGACCATTGGTCCTTCTAGCCCAGTATCGTCCACATTGACTGGCAGCACTGGCTTTCCAGGGTTTCGAGAAGGACTCTTTCCTAGCCCTGCCTGGAGATTTCGGGGATTGAACCTGGGACCTTCTGAATGCAAAGCAGGTTCTCTACCACTGAGCTACGGCCCTTCTCTCTAAGGTGGAGCTGTTATGTTGCAGAGGATATGGGTGGGTCTACCACCAAAAGTGGCAGCCGCATGTCTAGTTCCTTTTCTTCTTTTGTAATGTCTAGTTTGACTTATTTTGTGTCCTCATGCCATTATGATTTACATTTTCTCAACACCAGAAGCCTCAGCTAATGATTTGGGAGGGGATGACATGGCGTTGAGAGCACATAATGCAGGCTAAATGCTGAAGCTAAGCAGGTATGTACCGGTTCAGTGCTTGGATGGATGTAGTTCTGCTCTAAGATTTCAGTCCTTTCTACACTAAGGAGTAAATCCCATTGAACTTACTGGGCAGGCAGCCATGGTGGGTTGTTGTGTCATCCAAACTTGGAGTGTTTTCTGCAGGGCGGCTTATTTTTCGGGAACAAGCCACGCAGAGAACCCATGGCTTGTTGTAGGGTTGCTCTAGCCCAGGATACATAGTTGTGTCGTCTGAACCTGGGAGACCGATTTTATCGTTGGTTGCCACAATCGGCTACAGTGCCTCTTGGCAAGAGCAGCAAAAATGCCCATGTTGCTCGCTTTTCACGATCTCACCAGTGACTGCCCTTCCACTGATGCCAAAATGGCACTTTGCAAGGACTATCATTTGTTCCCCAGCTTTTATTGTTTCAGTGCGTAAAATTTGTTTCAAAAATGCGTAATTGTGGTCATTATTTTTTTTGTCTGTCTTGCGCAAGTGCACACTTATGGTTATCCGATATGAGTATCGACAAGATGAGGTTGCCTATCAGCTAATTTGCACACAGTTGCAAAGGACTGGGGGAGAAATAACAGTAAGAGAAAGGAGGGACCCAGTAGCGCAATTCAGCAGCACTGAAAATGGTGCGGGGGAGAAGCCGAAGGAATAAGTACACCAGAAGTGTGTGTGTGTGTGTGTGTGTGTGTGTGACAGTATCTCCCCCTTGGCAATGTGATCCTCTCAGTTTTAAGTGTTGAACTGACACTCCTCAGCGTCCTTCACCTTTAACACTTCCTCAACTCCCCAGGCACTCCAGAAAGGGGAGATATTAACTCCCCTGCTTTTCATGGCTCCTTTTCAGAGCACTTACTGCAGGTGTGCAAAGTTCCACTCCATTTGCTTCCCAGCCCTTAAATTGGCACAAATTTCCCCTCCATTTACTTCCCAGCTGTTCAGTTTGTATATATTTCTGTATTTTAAAAGAACTGTCAGGGAACTGCAGCAACCCCAGCAGTAAGTGCTCTGTAAAGGAACCATAAAAGGGGGGGGTGTTAATCTCTCCCCTTTCTGGAGGAGCTAGAGACTCAGGGAAGTGTTGAAAAGGTGGAGGGCACTGAGAAGTGTCAGTTCAACACTTAAAATTGAGAGAATTACATTGCTAAGGGGGAGATATTGGCCCCGATCTTTTGGTGTACCTTCTTTTGCCTCTTCCCCCTGCCTTTACCGGTGCTTTTCTATTGACAGCTTGGCAATTGGTCCCTGGCAACTGTGCGCAAATTCGACTATATGCAGTCTCTCCTTGTCAATCTGTTAGATACTCCACTTTGCCGCTTCCTTTGACAGCTGAAACAGACAAGGAAATTGACCAGGCAAGACTACACATATTGGGTGGCCGTAAGAGCACGCTTGCACATTTGCGAAAGACTGACTAAAAACAAAAACAAAACAGTTGTACAATTTTCAGGGGCTGAAAAAAAGGACCCCAATTGTGCTAATTTGAGGGACTGAAAAACAAACAAATGGTGGCGAATTAAAAAGGGTGGCGATTGGAGGAAGGAGTGGGATACAAGAAGGACACTGGGATACATGCTTGAGCTGATGGGAGAACTGAGGCGGAAGGAGGGGCAGTACAACCCACAGTAAGCCCAATTGTCTGTCGGGTGTACCATGGGTTGTTCAGCAAACAAACAACCCACCACGGCTTATTCACAGGGTGGCTTGGCGTGACATGTGAACATGCCCATTATATTGCATAGCACATCTAGTTAGAAAAAATGTCCAGGGGTCCTTCCAGGCAAGGCTTTTACTGTGCAATCTTCCTGTCATATTCACAGAACTTAGTTTATGGGAGGTGTAGACATTGTTCTCTTCCATTTTTAACCCTTCTGTGTTTCCCCATTCTGTCTATGCCCAGAAAAATCCTGTTAAGGAGGAGAGACAGAATCACTGCACTATGCCTTTTGGCTGGTTCCTCTAGGAGCCTTCCATCTGGAACCACCCCAGGTTACTTTGTTAAATATCCTGAGGACTGAGCATGCTCACCGGCCACAGAATGCTGCTGACTGGCTGTTGGGGCAGGGGATGGAAAACTAGGTGGGGGAGAGAATGGAATGGAGTTTTGTGGAGGAGGGCATAGCTGGCTGGCTGGAACAGTGCACAGGAGAACTCCACACTACAGTGTTTTACTGCAGGTCCCACTTGTCTAGCTTTATAATTAGTCAAAATGGGAAGGTTTAATTTGAAAAAGATTATTTAGATCTAATATGATGGGAGCCAGTGGTACAATTATGAGCTGATTCATTTACAGTTAGCAGTGTTGGATAACTCAGAGAGATGAGTGAATAACCATTAATTCCAATTAAAATAATTGTATTTTAAAGAGTTAGTCATGTGGATTAAGTTTTCGTTGATAAGGAGATTATTACTGATGTATGGTTAATTCCAGTGTTTGTGACACCATCAATTGCTTCTCCATATGAACTCCCAAAAAATTAAGCATAGATAATGTATATGAATCCCCAGACCAAAAGAGTCAACAGTGAATCAACTCAATGGCCATGTTTAATAGAGTCCTATAAAGAAAATATGTATCTTTCACACTGATTTAAGGCTATCTCAGACTCGACTCTTTGAAGCCAGTAGGACAACTCTGATGTAAAGGTAAATCTGTGATCCAGTGCTAACAGTGCCTTGACCGCAACCTGTGGCTTTTTAGCTATGGCAGGGAAAAACCATTTGAAGTGCCCAGCTACCTGTGCACATTGGCATAGGTAGATCATGACCAGGATCTTTAATATCTAAGCCATGGATACACACAGGGATCCCTAAGAGCAGCATTTGCCAAGCCAACCTCCCATCATGTTGGAGAAGGCTGCCTAAATTAAGGCTTTCGTAGGTTTGGGGGAATGCGGACAGCTCTGTTATAGACTCCTGGTCCCTTCAGTTTACAGGTTTCCTTGGAAGAGAGTCATGACATTTAAATGAGTTTAAGCCTGTGATCTTATACCAATTTACCTGGAAGTAAGCTCCATTGAACTCTATGGGCTTTGCTTTTGAGTAGACATATAGAGGATTGTGCTGTAAGTTTGAAGTGTAGACCAGGGGTGGGGAACCTGTGGCACTCCAGATGTTGGACTACTAACCACATCAACCCTGACCATTGGCCATGCTGGCTGGGGCTGATGGGAGTTGGAGTTGAGCAACATCATCTGGAGGCCCATAGGTTCTCCATTTCTGCTATAGTCCATCTTAGTGTCATCATCATGAGGTTGTAGTAACCAGGACTGGGGAACCTACAGCCTGCAGGCCTCATCTGGCACATGGAGGTTCCCCATCCAGCCCGTGGAGCCTCCTTGACCTCCAAGCCACGCCCCCTAGAGGAAGCCCTGCTGTTATGTCACTAATTGGAGATAACTGTAGGAATATGTCTTTGCATGCTGCTCGTTGGCCCAATCGGGATGATGAGTGGCTCTGACACAAGGAGCTGGGGACTCAGCAGACTCTTGGAAGAGCTGCTCCACTAAGTGCTGACCAAGTCATTTTCTTCTTGCAGAGAGAAGCAAGGAGGTTTGCCTCTCTCTGCACACAGAAAAGCAAAATGGGTTGGGGGTGGAACCAGGTGATGTCACGGAGGGGTGGGGTGGGGCTTTAGAGGAGGAGACCACCCCTGATGACACCTGGCCCATCCAGCTGCCAGATCCCAAAAGGTTTGACATCCCTATAGTAAACCAATATGAGCTCCGAGGCAAATGTTATTTAATTTATTCCATACTTCTATTGGAAATGTGTGAAGGCAGCAGAAATTGTTCAAGACCTTATATTTTAAATAATGTGTGGAAAAGATCTTTGAGAGCCACCATTATAATAATCAGCTGCATTCATTTACATTCAGCATCTAGATTTTTATGTTAGCATTGCAATATGACAATTTTGGAACAAAAGAAATGTACTACTAAGCAGTAGCAATAATAGTGAGGTTGACCTAATGTGCTGGCTTAATTGGCCTTCTCCTTATTTTAATCCTAACGATCAGAGAGAGGGGGAGAGAGAGAGAGAGAGAGAGAGTTACAATAGATAGATGGGTGAAGCAAATTTGTCTGCCCTTCACTCAACTGATGTCGTAATGGGAGATCTTTTAATACTGGAAGCGCAGAGATCTGTTGCTTGTTTTTGCTGCAGTGGACTCAACACAGCTATCCTCTGGGAATTATTTGGTGACTGATTCTTTTTTCTTTGCTTGTGCCTCGTGCCACTGTGTGGGCTGATGTAGAGGGCACCTTCTTCTTCTACGCATCGAGAAATACTTGGGAGAATGAAAGTGTGACATATTGACATTGGCCTCGTCATCTAGAAGAATAGACAGGCAAACATTTTGTTCCTTTTCTATGGACATTTCTAAGAGCAGAGATGTACAGCAGTGTTTGCTGGTAAATCACAGTGTTGGAAGAGTTCTCGCTATAGGGTCTCGTAGTCTGTGTTTAAGCAGTATGAGCTTAAGCCTGGTGGCCACAGGTGACAATTCATTCCTTGCTGGAGGGATGGAGTGCTCCTTCCCTCTTCTCTGCCCAGCAAAGAAACCAAGCAGGCCACCAGAGGAGGACACCCCCCCCCCGTGCCCAGCATTGAATGCAGTGGGGCTGCTGCAGGAGAGATGGAACTTTCTATCCCCCTTCTGCCAGCCCCCGGCATGCCACTATTTTTTTTGCAGGCTAGTAACTTTTGTGGGCTTATTTACAAGGCTGCATTACAATTTAGGTTGTTTCTCATGAATCGCCAAAAAAAAAAAAAAAGAAAGAAAAAGGAAAGTGCATCACACACAAAAAAGGGCACTGATCTGCATATGTTAACTCATATGTATAGTTGCAAATTTAGGAATAATTATTATAATTTAAACAGAAATACAGTACATCTCACTATAGTGCAGAAGATGATGACCAGGTGGGCTCTGTCCCTTTCACAGTCTGCTGTCCAGGTGCTGTCGATGGGCAACTTCAAGGCACCTTTAAGCTCTTCCTCCTGATGGCTCTTTATCTTTGTACTAGACTTGGACTGGACAACCTTTCAACCAGAGGAAACCTTCAAAATAGAGGACAGTCTTTTGATAGCCCTTCAAATACAGGACTCTCCCCTGTAAAAGAGGACACATGGCCACCTTATTTTGCATCTTTCTTCCCCACAGTTAAGACATGTGCAGAGGTTCAGTTTCAAACTCGATATGAAGAACTATGTCAGAAAAAGTGCAGAAAAGAGCAACCTAAAAATGATAGTGGGGACTAAGGAAGCATTTTGGGCTTTTTAATTTAGACAAGAGGTGACTAACGGGAGACTTGACTGAGATTAATGTACTTATGGATGCAGTGGAGAAAGTGGGCTCCCATAATATCAGAACACGGGTCATCCAATGAAATAGACTGGCAGTAGATTCAAGGTAGGTGGAAGAAAGTAGATTTCATACAATGTGCGTTAACTCACAAAATGTGCTGCTACACGTTATGGTGTTGTCTAGCTTAGGGACAAGCTAGACAAGCTGGAGATACACAATTCGATCTCCCATACAGGCCTGTGGCTTACGCTGGTTCAGCTTGTCTGAGCGTGGAAAGCTAAGCAGGGTCAGGCCTGGTTATTACTTGGATGGGAGACCCCTCTTCTAGTTTCCTGCATTGTGCAGGGGGTTGGACTCGATAGCCTTGTAGGCTCCTTCCAACTCTATGATCTATGAATTCTATGAATCTCTTTAAATTAGGGGTGGAGAAATCCCCCCCCCCACCTAAGGGCTGCATTCCCTCGGGGCAGTGGGAATGGGCAGCCCTGTAGTGGGCAGGGCCGGAGCAGGCAGCGGTTAGGGCCAGAGCCAAAAGTGAGTGGGTAGAGCTAAATTTAGGTAGGGGCAGAGCCACCCAACACTAATTTTCTCTCTCTCTCCCCCTCCCTCCCTCCCTCCCTCCCTCCCCCCCCACACACCATCCATCCATCCACACATAACACAAGCAAACCTGTTCATCCATCATCCATCCATTCTCTCTTTTACAAAATACAGTTTACTCCAGAAATCATAAAATCAGGAGATTCACCAGGTCCTTCCAATGTTCTGGACCTTCTATCCAGCTCCAAACAAATTTTCTGTCCTCTGCAGTGGAATCACATTCCCTGTTTCCTCCTGCAAGGGTGCAAGCTTCTTTCACATTGATAGCCCCTTCTGCTAGTTCAGTGCTTGAATTATGGGGCGGGGGGAGATAAGGGGGTGTACTAATGATATCAGTACATAGGCCTCAACAAAAGTGGACCAGATATCCAATTAAGTATCCATTCGAAGGTGGCATCTGTATGCCACCCGTTCATATATCGAAAGTATTGTATGGCCCTCAATCTATCGCATTATAGGAGATGAGTGTTTATCCTCCCAATATTGTAATATCAGACTTTTAGCCGTCAAAAAGGCACAGAGAATTCATTTATGCTGACCGTTAATCTCCATGCAGCATGTAAATAATTTAAAAGAGCGTGTACATCAGCAAATATTAAAGGCTGTTCCAGTACAAAATTTATCTGTGTAATAACCTCTTCCCCAAAAGAAGCAACTACTGGACATTGCCAAAACATATGTTTAAAAGAAGCATTAGCTGTATTGCACCGCCAGCGAATTAAACGATCCCTTATTAAAGAGATGTTGCGTTGTCCAGTACAGGGGTCCCCAACCCCCGGGCCGCGGACCGGTCCCGCTCCGTGGCCTCTTAAGAACTGGGCTGCGCGGCGTCCGGCTGCCACGCTGCCCAGCCGCCGTGGCGTCCGGTTTTAGAAAAATGCTCATTGGGGAGGCGAGTAGAGGGACAAGCGGCGGGAGTGGGGGTGCTCGCCAGAGCTCGCCAGAGCTCGCGAGCACCCCAAGAGCCAGGACGGCGTGCTTGGCGTGCAGTGCGGCGTCTGGGCGCGGTGTGTGCCGCCCGCCAGGACGCGCCACAAGCCGCCCGCCGGGACGTGCCGCAAGCCGCCCGTCCTGGCTCTTGGGGTGCTCACGAGCTCCGGAGAGCACCCCACCACCACTCGTCCCTCTGCTTGCCTCCGATGAGCATTTTAGTAAAACCGGAAGTGACGCGACGGGTCTCCTGTCGCGTCACTTCCTGGTTCTGCGGCGCTGCTGCCCGGGCCGCACAGCAGATAAGCGGTGGGCGACCCCCCCCCCCGGTCCGTGGAAAAATTTATTCCACGGGACCCGGTCCCTGGTCCCAAAAAGGTTGGGGACCGCTGGTCCAGTAGACACGAAACAAATGTTTTTTCTGAATAAGACACAGTCTAAGATCCATAGACATGACAGGTAGGCGCCAAAGCAGCAATCCACTGATTAGGCATTTTGTGGAGGTGCCCGCAGCAGTTTCCCACATTTCCAAATGGCCCACGGGACCAAAAAGGTCGAGGACCCTTGTTGTATAATCTTATCAGCTGCTCAATAAAATCCAATTCTGGTGTTTAGTTTGGCGCTCTGTTTATGGTATCTGTGTGTCCTCCTTTATAGAAGGTATCCTCTATTTAAAGGGCTGTCCTAGCCAAGTCCAGTTTAAAGATAAAGACCCATAAGGGAGACCAGGGGGTGCAAAGTTGGCTATCAACAGTGAGTACCTGGACAGCAGATTGCGCGAGCACCCAGGTCAGCTGCTCACAGTCCTCCCCGCTATGGTGAGATGTATTAGATGTCTATATTAAGTATAGTAATTATTTATAAATGTGCATCTATACATATAAATTGGCACATGCAAATTTTGTTCAACTCTGGATCCTCTTATGTCATTTTTTGGTGATGCATAAGTGGCCACCCTAGCTGTTTACCGTATTTTTCCGTCTATAAGACGCCCCCATGTATAAGACGCCCCCCACTGGGCAGTTTTGCAACCGCGCGGTTCTCTCCTCGGCTTACTTCCGTGTATAAGACGACCCTCAATTTTTAGTCTAACAATTTTAGGAAAAAGTATAGTCTTATACATGGAAAAATACTGTAGTTTTTATTGTTTTATACATGGTATGTTGTTTTAATATTTGTGACTTACCTTGGGAGGCCCTGCAAAGGGCTGGAAGGCGGGACTTAAATATATTTGCTGCATTAAAGTTGCAGCAGTGAATTGATCAGCTTCTTACAGAGTAGGGCATGTTCTCTTTGTGGTTGATTGGCTAGCCAGCCTTAAATTCTGATCGATGGACCAATAGGAATGTGGGGTTGATCTGCCATTTTGTCCATCTGGGTTGCCCAGGGAACACACTAGCAAAGTGCTAAATGTCGGGTCCATCGCAATTCTTGAGGGTTCCTACCACATCTGAAGACAAATCATTGGTGAGAGAGAGGCAAGACAGGACTGGAGGAGTTGTTGGTGGATAAGAACAAGTGTTCGGGTGTAGGATGTCGGGAAGGGTATGGGTTGGTAGAACAAGAGGTGTTGGCGCTTGGACATACGTTTCTTTTGCCCTTTGGGTTTAGCCATGTTTCTGTATAATTTCATGTGCTCTCTTGACCCCTCCTGTCTGCTTCGCACCGTAGATCACCCTTCCCCACCTGGTTCCCTCCAGATGTGTTAGTATGCCAGTCCCATCATCCCCGGCCAACATGGCTAATGACTGTTGGCCATGCTAGCTAGGGATGATGGCAGTTGCAGTCCAACTGCCTCTGGGTCCTCCGTGTATTTGTGTATGTGTTTAGTTGACCCCTATTGGCTAGTTCTCTGTTTCCCTCTCTGTGGTCTGTTCAAGGCCTTGTTGACACAAGGTGAAATTCCTAGACTGACGTCACTGGTTTCTTCTCACAATGCTCAAAATTTCTCAGGTGTTTCCTTCTAGTTTCTTGTTAGCCACTTAAGATGAAGATTTTTTTTTTAGCTTCTCTTCACTTTAATGGGTTCTGTATCGGTTGAGCATTCTAAAGCTGAGAGCTGTTACTCAGAGACAATTAAGGGCCTGGTGGACATTCTAAAGCTGGGAGAAGTTCACTCAGACTGGTTTTTCGCAATTGCCTTACCAAGTGACTTCATGAATGCCGGATTTAGTTGTGGAAATCATGTGTAATCCAGTTTTTCCTATATGTCATCATATGTAAACCACTGTGTGTACATGTACTGATTCGTGTGTGTGTGTGTGTGTGTTTAGGATCATCCCCACATTACAATTTAGGAACTGGGCAGTTTCCTACATGCAAGTGATTTCTCAAATTACTGTTTTTTTGTGTAGGTAATCAATAATTTGTGAAATTATTTTTTTTTTCTTTAACCTCATAAATCTCACCTGAGGAGGTGATTTAAAGCCATTGTGTTACTGTGATAAGCAGTCCTTTTGAATGTGCTTCTGTATGTTAAGATCTAAGATTTACTACATCATGGAGAATGACTAGAATAATAACAAGCCCATCAAGGGTGAGGGAGATTGTTGCTCTCACCATGAGGGGAAGGACACATTCGGAAGAAATGTTCATCAGGTTAAAATGGTAGCCAATGTTGTCTTGTGTTAGAAGTTAGCTTGAGGTTCTCACCACAACATTCGTAGGGATGTAACTGCTCGCCTCGAGTGGGCGTAGCGGGCCGAAATCGGCCCCGCTCACGCCTGCCAGAGACTCGCTTTGATATAAGAGTGTTTTGGATTACAAGCTCGGTTCTGGAACGAATTATGCTTGCAATCCAAGGTATTACTGTAATTCGAATCGGTGATGTGGAGCAGAAAATTTCCCAGTGCTTTATTTTTTCTGCAGAAGTTTTTCCATTTCATAAGTAGCAATGAATGAATGCCACAGTTGCAAATCCAATATTAGGCAAGCTTGGCAGTTTTAAAGTTGTAGATGACTGGTTGTCATTATTTAATGCTAAAATGCATTAGTGTCAACAGTTTTCATTTTCTTTCTTTGTTTTAAATCTAAACAATGTAAGCGAAGTATTGTCTTCAACTTTTTACAAGTATTCTAATAAAAATTCCAGTGTACTATAACATTTAAATTACATTATGTGTACTTTAATTTCCCACCTCAAATATTTCAGGTCAAACAGATGAAGTGCATTGGGACAAAAATTACCATGTGGTACTTTTTTAAAGCTTTGTTGTTTACTAAATACAAGAGAAATATCATGCTGAATTAGATTGCTCTCTAGAGCAGTCTTCCTCAGGCTGGTGCCCTCCAGATATTGTGGACCAACTCCCATCAGCCCTAGCTAGCATGACCAATGATCAGGAAACCTGGGATTTGTTGTCCAAAACATCTGGAGGGCACCAAGCTGGCGAACGCTCTAGCACAGTGTTCTCCAACCTTGGGTCCCCAGATGTTTTTGGCCTACAACTCCCAGCATGCCCCAGCCAGCATAGCTGGCCAAAAACATCTGGGGACCCAAGGTTGGAGAACACTGCTCTAGCACATCCACATTTTTAAAATGCAAACTGAAAATTTTCTGATGCAAATTTCCCTATGCAAATTAATTTGCTTAGGATTTTTTTCCAGAAATTTTCCAGAAAACCCTCATCACTTAGGGATGTGTGATGCTGGGAAATCTATTTCGTTTGGGCCTGATGGACTTCCCCAGTGTTTCCGATCTGGTAATCAGAAACAGACTGTGCTGGATTTGGGGGTGGGGGATGTGTGTGTCCAGAAATGTGCGTGAAATAGTTGTGCACATTGAGAACAAGAATCTGCGTATTTGGTCTTTTGTGCAAATGATGTCTGATCTGAATCTTTAAATTTGCATAAGTGAGTTTGCGCTGTTTTTAATATTTTATCGCATTTGTAAGTCCGTTTTGTAACCCCAGGCACAGTATATTCCCTTGGTAAATATCCTTGTCAGTTTCAGCCTCTCATTAATTGTACATAGTTAGTTTACCATACAGGCAGTCCCCGAGTTAAGAACATCCAACTTACAGACAACCCATACTTAAGAACGGACTTCTGGGTTCCCCGGCGATATGTCGTTTACGTAGAGTAAATAGTGTAGTATACTACGTAATTTGCGTAATTTACGCGATTTGCGTAAATGCCGATTTTAATATATAGAACGCTATGCTGTTTCGACTTACATACAAATTCGACTTAAAGACATTCATTCTTAAGAACGGATCTCGTTCATAACCTGGGGACTGCCTGTATTCCTTACTTCAGAAAGAATTTGTAATTGTCAATTTCATGTAGTTCTGCATTGGCATTATGGTTTCCCTCTAGGATTACATGATTTGCGCACATCAAATAGACACATTTTTAAATTATTCTTTTCAGGGTTTTTTTTTCAGCTCCCATGATTTCTGCAAATGGTGTCGTGGTTTATTTAGTCTCTCCCCTGCCCCCCCTCTTCCCACCAATATTATGTGTACAGTATCTGATTTTTTTGGGGGTAATATATTTGTTTTGTCAAATACTGTTTATTGCGTTCACTTGTTTATAATTATACTGAGGGTGGGTTTGGTTTTTTTTTAAGCAATAATTTAGGTCTGGTGGTGGGGCAGCCATCTTGAGTCAGGTCAGCCCTGCGAAAGGCTCGAATTTGCACAACTTCAAGATGTGCGCAAATTTCAGGTTTCGCAATTTACGCAAATTTCTGGGCTTTAAACCCCCCCCCCCTACTCAAATCACATACCCTCCAATTGCCCCGAATTTGCCGGGACAGTCCCACAAACACTTAAGCCATCACGACTTTTTACTTTGTTATGCAGAGTCCCAATTTGTTATGCAGAGCCACGAATTCCCCTGCCTCCTCCCGCAAGCTATTTAGCTTAGCTGCAATTTTGCCCATGGACCCTTTAAGCAGGAAGGGAACAGACCGAGGGTGTGTGTGTGCGTGTGTGTGCATTATGTGTATTATTTTAATGGCATTGTTTTAATTGAATTTTTCTTAGAAATAGCTGTGATCTTTTTTAGGCTGCAACCTTATACACACTTGGTTGGGAGTAAGTCCCATTGAACTCAATAGGACTTACTACTGAGTAGACATACATTTATGCCCCGCAGACGGGGCATTTGCAAGCCCTGTTAAGGTGGTAGAATTGTGGCCCAGACATTTTGAGTTCCATCCAATGTCATCTGAGTATTTATTTATTTATTTATTTATTATATTTATACCCCGCCTTTTTTCCTGCAAGGAACCCAAGGCAGCTTACATAATCATCATCCTCTCCATTTTATCCTCACAACAACCCTGTGAGGTAGGTTAGGCTGAGAGGCAGTGACTGGCCCAAAGTCACCCAGTGAGTTTCATGGCCGAGTGGGGACTAGAACCCGGATCTCCCGAGTCCCAGTCCAACACTGTCACCACTGCGCTACACAGGCTCTCACTTGGGTAGACTTCCACTTGGGCCACGGGACTCCCCTTTCCTTTCCTCCACCCTGCAAAACCTCCCCCCCCCCAATATCTGCTTCAGAAGGTCCTTCATCTCTCCAGAGCAGATCTGGCAGACATGCGGGGACTGCAGGTGGGAGGTGAAATCAGTTCCCCCGCCAGTGGTGCCCATCCTAGTTGGATAAAACCCATTATAACCAATCTGTCAAACAAGCAGACTCTGCTGTGTTGGATGGATTGTGGGTAGGGCCAGAAAATTAAGTAGAAATGTATCTCAGACCAACTTTTTAAACATTATACTTTTCCATTGTCTATCCTTCATGCCTCAGATAGAATTCAGGAGTTGTCACTGATTGCTAATGTTATGATTAGCTCAGTTTTGTCTCACCTTTGCTTAACCCTGCCCCTATGGAGTGCTTGGTCACTGGTTGCCAGTATGCACATAACTATGCATGCATGAGTCCCATTTATTTCATTGTGATTTATGAATAAGTAACTGTGTACAAGATGCATCTAATGAAGTGGGTTCTAGTCTGGGAAAGGTTATGCTACAATAAATCTGTTAGTCCTTAAGTTGTAACAAGACTCTGTGTTGCGTATGTGCAAAATGACAGCCATGGAATTTACCGTATTTTCCCATGTATAAGACGCCCCCATGTATAAGACGCCCCCCACTGGGCAGTTTCGCAACCGCACAGTTCTCTCCTCAGCTTACTTCCGTGTATAAGACGACCCTCAATTTTTAGTCTAACAATTTTAGGAAAAAGCATAGTCTTATACATGGAAAAATACTGTAATTGTTCAGTGTGGTAATTACTTTGTATTTTATGTATATGCTTATCACTTAATCAGAAAACATTACTTTTGTTTTTTAACATTGCTTTACAGGACCCTTCAAACCAAAAATGTGGACGCAAGAAGACAGTGTCCTTCAGCAGCATGCCATCAGAGAAGAAAATAAGTAGCGCAAGTGACTGCATCAGCTTCATGCAGGCTGGTTGTGAACTGAAGAAAGTCCGGCCAAACTCCCGAATTTATAATCGATTTTTTACTCTTGACCCTGACTTGCAAGCACTTCGCTGGGAACCATCTAAGAAGGATCCTGACAAGGCTAAGCTGGATGTTTCTGCTGTAAAAGAGATACGACTAGGGAAAAACACGGAAACGTTCAGGAACAATGGGCTTGCAGATCAGATCTCTGAAGACTGTGCCTTTTCCATAATTCATGGGGAGAATTATGACTCTCTGGACCTAGTTGCCAATTCAGCAGACGTGGCCAATATTTGGGTATCAGGTTTGCGGTACCTAGTTTCCCGTACCAAGCAAAGTCTGGATTTGATAGAAGGCAATCAGAATACTCCACGGTTTGCATGGCTTAGGTCTGTGTTTGAGGACGCAGATATTGATGGTAATGGGATCATGTTGGAAGACACAGCTGTAGAATTAATAAAACAGCTGAATCCTGCCTTAAAGGAGTCAAAGATCAGGTTGAAATTTAAGGAAATCCAGAAGAGCAAAGAGAAACTAACGACGCGTGTCACAGAAGAGGAATTTTGTGAAGCATACACTGAGCTTTGCACTAGACCTGAAGTTTATTTTTTGCTAGTGCAGATATCTAAAAACAAAGAATATTTAGATGCCAATGACCTCATGCTTTTTTTAGAAGCTGAGCAAGGGGTCACACATATAACTGAAGAACTGTGTCTTGATATTATTCGTAAGTATGAATTTTCGGAGGAAGGGAGGTTGAAGGGTTTCCTTGCAATTGATGGATTTACTCAATATTTGTTGTCCCCAGAATGTGATATTTTTGACCCCACACATAAAACGGTTGTTCAAGACATGACCCAGCCTTTATCACATTATTATATCAATTCATCTCACAATACCTACCTAATAGAAGACCAGGTCCGGGGCCCAGCAGATATCAATGGTTATGTCAGAGCATTGAAGATGAGCTGCAGAAGTATTGAACTAGATGTTTGTGATGGTCCAGATAAGGAACCCATAATCTGCAACCGCAACAGCATGACATCACCTCTGTCTTTTCAATGTGTCATTGAGGTGATCAACAAATTGGCCTTTGTTTCTTCAGAGTACCCTCTTATTCTCTGCTTGGGAAACCACTGCTCCATACAGCAGCAGAAGGTCATGGTTGAACAGATGAAGAAGACTTTTGGAACCAAGCTCTACACAGATACACCGCTACCATCAGAAGCGTACCTCCCATCTCCAGAGAAACTGAAAATGAAGATCATCATCAAAGGGAAGAAACTGCCTTATGGTGAGGATTTATTGGAGGGAGAAGTCAGTGATGAAGATGAAGAAGCTGAAATATCTCGAAGAATGTCTGAAGAATATTTTGCAGAACCAAGGATGTCTTGGTTATGCAAGGAACTGTCTGATCTTGTATCTATATGTAAATCTATCAAGTTTGCAGATTTTGAGACCTCTTTGAAAAATCAGAACTATTGGGAAATCTGTTCCTTCAGTGAAGCAGAGGCCAGTAGAATTGCAAATGAGTGTCCAGAGAACTTTGTAAATTATAATAAGAAATTTCTGTCTCGAATATACCCTAGTGCCATGAGAATAGATTCCAGTAACTTAAACCCACAAGATTTTTGGAACTGTGGCTGCCAGGTAGTGGCAATGAATTATCAAACGCCGGGGCCGATGATGGATTTACATACGGGCTGGTTTTTACAAAATGGGGTGTGTGGTTATGTCCTTAGACCTTCCGTTATGCGAGAAGAGGTTTCTTACTTCAGTGCAAATACAAAAGGCATAGTTCCAGGGGCCTCTCCTCAAGTCCTACATGTTAAAATCATCAGCGGTCAGAACTTTCCAAAGCCCAAAGGAGCCTGTGCCAAAGGCGACGTCATAGATCCTTACGTTTGTCTAGAAATCCATGGGATCCCCGCAGACTGTACAGAACAGAGAACTAAAACTGTTCAGCAGAACAGTGATAACCCCATTTTTGATGAGAGCTTTGAATTTGAGATCAATCTACCTGAGCTTGCTATGATCCGTTTTGTTGTGTTGGATGACGATTATATTGGCGACGAGTTCATAGGTCAATGTGCCATCCCTCTAGAATGTTTACAGCCGGGCTATCGACACATACCTCTGCGCTCCTTCGTTGGAGACTTCATGGAGCATGTTACGCTTTTTGTGCACATTGCGATAACAAACCGAAGTGGTGGAGGGAAAGCCCAAAAGCGCAGTCTGACTGCAAGAATAGGGATGAAAACTAGAGATTATACGATGCTGAGGAACACAAGCATTAAGATTATAGATGACATCTTCAAACTAGCAGTACACCCTTTAACAGAGGCAACTGACATGAGGGAGAACATGCAGGTAACAAAACATTTGACTTCCTTTTTTCCTTTGTATTTGAGACCTTGATTTAACAAACCATTAAGCTTAATAGAATTTCTAATGAAACAGTTCATGCAC
Organism: Shinisaurus crocodilurus; assembly: GCA_021292165.1. Lineage (NCBI taxonomy): Eukaryota > Metazoa > Chordata > Lepidosauria > Squamata > Shinisauridae > Shinisaurus > Shinisaurus crocodilurus. The sequence continues at coordinate 132,326,285 of CM037876.1, read as the reverse complement.
TTTTAAAAAGGTGGTCCTCTACAGGTGATGGGGCAATGGGATCACACACATGGTCCACACTGCATGTCCATCATCATGTGCGCATTTGTACAAGCCATGCATTTGTATATGCCCAGTCCCTATGATCCTCCCACCACCACCCCACTTTGTGGGAAGAAGGACCGCAGGAATCAGATGCAAGTGCCTACAAATGCATGTGTGTACGCATTGGATGACACATGAGTTCGTATATACAGTGTGTGTAAGGGTCTGTGTTTGTTGCACAGGCCTGATGATCCAGCCCAATATCAAATGCATGCCAGAGTCCACTATGGTCCCTGAACACTAAGATTAGAATGCCTTTAGAGGCGTCAGACAATATTCTTTATTTATGTGGTATAAAATGTTAACTTGTTGTAGGACATTCGTATTTGCATAATAATAAACATCACTAGCTTTGTAAAGTCTCATGAAATAAATGTTTAGGCTGCAAACCTCTACACACTTACCTGGGAGTAAGTTATCATTATCATTATCATTATTACTACTACTACTACTACTACTACTACTACTAATAATAATAATTTATTAATTTATTAATTTATTAATTTATTAATTTATTACATTTATATCCTGCCTTTTTTCCTCTTACAAGGAACTCAAGGCAGCTTACATGGTGGTCCTCTCCATTTTATTCTCCCAACAGCCCTGTGAGGTAGGTTAGAGTCCGTGACTGGCCCAAAGTCACCCAGTGAGCTTCATGGCTGAGTGGGGACTAGAACCTGGATCTCCCAAGTCCCAGTACAACACTCTAACCACTACGGCACATTGGCATTGAACCCAGTGGGGCTTACTTCTGACAGATACAGGACAGATACAGGATTGCGCTGTTAAACTTCTCTGAACCCTTAGCTTCTTCCAGAGCCAACTCCCTTTTACAGAAGTATTTGCAGTTCCCCATAAATTAATTTGTTATACAAACCTTCCCTCCACCTGGCATCCTTCATTTCAAGTAGTTAAGGACCAGGGATTGAGTGGAGGAGGTGGATATTTTCCCATCAAGTTAAAGGGTATGTTAAAGGTCATACATTCAGTTACAGACACCAAACAGTGTTATCCCCATCGCAGCGTGCAAGCAACTGTTTAGAAAATTTAGATCTTGCTACTTAAACATCTTAAAGACAGATTACAATTAACACACAAATGAAGTTGCAATATGTGCATTTAGATGGCAGCACTCTATTAATGTTGCAGTAAGATGGAGATGGCAGCTGATTTACTGATTTGTAAAACTGGCGTTTTTCTGAGTTCCTCTTGGGAAATGGTTGGCTAATGTGCTTGTACAAAGGCCAACCATAAACAAGAAATAAATGTTAACATTGCCAAATGACGGCGACTTGCTTCTTCCACTTTTATACACTATAATCAGTTTTGTACTCACAGATGTTCCATTCGTTTTCTGTCCCACTTGAATTATAATTATATGCAGGAAAGTGCAGGCTCAGTGCCAATTTGTATAGTTTTGGACTGATGCAATTCAGGTGGCCTTCTCAGTGCCAAAGTCTGTAACGGAATTTTGTACTCTTTCCAAATTCACTACTGCTGAACTTGTTGTGATGAGCAACAAAATGGTGCATGGCAGCTGAAGAGAGTTAGATAATGGTTAAGACTTGTATTAGATAATGGTTTATTTCAGAATTCTTCAATTCTCATGTATACTGCTAACTAGGGAAGGCCCGTACCACCTGTGACCTGCCAAGCTAAACGCACAGACCATCAGGTGTGACCTACCAACCACTTGACGGTGCCCCTGCTTTTGCAGTGCCTGGCAGATTGCAAAAACAAGGGGCTTCATTGAGCCCCTGGTGGATTGCCCTGGTGCTGTGTTTCGCTTGATGGGTCACAATAACAAATGTGAATAGTTGATTGATTACTAAAACTCCAGTCATGATCACATCTGTCTAAGTCTGCAAACATTCATGTATTATGGAGCCGAATACAGTTGCCTTGATCTTGTAAAAGAGATGCCCCCCCTTCCACAAACCATCTGGTGGTTTCCCGGCTTTTGTGCACCCCCCCCCCCCATTCTTAAAGGTTGGGATGCCTCTCCTAAGGCTTAGTTACTGGCTCTAAGCTACAAAATGCTGGTATTTTTGCTGTTTTTGTCCCACCCTTTTGCTCCACCCCCTTTGCCACCCACCACTGGAATGTGGCCCCCGAGAGCTTTTCCAAAATGAAATTCGGCCCTTGGGTTGAAAGTGGTTCAACATTCCCGCTTTAGGGTGGGAAATTGCATGTTCGGGTGGAAGGCCTATCTCACATGGGACATGATCCATGTGGTGGAGCAGAGGTGTTGCATCTCTACTTCCGCCATGCTGTTTCAGTGCTGTCAAGGCTCAGTGTATAAAATGGAACAGATAGAGAGAGTGGGGTGGGCATAACGTTTTTACCCAAGTAAGGTAAGACTAAATGTTTGCAAGAGCTCCCTGCGGGGAACAGATTACTCTATAGCAGGGGTGGGCAACTGCCGACTTGTGGCCCCCAGATGTTTCTGCCTACAACTCCCATCAGCCAATGGTGAGGTGTGATGGGAGTTGTTGTCCATAACATCTGGAGGGGTACAAGTTGCCCACCCTTGCTCTTTAGGCTTGTAAGGGGCTGGTTTTCCATAGTATGTATCCCAGGTTTCTTTAATGCCTGGTTAGACAGAAAAATGGTTCTGGTGGTGTCAGCAATTACTTGGTTTGACATCTAACCCATACAATTATGAGAAACTGTGATAAACAGGTAGCAGTCAGAGAATGCAGTAGCGCTACCCTTACAGTAGGATGTTGCACCCTGCATTGTTAAATCTTCAGCCCTTAACTGTAGGCTAAAAATACTGGTTAAAGATACTGAGCATACCATTATTTCCCCTTTAGTGAGACTGTGAATATATTCTGGCTCTACTTTCGAGTACTTCAAGAAAATCTGGCAGATAACATGCTATTTTTGGATTAAAAGAAAACACACCGAAATATTCTTAGGCTCCTAAAAGAGGACACATTACTGTAAGACGCAGTTCTCTTTAAAAATGTTCAGTGCTGTCAGAAGTAAAATATAATAGATCTCAGTATGAGATCTCTCAAAATACATTCTCTCTACAAGCATTCATTCCTAAAATCCCCAAGCAGGACTGCTGTTAGCATCCAGCACAGCAGGGCAGCCAGGGGACCCCAGAGGGCCCACCACTGATGATGCTGCTGGTTTCCTTTTTTAAAATTACGGTACATTTTTTAAAAAAAGACCTGCTGCTCTAAAGAAAAGTGTTGGGTGCCATGGCTGCAGCTGCCCTCAGTTTTCCCAGAATGCCTCTGGGCCCTGATGTAGATACAATAGGGCAAATCCACATCCATGACAGCAAAGGTCTCCAACCTTTTTGGGCCTGTGCACACATTTGGACTTTTGAGAAAGTTTTGTGCACAGTGTCACAAAATGGCTGCAGTGGGGATGTGCGAGCAATCACAGAATTAACTGCTGCAACAGAATACCTATTTCATAGAAAAGTAAAGTTTACCAGGGGGGCATGGGGGGGCAGAGGGCACCTTGCCCACGGCCCCCTCAAACCTGGCACCAACCCTGTCCTTAAGGACTATGTCACAACATTGTCACATATTATATGGATGTAACGGTTGCACTTCCATGTTTCTAGGGCTCATGAGGCAGCAGTATTGTAAAGTGGGTGGATTGGCCCTATTGGGTCGAAAGTTGCACAAAGCCCTCACCATGGGGAAGTGTTTTCGGCTGCAGTGATGCCCCCTGCATGAGTAAACTGCTGAGAGATTTCAAAGTATGAGATGCCGACAGACAGTAGCTGCATCAGTGTTCTAAATCTATTCGAATCACCTGGAAATCAAGGTCATACCAGGTCAGGAGTAGTAAATCGATGTAGCGAGATCACATTAGATTGCCCCGGCCAATGTACTAGTTCTGGTGTCCATTTTCTGGTCGGTGGACTGGATGTGCTTAGCCAAAGTCACGCTGAAATTCCCAACCTTGTCATTCCAACCTAGCTACGCATAGTTCTATAAAATAAACTGGGATGATACTGTGAAGTATGGATAAACTGATGCTTCCCCCCCCCACCTTCCCCTCAACAGAATGCAATTCTGTCTGTGAAAGAGCTGTGTGGCCTCCCACCAATTACCAGTTTGAAGCAGTGCATTTTGACCTTGTCCTCACGGCTTGTGAACAGCGACAATGTCCCCTCAGTAGCCCTGTGTATAAAAGACAGCTTTCCGTACCTGGAACCACTGGGGACCCTTACTGACGTGCAGAAGAAGGTTCTAGCTGCGTACGACCAGGTATGAGCTTGTTTATACATATTTGGGGATTGTTGGCGGGTGGGGTTATATATATATATATATATATATATAGGGAAGAATATTGGAATTCTGAAGGAGTGAGCAGCCCGCCTTCAGGATTGGCTTTACTCCTTGTGTTTCCCCAAAGTCCTGGAGGAGGAGGAGGAGGAGGAGGAGGAGGAGGAGGAGGAATTGCCACATACAGACTTAACATCAGCACCTTTTAAGAGTATCAATACCAGTAGAAAGAGCGAGGGAGACAGAAGCAGGCTGAGAGAACATCAGGGCCTACTCCAGTTGGACTGCCCCCCCGCCCCGCCCCGCCCCGCCCAGAAGATGAGAGGCGAAGCAGGGCCATTCCACCAGCCCAGCTGAAAATCTACTTAATTTCCCCCCCTCTTCCCTCCCCGTCCCATTTTCCTTGTGTGTGGTGTCTTTTTTAGATTGTAAGCCTGTGGGCAGGGACTGTCTTTTTTAATGGATTATTATGTAAGCAGCTCTGGAAGCCTTTTTGTGGCTATGGAATGGGATTTAAAAAAAACCTTAAATAAATCAATACAACCTTGCTTATTGTGGCAGCATCTGCCTTGCCCAAGTAGCATAGAGTAGCCCCTGACAACCTTGAGTCTATTCCATTAACTGTCCTCCTGACAACTTTAATAGCTGGGATGGGGAACCTCAGGCCCCCCTCCCCCCCCCGTGTGTGTGTGTGTGTGTGTGTGTTTTGCCTGTTTTATATTGTTTTTATTTTGTTTTGGTGTTAGCTGGTTTATTTCACTTGGGTTTTTTTTAGTTCTTGGGTGTGCGTGTGTGTGTGTGTGTGTTTTGCCTTAAGTTTTTGGTTTGTTGGGTGTTTTGGCTGTGTGTTTCTCTGAGCATCGCCTCTTTGCCTTCTGGCAAATGGGTATTTTGTTGTGTTTCGTGTGTGTCGGGGGAAATAGGTGATTTGGCATTTGAGGTTTGGATCCACGTCTTCCTTTTACTCAGTTTCTTGGGCAAGTTACATGTCTCTGAGCCTCATCAATTTGCCTTCTGTGAAATGGGTGTTGGAGCAGAAGACTGTGGGTTCAAAAGATTGCATTTGTGTTTTGGAGCTCAGCCCCACCTCTGTCTTGTATTCAGGCCCTTGGACAAGTTACTTTTCTTTTAGCCTCACAAGTTTGCCTTCTGGGAAATAGTTGTTTTATGGCTCTTCATGCCCACGATGGCAGCCATTTTGTGAGAGAGCACGCCACAACACCCTTTCAAAATTTGAGATGTGCCTACCAGCTCAAAAAAACCCTTTTTAAAGTGCTTTAACACCCTTTAAAGTAAGTGGTCCAGGTGACTTTCTCCATGATCCTATGCATTTTTACTCAGAAGCAAGCTCCATTTTATTCAGTGGGGTTCAGTGGTACAGCTAGGTAATTTTAGACCCTGGGCTTAATTAATTATTTATTTTGTTACATCTATATCCCACCTTTTTTCCTCTTTCGAGGAGCCCAAAGCGGATCACATGATCCTCCTCCTCTCCATTTTATCCTCACAACAAACCTGTGAGGTAGGTTAGGCTGAGAGCCTGTGACTGGCCCAAAGTCACCCAGGGAGCTTCATGCCTGAGTGGGGACTAGAACCTGGATCACTCGAGTCCCAGCCCAAAACTCTTACCTCTACGCCACACTGGCTCCATTAATGGTCTTATGTGGAGGGTGCGGGCGTGCTTTAGATGACTGTGTGTATTACTTCAGTTGTGAAGCACACAGCGGCCATTTATCTACCACCCATTTAACTGCCATGCCATGCTTTAAAACTGCTTCTACATTCCTGATAGGGTAGAGCAAAACAACAACAGCAGCAAAAACTGTATGTCAACCCTGATTTTAAAAAAAGAATAAGAAATTATCTGAGCATGTACAGTTCCACATTTTAAACTCACTTAAATCATAGCACCATTCTATGACTACAGAAATAGAGTTTGCCAGCCCAGGTGTTGACCTTCTTTGCCACTGTCCCTATCACCCACTGCTCTCTGGGTGGTCATTTGAAGGGCCTCCAAGGCTGTGGGGCCCTAGACTTCGGCCCTGAGGTCTAGCCCCAGCTGCACTACTGATGGGGGTTGCTGCCTTGAAAATATGCCTAGTGATGCAATCCTAAGCATGTTTACTCTTGAAAATAAATCTCACCAATCATCATTGGCTTCTGAGCAAACATCATTTGGATTGGACTGCAGGTCTAATTTTTTTTAAGGGTGTGATTAATTTCTCATTAAACTCACTAATATTCTTTCTGAGTTCTTGGGATTTGCCTGTCTGTCTCTATTTCTCTCTGTGTGTGTGTGTATGTGTGTGCAAGAGAGAGAGAGAGAGAGAGAGAGAGAGAGAGAGAGAGCGAAAGTGAGAGAGAAGTCAAGAGTGGAAGAGAGAGTAGTCATGTGAATATGTTTTTGAAGGATTTTTTTGTGTGCCAGTGTGCTTAAAGCTCAGATGTTTCACACAAAGCAGATGCAATGGTCTTTTAAAACAATGAACTGCCTGTTGTGTTTGTTGGGTTTATCCGTTGTCAACATATATGCCAGACCAGCCTCCCCCAACCCGGTGCTCTCCAGATGTGTTGAACTACAACTCCTGTCATCCCCTTGTAGTCCAACACATCTGGGGGGGGCACCAGCTTTTGGCACCAGCTTTTAGACAAGGGGCATTTGTTTGGTGCTTGTTTTAGTTTCTCTGGACAATTGCTTCCAGCGCCACCAATGGTTGCCACTGCTACTTTTAAAACTTGATGTACAAGCCACTTGTCAAAATGCTTGAATTTAAGCTGGGATGCTCATTGGGATGCCTCATCATGAAATCCATGTTATGATTATATAACAAAAGGCACTTCCACTCCAGGGAGCGTGCTTAAACATAAAACTAGAGTTGGAGGTATTCTGATTGGAAAGCACACAGATATACAAGCAGTCCCAGTCAGAGAGAATGGGATGGATCCAGACTTAGTCAGAGTAGACCCATTGAAATCAATGAGATTTCAGTTAGACATGACTAACTTAAATCCCATTGATTTCAGTGGATCTACTCTACTAACGTACATCCCATTGATCAATAGTGCCAATTGGCTGTGACCGGGAGTAGGGGTTTAGTCCCCTGAATTCCTTCTCCCCCCCCAAACAACTGATGAGTAGCATCGCACAGTTTCTAATTTAAGGTAAGCAGGTGCCGTAGCTCAGTTTAGGCCTTTATGTGCACACCTAAAAATGTAACATTGAAGCAGCCTTGAATTAGAATATGTGTCTTTCTTGGTAGAGTTTGCACAATTTCCATCATAGTGTCATCCCTGGTTCTGTTCACACAAGTGTTTGAAAGAAATGTCCCCTACTCCTGGCTGCTGGGTGAGGCGGGCTTAGAAACATAGCCATATCTAAAATACTGCCTTATAAAAATATAGTCTTATCTATTCCTTGGGTCAAATGTTCCTTTCCATAAAAGTAAATGACGGGGGGGATCTGGATTGGGAGCATAGCATATGAGGAGGGGAGGCTTAATTGTTCCCAGCTGCATCACCCCCAAATCACCCCGTTTGTGCTGCAGTTAGTGATTGTAAAGAAACTCCCATTGGTGCCAATAGGAGTGTCTGTTTTTTAAACATGAAGGGGCAATTTTCACAGAGTGGAGCACGGCTGGGGAAGAGAAGGATTAGACCTCCTCTCTGAGCCCCCTATCTGTATTGCCACCCACACTACCTTTTAAGTAAAGAAAGACCCCATGCGGAGCTGCACACTATGTATTAAAGGTAGCACACTTCTCATCTTTAGTCCAGCATGTTGTTAAGTAAAATACAAACCTAGACTAGAAAGGTGAAGAGGTGTATTCCCAGGGGTAGGTGGATTGTAAACAATGTATTTTTGAAATCAGATTCCAGATTTAATATAAATACATTATTTTATATTTTTATAAAATTATTTCATTTTAAATTTAGCATGCCTTAATGTATTCTCTAACCTTTTATAAGTTCTTATCTGCCAAGTATATATGCATGCATTGAAGCACAGGTTGCAGAGTTATAGAATAATGCAGTATGTCCACAGCAGAAGCAAACAGTGTCAATGGAAGGTGTGGGCCTTGTGCAGCCCCTTGCACGCACAGAAGAGCTTATTCACGAACCCACAATGGGGAAGGAAAGAGTAGATCTAGAAATCTTCAGTTTGCACATATAGCTCAGCATGGGATTATCACAAAGCGGGGCGGCCTCACACTCATCCACCTCCTCAGCCTCTCCAGTACAGTGGGAAACTGCATAGCCTGAGGAACTGAGGTTCATATGAACCCAGATTCACTCCATTTGAAGACAGTGGACTCAAGCTAGCGGGAAAATGAAATGAAAATGAGTGGGCAGCAGAAGGCAGCCTTTCCCAACCGTTCAGCCTCTGGGCCTCCTGAGCAGAACAAGTTTCTCCTCTCACTGGGCTGGTCTGCACAATCAAGCAGCCCACCGTGGCTTAGTTAAGCCCAAACACCCTGCAGCCCACACATATGTAAGCCACAGTGGGCTGCGGCACACAAGGTGTGCCCTTTTGAATATTCAACCCACAACTGCGGCTTGTTGTGTCGTCCAGACCTGGTGAGTTGTTGGCCCGGTTAACAAACCACCCACAACCCTAAAACAGCCCCCGGGTTCTAGGTGGCTTGTTGAGAGCCAGTGTGGTGTAGTGGTGAGAGTGTTGGACTGGGACTCGGGAGATCCGGGTTCTAGTCCCCGCTCAGCCATGAAACTCACTGGGTGACTTTGGGCCAGTCACTGACTCTCAGCCTAACCTACCTCACAGGGTTGTTGTGAGGATAAAATGGAGAGGAGGAGGAGGATTACTATGTAAGCCACCTTGGGTTCCTTGCAGGAAAAAAGGCGGGGTATAAATCTAATAAATAAATAAATAAATAAAAAGTACATTTCCCCAGCATTCAAAGTGTATTTTTTAAAATAATCTTGTAAAAGTGGTTTCTAAAAAAGCCCAGATAGCACAGGTTAGTTTTATGCTTGCTGGAATGTCTTTGTATGGAATGTGATTGAACAAGACTCATGGGTGCCTTTGGATATTTTCCCTTGCATTTTCAAGCAATAAACTGCCCCCCTCTTCCCAATAACTGCACCATTTTGTAAACTCCTTTTAGACATTTTTACCTCCTTAAAAAAATAATATGGGAGGTCTTATATGCTCCCCACTCTGCCAACCCAGTATTGAACAGCCACTCAACTTTTATTTTTTTGAAATGACAAAGTGCAGCAAGGCCCATCCCCCTCCTCCCATAAACCATAAAAATATATCTATGATTAATTCTTTGGAGGCTGTGCACTCCCATTCTTCACTGTCCCTGTTTTTAAAAGAGGGCTAGGTGGAAACAGCAGCTTGGAAACCATACTACTAGGAAATTGTAGGGCCAGGCATGCTAATGAAGCTCTGCCTTCAAGCCAGATCCTTTCCTTGAAGAGTGTCTTTGGCAAAGATTCGCTTGGAATGCACTATTATTTTATGCTGCTCCTCCCTCCTCACTGGATGTCTAACTTTGGGATCTCCAACGCCTACTTTCTCCTCCCCCTCCTCTTCACTCTGGGTTGGCGTTCCCAATACCCATGGTTTCAGAAGGGCCTGTTGGACTATCAGCACCATTCCCACTGATCTCCTGCTGCTGTGGCCTTGAGGCCTCAGCCACCTCTGCCACCTCTTCCTCCTGAGTCAGAATCAAATCCCAGATTTTCTTGAGGCGCCTCTGCAGAGGTGCTGGGTTTAACTCATATCGGTGGTGCTAGATGAAGAATTTGAGAGCATCATGCATACAATAAGATGCAGTAGCTTGCTGGATACGATGGAGATTTACTTGGAAGTCCTACTGATTTGGATGAAACAAATTCCAAAGTGAGGGCTACACCCCATATCACACGAGTGAACTTTCCCTTGTGGAATGGGACTGCTCCTTGCCCTCTGCACACACTCCCGCACACCCCTCAGATCTGCTCCAGAGTGTCGCCGAGCCCTCCAGAACAGATTTGGAGGGTGTGTATCGGGACTGCAGGAGGGAGGTGGCATCTGTTCCACCAGTGGTTCCACTGACACAGGAATAGCATTGGTTGCAACCCTAAATGTGCAACCTGAGGCACAACTTGGTTTGCTCATTTGGAAACACCCAAAATATTGACAGCCTTAAGCTTGTAACTGTCTTCTGCCACTATTTCCTACTGATGCCGTATCTTGTATTTCCTCCTGACTGTCAAGATCATGTCTCTCTGACATAAAGCAGATGTCGGATTGAATTCCCTCCGTCATCTCTCATTTATTTTGTTATAGAATGGGGAACGTTTTACAGGAATTAATGAACCAGGTCTTTTCAACTTGCGGGGTTAGGTTGTATAAAAGGGATTCTAGCCTGAGAGAAAGAGACGGTAAGAGCAACCTTTCCTTGTTTTATTTTCCCTGGCAGATGATTCAAGAGAGCAAATTTCTTATCGAGACGGCAGACACTGTTTATGACAAGATCGTTCAGTGCCAGAAAGCAGGTAACCCTCTTTAATTGTCAATTATGGTAAAGGGACTTTCTGGGTGATACTCATCCCAAATCTTTTTCTGTGCTAACCATGGCCCCCCCAAAAGCATTAGCAGCTCAGTATTCCACTGAGCTGCGGGGGGCAGGAGGATGGCTGTGCTGTGGGGAGATTCATAGCACACACACCCCACCCTTAAACAGGGGAGATATGGGCTGTAATGCTGGAGAGGGCGAGTGCACAGGATTCGAGGAGCTAGGTTTTAAAAGAGTTGGAAGAGGGAATTGTTCAGAAAATGGCAGGCCAGTTTTCCCCTTCTTACAAGGGGTCACAACTGTACCTTCACCCAAAATGCTGCCGTGGTCCTGGAGCAAAACCTCTGAAATGGTTTTAAAATAGATAGAAGGGAAAGGGGCTGTAGCTCCGTGGCAGAGTGCCTGCTTTGCATGGAAAGGGTCCCAGGTTCAATCCCCAGCATCTCCAGACAGGGAAAGACTCCTGCCTGAAACCCAGGAGAGCCACTGCCAATCAGCGTAGACACAGGACCGAGCTAGATGAACCAATGGCCTGACTCAGTATAAGGCAGCTTTCTGTGTTCCTTTAAAAATATACAGTAATACCTTGGATTGCAAGTAACTTGGTTTGAGAGCGTTTTGCAAGACAAGCAAATTTTTAAATATTTATTTAAAAAAAATTGACTTGATATACAAGCGACGTCTTGCAATGCAAGTACTGTAGTACGGCTTAAATTAAAAATCTCTGTACAAATTTTTTTGGGGGGATTTCGTTTTGATATAAGAGTGTTTTGGATTACAAGCACATTTCCGGAACGAATTATGCTCTCAATCCAAGGCATGACTGTAAAGCAGTACGCTTCAAGACATTCTCGCAATTGCATGAGGGTTGTGCTCCTCGTGCCTAGGCACTACCCTATTTATTTTATCCATTCATTCATTCAGGAAATTTTTGGGCCATCCTTTAGCATAAGCTCTCAGGGTGGCTTACAGCTAAAAAAATGAATAAAACACTACAATTGGTGCCTATGATATGTGTGCACCCACATTTTACACATCAATCTCAATAAACCCACTAATGGGTTGGTAAGGAGTGGGATTACATATTCCCAGTGGCAAAATATTGTATTTCTCTGCAACTGAAGGGACATCTCTAATTGATGTCTTCACGACCGCTATGAAAGTTACTCAGTTTGTGCACTGTTTAACTAAAGCAAAGCCCTTTTTCAAGGATACGCTTAGCTCTTTCTCAGTGAAATCAATGAGACTTGGAGGTGCTTTGCTATGGCTGGGTTGTTCTTAAATAAACTAATTGTCTGGAAAAGTACCAGATCTTATGATAACCGAAGGTATATTAATAAAATAACATACTAGCACCTGTAAGTGGGTAGCGTTGGGATGAATTTTGCCAGATATGGGTGCATTGGATTTGTAAATGAATGTGATGTTTTGTCTGCATACTGTAAATGGAAGGGGTTACACTGGCTGCATTCACATGTCATGCTAAGCCTGGTTTAGCCCAATGTGCATGAGCTGCAGTGAGCATTGGGCTTTCATGCTCCCCCCGCCCCCAGCCCTGTGCAGCTAGGATGAAGGCTTCAAAAGCTTTCACTCCTGCATTTAGTTAACCATGGTTAACTGTGTTGTCTGGATCCAGAATTCTGGGTAACACTAACTGTGGTTAGTTTCAACAAGGCATCTTCAGAAACCACATTTTAAAGTTGGCTTTGTTTGTTTGTTTGTACCTGACCATAGTTAGTATTAACCGTACTTTGTTGTGCCAGACAACCCAGTTAACTAAAACTGAAAATAAAAGCTTCTGATGTCATCCTCCAGGCCATGTGAAAGAAAGAGAGGGGAAAGGGGAGGCACATGATGCCAAGGTTCAGTGTGACTCATTCTTGCTTGTATACTTTGCACTAAACTGTGGTGTAGCATACATGTGAATGTGGCCAAAGTGAGGCTTTTAATAGATCCTCTGCTAGGAAGCGTCATACATCTGAGTCTGACACATGATATTCTTTCTGGAAGGGGTGACTTGTGTGACTATGGCTTAGATTAAGCCCCCTGTTTTGCACAGGCAGAAGCTCCACTTGTGCATTGCAAGGCAGGTCATTGATTTCTCCCCTCCTCCCAGTTAGTTTTTTTTTTTTTTTTTTTTTTTTGCTCTGGTTGGAGCAGCTTTTGGGAGGGCGGGCTAATTTTTGGCCCACCCACCCTGCCAGTGCTTCTGCTCATAGAAGCAGGGCTTTAAATCTAAGCTCCTGTGTTATAATGAACTGTTAATTTGTCCTCCCAAAATAAACTTCCATGGCTATGTTGCCAGTTTAGAAATTCCACTACAACACACTAAGGCAGTGATGGCGAACCTTTTTGAGCCCGAGTGCCCAAACTGCAACACAAAACCAACTTATTTATTTCAAAGTGCCAACACTGCAATTAAACCTGAATACCGAGGTTTTAGTTTTAGAAAAACAACTCATACAGTTGTCCGAACTAATTAACATCTTTTGTCTTAAAAGAAAAACACAATAGCAGAGCTTTCAATGATACAAACAGTTTTTTGTTGGGAAAAAAAATCAACTCAAAAAATTATTATAGTACTACATTGTACACATAGCCTGAAGGGAATTTATACAAACTTTTTAAATAATTAGGCACATGTATTTTTGGATAAGCGATTCTCAACTTGTAATATGATTATATGCCAGACTGAAATTGTATGGGGCAAGCTTTACCCTGGGTCCTTTCCCTGCTTCTACAGGTGTCGGATTAGTAAAAGTAAAAGTCAGCCTGTACTAGGATGAGCAAGATAAACACAAGAAAACTAAACGTGCTTAACACATTTTAAACACTTTATGTCTTGGACTGCAAACACTGCATTAGGTAAAAGTTTGCATTGGGCATGCTTTTGCACAATTAATGTGATTTTTGATATTGCATGCATGCTGATAATTTGTCAAACTTGGCTCATACTCCATTAGTTTGAGAGCAACACATGCAGCACTCAGGTCAACTGTTAGGGCTTTACATCCAAGCCATGCTCTGCATCATTCTTCAAAATCTTTTAAATGTGATAACAATGTAGAAAAGAATTCTGTGACAGGAATTCTAGAATAAAATCATTCTTTTCCACACTGTGAGAAAGAACAAAATCATTAGTGTTTTGCAGAAGGGGACAGTCTTTTCGCGATCTGGTGAGCAATGGCTCGAGTGCCCACAGAGAGGTCCCTGCGTGCCAGCTGTGGCACCCGTGCCATGGGTTCGCCATCACTGCACTAAGGGCACCATCCTGTGCACGTGGGGAATTTTTTCCTGTCTAAACTACTCCCACCTTGCCCCAGGCAGCATGCTGGCTGCGGAATGCTGGGAGCTGTAGGACTTTTTTTCTGTCTAAACGTGCTGAGGATTGCACACTTAATTACTTTAATGAGATTTCATTAAAAGGCACTACAAGATGAGATGTGCAGATAATAATATTGTACAGTAGCTTATCGAATCTGATCCCAAAGTGTAGTAATGACTGAAGTCCCAATTCACTAAAGTGCTTAAACTTGAAATGAGCTAGAAGAGGTCTTATAATTGTAAATCATCCTATTCATATCACAATGCCTCACTCAGTTTCAGTTTAAAGTTTACTGTCAAAGCCATTGGTCGTCACAAGCAGAAATAAAACAAGTTTCAGTGGCTGTGGACTGTAACAGCAGATTTCATACATATGAAAATCATTAGGATAAAACCAGCTTATTCAGATGGTAAATAGATCCCTGTTGGAAGCCAACAGTTAAAATGACACCAAATAAAATCATTTGTCCAGATGGCAATTCATCACATGAGCATCATTAAAATTCTGATGTAGCTTGGCCAATGCTAGAGCAAAAGAAGCTACCTTTTTCATAACCCATTTATTATAATTTGAAAACAGGAACTCTGTTATTTGGCAAGACTGACAGATGGGTAACAGTTGAGATAAACATACTTCTAAGGGAGGCTGGTGATGACTCCTATTTTGGTGGGATTCCTTTTCCATTGCAGGTTTTTCAGCTTTTATTTGGAGCTTCATAGGAGCTATCCATGGTGCTCCATTTTGGGAATGGATAGCTCCCATGAAGCTCCAAATAAAACCTTCAATGGAAAAAGAGCCCCACTGAAACAGGAGTCACCCGCCTCTCCTGCGTACTTCATGTCTTTTCAGTTTTGGGGGTGGGGGGAAGGCAGTGTGGAATGTCCTCTGGTTCCTCACAGAAGCAGTGCCTTTGGTTTCAGAGCATACGACAGCATCTTCTCTCTGCAACCACAGAAGGCACTTGCTGAAAGCTCAGGGCAGTAAGAGTTTTCCTCAGCATGAACTTATTCACAGTGGTCAAAAACATGTTGGTATTTATTTATTTATTTATTATATTTATACCCCACCTTTTTTCCTTCAAGGAACCCAAGGCGGCTTACATAATCCTCCCCCTCTCCATTTTATCCTCACAACAACCCTGTGAGGTAGGTTAGGCTGAGAGTCAGTGACTGGCCCAAAGTCACCCAGTGAGCTTCATGGCCGAGCGGGGAGTCGGGGACTAGAACCCAGATCTCCCGAGTCCCAGTCCAACACTCTAACCACTATGCCACACTTGTATTTAGATATGACAAACCAAGGTGCTAGTGCGGTAAAAGCCAACTAAGTAATTTGGTATATCAGCTTCTCTGACTCTGCTTCTGAATTCCAACTTGGCAGCCAATCTTCTCACTCTGGAAAAATAGTAAATCAAGAAACCAGCATTTTGAATGTTGGTTTCAAAATGTTGGAACCAAGAGGGCAAAGCCTTATTCCTGCTCTGGTTTGTGTGTGTTTTGTTTCTCACATCAGTTTTAGAGATTACCTCAATTAGAGAGTAGCATCTGTTTCATTAAATGGACTTTTGATTAGTTTCAGCAGCACAAAGCTGTATAATAGGCTGGCTTACTTCATTAAAATCTGGTTTAAACTTGTTTAAACGAAATCAGAGACTCTGCTCCATCATTCCATTCCATTGCTGGCAATGGGAGGAAACCATTTGGACGTGCTCTTTTTTCCAGGGACGGGGGCATAGTTTGGGGATGAGAGGCTGTTGGATCCCTCAAATCCATGGCCTCTCCCCTGCCTCCCAGAACACCCCCAACATGCCTTCCCCCCCATCGAGGCTGGTGTTCCAATCTCATAGAGGGACCCACTGTGGAAAACTCTGGCTGGGGAAGGGGGGCTCCAACAGATTGAGGTCAGATAAAAGGAAGTACTTCTTTAGACAGTGCATAGTTAAACCATGGAATTCGCTATCACAAGATGTAGTGATGGCTTCCAATCTGGATGGTTTTAAAAGGGGATTAGGCAAATTCATGGAGGAGAAGGGTATCCGTGGCTGCTAGTCCTGATGGCTATATGCTGCCTCCACTATCAGAGACAGTATGCCTGTGTGTACCAGTTGCTGCGGAATGTGAGCGAGATGGTGCTATTGCATCCATGTCCTACTTGTGGTTGGCCACTGTGTGAATAGAATGCTGGACTAGATGGACCCTTGGTCTGATCCAGCATGACTCTTCTTAAATTCTTATGACGGACCTCTACAAATGTTACCATGTGAACCAATTTTCCTTAGATTCAACCCATGTCATCATGCTAACATGTGAAAGCCCATCACCACATGGGGGGGGGGGGAGAGAAGAGGAAGAATGTGATATTTCCCACCTGATTGTTGCTTAAATCCCATGTGTTTCTGCTGGACTTTCGGATGTTACCATGGTATGAAACCACAGGGAAGTGGCTCCAGCACCTCTGCAGTAATATATGGCTTGGTCTACACATGTAGCAGAAATGGAAGTGGGGTGATAAAGTTCTGTAGTTACAGAAAGAACTACACCTGGGGAGCATGAGTGGGAGGGTGCTGTTGCCCTTGTGCCTTGCTTGTGGGCTTCCCACAGGCATCTGGTTTGCCACTGTGTGAGCAGGATGCTGGACTAGATGGACCCTTGGTCTGATCCAGCATGGCTTCTTCTTATGTTCTTAACATTGGGGGAAAACCCTCTGAGGTCGGAGTTGTGTCTACAACCTCTGAGGGGTTTTTCTGAACAATCCTGGGACACTGTCTAGGGACCATAAGATTGCTCTCTTAATTACATTTCTGTAGCAAGATTATTATTACTATAACAACAGATGCCACATATTTTCTTAGGAATGGAACTCCATGAAGAACTTCATAACCTGGGAACAAAGGAAGGCTTGAAAGGAAGAAAACTCAGCAAAGCCATTGAGAGTTTTGCATGGAATATCACTGTGTTGAAGGTAAATACAAAAGTTGCACCTGTCCTTCTCTGAAGAGTCTGCTTTGTCTAAGTGTGTGTGTGTGTGTGTGAATATATATATACTATATATATATATATATATATATATATAGTAATACCTTGGATTGCAAGTAACTTGGTTTGAGAGCATTTTGCAAGACAAGCAAATTTTTAAATATTTATTTAATTTTTTTTTACTTGATATACAAGCAACGTCTTGCAATACAAGTACTGTAGTACAGCTTAAATTAAAAATCTCTGTACAGATTTTTTTTGGGGGATTTCGTTTTGATATAAGAGTGTTTTGGATTACAAGCACGTTTCCGGAACGAATTATGCTCTCAATCCAAGGCATGACTGTAGAGAGAGAGAGAGAGAGTCTTTCTAACAGGCAGATAAAGAATATTGATATAACGGGAGGAATATGCTGATGGATAATAATCATAATGAAGAGAAGCATTTCATTATATTAAGAGATTAAAGTAATCCTTTGTCAAATAAAACTTAATGGGATTAGTTGTAAGAGTTTTATAGTTCAAACCTGAATAAGTATTTTTGCTTCAGGGGACAGCTAGAAGTAGATTTCTCTTTTCTGTGAGAAAAAAATGGGCTCTGTGACTATGGGTTCTATCTCTTGGTGTTCTTGTCCATTCCAAGTGCTTTAGCTATCTTGTTATACCTTCAGCTCACAAACTATTGAGGATGCATGGCAGAAGAAAGGAGATTCCATCCATTAGGCCAGCGTGTAAGAGAGGAGGACCCTGGGGTCCCTTGGAAGCTCATCAGGGTTCAGGCACAACACTCAGTCAGAAGATCAGCATCCTCAGTCAGGCAAGCTGCTCTGAAAGACAAGTTACCCACCATTGCCAAAATTCCCCTGCAATGTGTGGCTGTAGGAAGGTGCTGATTGCATTCTAGGCCACACTCTCAGTTCACACAGGGCAACTATGAAGACTAACAGATGTGGCCAGCACCCTCCTTTAACATAATGAGCAATCTAGAAAATGTCCCAGAATCTTCTGAAAGCCATATAGCCAGTCAGATTTAGCTACATGACAACATCACTGAACGCAAGCATGTTCTGCCCCCAGTTTAAATTGGTGTGGAGAGGGCAGGAAACATCCTTGTTGCCAAGACAACGTCATTATGCATCAGCCCAATTTCCTCGAAAACAGGGATTCATTCCCAGTACCCTGAGGATTTTCAGGTACTTTTAACCTCCCCCTACATACAATTGAAAAAGGGGGGGCACTTTCGGTGAACATGAAAATGTGCATGCCCCCCTTTTCAACTGAGTTTTGATTAAAATTAATTTGCCTAAATATGAAGAATAATGGCTTGGGTAGAGATTTGTTGTTTATGAGTCATTACAACAGTCTGTAACTGCAAAGTACCAAGGAATTAAAATGTAACCATTTTGTTGTTTGCATAGTCTATTAGAATTTTTAAAAATCTGCTCATGTAAACTATCTTTTTGCTCTCTCTGACATTCACTTGTATTAGAGAGAATGAATATCTATGCAGTATTTAAAATTTTATTATTATAGTTTGGACATAAGCAAAACACATCTGTGGCCATGTTTGTACATACACCTCCATTATATCCATGACAGCATTTGATATTTTTTAATTATTAGAGAAATTCCCCAATAAGTCTTAACTATTGTCATAACTCAATGGAAGAGCATATGCTTTGTATGAAGATCTCTAGCTGGATCCAAGGCTGCAATCCTAAACCCACTTACCTGGGAGTAAGCTCCATTAAACCTAATGGGACATTTCTGAATGCCTGCACAAGATTACACTGTAAATTACTTGTGCTTTAGCTCCATTGAAATCAATGGGACTTGAGTTAATGTTGACTAACTTGCCACATTTATTTCAGGGGGTCTAAAGCGTGACTAACTTAGTCTGTCTCCAAACCCTGATTTATTTATTTATTTATTACATTTTTGAATCGCCCATCTGGCTGGTCACCCAGCCACCGTGGCCGATGTACAATCAATAAAACACAATAATAGAACAGAATTAAAATACAGTTAAAACAGTATAATTTTTTTAAAAAAATCCTAACCCACCCCATATTCCCAATGTTTAATTTTTGGTATTTCCCAGTTAGAAAGGTTCTCAAAAAGAAGGTTGGGGGAAAGATCTGTGCTTGGGAGAGCTGCTTCTGGTTGGAGTATGTCAGGGATGGATAACCTTCTTCAACCCCTTGTAGGTAACCTTCCAGGGGCCATATGCCAGCTGTGGGCAGAGTCAAAGCCAAAGGGGGGGGGCAAAGCCACATCCACATCCTACCCATTCATATCCATCCATCCATCCATCCATGTGGCTTATGCTGGCTCAGCTTGTCTGAGCGTGGAAAGCTAAGCAGGGTCAAGCCTGGTTGTTACTTGGATGGGAGACCCCTCCTCTAGTTTTCTGCATTGAGCAGGGGGTTGGACTCGATAGCCTTGTAGGCTCCTTCCAACTCTATGATCTATGAAATCTATTCTATCTACATCCCACCCCCATTCATACATAGCCCTCCTTCCTCTTCACACACATCCCTCCACCCACCCACCCACCCACATACTTCCACCCATTAATACACACCCATCTGCTCACTTCCCCCAATTCTGTCTCACACACATAGATTCATAGATTCATAGATCATAGAGTTGGAACTTGGAAGGGGCCTACAAGGCCATCGAGTCCAACCCCCTGCTTGATGCAGGAAACTAGAGGAGGGGTCTCCCATCCAAGTAATAACCAGGCCTGACCCTGCTTAGCTTTCCAGACAAGCTGAGCCAGCATGAGCCACAGCCCAGGCCTGTATTTCCATCCATCCATCCAATCACCCCCACTTTCACAAAGAAGGCAGACATGGAGAGTTGTTGAGAAGAGGAGAAAGCAGAGATTATAAATCCAAATGCAAAAGAGAAAGTGATGAGGCAAAGGAGGGGTTGGGGGGAGCTGCTGGAGGGAGCTTTAGACTAGCTGTGGAGCCAATGGAGGAGCTGGGGCTGATGGATGGGGGGCGACTGGCTGGACGGAAAGGTATGTATTGGCTAACCTGGACCAGCAGTCTTGCTCAGCATAAGGCAGCACCATGTGTTCATATAAAACTCTCTGGAGCATATTAAAATAATTTGATCAGGATTCTGGAGGTGCTGCTGCTGCTGCTGCTGCTGCTGTTGTTATTGTTGTTGTTTTTAACAAGAACAATGACAAAGTAGCATTTTGTTTCCAGAAATGTGCAACATAGTGATAGCTTTGCAAGGGAGGTAGGAACATGGAGTGTGTGGGCTGCCTTTTGAAAGTGCCAGCAAAGGGAATCCAAGTGTGAAAATGAGAGTGTGTGGAGTATCTTCTCATTCAGACTTAAATCTGGTTTAGCAAATCAGATAATAGATTGGATGATCTGGCTACCTTCCACTGTGTAGGAGATGGCAGATTATCTAGTCAATTTCTAATGAGCACCAGGAATCACGGACTCCGCAAATGGCAAATCTGTTTGCTCATTTCAGCAGGCGTCTTCTGTTCAGTCCTGACTCATTCTTTCATGAATCACTTCAAGGGTCTATTTCAAAACCACAGCTCCACCCATTATCAGGAATCTTGGCCATCCGTCTATTCTCAGTAGTGTCCTTTAAGCGGGATAATGGTTTGCAAGATGGGAACCTAGTAATTTTGAAACTGAAAAGCAAGGGTGGGCATTCTTTGTCCTAATTTCAAAAGCCCCCTGCAAGCAATCTGTTCAGACCTCGGGGGGGGGGGGAGAGAAGGGGTGTCAGTCAAAGAGAGAGGGGAAAGGATGGCGCCTCCCACTTTTGGGTCTGACCATGCCCAATGCTGGCTTTAGCCCTGCCCAATGCCAGCATATGGCTCCAGCAGATTACCATGGAAGGAATGTGGCCTTTGATGCCAAAACAAAACAAAAAAAGATTCCCCACCCCTCCTGGAGAGAAAATAGAAAAAGTGGAGTAGGACAAAAAATCTCCTTCTATAAACTTGTCAAGTAAGTATGTAACTTCCATTCTGAATGAAAGGCAAGCAGGGACAGACTGGGCAACACAAGCTATTCAGGTAACCCCACCATCCCCAAAGATGACAACTGTAGGGATAGGAGAGATCCCGTAGTTCATATTTATTTATTTATTTATTTATTTATTATATTTATACCCACCTTTTTTCCTGCAAGGAACCCAAGGTGGCTTACACAATCCTCCTCCTCTCCATTATCTTCACAACAACCTTGTGAGGTAGGTTAGGCTGAGTGTCAGTGACTGGCCCAAAGTCACCCAGTGAGCTTCATGGCCAAGCGGGGACTAGAACCCGGATCTCCCGAGTCCCAGTCCAACACTCTCACCACTACGCCACACTGGTGTAGTTGTTTTTTTTAAAACTGTTCCCCCCCATCACTCCCATTAAGATGATGATGATGATGATGATGTAGTAGTAGTAGTAGTGGTGGTAGTAGTAGTAGTAGTAGTAGTAGTAGTAGTAGTAGTTGTTGTTGTTATTATTATTGGGTTGGATCCTAAGATCCCATGGATGGATTTCCTCTCATGGAACAGGAGCTCACGGCCTGGCTAACCAAAGGGGGGAGGGAAGCAATTTCTGCCAATTCCCTTGCAGTCGTCCGCGCCCTCCAAAAAATGGCTCCAGACAGTTTGGGGGCAGCATGGGAAAATAGCATGGGAGGTGGCATGGGGACTCAGAGAGAATGGAAAACTGGCCAAAACCATGTCCCCCCTTCTGTTAGCTGGAGCCTCTGCTGGATGAAAGACTCTTCTGTTCATGGAAGTATTCCTTCTGTGTAGAGAAAGGGTACCAACCCCTTAGTATGGAAACAATCAAATCAGTTACTGTTACAACGTACAGCACCATGTTTCTTCATTGGCTGCAAGGTGTAGTCTAGCAGTATATTCCCATGGAATTACTTACAAACTTTGTTTTGGTTATGCCCTATTGTTGGTCACAAAGGAGGGTTGTGGAGTCCAATCCACCATTGGCAGTGGGTACTCTAGCTGAACAGAACTCAGCTCCTTGCAGTGATAAAAAAACCCTTGCAGTGATAGGGTTTCTTTGCTTTCCTCATTTCAAAAAGAATTCCAGAATCACAGACAGTCATATATATATTCACCCTGTCTTAATTTATACTATATTTAGCATCTATCTGAAGTGCACTTTTTCTTTTAGGGAATAAAAGCCATATCTCACAATGATTTTTAAATTATTCATAACCAGAAACTTCTAACGAAGTCCCGATTTCAGGCAAGCAGAAGGCTTTGCTACATGGGCATTTGCAGGAGAGGGGCAAAGAGGGTAGTTGCACCCCCCCCCCCCCGGATGAGCAATAATCCCCAGATTCCCTGCTTTTGTTAAAAAAGGAAAGAATAAACCAAGTCTCTAGCTAGCCCATATAGAACCTAGCTCATATAGATATGAGGCAAAATGTGTAACCACTATTCCATAAAAATGTTTTATAAGAAACTATCCTGCTCCTGCCATTCAGTTTTTTTAGCCAATGAATGCAGTCATAGCAATTATTGATGGACCCATTGCTTGGTGAAGAAACTTCCTGGTCCATTAAGGCCGTTGTGTTGGTCTTCCCTCGTGGGAAGTGATTGTTGCTCCTAAAAAACCAGTGCAGAAATAAAGTACAATTAAAAGTAGAATAAAGCGCAATGTAAAATATATACAATGAAAACATTATAAAAATTTAAAACCAATTTTTAAAAAGTCACAAATAACTAAATACAATACAACAAGACTGTTATTCAGTCTTCTGTATGCTGAGTGTTTTTTAGGGCATGCAGTGTGTGTGTGTGTGTGTGTGTGTGTGTGTGAGAGAGAGAGAGAGAGAGAGAGAGTCGATTGTAGCAGCAGTGCAAATTGTGAAGGACCAGAGGGGATTGTGATGTGTGCGCTGTACAGGCAGTCGCCGAGTTAAGAACGTCCGACTTACAGACAACCCATACTTAACGGAACAAACTTCTGGGTTCCCCAGCGATACGTCATTTACGTAGAGTACATAGTGTAGTATACTACGCAATTTACGTAATTTATGCAATTTGTGTGAATGCCGATTTTAACATATAGAACCCTATCGCTATGCTGTTCTGACCTACATACAAATTCGACTTAAAGACATTCTTAAGAATGGAACTCATTCGTAACCTGGGGACTGCCTGTATATAGCTTTCCCCCAACCACCAATCATGTCATGGTTTCCCAGCTTTTGTGCAGGGTTTTTCTGTTCTAAAAGGTTGAAATGCCTCTCCTAAGGTTTAGTTACTGGCAGTAAGAGCTGTAAGCTAAAATATGGCTGGTATTTTTTGGTATTTTAGACTCAAACCTTTTGCCTGTGGAGCCAGCCCCTTTTGCCTTTGGCCTTGCCCAGTGCTGAAGCCTTGGGAGCTTCTCTGAAATTGAATTTGGCACTTGGGATGAAAGAAGTTTAAGGCTCCTGCTATATTCAATAATGAGCTAGATGGACCAATGAGCTGACTCAATGGGTTCAGACAACACAATAACCCATACTCGAGGGTTGAGTATGGGTTGATTTGTGGGTTGTTGCTGAAATGCAGGTTACCGTGTTTTCTGAACACAGTCAGTGTTTCCCCATGTATTGTGGTAATAAAGAATCGTATTGTGAAGGTACCTGATTCTCTTGTGTGTTGCCTGGAAAACAGAGCTTAGGGGCATGCTATCTCCCCCCACCCCTATCATGCTGAAGGACTATTACTGGGATGAAGGGGGCCAGGAAAAGAATTGAAGGTTTCAACTGCATGTGGAAAGACTTTGGGTTGAATCCAGGATCCACTTGCTGTGCAAGGAAGGGTTCTGCTCATGGAAGATGACTCAGCCTGATTTTGCGGAGTCCCCTCCCCCCTGAACTTTAGCTCATTCAGCAGGATCCCCTGACCCTTTGTATAGCATTTTCAGAGAGCTGGAGGGATTGCTGTGGGGAAGAGAGGACAGGGGAATCTGCTTCTGCCAGCCCAGTTGTATGCCCCTAAATCTGGGTCCAATCCATTGTCTGGACACCTGGTTTACTCACTGGAAAACAGCAGAAGAGTATACTTGGTATACAAATTTCTTAGAGGCCAGATCTACCTGTCTCACTGCTCAGAAATGATCAACCTCTTCTCTGATGCTATCAGGGCTTTTAATAAAAATATGCAGCCAGACACAAAATGTGCACTTCCAAGAAAAAATGTGTGGCCGCAAAAGAACATTTGTGTAGTTCAAGATGTGAGTAATGTAAAAGTTGTATTATGTTAGCTGGTGTAAAAAAGTGGCTGATAATCATATGAAAAGTAAAGTGAATGGTTTAGGCTCCTCTAGAACCCCAAACCCTGACTAAATGTACCCATTTCTCTCCCCATTTTCCATCAAAGACACTCCCTACAGACTCCACTGGTATTCTAGAGTGTTTTCAGAATGAAGGAAATCTTCTGCATGATGACTCTTTTCCTGACAAGTCATGTGAAATTGTCAATGTTATGGTAAGGGTGGTGATGCCAGAAAATATCCAGTACATTATCCAGATTGCTCTACTATGTTTATGGATCTTTGTCCCACCCGCCCCCATTCTTCCTTTTTTAAAAATATCCCTCACTCCAAATAAAGTTTTGTTGGAGTTCTCTTGTGTAAAGCTTAAATATAGCACTCTTTTGCATTAATGCTATCAAATTCCCAGGAATTTGTGTCACTGTGTGTACGCTTCTTAAATGTCATGGAATGTGATGCTAAGCAACAAAGTGCACACAGAGAAAATGCACCAGTGTGTTGTAGCGGTGCATGCTATGCACTGAGCACCTCCCCACCACCTGGGGAAATTCCTGTGGACACCCATGTCTTGCTAGTCCCTATGCTGTAATAAGCTCCATTATTTTGCAACCATAATCTGGAAGGGCTGGAGGCCCTCTGACAATAATAAATTTGTTTATCTCACCTTCTTCCAAATGAATAATCTCAATCCAGTGGTTGGTGATACCTCCCTCCCTCCCCCTCTTTCTTTCTTTCTTTCTTTCTTCTTTCCATTTGCAATTAAAACAAAACAAAAGGGGGGGGACTACAAACAACAACAACACCAATAGAAGGAACATAACACACACACAAGCATATCTGTTCTCGATAACTATTCACAACACAAACCTAGTAAATAACCTAGTAATTTATTGGATTGTAAATTGCTCAGAGTGGCCGGATGTCTGGCCAGATGGGCGATTCATAAATATAATAAATAAATAAATAAATAAGATGTACAGTCATGCCTTGGATTGAGAGCATAATTCGTTCCGGAAACGTGTTTGTAATCCAAAACAGTCTTATATCAAAATGAAATTCCCCCCCGCCCAAAATTGTACAGAGATTTTTAATTTAAGCCGTACTACAGTACTTGTATTGCAAGACGTTGCTTGTATATCAAGTCAAAAATTTTAATAAATATTTAAAAATTTGCTTGTCTTGCAAAATGCTCTCAAACCAAGTTACTTGCAATCCAAAGTATTACTGTATCTAAATAAGCATCCAGACGAAATTGACAACTGTAAGATACATGTTCAAATGCAGTAAGAGCTTCAGAGCATTGAATAAGAGGTGGTGGGTGTTTATTCCCCCAGGCTTGAAGTATCTTTGCAACTGTAAGGGCTCTCAAAGTCTGCTTTTGCTGTCCATTTTTAATCCCCACATCACAGAAATATTATTTAGAAGCATGTGAGCATCTGCAACTATCACAGATTTTTCAAGAACAACATTTATGCAGGCGGTAACTTCCATCCAGAAAGAAGCCACCACAGGGTAGGCCCACATCATATGCCTCAGCAACACATTGTCCACATTACAACGCCAGCATCTAGCAGAACTAGCCAGCCTCTTAACCAGCCTCTGTGGTGTCCAATATACATGAAACATCCTTTTTTTAAAAAAGAAATCAGCCTTGATTTTAAATCTACAGAAATATTACAGATGGAAGCTAGGACAACTTTCCATTGATTAGGCTGTATAGAGCATTCCAGTTCCCTCTTCCATTCCTCTCTAACATACTGAACGTCCACTTTATTACATTCCAAAAGAGAGATCCAATCAATTCCTCCAATGATGTAGGAGATGCTGAAGCACTCATAATTGATGGTCCATATATAGACTCCAAAGGGTGCTGTAATCAAATATATTGCCACCCAGCACTAGATAATAAGTGATATCTATACTGCAGCATTGAAAATGGTAAAAAACTTATTGTCTGATCCTATTAACTGAGCTAAAGTATAAATTGCATTATCAACCTAATTCCTCCACAAAAATGACTTTCTCTATTTTCAAATCAGGATTCCCCCATAAAGTTATTTTAGCATGATGATATGGATCAAACTGCAGCTGACGAGGCATTATGTGCCATGTCTCTCTAGCCGCCGGAATTGCTTTGCAGGTAGAGCCACTCCTTTCTTTTTAATGTGCCTAGCTCCTCGCGCCAGCCAGCCCAAAAGAGGTGTCAAATAGTTTGACACCAAAAGAACCCATGGAAGTTGATTTGGAAAGGATATCTTCTAGTCATTGGCACGAGATAACAGATAAACCTTATGCTATGAACTAAGATCTGGAACATTAAATCCTCCCTTCCTAATTGGCAACTGCATCCTCTTAAGCAAATACCTGGGAGGAGACCCCCCCCCCCCACACACACACCAATAAACTCGCAAAATGTTGCATAGCTTTGAAAATACGTTTGGGGAATATATAAAGGAATATTACGTAAAACATAATTACCCAAGGTAAGACATTCATCTTAAGAATATTAACCTTACCCCAAGTACTTAAATTAAGTGATGCCCATCTTTCCCAGTCAAGAGTTATTTCTGCCAGCAATACACTTACATTCAATTTAATCATTTGAGAAATATCTCTAGGTACCTGCATTATAAGATACGTTATAACTTCTGGACACCAGTGGAATTGCCATTCAGTAACTACATCAGGTAATGTAGTACTACCTACTGGCATTAATTCAGAGTTTGACCAATTAATAGCATAACCCAAAAGTATACCAAAGGTATGAATTAATCTTACTAATTTTGGCATAGAAGACTTTAACCTAGTAATGAATAACAACGAATCATCAGCATGTAAAGCCGTTTTATATTCAACATGCTCATGTGGATCTGGTTCTGGACCTGGTTGGTGACACTTGGAGACAGGCACAGATGACTGGCAAGTGCCCTGGCCCTCTGGTCGTTTTCCACCCATCCACCCCCAGCCCATTTCTAGCCTGAGGCCAGGTAGGCTAGGCCAGATTCTAGCAGCGGCTTCTGACTTGTGCCTTTTACAGATCTGCAGAACATAAGGCAGTTAATATTAGATTTGTATAGTCATATTGTACTCCAGTTTTCTGTTGACGAACTTTATGAACGCCCCCACGAGAGCTTACTTTTGCTTGTTGACAGCACTAGAGTTTGCATTTCTTGTAGGAGGCTAAAAATAGGTATGTTCCTGCATGATCCTATTCATGTAGAAGACAGTGTTCTCAATGGGCTTTGACTTGATTGCTATCTAGCAATGGAAAATTCTCAGCTAACTCTTGGCAATAATTTCAGGGTAGCATCATTGTAATCGCAGTCTCTCCAAGGTGGTAGTTAATCAACCTGAGCTCCCTCATGTCTCTTGGCTGCCAGCTATTGTGTTGGAAAGCAGCTGCCCCAGGGGAAGATGTAGTCTCATCAAGCAAGTAGGGTGTTCTTCTAGTTGTTTCAAGCCATATGAAATCTTCAGGTCAGTGGTTCTTTTACATGCTTTGTTTCATGGCAGGAGCAGTTTTCCAAGTATGTTACAAGAGGAGTCTCCTCCCACCCTTCAATTTTTCAGTCTCCCTTTTCTCTTAAAAGTGGCATTTTATGTCACTAAGATGTAAGCTCAAGACATTTTATGAAGTCTTTTAAACTACTTTGAATGAAATACTTCCTTTGAAGCATCTTGCTTTAGAAAGCAGACAGTTGTGGTCTTAGACACGGGGCATTGTGATAACTGGACATACCACATTTGCCTAGTCCATTAGCCCCCTAGTAGGATAGACCCATGAAATATTGCTCAGAGGCATGGAGGACAGAAGAAACATGATAAAGATATAGTTTCAACTGTCCGCAAGAGGTTTTGGAATCCCCTTGATGAGATAATCTCCAGAGGGGTAGCCATTTTACACATCATGCAGAGGCAAAGCTGGGTTTATCACTGAATCATAGAATAATAGAAAAGTAGAGTTGGAAGGGACCTACAAGGCCATCAAGTCCAACCCCCTGCTCAATGCAGGAATCCAGGTCAAAGCATCCCTGACAGATGGCTGTCCAGCTTCCCCTTGAATGCTTCCATAGTGGGAGAGCTCACCACCTCCTTAGGTAATTGGTAATGGTACTCTCAATGGCACCAGCTGTGACTCCTCCTGGAGAGAGGTTATACATGCCCTAGTAACATTCAGTTTTGACTACTGCAATGTGTTGTATATGGGGATACCTCTGAAGACCTCTCAGAAATTGTAGTTGCTTCAAAATGCGGCAGCTAGGCTTCTGACTGGCATTAGCAATGTGGAATGCACATCGTGACAATTTTGAAACAGCATCTGCATTTCTGGGTGCAATTCAAAATGTTGGGCTTAGCCTAGATAGCCCTATATGGCTTGGGACCAGGGTCTCTCAAGGACTGCCAGCTCCTGCATGAATCTTCTCATGATCATATGGGAAGATCCTTCTCCAGATCCCACCCTCTGCTGGGACTAGGTGCTTAGTGGCTGGAGAACAGGCATTTCCTACAGTGGCACCCTTCCTCTGGATTGCCCTCCTTAGATCAGTGTGGCTGGTGCCCACTCTCAAGAGTTGTAGGTGGCCTGTTAAAAAAAATTGTGTGGTTTGGGGTTTTGTTTTGTTTTTTTCGTTTTTTGGTCTGCCCCTCTGTGTATTGTTCTTATCTGCTTTTATAGATTTAGCTGCACTGGTTTATCTGCTGCTGTGGGTTTCTTTGTTTGTTGTTTTTAAAGGTTTTTGCTTTTTTATCTTGATGTTGGTATGGTATATGTATGTGTCACTTTCACACCTTAAATTTTGAGATGAACACTTAAACCACCCTGGGTGTAATATGTGTGTCCCTTAGGCTGCTTTCTGAATACTCACCTGCTTGGAAGCAACTGCTGTTGAGATCAATGGGACATCATCGCTTCCAAGGAAGGCCTAGAATATAAGTAACATCTGCCTAAGAATCAGTTATATTGTTGACTTTTCTATAGTAAGAAGAATTTAAGAAAGCCAAGTATTTATGTCAGCCATTAATCTGAGTAGCAGTGATTCGTGTAGAGAATAGGAGCCAAACTGCTGAGTTTAAAAGGATTCATGTTTGTATAGAAAGTTCTCACAGGGGCACTTACAGATCATTTAATCTTCTAGTACAGGGCTCTCCAACCTTGGGTCCCCAGATGTTGCTGGTCTACAGCTCCCAGCATATCCAGCCAGCATGGCTAATGGCAAGGGATTCTTGGAGCTGTAGTCCAGCAACATCTCTGGGCACCCAAGGTTGGAGAGCCCTGCACTAGAAGAAAATGAGAGAAGGGCAGCTGGTAGAAGAGAGCTGCTTCACTAAAAAAAAAAAAAGGGGGGGGGGAGACAAAAACAAGCCAAACCAACCTGGTCTGTCTTTCTCATTCTTCCAGTCCTCCTGAATATACCGTCGGTATGTGCTGAAAGCACTACAGGAGCGTCTGACACACAGTTGTCCCTCTATCTGAAATGATGACATTTCCAACTGGGACATGAGCATCAAAGCTTTCCCTGCTTCTGCAGTGCACTAATTAAAGGAAGAGAGGAAAGGGAGCAGCCATGAATACAGTTCATTTACATCCATTTAAAGGGTGCAGTTGAAGTGGGAAAACCCGACCTGATCCATTGGTTTTGTTCTTTTTTTGCTTTCATCTGGTAAGATAGGTACAGCATTGATACAGAGATATAGAGAGATTGGGAACACTGCTATCAGGGTTCCCGATCTTGTGGAGAACTGCTCACGTTGGCTCAGCTTGTCTGAGTGTGGAAAGCTAAGCAGGGTCAGGCCTGGTGATTACTTGGATGGGAGACCCCTCCTCTAGTTTCCTGCACTGAGCAGGGGGTTGGACTCGATGGCCTTGTAGGCCCCTTCCAACTCTATGATCTATGAATCTGTGTAGCTGCATTCAGCTGCAGTGACCCTTCCTCTTCAGAACTTCCCCCGTCAGCTTGGGGGTGGAGCGGGCTGGAGTACATGTCCCTCCACAGGTAGAGATGTTTGAATGCTTGAAGAGGCCCAGGGTCTCTGCTTGCACACCTTGTTCCATTGCTTCCGGCAGCACAGATCTGCTTGAAAGTGTCTGGGCAACTCCAAGTGCAGTCTTGGAAGCCAGATGGATAGAGGAATAAGACAACCAGCACCAGGAAACTCTGAGGCTGTAGTGAATACCCATCAATATGACTAGCAAAAGCAGAATAAAACAGGCAGAAAATAAGCAGTCGTACAGATTTGCCTGATAGTGCATGATTTATACAAGCCGCAGATTCAGATCTTCTTGATTTGGGTTGTGATTTCTTCTTGAGCGCTGAGTACATGTAGCACTGATGAAAGGGGGTATTTGGCAACACTTCTACTTTTCTTCCTCTTCTTTTCTTTTGTGTGTGAAAAGAAAGCAATTTAAAAAATATATATTCTGCTCTGTGTTCTTCCTAGACTAAAGGTGCAATCCTATGCAAGTTTAGACAGAAAAAAAGGCCTACAACCTCCAGTGTGCCCCACTTGCATAGGATTAAGCCCTAAAAGTTTAAAAATGTTAATGTTACCCACATCTGCATGTAATGTAATGTCTACTTTGGCCCCTTACTGTACAGCTTTATCTTTGTAGTTTGATGACATGCATGGAGGTCATTCGTTGCTTATAAGGATCCTGTTGTCCTTTATAATAACTTATAAGATTTCTGTAATTCCATGAGTAATGGTCTAATCTCTGAAGAGCTGGATTTAATCATACAGGGCTTCTCTACATGAGGCATACAACACGGCGCTTTACCGAGACTGTTTCTTCTGTTTTCTTTGCAGGAGGGTTAGAACGTCCTTTACACAAGGTTTTTTTTTGGGGGGGGGAGGTTGCTCTCTGCCTTTCTATATGGTCCTATATGTTCCATTACACAGCACCAAGTGATGCTGTGGTATAGAGCGGAATTGCAAAATTACACCAGGCCTCTGTAGCAAATACTGGCACCATCCAGGAAAATATCAGACTTTCCTCACTCTTAAAAAAAGCTGTGAAAATGGCTGGAAAACACGGGGAGAGGCCTTGGAGGATGGTGACAACATTGTGAAAAGGCCCCGCAAACTTCTGCGAGTGAGGGATCACAAGTGCACAATAAATGCCTCGTGTAGAGAAGCTCACAGATGTATTGTTGAAAAGAGACTTAAGATTTTAAATTTCATAAATATTTGCCTTAAAGGCTAAAAATACTTTTCTGGTCCTGATTTTGTCTTCCCCTCTCTTTTAATCCTTCCATTCCCAAATCTGAAATGAAATTAACTTCACACGATTTACTGTATTTTTTGAAGAGATTTGTTTTTAAGTGATTGATGTTCTGAGACCCTATGCTAGTATAAACAGCACTGAATAAATGCATGTTAGCATGTTGCCTTGATGCTAGACTCAAAAATAAGAGCTATCATTCTGCCTCAACATAATGGTATCCTGGGTTTAAATGAAATGAAGACTGGTATGCATGGTTAGACTAATGGGATGTTTTTTCTGAGGCCCTAAATTTTCTGGAAGTCATTTGCCAGGCTGGATGTCATTCCTTTGGAGCCCAATTCACACAAAGAGTAGATAAGGTGGTAAAACGGGTCCCAAAATGTACCACTTCAGTTGGTAGGTAGGGGATTGTCATGTGAGTGAATGCATTCTCATATGAAACAAAATACTGTTCAAGTTTTCCATGTGCAGAGGGGTTTTTGTTTTGTATGAACAAACATTTAATAATGATGGGGTACAGTCTGAAGTGGTACACTCCAGGGGAGGTTTTGTGTGAACTAGCCCTTAGACTTGTTTTTATAAAATAAGCCCCAGACCAGCCATGCCCAACCTGGGTCCCTCCAGATCTTTTGGCCCACAGCTCCCATCAGCCCCAGCCAGCATGGCCTGTGGTTAGGGATGATGGTAGTTGTAGGCCAAATCGTCTGGAGGGACCCAGGTCAGGGTAGGCTGCCTTAGACTCTACCCACAAGCTCCTATGATTGACTGCTTGGTCCACTCTGGACATTCCTTTCAGGAATCATTGGTATATAGTCTAGACTCTTTTGTACTGTCTAGAACAGGGCTCTCCAATCTTGAATCCCCAGAAGTTGCTGGCCTACAGCTCCCAGCATATCCAGCCAGCATGGCTAATGGCAAGGGATTCTGGGAGCTGTAGGCCAGCAACATCTGGGGATCCAAGGTTGGAGAGCCCTACTCTAGAAGAACCTGAAGTCTTCAGGTTGCCATAGACAAGCCAACCACCCCATGACCATCAGACCATCAGCCAGTGTGGCATAGTGGTTAGAGTGTTGGACTGGGACTCGGGAGATCCAGGTTCAAATCCCCGCTCGGCCATGAAACCCACTGGGTGACTTTGGGCCAGTCACTGACTCTCAGCCTAACCTACCTCATAGGGTTGTTGTGAGGGTAAAATGGAGAGGAGGAGGAGGATTATGTAAGCCGCCTTGGGTTCCTTTCAGGAAAAAAGGCGGGGTATAAATATAATAAATAAATAAATCATAATGATGACCCTATCTTCCAACATAATGTAGGAGTGCCCTGATATTCGCTGTTATAGCCATCTTTGCCAACCTGGTGCCCCCCAGATGTGTTGGATTGCAACTCCCATCATTCCCAGCCAGCCTGGGTAAGGCTACCATCAGAGATCCCCGGTGGTCTGATCGAGCTTCCACTTCTCTAGCACTGTATGTTGAGCTGTTTCCTCTCTGGGGATTGCTTTGTGCCAAGAGGGAAATGTCTCTGTAATTGGTTATTGTAATAAATATCAAAGCAGTCCCTTCAAAGCCTTAGCAGTCCTTTTATGAGTCTACAGAAGGACATCTTCCTAATGGTTTACCTGAAAAGGAAAAATCATAACAGGAAACAGCATGAAGCTACTGCTTCATTGCTGAACTTGTATTACCAAATCAGCCTGAATCTTACAGGACTGGCCTGGATTCAACAGGAATCAGCCGTCTTTATTTGTTGTCCATGCCAACTCATATCCTCACTGTACATCCGGGGTGCAGAACCTCAAGACTGTGGGCCAAATCCAGCCTGCCCGGGGTCCCAAAACTGCTCTCTGGGGTTCCCCAGATGGCTACGCTCCCTTTCTCCCAACCACCAATAGTGGTTTCCCGGCTTTTGTGCAGTCCGTCCCCGTCCCCCCCATTCTAAAAGGTTGAAATGCCTCTCCTAAGGCTTAGTGACTGGCAGCAAGAGCTTTAAGCTAAAACATGCAGCTATTTTTGGTACTGTGGCCCTGACCCCTTTGCCTTCAGCCCTGACCACTCCTAGTATGAAGCCCCCAAGAGCTTCTCCAAAAATGAATTCCGGCTTTGGGCTGAAAGAAGTTTGAAAGCCCTGCTGTACAGGAATAAATAAAATACAGTACTGTACGGCAGAAATGTGATTGGTACTTGCTGGTGATACTGCTGAAGTTGATTGCAGATCAGGTTATGATTTGATGTCCAGTTTTCAGAACTAAAGATTAATTCTGTAAGATTAGATCGAAAGATCAACAGGCCTTGTATGATTAAATAGAAATAACCCCGACGGTATTTTAAGAGCATTCTGATATGACTACATTTTTGTACTTTGTAGCAAGTGTAGCTATGCTTTTGACTCAGATCAGTCCTCCCCGCCTCCTGCTTTTTAAAGAGAAAGGATTTGTACCTGTGGCATGTATACCTAGTAGATAGGCTCATTTCATGGTTTATAACAGTAGTCATTCAGTGTGAAGAATTTCAACTCCCCCCCCCCCCCCCGATGATAACTCTAATGAAGACTGGAACTAATTGTATTTGTAATACTAATTGTAATACTGGATTTGTATTAGGAAAAAAATAATTTTATACATTAAGGATATCATAGTACAAAACGCATAAAATATAATACAGAATATTGTATATAATTGCTGCCTAAACATCCAATATTAATATACCAAGCATAACCTTTCTATCATCCTGTAGATGTAATCTTAGCTATATTTCTGACCTTTTAACATACTCTGTTTGTTTGAAATACTGTATTACCGATCTCCAGAGTATGGGCTGGTTCACACATAACACTAAGCCTTGATGTGGTTTGTTAAAATTAGGCGTGTTGGTTTGTTTGCTTCTCTGCAAGACAGTTCATGGCTAAAGCAACAAATCATGGTTAACATAAACCATGGCTTAGCGTTACATGTGAAAACAGTCCAAATTTCTCTTTCATAAATGCTATAAAAGGTCTCACCCAGATCCAAAGTGGGCTACTCCTTGTCTGCCTTGCCTCACACAGACAAACCTTGTTAGCCTTGACATTTCTGTCACTTTCCAAATTCTGATCAACCGCTCCTTTAAGGATGTGGTCCAGGATCTCTCTGTCTTCTTGCAGATGAAAACTGGAGTTAAATCAATAGGAAGCTCACACATTTTTCATCTTTCAGCCTTGCTCTTGGATAATACCTTTAATTTTTGTTTGTTTATGATCACTCACTGACCATTTGAGATGCATGTGTGACTGACAGAGCTCAGGAATTTGTGAAGTAAGAATCAAGAGAACCACTGCTTTATCTGGATAAAAAACAAGAGCTGTGTATAGTTGCCTTAAATTCAGGTGGGGTCAGGGCAAAACAGCGGTTTGCTTTACAGCTGCTGTTTGCCCAGCCACATCAACTGCCAGCTTTTATGAGCTCTTAAGGTGTTGAGGAGGATTTGTACAAGAGCTGTCACAGTAGCTAAACTGATCAAAGGATTACAGAGCTCTCAATATGAAGTAGGGTTTACAGTGAAAACAATGGTAGAAAACTCTGGTCGTCTGAGTTTGTATCCTTGACAACTTATAGCTTGCTTTAAATAGGTCAAGTGAACCAGAGAATGTGGAGAAGAGCATAGAGCTGTAAAGCTTCTGTTCATTCCTTTTCCTCATCGGTATTTTTTTTAAATTTCATTCTTTTTTTTTTAATAAGAGCTGTTTGCCCAAATTTCACAGAGAGGCAATCCCTGACGGCTTGAGTATATTTTTAGAGCACCATCGGAAAAAAGTGGCATAACCTACGTCAGATGTGCTTTGAAAGAGTCTTAAGAGCATATAACAAAAAACCCCAGACACACTGATCTCAGGAGGGGCTGAGCCAGAACCGCACGTAGCCCATTCCCCTCTTGAGTTCAGCGCGTCATTCTCTGGCGGGAATGAAAACGCGTAATTGGACGGATAAAGCCTTCGATGCACAAGAACAGGCATGGGTACTTGGTGGTGGTGGGATGTTTTCAGTCTTTTTCTGAAGAAGCAAAGGTGGACCGTGGGAAATCTCGTTAATTTCTACCTATGTTCGTTTGACACATTAAACCAGGGGTGGGCAACACGCAGACCTCAACTGCTGCCACCAAATTTGCTGCTGTGGCGGCAGCGGCAAAACAATTGACACTTTGCCACTGAGTTTTGGTGCAAACCACAATGGTGACCTAAAAAGGCCAAATTTAACATTAAAGCTTTGACTTAAAGCTAAATGTGTCTTTTTTAGGCCAACATCATGGTTTGCCATTGAAATTTGGTGGCAAAAAACAAGTTGTTTTGATGCTGCTACTACAAAAATCTGGCGGTGCGTGACAGTGGCTGGGGCATGTTGGGAGTTGTAGGCCAAAAACATCAGGGGACCCAAGGTTGGAGAACACTGATCTAGAAGATCACAGGTTCCTTAGCTGTGGTATATCTTTATGATACACTCATTTATTACACTTCACACTTCTAGGTATGCAGCTTAAAAAAAATGTTTGAATTGAACCTTAGATTTTCTAATGTTTTGTAGCTTGTTCATGTGGTAAGTGATGTCAGTGTTTTTGTATTGCTGTAACAGTGAACCAGAAAAAACAACAACAGTTAGAAACATAGTTGTGGGATTCAGTCATTGAGTCTTTGCCCCATGTGCTGCAGCAGACTCTCTACTGTAAAAAAGGTAAGGCTCTGCGCATGGGCACGATAAGAAAGGGACGGGCACTTCTTTAGCGGCTGCCTTTTCGGTTCTTTTCTGTCTAAGACCCAACTTTTTGTTGCATTTGGCAATTTAATTCTGATCACTTTGAAAAGCATCTCCAAAAAAATGGTCCCTTGATGCTGAGGAAGGAGAAGAGGCTCTTGCAGTTGTTAGTAGATGCCAGTGCATTAGATGGTTAGAAGAAAGTGTCCCAGCTGTATGGAACACAGTGTGTACAGGTGCTTCCAGACAAGGCTTTTATCATGCCGTCACCCTGCCTCAATCACAGAATTTTATGGGGAGTGCAGATGACTTTCTACCCATAACCCTCCCCTGTTTTCCCACCACTTCTTCTCTTCCACCTTTTCCCTACCACCGAAAATCTGTTAAGAAAGAAAAGATGGAAGAGCTGCACAAAGCCTTCTCATAGTTAGCACTTGGACCCCTCCATCTGGAGGCACCCTGCATGTGTGTGTTTAAAGATTGTGTGTGTGTGTGTGTGTGTGTGTGTGTTTATTTAAAAGATGGATTTCTCTTCATTTGGAAATGGTGTTCATTTTGAAAAGTGGAAGGTATCGGGCGCTAAGCCTGCTTGGAAGTCACATCCAAAGCCTGGCCCTTTAAATCCTGATGCATGGAAGATGTTGTGCATACTCCATGACATTTTATACATGCCCAGAATCACTTGACTCTTCAAATTACCTGCAAGTGATAAAGCCCTATCTATCTATCTATCTATCTATCTATCTATCTATCATCTATCTATCTATGACTCCTAGGATCCAAGACTTGACGCTCCCCTGTGAAAACCGATTGCCGGGTCTGATTCTGATGCTTCTCATGCTGAAGTGAAATGCTAAAATTATTCTTACAGTGCTTGGGCACACAAGCCCAGCAGCAGGATGTAATGCTTCCCTGGCCTTGTTCACACATAACAAGAAGCCACAATGGGTGAATTTCCCTGTGGGATTTCTCATTGCAGCAGTGGCCACCATTCTGAAAATTCAGGGCACAGCGGGAGCGCACCATAGCTCCTCATTACATTTGAACCAGGTGAGGGTGGGCTTTTGGGGTGGTTGACAAGCCACCCACAACCCTAAAACAGCCCATGGGTTCTGGGTGGCTTCTCAATCACCCCAACAACCCACCCTCATTGGGTTTGCATGTAACAAGAAGCTATGGTGCGCCCCCGCCATGCCCTGAATATTCAAAATGGCAGCCAATGTCGTGATGAGATGCCACGTGGGGAACTTCACCCACAGTGACTACTTGTTACATGAGAACCAAGTCCTTGTGCGGAGACAGCCTGAAGGATAATTCAGGGATGGGTGAGAATTTCATTTCAGTTCGGTTTTGATAAGAATGTACCCAAATTTGCTGCCGCTGCTGCTGCTGCTGCTTCTTCTTCTTCTTCTTCTTCTTCTTCTTCTTCTTCTTCTTCTTCTTCTTCTTTCTTTTTTTTTCATATTTGGGACAGACATAACTTGAGATAAAAAGCATTCTAATGTGGAAGAAAACAAAAGTTATTTGTCCATCCAGGCCCAGGGCTCTTCAAAGTCTGGGTTTGAATCCCTGTGGTTTTGGGGTTGGGGGTTCTGACAGGCTCCTCATCTTCAATGGCAGGCAGGTGTAACATGGTCATTTCCATGCTGGGAACAACTGTACCTATTGAATTTGGCTGATACAGATAGGTGAGTTCATTTTTTATAAGAACTTACCAAAATTCTTCATGTTCAGGGAGGAAAAAACTTGAGATTAAAAAAACACACACAACTGAATGCAAAAAGAAAGCAAAACTGTCAGTTTCATCTATCCCTATTCTTATATCAGTATGTCCCTTAAAATAGGAGTAGCTGTCTGGAAAGGGCACTGGCAGAACGCCATTATCCTACAGCAGGGAATGCCAAAGTAAATGAAATTTAAAATGTCATATGTTCTGGGGCTAAATTCAGGTGCAAAAAAAAGAAAAGAAAAAGAGGTAATTGGCTACAACTCATAATGTTGATACTTAAACCTGAACGTTACTAGACTAGATAGACCCTTAGTCTTGCTTGAGGATTCCGACATGTTTATATAAAAACTTTTCCTTTGAGTCATCTGTATTTTACATATACAAGCTGATGGTATATTTTCTTGGGCAGGGGTAGCCCACATGGATCCCATGGACACCTGTGCATCCCCAGACACCTTTCCTGGCATCCTACAAGGTGACCCCCCTTTTATTTTTAAACACGTTTTCTTACCACTATTGGTTCAGTTGTTTGTTGGGGCTCAAACTCCACCTCTGCCTTGTACTCATTTTTTTCAGGCAGGTTACATCCTTTGTGACTAGGCATATGCCTCCCATGGCAGCCATTTTTTGGTGGTGCCCAGGACACTTTCTCCAATTGCCAAATGTGCCCATGTCCATGGGTCCAAACAGGTTGCCTACCCCTGTTCTAGGCTTATCTCTCCAATTTTACCCTCAGCATTTAATAGGCATCTAAGTGTGTGGCTGATATTTTTTCAGTGTCAAAACTGACCAAAATGTTGCCTTGGTTGTATACATTCTATTAGAACATGAAGTCTTTCATTGACTGCTCTGTGTGTTATACGTAGACATTGGGAATATCCAGTTTACAGGTGGTCATCTTCCTCTGTCTAGTCCAGATGTTTTTAGACTGCCTCACTCTTTCCAACATCTGGAAAAGATGCTGAAAGACACCATAGTTTAATTAACTGGAGGTGCTGCTGCAGACAAGACAGCTGGTATTCTCTCTCTCTCTCTCTCTCTCTCTCTCTCTCTCTTTCTCTCGTTGCTCATATTTCTGCCTGGGGCCTTGATACAGCCAGTTAACAGTACAATGAATTCTGCCTAGATTATTATGGAATTAGCCAAACTAATCTTGCCTGCTTTAATAGGCCTGTTTAATCATAATCCACAGTCCAGACTTTTCAAAATTGAGAAAAGCATAAATCCTCGTAATTAACTCATTTAGGATTCTCTTGTTGTAACATGTCTGATTTCCAGGTTAAATAAAGTTAAGGAACGATGACATGCCGCGCACAGTGAAAGCTTATGTTTTGGCATTGAAAGCCTTTGTCATAGATCCTACATTAATAAGTGTGCTATCGATACATTTAAAGATATAAAGAACTGTATAGATACAGATTTGTGAGGTGAGTAACGATTGATTCGAGATATCGCCCCAAAACCCTGTTCTGCTGCTCGTGATGCATTTCCAAATATGTTCCAGCGTACAATGCAGAGGAACTGTATCTGACAGGTAATCCATAGTATGTAGACAGAGAATTCCCAGTCATTCTGTAGTGTAGGTTGGTTTCATCTTGTGAGCCATTTTGTACACTTGACTTTTTGATAGCTTCATAATATTTATCGTGGTGGTCTGTCTCTAAGCCGCTTAAGGATTTTTAAATACTTAGCGGTATAGAAATAGTACAAATAAATAAATAAGCACTTATCTGAATATGGGTAAATTCATATTCCCGTGTAGAGAAGTGTTCAGCAAGGTTTCATTTGATACACAGCCCACTCCTCAAAAATATGAAGAGACCCCAGTTGTTCAGTTCAGTGAGCATGCTTGACCTGGAAGCTTAGCACATTACCTGCTCTGGTCTGTTGAGATTAAGATGTTTCTTGGGTGACCTGGCTGGCTTCTGCAGTGGCAGATAAACTAAATCCCATGTATTATCTCACAGGGTCAGGACCTACTGAGGGCTTGAGTTCTTCTGACTAATGGATGAATTCTTCTGCCTCGCCCCAGAGGGGTGAAAAAGATGGCTTTTCTGGTCCATTTTGTAGTGCTACTAGTTCTTCCTTCTCTGCCTCTGGCAACTCATTTTACCTCCCTTGCAAGAGGGATCATGCAACCTTCTTCACCATATCCCAGCCTCCCCCAACCTGATGCCTGCCAGTTGTTTTGGACTTCTGCTCACATCATTCCAAGCCAACATGGCCAATAGGACAGGAATCCTGGGAGTCGTAGTCCAACACATCTGGAGGGGGTACCAGGTTGGGAAAGGCAGCCCTGTCCCTTCACTGCATGAATTGCTCATCCCTTCTGTCTGCACCTTCTATACCAGTGTTCTCCAACCTTGGGTCCCCAGATGTTTTTGGCTTACAACTCCCAGCATGCCCCAGCCAGCGTAGCTCTGGTCCAGAGCCTGGATATACATGCTTTAAGAATGTTGTTTCCAATAAGACTTAAGGGCACATATCTGCTTGTTGGATTTCTTGGCCACTTTCTCTAGAGCAGTGTTCTCCAACCTTGGGTCCCTAGATGTTTTTGGCCTACAACTCCTAGCATGCCCCAGCCAGCTATGCTGGGGCATGCTGGGAGTTGTAGGCCAAAAACATCTGGGGACCCAAGGTTGGAGAACACTGCTCTATACAAAAGCACACGGATTCACAACAGGCAATAAAAATAATTAGAACAGCGGTGGGGAGGCCTACAACTCCTGCCAAGTGCCAACCCTGATCATTAGCCATGCTGGCTGGGGATGATGGGAGTTGGTGTCCAGCATAATCTGGAGGCCCACAGCTTCCCTGCCCATGCTTCAGAAAAAGTTGACAAATAGCTGACCTGGAGTTTTGGGGGACGGGGACGGGCGAGGGGGACTATAAAAATAATAATATTGAATTACTTATATTTCACATGTCATACATTATCTCAGCACTTCATCTACATTAGTCAGATTTTTTGACTACCATTCCCAGATTTCCTGACCATTGGCCATGCTGGCTGAGGCTGATGGGAACTGAAGTCCAAAACATCTGGAGGGCACCAGGCTGGGGAAGGCTGCTGTGCATTATAGTAATCTCAGTCAAAATGTTTCTCGTTACTCATTTTTAGTGAAACTTCTATGCAGAGGTTGCATTCAGAGTCGCAATGAATACGCACATCCTGTAAATCACCGTCAAGGCTTTAAAAATAATGCACCAAGAATAATAAGCCATTCTGCTGCTGCATTTTCTTACTTCCCAAAATTCAGTACATAACTTGCACTGTTGGCTACTGAGATGAGTAGTGCGCGAACCATCGGTAGGCCTCATTGGCTTCAGCCAAGCTACTTCTGTCAAAACCGGGTTGCTCGGTTGATTTCTAAGCAAAGTTGAATCCCCCCGCCTCAGTCTCTCAAACCCCTGCCACTTTTTCTTGCAACCCTACTTCAGCCTTCCCCAACTGGTGCCCTCCAGATGTGCTGGACTACAACTCCCATCACCCCCAGGCAGCATAGGCTGCCCTGCGTACCGGTCAGCAACAGCGGTGCTGCAGCCACAGAGAGAGGGAAGGGAGGGCCCCCCTGCCTCCTCCCCGTTTCTGGCACCTGGCATGCTGCATAGCAGGGCACCAGGACAAACAGCTCCAGCGGCCCATGGGAAATAGGGCTTTCTGAAGCGTTATTCCGGTGTCAGTACCTCCCTCTTTCCCTCGCCGTTTCTGATTCCAGTCCAGTTGGTAAGTAGGGCTTAAAGGGATGGGGGAGGGGTTGTGAGATTTGGGTGAATGGGAGGGGAATGACCCAGAAATCCTTCTCTGGTGTGGATGTTGGTCTTGGGTCGGAGAACAGTCCAGAGCCTAATGTTCCCTCCCTTTTGGAGGTGAGCATGACAAGCCCCTAAAACGTGTCTCTCAGGCTCAGCCTTGGAACCATGAATTTCACCCGCATCTCTAACAGAGGTGTGCTGTAAGTGCAAATGATTGCCTTGGCAAGCGCTTTCAAGGAGAGTTCGTAAGAGCATGCATGAGTCATCTCAGGAAAAGCTTTGGCTCACCAGAGAGCCAAGAGATGCTTAAGGTTACCCTCTAGAACAGGATCTGAACTGAAGTAATCTTTGGAGATGGGCCTAGAAACATAATCACCCTATTCTCTTCTTGTCCTGGTTTCGATCCCCCCCGCAGCCGCCAATGCATGT
The DNA here is from genome assembly GCA_021292165.1 of Shinisaurus crocodilurus. Lineage (NCBI taxonomy): Eukaryota > Metazoa > Chordata > Lepidosauria > Squamata > Shinisauridae > Shinisaurus > Shinisaurus crocodilurus. The sequence continues at coordinate 132,283,999 of CM037876.1, read as the reverse complement.
GTATGAGAGTTTGACTATAATGCTGTGCCTGCACACGTGTGTGGGCCAGCTGCATATCAGACATGCGCCGTGTTGCAGGTGCAACCAACCTGTGTCTTTTGCATAGCACACAGGTGCTGTCATGATCACCAAGGCACATACTGCTCCTGCTGTTTCTCCAACCTTGCCTCAGCCACATCCCGCTAATTCCTCTCCGGCAAACCATGATCTCATAGGCTCACTGACTATGCAGTGCGGGAAAATAATATTGGCTTTCCTTATTGGGCTGTTGTAAGATTGATGGAGATAATGTATATGAAGCGCTCTGAGATGTGCTATGCAAATGCTAGCCATTATTATTACACATCATGGTGAATATTTCAGAACTTTCAGAACCTTAGTGCTTTCAGTGCTCTGTTCTGCTGCTGGTTTTAATTTGGTTTTAATGATGTAATCATTTTATTCTTTGCTGTTGCTTTTATCTTTGTTTTATTTTGTGCTGTTTTTATTTTTTGTGTTAATGTATGCATGATATGTTTTTAATGTAAAGAACTTCGGTTGATGAACGCTTTAAAAGTACAGTAAAATAAACAAACTTGTGAAAAACTGTAGTGCTGATTAATGTTCTTCATTTGAGCTGCATGTTCTCCAGCTAACCTTTTCATATGAAAAAAGGGGTTGTGTGGCCCTCTAAATGTTTCCTGGAAGACCCCACCCACAAAGCGTTGGTTTGCTACTGTTTATAGTCCTGATGGCTGCAATTTCAGCACCTTTTTTTGTTTGAAAAATAGCCCTCCTTCTTCCCGGTAACACTGACATCATCCAAGCAATAAAATTTGATTACATGATGATAGCGCTGAGGTCAAACGTTTTTCCTCAGTGGTGTCATAATGTGGTAGCCAACTCTTATTGGCTTTGTAATGACATCACTGTTCCTAGGATAAAGGCCTTTCAATTGCGTCCCGGCTGCTCAGAAGCCTCTGAGCTCGGAGGCTTCCGAGACTCCTCTGCTCTGCTGGGCTGAAGCTGGCAGGGCAGGAGGAGCAGTGGGGAAGGTCCTCCCCATCTTCCGTCTTTCCTTATTATCGCTAGACAGACTTTTAGCCTGTCTAGCAAGGGCACTTCTGAGCGAGAGGGAAGGAGGCTAGAGTAGGCTCAGGATAACTCATATCCTGGCCTCTCTGGTCTCTTCTCCTCCCCTGCCTGTCCACCAGAGAGTTGGAAGGAGTTTTTCGATATATTTTTTTTTTAGTACTTGTTTTCCTTTGTTCGCAGGCTCGGGGAGTTTCTTCGAGTCTCATCAAGATTCGAATTTTCTCGCTATTTTCGAGAAGGATCAATTTAAAGTCTCACAGCCCATCTCGCGGGGGGTCAGCTTTCACTTGCTTATGAAAATAAAGGGGGAAAACCAGCCAAAACAGTGAGGTGAAATAAATTCTGAATCCACCCGGTGGCTCTGTCATTATTTCAGAATCTGAAATGATCCGAAACGCCACCTGGTGGACAATAGCTGTAACACAGATAAAAACGAACAGGGAAAAATACCCTTCGAACGCGGCTTGCTTTCTTAAATGCTAATTTCATGAATTTACATTTCGATTAGGCAGAGCGGGAGGGGATTGCTCAAAACCAGGAGCTTTTGAGCGAGGGAAATTATGCCCCCTTTCCTCCTCTGAAGAGGGCAGCTGGTGCGGTTCTTTTCACGCAGGCCACAAGGGATCAGGGGAAAGGGGGTCGGCTCTCTGACTCCCCCTTCTTTTCTACTTTCTTTTTTTTTTAGTTTTTTTTAAAAAAATATTGAAATTTTAATTTATAATTCAAAACTTTACCTGAAAATCTGAAGTCAGAATTTGAAATGTGTTTGCATTTAAGTGCCTTACCATTGCGTCTTGATGGTTTTTTTTTTTTAACCGACTCCCCCTTCTGAGGTGGGAACGCCATCTCCGACCTTGGAAGGGTTCTTCTGAACATTCCTAGGATCCTTGGAATACTCTCCCGGGGATCGTAGGATTGCTCTCTTAACAAACCAAAATGGCGCTGAACTGCTGCAACATCAGCCGATTGCAGCTGGGAAGAGGCTCCCAGTAGAGCATTGCCACAGCCAGATTTGTGACTGGGCGTCAAGGGGAAGCCCCCTATGAAAGTAACAGCTGAAAAGATGGCCCCATCAAAACACTGATGAAAGGGGAATGCATTTTGTGTGTGAGAGAGAGATTTGTGAAATGCAACACCCTTTCAGATAAGCCCTTAAATATTTCACTAACAGATGTGATTAGTAACTTCTGTAGCATTCTACCAAATGCTGACTTTAACCTTTTCCTACTCTGATGTGATAACTCTGATATTTATCTTTTCCTACTCTGATATTTCTAAAGTCAGTGATAACATCGGTAGCAGAAGGAAGCAAGAGCCCTGGAAGGCTAAAATAGAGAAATGTGATTTTTCTTTGTCTGACAGTATGTGTATGCCAAGGCAATGGTTCTGTGCTCTCAGATTATTGAAGTGACTGATTTTTCCAAGGGTTATATTGGCTTATCCCGGGTTTTGGAGCTGACCCACATTCTTTCTAGTATTTGGTTTTGTTAAGGTGTTGACATAATTTTGTTGGCATTTTTCTTTTTAAAGTAGATTATATTTGCAGCCAATTTCTCAAAGCAAACAGATGGCTTCTCAACAAGAGCATGTCCAGTGAAATTATTCCTTGCAGATTACTTGCAGTACTATGACAGTATTGTCACAGGGGACCTCTATGTTTGACATTCATTTTCTTGCGAAATGATACTCAAAACCATTCTTTGCACTCTCGTCTTGCACATATGAAGCTGCTGCGGGGTTGGGTTCCCCCCCCCTTCAAGGCCCAGAAAATGTGCGTATCAACCTCAATATAGATCATGTATTCCACAGTAACGATAATGTTGCAACTGCAAGGACCTCGGAAAGAGCTTTGCTTCCCACAATACGTTGCGTCGTGTCACTTAGATGGGATGATGGAGGGAGAGGGAGAAAGCCTCCTTTCTCCTCTTCTGTCACAACTGCTGCTCCTGTGCCACTGCCAGGATGAGGCAAGGTGAAGTTGATGTGTTTGGGGGTTGGGGTTGGGGATGGCTTTTTAGGCGGTGAGAGGGCAGTGAAGACAGGTAGGGGGCACTATGATTCTGAGTTGCTTGGCTTGGGAGGAAATTTCCATGTTGTCCTGATTTTGAGGGGCAGGAGGCCCAGAAAAATCCTGAGCCAATCTGAGGACAGTCTTGGATCATCATGTTGCTTACATCCTAGTTCACAGCGGTGGGAGCTTAACTCATTCCTTTGACACCGATCTTTTCTACACAAGGCTGTTAAACGGCTGGTAATCCACTGTATCTACTTTCGGTCTCATCGCAGAATTGAGTTCTGAGCACTACACGAGGAGCATTTCCATTCCTGCTTTCCTCTAGGTGGCACTGTGGTATAGTGGAATAGCTCAAGTACACAAGAGGAAATCACACTTACTTTTGCTTCCACAATTAAATGTCACATTTTCTCTACTCCAAAAAAACACAAACCCCTCCCCAAAAGTGCTGGTTAGACACAAAATGAAACTGGAGGGTTACGTTGTAGTCTAAAGAATCCATAAACAACCACGAGTAGGGAATGATGAATGCACGATAAATGCCTTGTGGATAATCCTGGACAGCCATCTGTCAGGGATGCTTTGACTTGGATTCCTGCATTGAGCAGGGGGTTGGACTTGATGGTCTCATAGGCCCTTTCCAACTCTACTATTCTGTGATTCTGTGATTCTATGAAAAACCCATTGTGACTTATTTCATATATCAAGGAAGGTGTTGCAGATTCCTCAGACACACTCATGTCAGGGTGTTCCAGTCCCCTGTATCAGTTCAAGTTAACTACAGCATTGTGCGGAAGAGAAGAGAAGGAATCAGGTCTGTTCCATAGTATCCGCAAGCCTGTCAAATACCTAACAATTGCTCCCCCTTTTGCACATTCCTCCCTATAGCGGCTAAAATCATGGAGGGGAGAGTGAGACTTGCACCCACTTCTGCCATCACCCTTGATGTTGCTGTGCTCTGCCGGCCCTGCCCTTAATGTCCGTCAGGAAATCTCTAATGCTTTTGTTGAACAAAAAGCAATATGATTATCTGAGGCTCTCCTCGGATTGGCTCAGGATTTTTCCGGATCTCTTGCCCCACCCCACCAGCCAATCTCAGTGGCTCAGAAGGTTTATTATCCTAGAAATTTCAGTGGGATTTTCATGCAATTGCAATGCTCATTCTGTACTCCCATTATATTACACCCCAAGCCATCTCTCTGTGTATTCTTGAATACACTTTGGACAAGATGGTGGGGTGCACTAGCTCATCTAATCCCGCGATAAATCACATTTTGAAATAGAAACAGCTTGGCTACAATTCTCCTTATGCAGGGGCTATTAAGTGAAGTACTTGCCTGCAGGAACAACTAATAATGTTTACAAAGCCTTGGGACTGCAAATCCCATGGTGCACTGCAGCATCAAGTGGAATATGTGTGCATAGGAATAAGAAAGCGTTACAGAGGTTTAAGACTACAAATCCCAAGAGCCAGCTCTACCTACCTTTCGTAGCAGGAATCCATTTTGTTTACATAGAATCAAGTGGATTTAACTTTCACATGGCGTTTCAGATCTCCCTATGGCTGAATCCTGCTTGTTTGTTTCCCCTTTGGGCACGTGGGTTCTCGGGGCCACTGGGAGTACACGGCCATTGACTGGGTAGGAAAAGGCAGCAAAGCCTATTTCACCCTTGCAACTACTTAAATCATGAATGCATTTAGATTGTATGAACACCAATGTCACCACTGTGGCCAAATTGATAACAGTGGATTTCAAAGCAAGCTTTATCTAAGAAGGAAAACATCAGCACATTTTCCTTCCAAGAATTCTATAAATATCTCTCTTAAGAATAACAGATTTACAACAATAACAACAACAACAACAAAAAAGAGTAATTCTATGTAATCCCAATGAAAAGGATTAGGATAGCATTTTAGATTTGTTGTGAATGGCATCGCCCTGACTTTCTGTGGAGTTCAAAGCAAATCATTTTACATTCCTGTGTCGTGACTGAATTCTGACAGCAGTCTTGTTACAGCCATCAGCTGACAAAAAAAATACATTTTTTAAATAAAATCACTGCATTTCATCAATGATGCAATGCCATTCCATCTGTCTACCCGTGGTATTTAGCTTTGATTAATGCGGGAGTGTATGAACAGTTCGCAAACATTTATAATTGCCAATTAGTTTCCAGCATGATGCCCAGGTAAACTGATGACACAATCTGTTGCTGGCAGCATCAAATTAGGGAACCTTGGGTGACTTGATGGAATAGTCACCCTAAGCATCAATGGAGAAAGCAAAGGATGGGTGACCTTCTTTCATCTTCACTTCCAGGCCTTATGCAAAAGTCTGTGTTCTGTCCATGCCAGGGAGAACATATATATATGCCTCTTTCCTCCCTGCCCTCTGCACCCACAAAAGATGCAGAAGTGATGACCTGCAGGTCATAATGTGTGATGGTCACTTACGTATATGGGTTTTCGTCTGTATACACTCAGTTGACCTCAGATCTTCTGGTTCTGAGGAGGCCTTATTGGTCGTTCCACAACCAGTAGAATGTTGCCAGGCAACAGCACGTAAGTGGGCCTTCTCGGTAGTAGCACCCACCCTCTGGAACACTCTCCCACGTCTTGTTCGGGAGGCAAAAACTGGGTAGCTTTAAATGCGTCTTGAAGACATACTTGTTTACACAGGCTTTCCCTGTCACGTAATGGATGATGACCCTGCTCTGTTTTATTATTGTCTTTGTTCAAATGTTTTAAATTATTTATTATTGTTTATTGTTCTTAAACTGTTTTTACATTTTTTTTAAAAAAAAACAACGGTATTATATACATATTACATTGTGCGCTGCTTTTAGGATATTAAGCGATATAAAAGCATTAAAAGGTTCCCCCCCCCTCCCATGTATATGCAGAGTGAAACCCCACATATGCAGTTACCGTGTTGCTGTCCACCTAGAGGTTTCATACTAATTCCTGCATGCCCATGCTTTTTTCCTTTGAAGCTGTGAAGCAGCCCAGTAATTCAAATTGTAATGATATTTTAAAAGAGTCTGGTGCAAAAGGAAGGACGGGCACAGTTGTCACTCCAAAGACCTCCAGATAAACAGGGGCTCTTTTGTCTCACTGAGTCACCCTGGCCAAACAGGGAAGCTGTCCCGGTTGTTCTCCGCTTGTGATGCATTTCCAGCTGCTGTTGTTCCCAAGCATTGTTTACGGGTGCCGAACCTTGCCAGCTACCAATTGTCTCTCTACACTTGTTTACCAGGATTGGAGCAGTACCATGAATGCAAAATGACATGGCACATGTTAGGGGATTGGGTCACAGCAGGTTGTCACCAAGTGCCAAGTTTTGCTAGCAGGGGATTGGGGGCGAGTTGAGTGACGCCATCTAGAGCTTTGCACAGTGGTTGATGGCAAAGAAATATATTTCTCTTGCTTCTTGAAGTTGTTCCCTCTCTCTCCTTTTGACCATTTGCAGGTTCATATCTGTAATAATAAAAAAGGATGTCTGTCCATCCATCCGTCTGGCCTTCCATCCATCCTTCAGTGCCATAGTGCCAAGGCCTGTGAAGGCTAGACACCTGAAACTTGTCATGCATACTAAGGGGACCCTGGGGGTGTGCACTTCAGGGTTATTTTGTTTTGAAAACACATTAATTTAATTAAATGTGTCCCTCTGGTTGAAGCCTGCAGTATCATTTTCAGTCACTAAGGGCAGACTTCCCTAACCAGAGCATAGTATAGCAGTTTATATAGTTTGAAGCCAGGAGAAATTAGTAGGCCGAAGCACAGAGTTATATACCCACACCCTCCCCACTGCTGTGGGGCAGCCCCTCAGGGGAGTAGAGTGGACAGACCCCTCCCTTAGGGGACAGTAGGGGTGTACCATGGCAGGGGCCATGCCTAGGGTTGCCAGTGGGCATGCCTATGCTGATGTGTGTAGAGCTCCTCCACATCAGAAGATACCCTGGTTCAATCGCACCTATCACGTGATCACTGAACACACAGCCCATGTGTGCTTTTTGAGAGCCAGTGTGGCGTAGCGGTGAGAGTGTTGGACTGGGACTGGGGAGATCCAGGTTCTATTCCCCGCTCGGCCATGAAACCCACTGGGTGACTTTGGGCCAGTCACTGACTCTCAGCCTAACCTACCTCACAGGGTGGTTGTGAGGATAAAATGGAGAGGAGGAGGATGATTATGTAAGCCGCCTTGGGTTCCTTGCAGGAAAAAAGGCAGGGTATGAATATAATAATTAATAAATAAAAATAAATGTGAGGGTTGTCATGTGGGCACCCTGATGATCATGTAATTGCATCACAATTCCTTTTTGCACTCTGATTTTGTCAATATCTATATGCCCCGATGCACATTAGTAACCTCTGCCACGCCACACTGTGTATGTGCCAATCCCAACATTAATTTTAGAAATTCTGTAAGTTAAATCAGAAGGCAGGCGAAAAAGGAATGCCAGGCAGAATGAACCAACAGAATAAGAATGGGAGGAACGGGGAAAATACGTTCACTCCAGCTTTTGTGGAGAACTCTCTCTTTCTGGCTTGCTCAGTTAAGGTAGCTCTTTAGCTGTCATGCGAAAACATTTCGATCTGATTATTATGGAATCTATTCCTATTTAGTTTAATAAATATACCATGACTGCTATTGTAATTATCAATATTAAGAAGAATAGAGAACATAAATATTTACTCTGATGCCAGCCCAGTGGCTAAGCTGAACAAGTTTCTACTTCGATTGGATTCTTGGGTTCTTCTCCAGAAGATTTTCTAAACATCTGCTCCCAGCAACATTATCCAGATGCCTGCTAGAGCTCTGGTCCAGAGCCTGGATATACACATGCTTTAGGAATGTTGTTTCCAATAGGACTTAAGGGCACATATCTGCTTGTTGGATTTCTTGGCCACTTTCTCTAGAGCAGTGTTCTCCAACCTTGGGTCCCCAGATGTTTTTGGCCTACAACTCCCAGCATGCCCCAGGGGTATGCTGGGAGTTGTAGGCCAAAAACATCTGGGGACCCAAGGTTGGAGAACGCTGCTCTAGAGCCATGAGATGGCTTCAAGGAGGTGTCATTAACTGTCACGGTTCAAAATATTCCAGACCTGAGAGACCACCCACAACCCCTGCTGAGGCTCTTGCCTTAACTGAAGGGAAGAACTTTTACAGAGCTGTCCGATTTCACTGGCTCCTGTCTTAATAGCAGGCCCCAGAGTGGATGTAAAGTGAGACCAGTTGTCTGTGTACCTCGTGCTATGTAAAAACAACAAACCCAAAGCATCGCAGTGGTGTGTGTGTGTGTGCGTGTGTGAGAGAGAGAGAGAGGAAAGCCAGCTCCGCTTTCTATTATGAAGCACCTGTACTACTGATGACTTTTCTTCTTTCTGTGTATTTGTTATATATTCTTAGGGACAAGGGGATCTCCTGAAGAACGCCAAGAACGAAGCCATCGAGAACATGAAGCAGGTCCAGCTGGCTTGCTTGTCCTGTGGACTGAGCAAAACGGGATGCGGGAATGTGGATGCCAAGTCCAAACGGTGCCTCGAGGCGATTGAAGAAAAGGAGACGGGCGATGAGAATGGGAGGCTGTGAAGGAAGCCAGTACTCTCTGGCCTGTCATAGATTTCGATAGCCCAAAATTATTTTTTTAATGCATTTAGGAAGAAAGGAAGGAAAGATCCACGTTAGAATGCCCTCTACAGGGTGTCAGAAGTATTAAAGCCCTCACAATGCCAGTGTTTTATTGCAGTTCATTTATCTAAGTTTAGTGACAGTTCTAATCAATGCAAGCTCTGTGCGTGTGTGCTTTCGTGTGGGGAGAAGCTGTAAAAGCTCTGTCGTGAGTTACATGATTAGCCCTGTTCCTTATTTATTATTTTGGCATCTTTTATCATTCTGAAGACCTAGGTTAGATAGAGAGAGTACATAACACATCAGTTTTATACTTCATTCATTCTACGATACTGTCATTTTAGTGGCAGCTTCTAATACACTGTGCTGTTCCGACTGCGTTATTCAGATTTTACCAGCAAAAACAAACAAAAAAAGCCACACAAAAATAAAATAGAGAGAACTCCACCTTTTATTGGCATGGATTAATAATGGATTCCTCAGCATAGTAGGAACGATAAATAATTAATTTACCCATTAAATTATGTTGATGAAATATTAAACAGTCAGATTTATTATTATTTTTATAGATCTCAATTGGATTTCTGATTAACATGCCACTGACTTTTTGCTAATCACCATTTGAAATGCATTCATGTAATACATACTAATGGAAGAAATTGGTCACTTTATTTAATTCAAGGAAGCCAGGGCTCCATCTGAGCTCTGCAACGTGTGTAGCTATAAACTGAGTGATTCCAGGCTTTGGTTATGAAGTGCAAGATTTCAGGTGTTCTTTAGACAGGGTAGAATATGAAGGTGATCTTTAGCAATTCCGGACGATTTCCTGGGTGCCATTTTCTGAAAGGAGATTATACAAAACTGTGAGCTTGAGATAAAACTCTAAGATCTACTTTCTTTATTCATAAGAACAATTCTGCGCAAGTCACACGAGCAAGGCTACTTCTCATGGGACATGTCAAAAACGTGGGCCTAATTTAAACTTACGCCTGTGGCTGAGTATAAGTGATATGAAATGGCAGCATTTGCCTACCAGGGATGTTGAAGAGTCCTTGGTCTCGAGTCACGAGTCGAGTCACGAGTCTTTGGACCCGAGTCTCGAGTCCGAGTCCAAGTCCTTGCTCCAAAATGGTGACTCACGAGTCCCGAGTCCCGAGTCACTCCCAAAGCTGACTCCACGAGTCCCTATTAAAATCAATGGGGTTTTTCCCCAACAAAATAAGGCTACTTCAGATGTGTGGCTTAAATAAATTCTAGGCACAAGTGTGCCTTTTTATCTCAAAACTCTGCCACTGATTTTGACAAGAACAGACAAGGCAGACAAACCCAAAATAACCAGGCAGGCAGAGGAGGCGGGGAACCCCAAAGCAGGCAGGCAGAGGCCTTTGTCTTGGACAATTCAAACTGTGGAACTAGTTAAGAAGAGACCAGGCAGGCAGAGGAGGCAGGGAACCCCAAACAGGCAGGCAGAGGCAGCCAAACCCAGAATGTCTGAAAGGTTGCATTAGGAAAATGATTTTAAAAAATAAACTTGGATTGTTACTGCAACTGGGTCCAGGCAGCACCTGCAGGTGGCATCAAGCAGGGATGTTGACGAGTCCTTGGTCTCGAGTCCCGAGTCGAGTCTCGAGTCCCATTAAAAATATTGGGACTCGAGTCCGAGTCGAGTCAGAGGGGGGACTCAGTCCGACTCACGAGTCGAGTCCTCGAGTCTGAGTCCCCATCCCTGTTGCCTACTCACTTAGAGGAAAGGCTTGTGAATTGTACAACTCTAACCACTACTCTGCAATCCTCGATCCTCCTTCATTTAGCTGTGTGTAATGTTGTTTTCTCAACATGTTTTCATGTCTCTTCAGCTATCATAGTTTGAGAATATGCTCAGCGTTTTCAAAATGTAACATGAGAAGCAGCCCCAAGACCAATAAAGAATAGCCGTATTCCGTTATGTCCAAGGGCAAGTTTGCCCGAACAAATTGAGTGGCTAAAAATATGGGAAGAGTTGATCAGACCAGAGCGGTTCAGTGATGCTGTCACATGACTGTTTAATAAATATATCCTAATCACGGCTACCATTTTTTACTACGCAGAGCGCCACGTGCATCGATGTTAAATAAAATGTTTGTTAAAAATTGAGAAATGCCGTGCGATCACAAAGGTGAAAGTGGGTTACGTTAGGGGTGCAGCAGTTATAGACTGAGCGGCACATTGTGCTTATGATGTATCAGTCACATGGCTGTTCCTGCACAATCATGTCTCTCCCCCCCCCCCGATCTGTTCAAGCCACATTCTCACCACACTAGTTTGATTGTGTGAATTGGGCTGCAAACACGTGCTAGGGGATCTGAAGCTGCCGGGACAGAATCACTAAAGGCATAGTAGCAGAAATAAGTGGCTTGAAAACTTTTAATAGTTACCAGTTGATGTTCTGTCAAATCTTGTTGAAATGTTGAGAATAGAACAACTTGTGTTCTGCTACACTATCGTCTTGTCTCATGGTGAAGCTGAAGAGAAAAAGAGTCTGCATTTTACCATCCTTAATAGTGTCTAGCTCAAATATTCTTAACAGTGTTCCTCCTATATTTCAATCTTCTCAATGCTTGAGTATGTATTTGCATTACCTCTATTAGAAATGGGTGTACTATGGATATAAGAGACTATATTTATTTAAAGCATTGCTTTTATTTTGAAAAGCTACTTTTTAAATTAATTTGATTAACAAATGTGCTGATTTTTCTCTACTTAACAAATGGCCAATTGTTAAAAGTTTGACCGTCTGAAAATCCTATATGCATTAAGTTATTTTTTCCCCCTGATTTCTTAATAACACTATTATGTTCATGTTGCACATTTCTGAGAGAGTAAAGCTATGAACAAAACTTTGACCTATGTTTAAGTAAATCAATTATTACACACGGATACAACATGCATTTAGAGTTGAGCTTTCAGTATCAAATGGCAGAGTATAAATGTGAACAGCAGGAAAAATATACGAATCTCACTTGCCAAGAATAATTAAGAATGAATGCACGCGCACACACACACTCATTATGGTTAATGTGAGTTGAATGGCTAATGTGCATAACAACCAGCCATTGTGCACATTCGCCATGCCTCATAGAGAATGTGTACATAATCTCTCCATGAAGAGGGAATTGTGTACCTCTCCCAGTCAGTATACATATTCTCCAGCAGGCCTTGGGGGATATGCGTGTCTCAACAGGATTGTGTACATTCCCTGCTGATCAAGCTGGTCCTGATGATTGTGGGGAGAGGGAAGGGTTAACCCTCTCCTCATCCATGATCTTTCCTACCCACAGGCTGCTAAGTTGTCACCAGGGAGAGTGAACTGTGGGGAAAAGGAGGCTGCAGCTACGCCCCCTTTCCCTCCAGTGCTCAGCTGATCAGCGGGAGGGGATGCCATGTTCACAGAAAATGGCTGCAGGTTGCTCACCTCTGAACTAGAGATAAAACCAATGTCATGTTTCCTGGAGACTATGCATACTGACGAGTGAATGTACAAAATGAAGTCAAGATATGCACATTCCTCAAGGCCTGTTGAAGATTATGCATTAGTGTGCTTGGCGTGTGTGTGCGTGCATATATATATCACACACAATGGTATGCAAACTTCCTCTTCTTCCTTTCCTTTCCCTTCCCCTGCACCCTTCTTTCATGCCACAAATCTCTTCTGGTGTGGGCCCTCCAGACCTCTGGAGCAGATTAGGATGCGTGCATGGAGAGATGTATACAGCCACACAAACAAACCATGCCGACACAAATTAGTAAGATCTTTTATGTGATGTTTCAGTGAAGGAGGGCAGTAATAAGCCACATGAACACAGTTCATGTTGCTAGACCAATTAAGCTAATGTAATGAAATAGATTATGAAGATCTAGTGTTCGATGGAGCTGGCCAATCCTTCAGAAGTATTCCTTGCTAGCAAAGGACATGCTGGAGGTATTTGTTGACTCTCGTAGTGTGTTCAAAGAACAATGCCAATGTTAAAAATATCCGCTCATATTTATTTCCTTGGATGAGGAGGATCTCCATACTCTAAGGTTATTGGCAGCCCTCAACAATATCACTTAACCAATAGAACAGAATAATAATGTATTACAGTCTCAGACCAAAAACCTTAATACAAACAGGATAAAATACATAATAAGGATTCAGATTCAAGGAGGTGTCAAAAGAGAGTTGTTATTAATTCGTATTGAGGATAAAAAGAATTTGGCTACCTTCTCAATAATGTAGATACTTAAAAGTAGCAGAGTCGCAGTGGGTCTTCACGGTAGAAGACATAATAAAGGGAGAATCGGCCTCTGTCTGGCCTCCCTATACAAACTGGTATAAACGAACATGACCAACAGATTCTCTCTCCCTGATTTCACAGGGACAAAGTCGTTAATTAAGCAGAATCTTGTTAAGTTAGTAACGCAGAAGGCAAACGTTAAAACGTGCGAGCATAAATGCCCTTCTGTATTTGTAGATAATGTTAAGTATGAGGCTCTGGCAATTCCATAATTTGAAAGATTGCTCAAGGATAGAAAGGCTGATCAGCTGCAATTCTCAGAAGATTTATAACAGTGTTCTCCAACCTTGGGTCCCCAGATGTTTTTGGCCTACAACTCCCAGCATGCCCCAGTTGTAGGCCAAAAACATCTGGGGACCCAAGGTTGGAGAACACTGATTTATAACTAGGTCTATTCATGTCTGGGTAGTAGAGTGAGCCTTTAAGTCAGCCTCCCCCCACCTGGTTCCCTCCAGATGTTTTGGACTACAACCCCATCATCCCTGATCATTGGCCATGCTGGCTGGGTGCTGATGAGAGTTGTAGTCCAAAACATCTGGAGAGCACCAGGCTGGGGAAAGCTGCTTTAAGCCATAATTACCTATAAGTCTGTGGGAGAGGGGCAGCATAAACATATTTTTCATAACCCACATCCACTGGCTGACAAAGGAGTTGGAGAGCAACAAGTGAATGTAACTGGAGGGAATACTGAGAAAGTGCAAATGCAGCCTCCGTTCAGGGCATTTATCCAACCTTTACATTCAGCTGATCATACTTCCACTTTCAGAAATATAGCTGCATTTCCCACACAGGATGGTAAACCCAGTATCTCTCTAAGGAAATTAGATCGAACCTTTTTTCAGTTGAGAGTTGAAGCCAGAAATCCATATTGCCAAAGGGGATGCCAAAGGAAAGTTGAGCCAAAGAACTGGCTATAACTTTAAATAAACTGAAGGTATAAAATGGTCGCCTTGCGTCAAAAGACAACCAGCCAACCTGGAGATCAGTGGTGTAGTGGCACCAGGGCTCGCAGGGACCCAGCACCAGCACTTCTGTATTAGCAGGGATGCTGATGTCATCTGCCACCCCCCTCATAGACTTCCCTGTTCCCTCTGAGCTGAGCTGCAATCCTCATAGTGGCTGGGGAGAAATAATTTTCCCCAGCAACAATGTATTGTTCCTTGTTGTAATATAAAGTATTATGGGGTGGCTTGGTCTTAAATGGGCCATTAAGAGTCTTTAACTTTCCAAAAGACCTGCTCCTGGTGGAGATGAAAACTGACGTTTTGTTTTGTTTTGTTTTACTCTCCTTGGCGTGGCTACAGAGACTGCCTTGATGAGAACCTGCACTTCAGAATTGACCACCACCCCATTGCTTGAGATGGCCCGTTGACTGCAATGAGCAGAAGCAATTTTCTGCTCTCGTTCCAACCAAGAAATTGTATTTTGCATTTTAACCCCGCACTGGGGTGGTGGAGGTGGATGTTTGATTTGATTTCATGAGTTAGTATTCCATTCGAAACCTCATGTTACCATCTCCACATCGGTGGCACTGCTTGCTTCTGTTGAGAAGTCACACCTTGAAAGTATAAAAGTGTCTTGTACTTACGTGGGATTTCAAGGTTGGAAACAGGCAGGGCCATTGAACGATCCAGCAGCCTGTGCAACCAAGATGATGGAAAACCCGTGATTTGATTTCTTGCAGAGATTGGTGAAATGAGCACACGCACACCAGCAATTTTGACGCTGACGCTTCAGAGTTAGCGTGCTAGAAGCAGCCATTGGAGAAAGAATAGCCCTCTAGGACACTGTTGGAGAATCTGTGATCCTCGTGATGTTGTTGGACTCCCATCAGCCCCATCCAGCAGCGCCAGTAGACAGGGATGATGGGTATTGCAGTCCAACAGCATGCGGAGGGCTACAGGTTCCCCAATCCTGCCCTAGCAGCAAAAGCATCACGGTGTGGGAGGACCCCACGCCGGCTGACATGATTCCTGCAATCGCATGCATGGGCTGTGTTCCTGCTTGCTTTGTGGCCGGCCTGCTGGCTGGGGAGGGCAAGGCCAGTGTGTGGCCGCGGGTCGGATGGCAATGGAGCATCTCCAGCCTCTGACTGCGTGCTAATGGAGACGTACTCCTCCTGGGCACAGAGTGTGATGTTTTCGTTTGGTACATCCTCACCCTCTGTACTGCTGCTGTTCACAAACACGTACGGTAAATGAAGGCCTAGTCCCCATATAGTAGCCACAGCACGGTGCAAATGGGGTGGCGAGAGTGGCTTCTTCCCATTCCAGCAGCGCCTTCAGAATGGCTCCAGGTTTTAAGGGGGTCTTGGCAAAGTACCCTCTGGTGGGCCCACTCCCGTATCAGTGGGTGTCCACGGACAGCAGCAGCAGCAGCAGCAGCAGCAGCAGCAGCACTGCAGTCAGTGCCAGGGTAGGGGTGGCGGAGCCGCCATTTCAATTTCCCCACAAATTCCCAGAGCAATGCTACTTTGGGACGGGCGTTGCTTGGCCTGGGCCTGTGGGGCCCCATCCCCACGTCGAGCCCCTAGAGCCCCGAGTGTCCATTGATGCCGATGGAAGTTTTTCTTTTAAGCTCAATTACACGGGGGTGGGGGAAGGTTTCCTACAGGAGGGAAAGAGAGGGAAGCGGCGATGGGACGTGGGAGATTTATTTATTTACTTATTTATTAAATTTATAAATGCATTGCAACTGAAGAGGAACTGCTGGTGTGGGATGATCTTGGGTGGGGTGCAAATGAAAGCGTTTATTTCATTTGAGATGATTTGGGTGAGAAATTAATCAGCTGGCTTTGCCTCCTGTGAAATTTAAATAGAGCCCAAATTTTTTCCAGGTGTGCACATAGACCTAAATGAGTATATGCCCATTTTTGGTGCAGATTTGTGTCCTATGGGCCTGTGCCCCGAATCTTTTTAAGTGCCTATCAGCTCCCTGGCTTGGGGGCCATGCATGAAATGTAAATAGCCGCTCCCAGTCGCCCAGTCTGGAGGGGCCCCGCAATGGTGCCACCGCCTGGGAATACCGCATGCCGAGGCGGGGCCTGTTCTGGCGTTAGAGACGTTACCTGAGTGATGTGGTGGGACTGGCCTGTGGGTCTTGGTCAGGGGCAGGTTGCCGATGATCCTTCAGATGCTGTTGGACTCCAACTCCCAGCCACCCGAGCCAGCCTGGCCAATGGTCAGGCATGATGGGAATTGTAGTCCAACAATATCCGGCAGGCCACAGGTTGCCCACTCCTGGTCTAAGTCTTCATATGCCATTGAAAATAAAGTGTGGTGACCAGGAGCTCAGGATGATAGGCCCAAATGTCATGGGTACTCTCACAAAGAGCAAATGAGGCGGTAAACTCGTGTCTGGACCATACCGTTTCAGACTGTGAGATGGAATGATCCTTCATACATAACATTCTCTGAAGCTGGAAAATTAGCATGTCAGGAAGAAAGCTAAGCTAGAACTCTTCTTGACACCTGGCTTTCTATACGCAGGGAATGTTTATGGCTGCACTACTGAATGAGAAGGTGGTGAGCAAGGCCCCCTAACACATGGAAATCTTAACTGTACTAGAATGGATTCTGTTAGATCTGACAGCATGCCTTGCTGGTTCACTTATTTTTGTGTTTCCAAGGATCTCTTGATGAAATACCTTTTCACAAGAATCAGTCTAGTTTTTCTATCGTCAAACGTCATGTTTTATTCTTTTAAAAGTTTTGTTTTGGGTTGTTACATTCTCCCTGGGACTCTTCCCCCCACCCTAGACCAGCCTTCCCCAACCAGGTGTCCACCAGACCAGATGTGTTGGACTGCAACTCCCATAATTCCCAGCCAGTATGGCCGTTGGCCATGGGAATTATGGGAGTTGCCATCCCACACATCTGGAGGGTACCAGGTTGGAGAAGCCTGCCCTAGGCTGATGATCTGAAGCAGCCTTCCCCAACCTGTTTTGGTCTACAGCTCCCCGCATTCCTGGCCATGCTGGCTGGGGCTGATGGGAGTTCAAGTCCAAAACATTAGGAGGGCACCAGGCTGGGGAAAGTCTGATCTGAAGCTTCCTGGTTCCATCCCGGGCTTTGACAAAGCTACATGTCTCGGTGCCACTTCAAGGGAGGGACTGTGCGTAGCTCCTGTGTACAGCCTGCGCACACATGCACTCCTTTCATAGGATGGGCCAAATGTGGGCAGGATCTCACTTCCCCCACCACACCCATGCATTGTGACGTCGCAAGAGTCTTAACATTTCTTTCCATGCTGTAATACAGCAGCCTTCCCCGACCTGATAGCCTCCAGATGTTTTGCACCTCAACTCCCATCAGCCCCAGCCAGCCTGGCCAATGGTCAGGAGTGCTGAGCACTGTACTCCAAATATCTGGAGGGCACCAGGCTGAGGGGAGGTTGGCCTAAAGTTTTACATGGGGATTTTTGCACATTAAGCTCTTGTGAAAGACACAAGAGCAGGTGGTGGTGTTTTTTTCCATGGCCAGTTTGCAACCTTACAGGAGCAGGGCCATGAAAAAATGGCAGCCCTGATAGATAATAATACAATTAGTTCCCCCACAAATCTGATCTGACAACCCACTTTACAGAAGCAAGGGCTCTCCAATCCCTACTGCAACCTGGATGATGTGGAATAATCCGTAAGTGGATCCATTGTTGTTATTTGCATTGTTGTTAGAGTGTACCACCCTGGAATAATGTTTTGATGATGGGTGGTATATCAATATTTTAGGGGAAATATTGGGTGGGGGAGGAGAAGGCAAATGTATCTTTTTTTCCGTTTGGGGGAGATTTGGTCCTCCTGCTTTAGGTTAAGGGAATTAAATCAGATGTTCTTTAGCTCTTTTCCAGATCACTGGTTCTATTATACAATTGGCCCAGAGCTGCTCTCAGCTGATAGTGTAAATACAGTCGCCAGTGTTTATGCTGGGCCCACTCCTGCGCCTCTAGCAGCAGCCCTAAAATGCACAGGAATTATGTAGCTGGCCAAGCCTTTTCTGCCATAAAGGAATTTGCGGGGGGGGGGGGGGGAGTCACCTGTTACATTTCTGTGAAGACATTTTCTGTAAAAGACACAGGAGCAGGGCCAGGACAAAAATGGTTAACTTTAGATGCATGGAGCAAATGTATGTCTACATGTAGCCTTTCCAAAACGTTAAAAAAAGAAAAAGAAAAAAAAAAGGCTTTTGTTTTCCATCCCTTGTATTTCAAAGTAAGGGGGGGGGGATTTTTCTTCAGGGAAGTGTGATCTGTGCACCACCTAGTGGCAGATAGCAGCAGCCTTGGAGCCTTCCACGCACAATCCGCCGCCTAGCAGTAGCTGGCATTTCTGTTATGCTCCAAAAACATAATCCCCTGATAAGGGGGGGGGGGGATAGCGGAGAGGCCTTGTGCTATGGGCAGTGGGATCTCTTCCGGTGTCATCGCTGGATGGACAGCGAACTGTGTTGATGATGATACCTTACAAATAGGGCCAATTAATAGCCATCTAAGCAGACAGGAATTAAACGGGGTGTAACCTGTTCGACCACTAATCTCCCTGCCAGGAAAACAAACAAGCATGATCACCTTTTGCAGAAGCCACCTACAAACTGTCACGTGTATAGATGCACCTTCAAAGGTTGCAGGCGTCTGCTTATATCAAGGAGTGGGCCGGTTCTTGGAGAAATTCATCCATCAGTCTCTGGCATCACTTGTGCACCAAATGGTGCTGCTCATTTTACTCACGGTTCAGAACGATGATGTCGATTTCGTGGCTAAAGCACTGAACCTCAAGGGATGTTGTTGTTGTTGTTACAGTTGTATCCCACCTTTTCTCCTCTTACAAGGAGCCCAAGGCAGGCAGCTTACATGGTCCTCCTCCTCTTCATTTTTTCCTCACAACAACCCTGTGAGGTAGGCTAGGCTGAGAGTCTGTGACTGGTCCAAAGTCACCCAGTGAATTTCATGGTCAATTTATTTATTTATTTATTATATGTGTTAATCGCCCATCTGGCCGGTCACCCGGCCACCCTTGAGTCAAGTGGGGACTCAAACCCGGATCTCCTGAGTCCCAGTCCAACACTGTAACCACTATACCACACTGCCTCTCTGAAGCAAGTACCTGACTCTCTGGGTGCTTCCAGACGCAGGGACCCTAGCACTAACAGCCAGAAGGAATTGTGCAGCCATTCTGCCTTTTTTCCTTAATGGATTTTCAGTGGTAAGAAAAAAAGGATGGAAGAAGTGGTGGGAAAACATAGGAGGGGCCATAACTCAGTGGCTGGCAGCGCGCCTGCTTTGCGTGCAGAAGGTCCCAAGTTCGGTCCCCGGCATCTCCAGGTAGTGCTGGGAAAGATCCCTGCCTGAAGCCCCGGAGAGCCACTGCTGCCAGTCAGTGTTGACAGTACCAGGGATAGATGGACCAAGGGTCTGACTCGGGATAAGGCAGCATCTTACATTCCTACAAGTGGAAGCTGAGGTCATCTGGACTCCCCCCTTCCCCTAAAATTCCATGAACGAATCGGTGATGGCGTGATAAAAATCCCCATCTGGAAGCAGCCTCTGGTAATTCCGGAAAGGACATTCTTCTCTCTGAAGGACCTGTGTGAGAGTGCCTTAACGAAGAGGCTGCCAGTAAGGCCTGGTTAAGGACTAGCTTCTTCTCTCAGGCAAGGGAAAGCAAAAGACTCCCAAGACCACAATCTCACTGGGAATCATTCCGCTCGCCAGACTGGACGACACCTGTGCCTGGATCCAAGCCCATACGGGCGGTCGAGTGTGCCTTCCCGCTCCACCCACCTAGGGGCTGATGTCACCTGATGTTCGCACATTGTGTAACATTAAAAGAGTAACAAATCTGGAAGTCCAGGAGATGTCTCCCTGAGGGGCAAGCCGCCAGGTCCCGCTGTAGCAGTGGGCCGACATAAAAGCCCCATTTGGAGCGCAGCATCATTATGAGACCCGCTGTAGTGACTGCTGTGCTGGTTTCAACCACTGGAAGCCAGAGTTTAAATTCCCGCTCACTTGCGAAGCTTGCGGGGCACCCTTGGGTGGGTCACTCTCAGCTGAACCTGCCTCATAAAGCAGGGTTGGGGGATGTGTGCCCCCCCAGATGTTGTACTACAACTCCCATCAGCCCTCGCCTGCATTGCCAAGGGTGAGAAATGCTGGGAGTCTCAGCCCAAGAATATCTGGACTGGTCACATGTACCCCCATCCCTGTTGTAAGGTGTCGGGAAGCTAAAACTTTTGCCCTGAGCTCCTTGGTGGAAGGGTGGGATCATGGGAACGTCACTAAAATAAGAAACATGGATCTCTCTTGACTGAGATTCCAGACACCGGCCCATACCACCAAGGCAGGAAGGAACACGTACCGTTTTTCACAGAAAATGAATGGTAACGTGTCAGTAAGCTGTGAGTAAGAGAGTAGACTTAAATATAGCGTGAAGCAGGATGAAGGAAGTCTGGCTCAAGTCAGCACGTCTTACATCATCAGCTTCTATCTCCTCATTTCCAAATCAATCTCTATTAAATATACAGTTTCAACAGGAAATGTATGCGCTCAATGCACACAGCAACTCTTAAAACCACAGGAAGACGGGCCGTAGAGGGAGGTGTGTGTGTGGGGGGACTTATTAGATGCACTTCTGAGACATTCTAGCAGGCCTCGTAGGTGTAGGTAGACAGCTCAGATCTCTAATGGCAAATACCATTGAATATTATTTTTAGTGTTTGTTTGTTTGTTATTTTCATATCTTGCTCTTCTACCAGTGCAGATAGGGCTTGTGTGATAATTCAGATACTTCCGACACAACTATAAATAAAGTTGTTTGGCTGTAATACAGGCACAACCTAATAAATCCACTTCTCTCTCTATTGAAATATAATGTGTTGTATCTAATATTAGACTTACTTAGAGTAGGCCCATTGAAATGGCTGGGCCTTAAGTTAGACTAACATTGGGTACGCACCCAATATATAGGTGGTATAACCAGGAATGGGATCACTTTTTCTATTGTCATCAACCACTCTGTTCTCCAGACATTAGTCTGGAAGCCAGAACTATCAAACCCTCTCATGGATGGCCGTTGTGTATGATGAGGTTGGTGGTAGTATCACCTAGCAAGGAGGGCTTTACAAGTTCAGGATGAGGTAATCAACTGTGCTTGGTATTGAAGAATGAGGGTGCTTCCTAAATGATTCCCACAAGAGGGAGGTTGGCTTTAACATTCCAGAAAGCTGCACAGACAAATTAAAATGAAGATTCAGAGAATTAACATTAACACACACATGGGGATTCATATTTTATTTATTTAGGCCACAATCCTATGGCCGCTAGACAAGAGTCTAGACAGCCATAGAGAAGTCGGAGTCCCAGTTCTGACCTGGGAAACACGTTCCGAGGTTGGAGCTGGGACTCCGACTTGGGAGTGCCCTCCCTCCACCCTTGCAGCTGGTGTGGAAAGAACTGTGCCGGCTGTGGCTCTGAGGTTAGAAGGCCGACCTCGGAGCTGGAGGTTTGTGGGTGGCGAGGGGTGCGGGGAAGGGAGGAGTAAGACTCCGCCACGATATATAGTATTCTGGCAGCACCTCAGCTTCTCCTCCTTGAGAGCCGGGCCATCTAAGTCTTTTGCAGGGCAGGAGGAGAGTGGAGGTGACCTTTGCCTCTGTGTTTCTTCTGTCCTCCACTGGATGCCCATAATCCTCTGAGTTTGGAGGGCTATGGGCAGCCACATTGGATTGCACTGCTAACTATTTATTGAATTCTATACCACCCAGCTAACAAGTGCCCTTCGGTTGGTCTACAATAACAAAAAACCAAACACGAAACAACAATAAAATAACAACCAAACAGTAAATATAACAACAGAACTCTTGAAATATTTATGGGCAGTATCCTATGCGACATGAGTGTGAATATCAGTTACATCGTGCTAGTGTAAGGAAGCTCTAGTGCAATGCCAGTCGCATTAGCTGGCACA
Source organism: Shinisaurus crocodilurus (assembly GCA_021292165.1). Classification (NCBI taxonomy): domain Eukaryota; kingdom Metazoa; phylum Chordata; class Lepidosauria; order Squamata; family Shinisauridae; genus Shinisaurus; species Shinisaurus crocodilurus. The sequence goes on along the minus strand of CM037876.1, from coordinate 132,262,009 downwards.
ATAATGGGATTGCCCGGGAGAGTGAGACCCACTGCACCAGCTGATGTTACTGGCATTGAGTTAGAGGTGCCTTATGCCAGCGCAATGTAATTTATGTTAGTGCCTGGGTCTCTCTGGATACTGCCCAAAAATCCAGTAGAAAAGATAATAATCAGAGCAACAGATTGAAGACCTAATGCCCGCTGGAAGGGGATAGTCTTAACCTGGCATCTAAACAGATACAGTGAAGATGCCAGATGGATCTCCCTGGGAAGGGCATCTCACAGATGGGGGGCACTACAGAGAAGGCTCTTTCCCTGGTAGCCACGCAGCGCACCATTGTGGCTGGTGCCACCCACCAAAGAGCCTGCAAAGATGATCTTAGCAATTCATACTGTGCCTTACAAATAAAAGTGTAATTAGTGTTGGGGGAGCAGGGGTCTAGATCCAGCAGGATACCAGCTTGCAATCTCTGCATTCAACAAGAACAAACATTCTCCAGATGGCCATGCCCCCTTCCCTTGGCCACACCTTTTCCCCTAAACAACTGATTGTTTGGCAGTTTCCCAGCTTTCATGCACTTCCCCCCCCCCCTGCTAAAAGGTTGAAAGGCCTCTCCTACCCCTTAGTAACTGGTGGGAAGTGCTTTCAGCTAAAAGATGCTGCCACTTTTGGCTCCACCCCTTTTGCTTTGGCCCCACCCACCAATGGAATGCAGCCGCTCAGAAGGTTCTCTGAAATTGCACTTGGAGCTCGGGCTGAAAGATGTTCAACACCCCTGGCTTAAAGTGTGGAGGGGGTGTGGGCGTGCACTCGCACTGCCCCCCCCCATGTCTTCACATGCACCAGCTCCAGGGGGATTCTACATGATGCAGGGATTTTGGGGGCGGGATTCTATACTGGTCATTGACTGTAATAAACAGAATTGAATTGGGGGCGGGATTTGCATGCATGTCCTGCCCTCACCCCACTTTAAGCCCACACACATTCACCCAAACACATGAATTGGGTAACAGGGAAACACCTCCTCAACCTCAGGACCAGACACCATATCCTCCTCCTCCTCCTCCTCCTCCTCCTCCTCCTCCTCCTCCTCCTCCTCCTCCTCCTCCTCCTCCTCCTCATATCATAAGCATCACCATCTAATTAAATACAATTTTATTGAAGGCAACCAAATACAGGTTTTAGCCAGTTAGTTACATAAAATACAATAGCATAACACCTTAAAATGTTCATACAGATAAGGCTAAAACCTTACATGTTACAATATTAAAACATACATGAGCAAACAGCTAGAACCTTACATCTCAAAACTGGCTACATACATTTGTCTGAGCTGGGCAGCCTTTACAGCAAATTTGGCAGTGTGTTAACAATAACCATCCTGTCCGTACTGGACAGTAAATATTTAATCTTTGTTGGAACTGGACCTGAGCAGAGTGTGTGCGGGTTGGGAGATTTATAATCCTTGTCTGTGTGCTAGCAGACACCTGTACATTCCACACACAGATCTTCCAGATTTCACCTCCCTCCTCCCGCAGGCAGCGTGCAGCGTGTGTGCCAGTGAACCAACAAAGCTTCTCCGTTGCAGATTAATTCATGGAGTCAGGAAACACTCTGTAAACACCACAGGTCTAATTCTACCTGTTTATTCACTTAGCAAGTAAAGTTCTACAGAGTATACATTTCCTAGTTACAGTCCATGTGCAGAGTATAAATGCATAGCAAGCATTACATCCAGTGGAGTAAGTTGAGCTCACTCCACTTCAGCAAAGACGTTACATTGTAGCAGTAACAAGTCCAGCAAGCTGTACCATGAAGAAGAAGAAGAAGAAGAAGAAGAAGAAGAAGAAGAAGAAGGAAAGCAGTTCAGCTTCTCTCTAAAATGGCTTCAGACAGAAAACAAGTTAACACGTCATCAGAACATACAAACCATGTGACTAGCTCATATTGCTCTCACACTCTAGTAACCCCTGCGAAAACACGAGATTCTAGAAAGACATAATAAACCTGTTTACCCCGCCATTCTGTCCCTTCCATGTGTAAACAATGTGCCACAGCTGGTAATGTGATACATATTACAACAATCTTATCCATATCACTGCGGGTTGGAATCATCCTAATAAATTTCTCTAGGTGCTCTCCCCTCGGTGTATCATAGAGTTTACAGTATATCATGTAATGTATAATATCCTCTACCTGTTGGCCACCACAGATACATAGACGCTGATCTCTAGGGATTTTCTTAAACCTGCCTTCCATAAAATTTGATTTCATTGTCTGACAGCGCAGGGCGGTAAATGCCCTGCGAAAAGGTGGATTTAAATCAGACAGATATTTCTCAATCCATTTTAGGAAAGGCATTAGAGAATCTAGATATAGAGATAGCCACCATGTCCTTTTCTGCGAATAGCTCTTGGAGATGCACTTTAATTTTGTGTCTGCTAGAATAAATTCCAGCTGCATAAAGGACATCTGGATCGAGTCCGTACAGTATTTCTGTAATAAAAAATTACTTTTAGCTATCCATGTGCTTCGAGGTAGTGATTGTGCCTGATCTGCTATGCACATTTTAACTAATTCATTCACAGAATATTTTAGTTTTAAAAAAATAATAAAAGATAGCCTTCAATATAAAATATAAAATCGGCATCATCTAATTTATATGCCACTTTCCCAAGAAAAAGTGCCCAAAGTGGCTAACACAACAGCCATACAAGAACAAGAAAGCATACCAATACATCAATTACGATAGTACATCATTACAATAATAAACAACCCAAACAGTTCATTTCAGTAATACATTATAACATTTCAAATTAATTACAAAATAGGCGAAATCAATGATTGCAACATAATATCCATTATTATTTACCAGTAATGTGTCAGCCAGAGCCAAGCACACCAAATAAACCTTTCCTCTGCACTGAGGCATTATTAATAATCAACAATGCAAAGTGCAAACAACTACCCCAGGGGTACCAACCAAGTGCAGGAAATAGCAACCAGATTTCTTACAGCCTGCAGCAGCAGATCTCTCCCATGCTCCTCACTTTCTCAACCTGATGCAGTTCTCAAGTCTCCAACAGACAAGGATGATGGTGTTTAGACAGTCTCCTCCGCTGTGCTCCGGATGTTCCTATATGAAAGGTGTCAAACAGTAAGCTTGCTAAAATAGTCTTTTGCTTCTATCTCTTTAAGTCTCATCATGTACGAAAAAAATGCTCTGCGTTTCTCAATGGGCCAATAACCTTTTGTGGCTGGGAGGAAAACATCACAGTCCAAAGCTGCATGACCAAAGATGAAGTCCACTCAGGTTTTCAAATTCTCCATCTCTGCTGAAATGCCAATGAAATGTCATTGGCTTGCCGGTTTAAATCCTGACTGGAGATGTAAAACAAACGTTACTTTAAAAGGGCAAAAGGAACAGAAAGCGACATGCCAATGATTAAAATGACTGATGGCTCTTAACATTGTTCTTTCGAGTACAGATTGTTTATTGGGGTTTGCAACAAGGATAATTAGCTTTGAACAAAATGATGCTCCCTTAACAAAGCTTCGTATGTGACCTGCTCTCTCTTGTTGCAACCAGATTATTTAAGCCGTTTAATAATCCCCGCATCATGTAGAATCTCCCTGTAGCCGGTGCATGTGAAGACATTGGGGAGGGTGGTGCCAGTGCACGCCCACACCCCCTCCACTACTTTAAGCCAGGGGTGTTGAACATCTTTCAGCCCGAGCTCCAAGTGCAATTTCAGAGAACCTTCCGAGGGGCTGCATTCCATTGGTGGGTGGGGCCAAAGCAAAAGGGGTGGAGCCAAAAGTGGCAGCATATTTTAGCTGAAAGCACTTACCACCAGTTACTAAGTGGTAGGAGAGGCCTTTCAACCTTTTAGCAGGGGGTGTTAAACCTCAGGTCCATGGGCCGAATCCAGCACTCCTGGGGTCCCCAGAAGGCCACGCCCCCTTCCTCTTGCCCCATCACTTCCCCCCCAACCACTGAGCATTTGGTAGTTTCCTGGCTTTTGTGCAGTTTCCTCCCCATTCTAAAAGGTTGAAATGCCGCTCCTAAGGCTTAATTGCTGGCAGGAAGAAATTTGGTCTAAAATATGCTGTTATTTTTGTCCCCACCCCTTTTGCCTTCAGCCCCGCCCACCACTGGAATGCAGCCCCCAAGAGCTTCTCCGAAATTGAATTTGGCCCTCGGGCTGAAAGAGGTTCTGCATCCCTGCTTTAAAACAAAGGTTAAGCAACATTAAGGTCTCCAATGTGTATCATATGTCCAACCCTTAGGAAGCTGCCTTATATCAGGTCAGTCTATTTGAGCATCTAGCCCAGTATTATGCAGGGATGTTGAAGAGTCCTTGGTCTCGAGTCACGAGTCGAGTCACGAGTCTTTGGACCCGAGTCTCGAGTCCGAGTCCGAGTCCTTGGTCCAAAATGGTGACTCACGAGTCACGAGTCACTCCCAAAGCTGACTCCACGAGTCCCTATTAAAATCAATGGGGGGTTTTCCCAACAAAATAAGGCTACTTCAGATGTGTGGTTTAAATAAATTCTAGGCACAAGTGTGCCTTTTTATTTCAAAACTCTGCAACTGATTTTGGCAAGAACAGACCAGGCAGAAAAACCCAAAATAACCAGGCAGGCAGAGGAGGCTGGGAACCCCAGACAGGCAGGCAGAGGCAGCCAAACCCAAAATGTCTGAAAGGTTGCATTTTAGAAAAATGAGTTTAAAAAATAAACTTGCTGTACTTCCTAAAACTTATCCATGTTGCATTTGAGGAACATGATTTTTTCTAAATGTTTGGCCCCCATTCTGGAACGGTGAGGTCTCATCACAATTCCACCCTCACTGAACACCCGCTCCACTGGTGATGAACTTGCTGGAACCAGAAACACACTCAGAGCAGCCACACAGAGTAATCTCAGGTCCTTCTTCTGCCTCTCCCAAGTACGCAACACATCAATCAAAATAAATCTTACACACTGTTGGGGCTGCACTCCTGGTAGCCGTCCATAGTGGCTGAGCAGCGGCACACCTCGCTTCCTGCACTCTTCGCCGGCAATCACGCTCCTCTCCACTCCTTCTGGCACAGCCCAGGGATGTTGAAGAGTCCTTGGTCTTGAGTCCCGAGTCGAGTCTCGAGTCCCATTAAAAATATTGGGACTCGAGTCCGAGTCGAGTCAGAGGGGGGACTCAATCCGACTCACGAGTCGAGTCCTCGAGTCCGAGTCCCCATCCCTGGTATTATGCTCTGTGACTGGCAGCAGCTCTCCAGGGTCTCAGGCAGAGAATGGCCTTCTTCCCTGTCACCTGCTCCCTGATCCTTTAAAAACTAAAACTAAAGATGCCAGGGATTGATTCTGGGACCAACAGCATGCAAAGCATGTGCTCTATCACTGAGCTATGGGGCTTTTCTACACAAGGCATTTATTGTGCAGTTAATTGCTGTACAGTAATACCTTGGATTGCAAGCATAATTCGTTCCGGAACCATGCTTGTAATCCAAAACACTCTTATATCAAAGCGAGTCTCTGGTGGGTGTGAGCGGGGCCGATTTCGGCCCACTACGCCCGCTCAAGGCGAGCAGTTACATCCCTACGACTACTTGTATTGCAAGATGTCGCTTGTTTATCAAGTCAAAATTTATTTAAAAAAATAGCTTGTCTTGCAAAACGCTCTCAGACCAAGTTACTTGCAATCCACGGTATTACTGTATCTACTTTTGGTTTCGTCACAGCATTGAGATCTGAGCTCTACACAAAGAGTTCTCCCTTTCCTGCTTTTCTGCTACACAGCCTCTAGGTGGAACTGTGCTATAGAGGAATAGCAGATATACATGAAGAGATAGAGTGCCATTTTCCCTGTTGTAATTTAATAGCTCATTTTTCCTGTTCTAAAACCCCCGAAGCTCTGAAAAAAGCAGAAGCAAAACTGGAGGATCACGACATTGTCTAAAGAGCTCATAAACAACCATGAGTAAGGAATCATGAGTGCACAATAAGTCCTTCGTGTAGAAAATCCCATGTCTCTCCCATGTATTTCTGAAATTTTAAAAAAACTCAAACTGATTGGAACTGTACGCTCACAGGTAAGCCTGCCAGGCATTCCTCGCTCCTTGTGTTATATGATCTCAAGCCTTGGGAAGATAAGTGGGTAACAGATTGAAATTGATGCGACTTCTCTAAAAAGCTCTCCTTGGGTGTTCTAATCCACACACAGTTAGAATCATGTCAGGGAGAACAGAGATGACTATGCTTTTCCACCCCCCTTGGTCTCCATCCCCATCACCCTCCACAGGCTGGAGAGCGGAGGTTGTCAGTGGGGAGCGCGCCCTCCGTGCGATTTAGAACCCTGATCTCCCACCATAATCACAAGGAAATTCAACCTGTGCAACACCATCTCTGATATTTAAGGAAGAGGGTCCATAAGCCCTGCATCATATTATTAGTGGTTGTAACGACCTTGCTAATGTGTGTAAGTGATTATTTTTAATTAATTAATTAATAATCAATCAATCAATCAATCAATTAATTAATTAATTATATTTATACCCCACTTTTTTTCCTGCAAGGAACCCAAGGCGGCTTACATAATCCTCCTCCTCCTCTCCATTTTATCCTCGCAACAACCCTGTGAGGCAGGTTAGCTTGAGAGTCAGTAACTGGCCCAAAGTCACCCAGTGAGCTTCACGGTCGAGCGGGGACTAGAACCCGGATCTCCCAAGTCCCAGTCCAATAACCCCATAGATATCAGTGCTTTCATACTGCAAGCCCAGGAAGCTGTGTGTGCGTGTGTGTGTGCACGCGCGTGCACGTGCATGTGTGCTTGTGTCTCCCCCCACCTCAGTGAGTGAGTGAGCACACACAGCCCCCAGAGACATACACCCTGGCAACACCCTGGCTATGACCTGAATTTTAGGATTCGAGTTCAGTTTCAGGTACATCGGTTACATTAGAACAGTGTTCTCCAACCTTGGGTCCCCAGATGTTTTTGGCCTACAACTCCCAGCATGCCCCAGCCAGCTACACACACACACACACACACACACACACACACACACACAGCTTCCTGGGCTTGCAGTATGAAAGCACTGATACCTATGGGGGTTACCAAGAGGGGGAGGAAGTGACCTCAGTGACCCTGATGAGCATTGCTACTTCTGTGCTGCCGGCAGTGGCTCCAGCAGCGATCCTGCCCCAGCTTCCCTGACCCCGATTGCTGCCTTACTGCTGCAGTTCACCCTGTGCCGCTGCGATTCTCACTGCACCAATGATTCCTTTTGGCAGTGGCAGTGGTTTTCACGGCATCGGCTGGAGGCCCTACGGGGCCACCAAAAAGAGGTCTTGGGGGTCCTCCTGCATCCCACAGTCTTTGGATTGTGCACCCCAAGTACACATCAGGAATAAGATAACCTTTGCTATGCTGGCTGGGGCATGCTGGGAGTTGTAGGCCAAAAACATCTGAGGACCCAAGGTTGGAAAACACTGTGCGAGGGAAACGTCAGAAAATGTTTTACCAAATAAGCTGGCATTCAGGCAAAGAAGGGGGGGCTTCTCCTCTTTTAAGAGGGGGGAGATGGAAGTGGCCAGGTGAACAGAGACGTCTGTGGACAAGTAAAGAACAGTATAGCAGAGGGCCAGGCACTCGGAGTGGCAGAAGTAAAGGCAGGCCAACAGGGGAAGCGTGTGAGCAGAGTGAAAACCAAATATCGTAAACCAAGACAAGGGTGTTGATATTAGATTTCTTCATGTGTGATATGGCCAACACGCAAAGGATGCTTGAAAACAGACTTACAAGGCAGATCCTAATGTGCTACTCCATGTATAGCAATGGTGCAGAACCTCCTTCAGCCTGAGGGCCGAATTCCCATTTTGGAGAAGCTCTCGGGGGCCGCATTCCAGCAGTAGGCGGGGCCAGAGGCAAAAGGGGGTGGGGCCAAATTACAAAAAATAACAGCATATTTTAGCTCAAAGCTCTCACTGCCGGTAATCAAGCCTTGGGGGAGGCATTTCAACCTTTTGTAATGGCGGGAGTGAGGACTGCACCAATGTTGAGAAACCACCAAATGATCAGTGCTTGGGGGAGCTGTCCATCTGGGGAACACTGGGTGGCTGGATTTGGCCCCCGGACCTGAGCTTCTGCACCCCTGATGTACAGCTTACTTGCCAGGCAGATTGACCTACACTGCCAGATTGCTGCTGTCAAGACCCTTTGGCAGTGGTGTGGAGGCAAGTCATGCAGTGGCAGCCAATCCACACTGTGACTCCAAGACAGATGGAACCGTTTTTCATACGAAGCAGCAGAGTCAGTTTCAAGCAGGCCCTGCGAAGCAACCATATTATTGTGTGAACTTGCCCATAGCCAGCAGCAGGGAAGCAAACAGCTTTAAAAAGGATACTGTAACCTTCGATACAGCATTTGGCAGGAAAGTAGTGCCCCCCAAAATAAAAAATTCAATTGAAAAGAGTTTGGCAACTTGGCAAGTATGTTCTGGGGAGAGAAATATTATAGGGTCAGTGAGGACAAACTCAGGGGAGGATCATCAGACTATCGATGGCTACCAGTATGTCATTATGGCTATATATTACCTCCAGTCGTATGTCTCCCAATACTAGTTGCTGGGGGAAACAAACAAGAGTGTACTATTGCAGTGTACTGTGGGATTCCTATAGGCCTCTGGTTGCTGGACTAGATAGGCCTTTGATCTGACCCAGCTTGGCTCTTTTTGGGGCGCAGTCCTATTAAGATGATCATAAGCCCCCAAACGTGGAGGCTTATGCTCATCCTATGCAGGGCGGGGGGAGATGCGGAGGCAGTCTTCTCCTCCCCGTCCCCGCATCCTGCATTTTCGCTAGATGGACTTTTTTGCCTGTCTATCAAAAGCGTTCTAGAGGGGGAGGGAACCCAGGAGAGCTCGTATCCTGGCCTCTCCAGTCCCCTCCCCTCCCCGCCCACCAAAACGCCCCCCTTCTCCCCTCTCCAAGGTTGCGTTCCCGATCTCAGAGAGGCAGCCGGCATGGTTCTTTCTGCTGCAAGGGGGAGGGGTATGGATCGTGGATTCCCCCCTCCGAGGTTGGAGCGCTGTCTCCAACCTTGGATCTGGGTATCCGAAGTATCCTACGGCCCCTCAGACGCTGTCTAGGGGCCATAGGATTGCTCCCTTAAGTTCTTATAGTAGTACAGCTGACAACATTATAAGAGCATGGGGGGGGGGTTGTCAGGATTTTTCATGGAAGGCAAAGTTGAATAATATACTGCAACAGATTACAGAGTAGAGAACGCAGCAATCATTTTAGCTGTACAGCATATCAGCCCGAAAAACCTGTTTTTGCTTTGGCTACTCTTTCAGGCAACAGTATAAAAGACTATTCTTATTATTATACTCCAGCGTGTAAAGTGGGGGGAGCCATTATCTCTGTAGGAGTCCTTACTGCATATCAGTGAATAACTTTCTGCGTAATAAGATTGTTTTTTAAACTATGCCTTCCCAGACTGTCACACTGGAAGAACCAACATTATAACTACTTAAATTATCTCTTAATGGTTTTGTTGTAGTCTCTCTCTCTCTCTCTCTCTCTCTCTCTCTCTCTCTCTCTCAATCTCTCTTCCCCAGTGCAAACAACCGTTCTGCTGTGATGCCAAGATTCCAATATATAGCCTTGTAATGAGAGTAACGAAATACAGAGGAAAACTCATCAGAAATACCCAAAAGAACAGCTGCAGGATTATGCCTCAAAGCCACTTTTCTGCTTTAATTAAGGGCACACTTATTTAATGTTTAATGGCCTGAAACATTCAGCCTTTCTAATTTAAGAGGGAAAATACTTGTTTAGAACCCAATAAGCAAGCAAGACAATCAGAATGCAGGAAAGAAGCCTGGCAGGCAGGCGTGGCTTTGTGGAGGAAGGGCAGTAACCCAGCTCCTCCGCTGCGTCTGGGTGAGTTGGGGCTGCTCATTCTGCTTAGTGAGGTCCAGGACTTCTGCCCCAAAGTCCTGCCTAGATGGCACCACTGTGTGGGCACCACACTGATGGTAAGATACTTTTTACTGTATTTTTTTTATTTAGGATTGCGAGCCACCTTGGCCCAAAAGGGCAGGGTAATTTTTTTTTTCTTCAATTAGTCAATCTGCTTTTCTACCAGTCTCTGAGACATACTCAGGAAATGACAAGTAGGCCCAGTATCTGTCCGCACTTTCCCAATCTGCTCAGGGGGTTGGACTTGATAGCCTTATTATAGGCTCCTTCCAACTCTATCAGATTTATGAAATCTATTGGTATTTTTTAAAATTGACTTTATATTATTTAGATTTTAAACCTTGATATCCTGTCCGCAGAGTTTAGTTATGTTTATTTCCGTATAAGGTCATTGTCAGAGCTTCATTTTAAGCTGTGCCCTAGTACGGAGCTATAAGAAGGTTCTGGATCTTGACTTGCTTGATAAGTTGGACATGGCAATGGATGAACTTGCTCAGAGAGCCATCTGTCCAACGTCAGGTGCAAGTCTGCCTCGTTGGTGTATACCAGTGTTCTCCAACCTTGGGTGCCTATATGTTTTTGGCCTACAACTCCCAGCATGCCCCAGCCAGCTATGCTGGGGCATGCTGGGAGTTGTAGGCCAAAAACATCTGGGCACCCAAGGTTGGAGAACACTGGTATACAGTTATGCAACCATAGCATGTATTTTTAAACCTGGGACTGGAGACTGCTCGCTTGTTTTTCCATGAGGCATGCCCATGACTTTTTAAATGCAGTATTTAGTGATTATATTTCTATCCTGGCCTTCTTCCAAGGCATTTGGAATGGCTGTTTAGACTCACAACAACTTTCTGAGGCAGGGAAGGCTGACAGACAGTGATTGGCGAAGATGGACTCTGTGAGCTTCTTAGCTGAGTGGCGACGATGATCCATCCCTCTGCTTCCGTCCATTGGCCCACACAGGCTGTTTCTGAGTACGGGCCGCAAAGAAAACATAACAACAAATTATTGGAATGAGAAGAGAAAATAACTGCTGGAGCAGGAGATTGAAAACAGTTGAAATACGGTAGTCTGATGGGAGGTTTCAGGGTGGCCACTGATGAATCATCAAAGCAAGATGGCACAAATTTGCATAAAATTAGCACAGGCTAATTCACATGTATAGATGCAAATTTAGAAATGATCATAATTTAAACAAAAATACAGTACATCTCACCATAGTGTGGAAGACTCTGTCCAGGTGACCTTGCTCAGTCTGCTGTCCCAGGTGCGGTCGATGGGCAGCTTCAAGGCCCAGCTCTTCCTGCTGAGGGTTCCTTATTTTTAAGCTGGACTTGGACTGGACAGCCCTCCAAATACACGACACCTTCAAGATAGAGGACAGTCCTCTGGCAGCCCTTCAAATAGAGGACTATCATCTGTAAAAGAGGACACGATTCATATGTACCCTCCACAGTCCAAATCAAGTAAAACAGAGTTGCAGTGTCATTCAGTAGGCCGGGCCAGAACACCTTGTGACCCCAGCCGACCAAACCCAGCCTACCTGGAATGCATAGTGACCTTCCAGGGCCTGGATAAAGCACCTTTTTTTGCTGTCTGCATACTGGGGTTAACAAGCACCAGGTAGATCAAAGGTTGCACATACATGTGTTGTTTTAATTGATGCGATTATTGTTGTCACAGTGGTCCATTAAAAAAAAAAAAGTGGTTAGACTGGCCTTAATTCTAGCTCCCTTGTGCTTAGCAGAAATTGGAGGCACTGGGGAGTATCCTATGCTGCCCACGTGCTACTGGGGCCTACCGTTAGTGTAACAGAATGCTAGCAGTTCCTGAAACAACTGGAAATGAGCAGAAAAATGCCCATTTCTGGAATGGAGCGAGTCGAGCTCACAGAAGGGAGTTCCACTGACCTGCACCATTCTGGAAATGAGCGTTTCCACTCATTTTCGGGGTTCCTTTAGGAAGCACTAGTTCCTGTTGTGCTAGAAATTGGTCCTGCAGGCACTACAAAACTAGTGGAGGTGCAGCAGCAGTATTGGGTACTGTCCAATATATGCTCTTAAAAAAAAAAAAATATTAAAGGACATTTTGACTAAGAATACAATTATGCTCACCAAATTGCACATTAAAATATAAGGTTGTATCCAAAGGTGTCATTCCACTAGCGCAAACCTCCTACCGCTTCGCTTGCAGAAACCCTGTTTTTATCCTTGCATAAGTATCAAATCCAATCATTTGATTCTGCTTGTGCATGCTGCTTGCACAAAACGTTGCACAAGCCGTTCTGCAAATGGCTGCACAAGGCCTTGCACACAAGCTGTTCCACGAGACATCGTGCAACACATTACAACTTCATTTTGTTAGGTGTTGCTTGGGCTAGCTGGACTAGTTGTTCTAGCAGTTGCACAACTCCTGTCATTTTTCTTCTAGCGTAGCATTGGATATAACCTTTTTTTTTTTTTTTTTAAGAAAAAAATGGAAAACCTTTGAAGCAGAAGAGAACAGGTATGAAAAGTACATTTTTTCTGCTGTGCCGCTTTTAGGTGGCAAAAGTTGAAGAGAAATGAATTACAGAAAAGTAGGTCTGTCCTTTGTAAGTTAATCTGCTGCTCCCTGAGCTTTCTGTCCTTTTGTAGACATGCCCAATCAAGGTAGGCAGCCACAGAGCAATTCAAAGGAAGCGCTGAAACATCTTTCAATTTGGATCTTTGACATGCGCACCCCCTCTCTTCCAGTAATGTATTCTTGTCCCTGAGTGGGGAGACGTTATCTTCTTACAAGCATGAGGAAATTGAATTAACACTCAAGGATACAGGGAACAAAATTCTATCAGTTATAGCAGTCACCGCCCAGAGTATTATTACAGCTACTCAAGGGAGGCTGGTGACGCCAGTGTCAGTGGGGCTCCTTATCCACTGCAGCTTTTATTCTGAGCTTTGCGGGGGGCTATCCATGGTGCTCCATGGTGGTGAACCTATTTTGGGGGATGGAGTTCAGCACCATGGATAGCTCCTATAAAGCTCAGAATAAAAGCAGCAGTGGATAAGGAGCCCCACTGACATAGGTGTCTCCAACCTCCCCTGCAACTACTAAGGGTGGATCTAGATCAGCCTCCCCCATGTTGCCCAGCGATGACTCGAATTGTAGTTGCAAACATCTGGAGCAGCAGCGGCTGGTGGCTCCAATGGCAGTGGGGTGGGGTTTCCACTCCGGGTTTCGGCCTGAACTGTAAAGGAACTATCCATGGTGCTGAACCTAATTCGGGGGTGTGGTTCAGCGCCATGGACAGCTCCTTAAAAGTTCAGGCTAGAGCCCGGAGTGGATATACCAACCCAGTGACATTGGAGCCACCAGTCTCCACTGCACCTGGCTCACATCAGGCTGCTGCCCAGAGCCCAGCTGTGACAAAATCCAGAGGACTGCAGGATTAGAGCCCTGTCTAGATGTTCTGCTTCAATCAGGGCATAATAAACATGTGAGCGGGGAGAACAAGGATGAGCTTGCAAGTGCCACCAAAACCACCACTCCTGCCCCTGCTTCCATCAACCTCCACCGTGTTGTGGGTGAACTTCTATAGCGTGGAGCCGTTTGTATCCATGTAGGCCCCTGTGCAATTTAGAACCCTGGAACATCACGGTTCTAAACCCGATGGGGAGCCTATCGAGATACAAAAGGCTCCTGGGTATAGAAGCTGGCACTTGACATGTGGAGGGAGGCAAGGACAGTGACCGGGGGCGGAGCTAGTGCATGCTTGTCTTCGCTCTCGCCCCTCACGTGTTGAAAGCATCTGAACAGGGCTTTGTTCCACCAGCATAATAGGGCTTTCGGCATGCGTTTCTTAAATAACAGCCTGCCATGCCACTTGTCAACCCACTTTTGAACCTGAGGGGATTCCCAAAAGTAGAACATGATATGGTGTGGAGGGGAGGGAAGGGGGTTCTGCTGCTCGGGGTGGGTGGGAATTCAACAACCCTACTAGGTATGCCCAAGCAAACAGGCCAACCTAAAGTAGCTCTTTGTATCCTCCTGACCTTTGTATTTTTCATCTCTAACAAACAGAAATAATTAATTCATCCCCTTTTTAAAAATCATGTTGACCGAGGCAATGTTTAAATCTAACATTTAGGCAAAAATGGTGGTGTAAAAAAGATTCTACGTGTGTTACCACTGTCCTGTCCTCCAGCTATCATTCCTCTCAGACGTGGCAGAATAGATTCAAAGCAAATTGGCCACGTTTGCTGTAACCTTCACATTTCCTGCATTTTGGAATTTCCACTGAATCAGATACTTAGAGCACATTCTTCAAGATGCATAAGAGCATGAGGGCTTTGAAAGCAGATGTTGAAACCAGATATTTCAGGCCTCAATGTACAGAGTAAAACAAAAAAGGAGTAGTTCAAAAGTGCAATTAAAAATAAATGTGACGAATAGACCCTGATGCGCTTGTTCTTTGTCAGGGAATCTAAATGTTGTTGTTGTTGCTGTTGTTATTACTTTATATTTATACCCTGCCTTTTTTTCCTCTTGCAAAGAACCCAAGGCGGCTTACATAATCTTCCTCCTCCTCTCCATTTTCTCCTCACAACAACCCTGTGAGGTAGGTTAGGCTGAGAGTCAGTGACGGGCCCAAAGTCACCCAGTGAGCTTCATGGCCAAGTGGGGACTAGAACCCGAGTTCTAGTTACACTCTATTACACTCATGGCCAAGTGGGGACTAGCGGGAGATGTGCTTCCTTCAGGAAGTTGTGAGAGGGGTACAAAGCACTGGTAAAGTTCATAGGATCATAGAGTTGGAAGGGGCCTACAAGGCCATCCAGTCCAACCCCCTGCTCAATGCAGGAAACTAGAGGAGGGGTCTCCCATCCAAGTACTAACCGCCAGGCCTGACCCTGCTTAGCTTTCCACGCTCAAACTGAGCCAGCGTGAGCCACAGGTCCAAGCCTGCCTCAGAATCAAACCATCACAGTTCTTCGAAGGCTGCCTCAAGGGAGAGGCAAGCTTTTCCCACCCCTCCTCCAAATCAAGTATCTAAGTTGGAAGAGGATTCCTAGCCCGCTCCCTCCTGTCCCTGTCAGGCTTCTCTATCCCCAAAAGCCATTGCAATAGCCCTGGGGAAGACTACAAGTCCCAAGAGACACCACTCTCTAAGTGCTGACCAGCTGCTCTGTGGATGATGGAGAAAGTGGGAGAGGAAAATGGAAATCTTCCTCCATGCCCTTGCTACTGCCACAATCCCCACTTGCAGGAAAATAAAGGGAATTGTGTGTGACTGGCCTTTTCATTTTCTGAGCCCTTTGAATTAGAGTGGGAAATGAGCCACCCCACCCCACCCAATTTGGCAGGAAAGTAATTGGTTCATGCTCAGGTCAGTCTGAGGAGAGCCGGGGGACATTTTAGTTTGAGCCATGTGTCCAGAATCATCCACCATCTTGTGTGGGGCATCACCAGTGAATGTCGACATTCCCCAAATCATACGTTCACTGTAACATATGTTTGTGTGCCGTGTGCTCATGTCAGTTGATACAACATGTAAGGGATTCCTGCAAAGAATCTTAAACATTGCCAAATACGTTCCTACAAGGCTTGGCTGTGCCGTTGGTGGATTCTTGAAACTATGGGGCAAGTATGACCAGTATTTGTGACAAGATGTCAAGTTAAGAACTGTGACTGACCTCCCAGTTTGGTGTGAGTAATGCTATTAATATTTTCATGTTCTGAGATGTTATATATTTGTGAGGAAAGCAGTGTTCTGTTGCCTAAACCTTGTATCTAGCAACAGTTAAGAACATTTCCTAGAAATATAAGAATCGTCATGTTAAGTCAGACCAAAGGCCCATGTAGTCCAGCCCTTGAGTAGATACAAGGATGTTGACCACACGTCTATGATTTATGTGAGTTTAGAGTCTTCTCACCACTCGGCAGAACAATACAGAGAGTCCATCCAGACAACCAAATGCCCTCAGGATGAGCTCTACATCTGATACAGCTCACTCAGTTTGAGGTAGCTTGGTTATCTGTATCGTCCTGCTGTGGTGGTAAGGAGGATTCTGCCACATATCAGGTCGAGAGGTGTGGTAAAATGGAAGTCTGTGTGGGCTCAAATAACTGGCTTACCCTGAGCACTGTAGTGATCGATCACTTCATAAATGGCAATCCGTATTCACCCTCTGCATCACCTTGCCAGTGGTGAAGAACATTTCAACACATATCTGATCTCGATATGTGGCAAAATGTGTGATCGAACAGTTGTCCGTATCCACAGAAATTGGATATCATCTCACTCTCCCGATCAACTTATTGTCTTGATCATTTTCCCTCCTGCCCTTTCTTTCGGATATCCGTGGCCAACCTGGTGCCCTCCCCTCCATGTGTGTCAGCCATTCTGGCTGGGGATGACTGGAGTTTTACTCCAGGTTAGGGAAGAAGACTACTCTAGAGTTTCCCAGGCTGGTTACTAAACCTTCCACAAACAACAAATCAACACTTAAAGCCATCTGAAAAGGTGCCATCAGTTTCCATATCTGAAACTGATACCAACAAATAACACTGTTCTCCTCCCCTCCACAACCACCTTAACCCCTTGGTCACTAAGGGCAAAAATTGGAGGAGTTTCAGGAGCAGCAGCAGATGGCCTGATGGTAAAATTAACCTAAGAAGAGCCCTGCTGGATCCATCTTGATTACACTCCCATACTCTCACATCAGTCCACAACTAAAAGGGATCTACTTAAATGGAGGAGAGGGAAATCTGCGATACTCTTATTTTAAGGTCCCAGGGCATGGTCTTGAAGGCCTATGATACTGCGGTCTTGCTGAAGTTAAGCAGGTCAGAGAGCCCTGACGGGACACTGAGCCCTGACGGGAGCCCTTGCATGCACTGCCTTGAGTTCCACAGATGAGAGGGAAATTTTATAGAGATGTAATAAAGCCCAATGAACAAACAATAGGCAGAGTTTGAAAATATGCCAGCAGAGCCTCCTAAAGAAATACATGGAGCAGACTGAGTTTGTCTCTCACTATTCCCATTTTTTAAAGAATGCTCTGAGTAGCTTAAATGGGGCACCCACAGAACTAACCCACACCTTAATGGAGATGGGGCTCACAGGGACGCAGCGCCAGGAGGTTTTGATTAGCAAGGATGCTGATGTCATCTGCCTCCACCCCTCAAAATTCCCTGCTCCCTCTGAGCTTAGCTGCAATCCTCAGAATAGCTGGGAGGAAATGAATGTTCCCAGCCAGCAACAATATATTGTTCCTTCTACTAATGCAAAGTATTTTGCAGTGGCTTGGTCTTGAATGGGCAATAAGGCCCATCAGCTTTACCATAGACCTGCTCCTGGTGGAGATGAAAACTGCTAGAAGTGGTTTGTTGACATGGATCCACACAGCTGCCTGCAATTTTGGCCTCTCTTTGGGGGTGTGGCCACAGGGACTGTCATGATGAGCACCTGCACTGCAAAATTTGCCACTAAACCAGTGAGTGCTACGGTATTGTGTTCTGACCTGTTTCCTGTATTGCCAGTATACAATGTTTGGATATGGTTGAAGTCTTGATTTGACCAGCTTTACCCTACAATGTGCTTTGTACTTCACATCAGTGACAGAAGGAGCTCTCGTCATTTAAAATGTGTATCTATTTGAAATTGGGAGTGGGGAGGGAGCAGAAAGGTAGGTACACAATGCTCAGTCAGGACACCACCGCCCCCAACACACTCCTTTTCTCCCTGTTCATATTTTACTTTGAGCAAGACCATGATGAAAGATGCAGCCATCACGTGATATCGTATTGATCCCTGGGGGATTATTCTGAAATGAAGCAGTCTGTCCCATGCAACTGTCTCACTCATCAATGCACCACTTAATTTATCCATAGCTCTGAAGCATGAATGCCTGGCATCACTGCAGCTCCACATTTGTTCCAGAATCTGTTGCCATTCTCCGGCTGATTTGCAAAAGAGCCAAATCGCTGACAGTGAAGTCATTACATCGGAAAAGTACATTCTAATGGATGCTTTTCATCACTTCAGGATTTTTTTTTCTGCATTCGGTATTTGCTCATCCAGCTAGCAGATGTTTAGTGCCTGAACAAAACACCCCATTTAAGCTACAAATGGTCATCTGCTTACCTTCTAATGCAGTGTTCTCCAACCTTGGGTCCCCAGATGTTTTTGGCCTACAACTCCCAGCATGCCCCAGCCAGCATCGCTGGGTGGGGCATGCTGGGAGTTGTAGGCCAAAAACATCTGGGGACCCAAGGTTGGAGAACACTGCCCTAGCATCTTCTTACTAACTCCTCCACTACCATCTGATTCTCTCCAACAGATGAAGGTAAGTTACTCCATAACTTCTGGGTCAAATTCTAACCTTTCCCTTTTCCTGTCCTTGGCTTGTCTTTCCTTTGCTGAATTTAAGGCGAGACTTATACAATACCCACTGGTGTAGGAGTTGCACAGAGATAGCACAAGGTTCATACATAGCGGCTGCCCATGGGTTGTTTAAGCCATGGATAGTCGGGGGCATGTGAGAGCAAGTGTTGAGGGTTTGTGGTTGAGTTAAAACTCTGGGTTGTTTGTTTCTCCCTCAATAACTCAGAGTTCCAGGTTTGCTCGTCACGGAGCTTACAGAAGTAGAAACAAAGCAGAAGCAGTGAGTGGTTGGAAGGCAGCACCCTTGTTTGCTCACTCTCGTCCCCTGACTACCCATGGTATAAACCATGGTATATCCCCTAAATATACATTTTAATGAAGTGTGCTGTTTATTATATTTCTCTCTTTCAAAGCTGTTGTTAACTATCTTGAGTCTTGGGCAGGCTAGAAATGGAAACAAACAAGCACCCTCAGAACAAATTCACTGAGTGCTAGAAGTCAGGGGCTACCAATATGAATCCCAGCAGGTACCTGCAGCAGAGCCAAGGGGAAAGAGTGACTTCCAAATGCACATGACAAGGGTTTCCTTTCAGGTGACCAGTGGCACATTACAGCTTCCAGAGCTCCTGCGTGACCTCACACCTGGTGCAGTGTGACCCTAGTGAATTCATTTATGAGGTCATTTTGTTTCATTTTTTCAGAGGAGGCATATAGTGCCTCAGAAGGATGAAATACATGCTGTTTGTCGCCAGTAATATACATTGGAATCACTTCCCTTTCAGATCATAGAACATTGGGCTACCATGTCCAGATCTGCTTTATTCAAGTAGATGTTCTGCTTGAGGTCAGGGGAAGCAGGATTGGGCCAATGTAAGGTCAGTGCATCTTTTTATATAATTCTTTGTAACCTTCCTTGGGCTAGCAAAATGCCCATACTGGAAGGGTATATAAGAAGCATATGACAAAGCAGAGCAATAGCAATTCTCACTATAGATGAGCACTTGGGACTAAGGATATTCGGAGATTCTGAAAACAAAGAATTGCTTCATACGTGTATTTAGATCACCTGATTTATCTCACTTGTTCACTGCACACTTGAAGGTGTTCAAAGAAACACCGCTCATGTGTTGGGGGGGGGGCAGCCATCTACAACCCCTGCCAGCTGTGCATTTGGCGTGCATATCAGAGGGGATTGTGTGCATGTATTGATCCTGGGCCAATCGGAATCCTCGCTCATGCAGAAGAGCTCAATGTATGACTGCCTGTTGGTACGTGTGTAGGGTAGGGAAGGATGAGAAGAATTTCGTTCCTGCTCGCAAATCATGCAGACATGTCCCGTTTGCAACCCCGAATGCAAACACGAGCAGGAGGGTAATTCTATGGAAATTTTCTTGAGCACGTATTCACGTTCGAATGTGCGCACATGGGCAAGTGCACACTTTTGAAAATGTGCATTCCCTCTCCGAAAACTGCATTTTCTCTTGCTAAAATTTGCAGTGGTGGTGGTGGATTTTTGTGTGATTTCCAGTTCTCCACCCAGATTCTTTCAAAATCTGGGGAGAAGGTATGAGAAACAGAAGGAACCAACCAATCTTGAATGCCCGTTAGCATGCTCATTCCTCCGAATGGCCTAGCTACTCTGAGGGATGTGTGTATGGGGGGGGACGACTTCATCAAGAGAGGACGTGTAAATTATACAAATTAAGTAAACGATATATTGCTTACATTGCATATTCTGCTTCTCAGCAAAGAATTATGCAGGTGGGTTGCCATCTATCTATGTTTTGGTAGTTCTGTACAAAGTAATTAGAAAACATATGGATGAATTTTATCCATATTTTTCATCGTCGGTAGTTATTTGTCATGAGAAATTCCAGTGAACAATGGCATCACTTCTTGTTTGATTCTGGTCTTCGTGGAGTTAGTGAAAAACACTTTATTCTAGCAACCATATGGGAAATTATAGCATTATCCATATCATCTTCTGCTTTTACTGGGAAATTCTGTGACTGCTTTGATTTTTAATATGGGTAATACTGCTTTTCTGTTTCTAAGCGATGTGTAGATCAATCCTATACATGTCTACACAGAAGGAAGCCCCAGTGAATTCAATGGGACTCCCAGGGAAGCATGTATAGCAGGGTTCTCCAACCTTGGGTCCTCAGCTGTTGCTGGACTACAGCTCCCAGAATCCCTTGCCATTAGCCATGCTGGCTGGGTATGCTGGGAGCTGTAGGCCAGCAACATCTGGGGACCCAAGGTTGGAGAACCCTGCTGTATAGGATTGCACATGACACCCTCCACATTTTGAAATATCGTGTGAGTGGGTCATGGGCTAGTCCCACCCCTCCCTCTGCAAGTTCAATAAATAAACAAACTTTGCACGCTTGAAGGACCATGACATGCCTCTTTGCTGTGATGTAGCAGATGCTGAAACTTATCTGTAGTGAGGGGTTCCACTCTGCAATGATAATGTATGTCATGTCAGTTATGTGGGTTTCCAAGATACTTCTCATGTGAGTGCTGCACCTCCACTTGGACCATTGCCTGTACTCCTGTGGGTCCATTTGGTTGGTGGTTGAATCCATTATGATGGCTTCACAAAAGTGTTTCTCCCCCATTAGCACTGCGCAGAGGACTGAAATCTAGGGATAATTAAAACATGGAGGGAAAGCCCTAATCTCTGTGTGCTCATTGTACTTGGTCACAAAGCCTATGCACATACAGCACCCACCTTTTTGGGTCGATGGGCATATTTGGAATTTTGAGAGAGTGTCATGGGTGCTCTCACAAAATGGCTGCTACGGGGGCACCTACCTTGCCCATTCATAAAATGGCTGCCATGGTGGGGCATACAACACTCATTTCCCAGAAGCCAAATGAGACTAAAAGAAAAATAACTTGCCCAAGAACCTAAGTATAAGACAGAGGTGGGTCTGAGCTCCAAAACACAAAACCACTCTTTTGAACACACACACTCACACACACACACACACACACACACACAATAATTAAACAAATTTTGAGAAATAAAAGGTAGCCTGGCGGGCACCAAGAGATGTATCCGTGGGCCCCATTGGCACCCATGGTTACCATGTTGGAGACCCCAGACACAGAGCTTGTATGTGTGGAGGCTCAGTTCACACAGTGTAACGAGTGCATATGTGTCAGGGCATGCGGCGTACTGCGGTGATCCCACTATCCACTGGACATATTTTGATTGCAGCTAGATTTCAGTCATCTGCATGGCGATAGTGTCTGTGCCACATAGCAGCAGTAATGGATCCGCAGGGCCTCATTCGAGCATTTGTGTCCTAAGAGGAAAATGCCAAAGCAGGTTATTTGAGCTGTCCCAGTATTATTAATTAATTAATTAATTATATTTATATCCCTTTATTTATTATATTTATATCTCTTTTTTTAAAAAAATATCCCAGACTTTTTTCCTGCAAGGAACCCAAGGTGGCTTACATGATCCTCCTCTTCCTCTCCATTTTATCCTCACAACAACCCTGCAGTGGTTAGGCTGAGAGTCAGCGACTGGCCCAAAATCACCCAGTGAGCATCATGGCTGAGTGGGGGCTAGAACCCGGATCTCCCAAGTCCCAGTCCAGCACTCTAACAACTACACCACACTGGCTCTCAGTATAACCCTTTTTAACTCCAAGTGTAATATTTAAAAAACCTGATCTGCGGAAGGCCGTGTGATGTGTTGGGTGTTTTATTGGCTTCCTGATTTTCGTTGGATAACACCTGCTAAATCTTTCTTTGATAAAAGTTGTCGTGTGTGTGTGTGTGTATCAAAATTTGATTGGCAATGCTGAGCGGGACCTATCCCCTTTGCAGCAGCTTTGGAAGGATTCCAATGGAACGACGCAGTGAGAGACTGGCCATCCTCCAGAGGCTGAGACCCATTTCGTACCGAGAAACAGGCGTGAGGAGGTACACGGGAGCTCTCGTAATGTATTGCCCTGGTTTATGTAAGAATCACATTGTGCTGTTGCAGGCACACTTTCATCTCAATGCATGGAGAATCTATTCAGGTTCTTCCTGCTCTGAATTAGCTTCTAGCCTTAATTTTTGTTTAGAATTCTGTACAAATTCAATTCATTGGAGCAAGTACTGTGTCCTACGGTGCTACACAGCGAGTCTTTCAAAACAACTTGGAGAGAATTCTTTGAGAGCGGGAGGTGGCAGACCTGTGAACCAGTGAGCCCACACAGCCTCTGTGAACGTTGCTGGGGCCCAATCGGGACCGGTGCAAGGCAGTTTGGCGCCCTAGGCCAAGTCGGGTATTTAGCGCCCCCCCTCGGGTGGGGGGGGCGGGCTCCGGAGCAAAGCAGCCTAAAACGCCTGCTCGCCCAGCGCCCCCCCCCCCGCGCGGCCAGCAGCTCTCTGCGGGCCTGGAGCAGCAGCAGCATCTCGGCCAGCAGCAGCGCGCTCAGAGGGGCCCGTCCAGGATGCCCAGCCGGGCGCTGGCCCCGGAGGCGCTAGGCGAGGGCGAGCACGCGGCAGGGAGGGAGTGGCGGGGCGGGAGGGAAGTCAAGGGGTCCAGATACCCCACCCCTCGCATCTCCTTTTGCTCTTTTCTCGGGCAGGTAAAGCGAGGCTGCCTCCCTCTCTGCTCCTCCTCCTGGCCGCGGGATCGGAGCCCTTATTTACTCGGGACGGAAGTTAACTTCGACGGAGCGGCTGATTCCCAAGCGGGCGTGCGTGCAGGGAGGGGGTTGTAGCAGGGGCTGTGTTGGCCCAGACTTTCCCTCCCTCCTGTGGAAGCTACCATTATTCATCGGCTGCGTAATACGTTCACCCGCCCGTCAGGTCCCGGACCTGGTTCCCGACTCAGGGCTATGGAAGAAAGAAAAGTTCTTCCGAGCAAAGGCGGGATGTTTTCTTGACTCCCGAGTCGCCCTAAGTGGCGTCTGAATAAAGATCTCAAGCAGCAGGGGTATGCCTCACTCCGCGGCATCTTCTCCACCTTGGTCCGTTTGCAGGCAGGGTCCCGAGGCGGCGGTGGCTGCCCCCTCCCCTCCTCCTCTAGCCGGGCTCGGGCCCAGCCTCGCCGCCTGCCCCGCACCCGCCGAGGACCCACTTGGGCATCCCCGCGGGAGGCGCCGGGGAGGAAGGGACGGAGCCTCCGCCTTCCTCCCCGCCCCGCTGTCGGCTGCGCAGCCTGCGCAGCCTGCGCCTGCCCGGGGACCGAGGCTTAGATGGCGAGCGCCGGGAGAGCAGGCGGGAGAGCAGGCGGGGCGGCGAGCCGGAGGAGAGGCGGGCGGAGGCGCCCTGGCTCATGATGGCGGGCGGAGGCACGCCCCCCCGCCGAGGAAAGCTGAGCGCGACACCGAGCCTGCCCGCAATCCCCCCGCGCTGACCTGGTGTGACTGGTGGCCTCTCCGCAGCTGTCCCGCCTGGCCACCTCGCCGACAGATCCGGGCTCCGCGAGCAGCAGGCGGGCAGCGCGTCGCCCAGCAGTCCCGGTGGAGGTGAGGAAGAGTCGGCCGGCAGGAGCAGAGTGCGCCCCCTTCAGCCACGCGCCCTAGGCAGCTGCCTAGTTGGCCTAGTGGTAGCGCCGGCCCTGGGCCCAATCAATATCTTCTGATATCTTTAGAGCAGGGAAAGGGCAACCTGGTGCCCTCCAGGTGTCATTGGATTCCAATTCCCATCAACCCCAGCCAGCATGGCCAGTGCTCAGGGATTGTGGGAGTTAAGAACTTTTTTCACTAAGAAGCGGTGCCTGAGTTTTGCATTCTTCCTCCTCCCTCCCAATCCCTTTTCCTTTTGTGTCATGTCTTTTAGATTGTGAGCCTGAGGGCAGGGACTGTCTTATTATTAATCTTTGTAAGCCACTCTGGGAGCCTTTTCTGGCTGAAGAGCAGGGTATAAATGCAATAAATAAATAAATAAATAAATAAATAAATAAACAAACAAACATCTGGAGGGCCACAGCCAGGGCTCCTACCCCTGCTTTACATCATGTGGGGGACCCACAGGGATCCATAGGGATGCTTCGCAAAAATGCCAGGCAGCTTCTGAAGAGTGTCTTCCCCTCCGTACCCATTTGAAACGATTGAATATGTCTGGGCAGGCTTCTGGTTCTTTAAAGAGGTGGCAGCTACCAACAGTCAATTAGAGACGCGTCACCACCATTTTAGGGTGCTGGAATCTAGAGAGTCTCCACTTTGGTTAGTGCAGTTGTCCCAGCAGCTGTTTACCAACTGAGCTTGAGTCCTGCCTATGTCTCCTGGTCATAGGCAGGACATAGGCAGCGGGTTGAGGGACTTGAACCAAGGTCTCCTGCTTCTACACAGAAAAACTTACCCTTCTTCAGCCAGGGGAGACTTCTTCATACCAATGCTAGTAGCGGAGCTTCAATAGTGGTGAAGCTTCCATAGTTGTGAAGGTTCAATAGTCACAGAGCTTTGTTGCCCGCTGTATGCGAGATCAGGATTGGACAGCCCTAGAATAAAAACAGCTGGCTGGGAAGTTGGGCTTTGTCTGGCCAATGGACACTGGCCAGGTTCCAGGTTATGACGTCAAGGTATGGCTGTTTAGATTGCAACAAGCCATGGCACTTTTGCATCATGTTCTTTCTGTCGTGGAGCTGACCACATGGTAATGAAGGCCTGTGGCTCATGCTGGCTCAGCTTGTCTGAGTGTGGAAAGCTAAGCCGGGTCAGGTCTGGTTGTTACTTGGATGGGAGACCCCTCCTCTAGTTTCCTGCATTGAGCAGGGGGTTGGACTCGATGGCCTTGTAGGCCCCTTCCAACTCTATAATCTATGAATCTATGAATCTATAAGTGCTTTCTGCATAGCAGTTGCTTTGAGGCCCGCCTGCGCATCGGTTTCCTTCAGGGTTTGCTTATCACAGGATCGTGTCTGGAAGCCAGTTAGTCACCTCACCTGTCTCTGGGCCAGTTCACATGATCAAGCAGATTAAATAAGCCACAGTGGGCTCCGGCACGTGCAGGTGGCCATTTTGAATATTCAAGCCGCAACCGCAGCTTGTTGTGTCATCCGAACCCAGCGAGGGTGGTTTATACACATGGTTAACAAACCACCCACAACCCTGAAAAAGCCCATGGGTTCTGGGTGCCAACAGCTCACCCGGGTTTGGATGAAATGACAAGCTGTGGTTACGGCTTGAATATTCAAAAGCTGCCCAGCCCACACCACAACCCACCATGGCTTTAATAAACCACGGTGGGCTGCAGTGTTCGTGCGAACCCAGTCTCGGTCTCAGTCTCAGTCTCTCTTGCAATTGGCACTTCTAACCCTCAGCACACACTCCACAATGACTTTGGAACTCTCCAACTTTGCTTCAGTTGGTGCATGCTTAGAACTTGCACTCCGAGGGGTAAGCAGTAAATGACCTTGAGGTCATCTCTGGCTACACATCTCTTCTCTTCTCTTCTCTTCTCTTCTCTTCTCTTCTCTTCTCTTCTCTTCTCTTCTCTTCTCTTCTCTTCTCTTCTCTTCTCAGGGTTTTCAAAAGAATCCGCAGGAAGCGCCACTCTTTTGTTGCAGAATCAAAATGGGAGCACAAAATATGGAAGGAGAACTACCCGCCGAGAGGTTGGGGTGCAAGAAGCAGTGGATCAGAAGACTCGATGCAGCCTTGCTGTAGTGAGTGTGTTCAGAAGCCAAGTGAAGTGAGGCCTTGGTTTAACTTGCCTGCTCCCATGTTGTTCAGCATTGTTTGTTTTGTTTGTTCATAACATAGGATCTCCTTTGGACATTGGGATATTAGAGTGAAGTTTTGTATCCATATTCGGGACACAATCCTACATTTCATGTTCAAACATCAGCTCACTCAACCCACCACCCTGTTTTTAAAGTGTGTGTGTGTGGGGCAAGTGTAGGATACACTGTAAAACAATCTTTCTTTGCTGATAGAGAAATTAAAATTAAAATTGGTATGCATGTTCATGATGCAATTCTACATTCCAAACCTGAACTCAATCCCTGCAACTGTTTTCAAGCCCCCCTCCCCAGGATATAAAACTCACTGTCATGCAGCCCAGGCCACGTGTGTCATAACCGGGAATGTTTTTAAATTCTGGGTTATTGTGAATGAGCCTGATTGCTCCCACTCAGAGA
The DNA here is from genome assembly GCA_021292165.1 of Shinisaurus crocodilurus. Classification (NCBI taxonomy): domain Eukaryota; kingdom Metazoa; phylum Chordata; class Lepidosauria; order Squamata; family Shinisauridae; genus Shinisaurus; species Shinisaurus crocodilurus. The sequence goes on along the minus strand of CM037876.1, from coordinate 132,235,583 downwards.
GGCTGGTGACCCCTATGTCAGTGGGGCTCCTTATCCATTGCAGCTTTTATTTGGAGCTTCATAGGAGCTATCCACGGTGCCCCATGGTGGTGAACCTATTTTGGGGATGGAGTTCAGCACCATGGATAGCTCCTATAAAGCTCAAACAAAAAGATGTAATGGATAAGGAGCCCCACCACCATAGGAGTCACCAGCCTCCCCTGCTACAAGTGGGAGTGGCTAAACAAACCATGGACCTTCTGTCTATGGTTTGGTTAGTGTTATGTGTGAACTAGGACACTCTGTCTTCTTGTTCTCCCCCAACAAACCAGAGAAAGAACCCAAGAACAAACCATGGGTTATTTCTCTGGCTTGTCAGGAGGAGAAACTGGATGTTTTGCCATAGGAGCTCAGGCCTGTGTATACCTGAGAGTGCACAGGGGGAAAGTGTGATGTGAACCAACCCTTACAGCAGGGGTGTTGATCCTCTTTCAGCCTGAGGGCCAGATTCCATTTTGGACAAGTTCTCGGGGGCTGCATTCCAGTGGTGGGCAGTGCTGAAAATGAAAGGGACAGGGCCAAAGTACTCCAATGCCAGCATAATTTAGTTTAAAGCTCTTACTGCCAGTAAGTAAGCCTCAAGAGAGGCATTTCAACCTTTTAGAATGGGGGAAAAAACATGCAAAAGGAGGGAAACCACCAGTCAGCCATCACGAAGAAGGGGACATGGTCGTCTGGAGAACTCCAGGGGGGCAGACTTGGACCTTGGGCAGGTTGGATTTGGCCTGCAGCCTGAGGTTCCGCACCCCAGGCTTAGAGAATAGGAAATGGAGAAAATACAGACCTATCAAAAGGTCCTACTTTTCTAAATATGGAGGTATCTTAGAAGATCTTGTTGGAGCTGACTGACGGCAACATCATCAGCAGGTAACACATTAAATTATACAAGCGTCTCCTCCTCCTGCCTCAACACTAACCCATATAAATCTCGTCTGAGGGCAAATGGCAGGCATCATGATGAATCTCCAGTCCAAGGTTGCTTGGTGATGACTGACAGTGGCCTTAGGGGTTCTTCAGAGATTAGCAATACATAATATGTATCCCTCCCCGCAGACATATGATGGAGATTTCTGACTGAGGGAAAGTTAGCTCCAAGAACAGCAGCTGGCCTAGTTGCAAATCTCTTTGTGGACAAACCTCACGACTGCCGTGGCTGATCTGCCTTGGGTCTGTCAGCCCACAAGGGAAGCAGCCATGTCTCCCCCCACCACATACCTTTAAACTGGGGGCCTACAGGAGAAGCTCCAATTGCTACCCACCTCCAGGGCTTTTGAAGATGGCATATGGAGCCTTTCCCTTTTAGCATTTCTTCCCTGTTTTATTGTATTTATTCAACGTTAACTAATTTTTTAAAAAAATTGGCAATAGGTCGTTGGTGTTGTATAAATCTTAGAATGAACATGTGATACATGCAAGAGGTCTGTGTGTTAACAATGTCCCCTGTCTCCAATAGGTAAAGACTTGCTGGATCAAAGGGATTTAATTATTCAACATTGTTTTGAAACTCCTCCATTGATGGAGCCTAGAGCTAACATCGTCCTGTGCCAGGATCAACAGCCACTTGTTCTAGGTATGTTAGAATCTGAATGCATTTTCCTTGGGAGAAGGTAACAGAATTGGTTAGGTGTGCCTTGGCTTGCACCACATGAGGGAAGGGAGTAATGAATTCTGATAGATAGAGTAGCTAATACTCCCCCCCCCCATCTACAACTGGATGTTCCAGCTCTCTTGAACTTAAATACAGAGCCTCACACCACATTCAGAAAGTGGAGTGATGCATTCTGATAGATGCAGGACTTTGATGGTAGGGACATCCTGGAACATTACCCCGTCAGGATCGGTTAGGTGTGTCCAACCAAATTATGTTGACAACGACAACAACAAGAACAACAACGCCTTTCTTTCCTCTAAACATTTTCTCCTTAGCCATAAAGGCTAAAAATCTTTCTTAAATTAAGAAAGCCAAAATCCCTCAGTTGTTGAATTTCATACTAATTTCCAAATGCTATAATGGCAGGAATGTTGTCAACAGGCAGAAGAGCGCACACAACTCTCTCTATTCAGACAAGCTGCCTGGGGGCCTGCTAACATTCGCCTCATTCAGGAGTTTACAATTTTCATTTACAATTACGAACACATTCTATATGTCAGTAATCATTTCTACTTGAATTTGTTTGTCTTTCCTCAGAGGAACATCCAAGGCCTATCATGAAGATGTTGGCTTTTCTGATGCTAATATTCATGCTGGGCATCTTTTTTGGTGAGTTCCTCAAAGGTCCAGTCTAAACACATTTTTGTTTTACTTACATAATCTGTGGAAGATATATATATACTCTCTCCCCACCCCGGCAACCACTCTGCATATCAAAATATGGATGTGGATTAAGCAGGGATGTTGAAGAGTCCTTGGTCTCGAGTCACGAGTCGAGTCACGAGTCTTTGGACCCGAGTCTCGAGTCCGAGTCCGAGTCCTTGGTCCAAAATGGTGACTCACGAGTCACAAGTCACAAGTCACTCCCAAAGCTGACTCCACGAGTCCCTATTAAAATCAATGGGGTTTTTCCCAACAAAATAAGGCTACTTCAGATGTGTGGCTTAAATAAATTCTAGGCACAAGTGTGCCTTTTTATTTCAAAACTCTGCAACTGATTTTGGCAAGAACAGACCAGGCAGACAAACCCAAAATAACCAGGCAGGCAGAGGAGGCAGGGAACCCCAAAGCAGGCAGGCAGAGGCCTTTGTCTTGGACAATTCAACTGTTGAACTGCTCAAGAAGAGACCAGGCAGACAGAGGAGGCTGGGAACCCCAAACAGGCAGGCAGAGGCAGCCAAACCCAAAATGTCTGAAAGGTTGCATTTTAGAAAAATGATTTTAAAAAATAAACTTGCTGTACTTCCTAAAACTTATCCATGTTGCATATGAGGAACATGATTTTTTCTAAATGTTTGGCCCCCATTCTGGAACGGTGAGATCTCATCACAATTCCATCCTCACTGAACACCCGCTCCACTGGTGATGAACTTGCTGGAACCAGAAACACACTCAGAGCAGCCACACAGAGTAATCTCAGGTCCTTCTTCTGCCTCTCCCAAGTACGCAACACATCAATCAAAATAAATCTTGACACACTGTTGGGGCTGCACTCCTGGTAGCCATCCATAGTGGCCGAACAGCGGCACACCTTGCTTCCATGCGCTCTTCGCCAGCAATCACGCTCCTCTCCACTCCTTCTGGCACAGCCCAGGGATATTGAAGAGTCCTTGGTCTCGAGTCCCAAGTCGAGTCTCGAGTCCCATTAAAAATATTGGGACTCGAGTCCGAGTCGAGTCAGAGGGGGGACTCAGTCCGACTCACGAGTCGAGTCCTCGAGTCTGAGTCCTCATCCCTGGGATTAAGGCTACTAAATGAAAAGCAGGAATCCTTCGAGACCTTGACTCATGAATGGTACTTACTGTATTAGATGTGGTTCTCTTAAAAGCCCAGCAGCGATGCTGGCTCCAATTTCTGAGGGTCGTTGGGCCTCAGTGAGCCCCCTTGTGAAGTGAATCTACCTTTAAAGTGCCGTTATCGTCAGCTGCCCTTGCTCCTCAGCCTCCTTCTCATCGTGGCTACCACTTGCTTGCTGGACAGGCAGGGAGCCAGTGGGCAAGCAGGCAGTGGCTCCTCCTCCTGCTCCTCCTTCTCACCACTGCCGTTGCCTGGGCAGGTGAAGAAGCAGGTTGCCGTGGTGAAGAGGAGCAGCAATTCCAGGGGACTCTTGTTAGTGGGTCGCCCCACCGTGCCCACCCGTGACATTGGCCCTGCTCAGCGCGGTATGGGCTTGGTTTCTTCTAATTTACCTCTGTACCACTTTGTGAGGAAATCTTGTTAGGTGACATTTAATGGTCCTTGGTAAGGTCATTCGTTGGGTTTCTGTTAAGATACCAAACTATGCCAAGAAGCTGGCTGGATTACTTGCATAGGATAGGAATGACTTAGTGACTGTGTTTGCAAATAACACCAAACCATCGTTTAATGCAGGTAGCCCTTGGCCTAAATTCACGCAGCCCTCAGCCCTGGTTTCAAAAGCCCTCTGGATTTCATTTCATTTCATTTATTTCATTTATATACCGCCCCATAGCCGAAGCTCTCTGGGCGGTTCCCACCACAATACATAAAAACAACATTAAAACATACAAAACAGTTTAAAAAATTAAAAACCAAATTTAAAAACACAGTTTAAAATAACAATACAAAAGCCAATAAAACTGAGCCTACAGGTGACAATCCCCTCCGTGCTATTCCAAGCTCCTAACTAAATACCTTGGCATAGAGGGAAGTCTTAACCTGGCGCCGAAAAGATAGTAAGGTTGGCGCCAGGCGGGTCTCAGTGGGGAGCTGATTCCATAACTGGGGGGCTACCACCGAGAAGGCCCTCCTCCTCGTTGCCACCAACCGAGCCTCTCTTGGAGGTGGCAGTCGGAGGAGGGCCCCAGATGTTGAGCGTAGTGTCCGGATAGATAACGGGATGCAGTCAGTTCAAACCCCTGGCAAGAGCAAGCTGTCCTTTCCTAGGCAGCCTGCTGGGTGGGAAAGGAGAGGGTGAGAGAAAAAAGGGGGTGGCAGAAAGAGAAAAAGGGGCTACCCACTTACTTTTGGCTCTGGACCCACGCACGGCTGGCTTTAGCCCTGACCACCACTGACATGAGCACCTCCCCCACGCCGCAACAGATTGCCTGTGAGGGAATGAGGCCATCGACAGAATGTTTCCCCCACCCCTGGTTTTGCATCATGTGTGTGAGCAGGAATGATGATCCCATGTGAAGCTCCAGGCATGAGCTCTCCCCCCGCCCTCCTCCTCCTCCTGCACGGCTAGGAGGAGGAATACTGTGATGTAGCTTTCTGGCCTAGTCCAGCAGCATAAACTGACTTTGTTACAATACATCAGGATTGCATTTCACCTAACGTTAGCCGGTTCGTGTGGCTTGTCATTATGTGTGAAAGTATGTTAAACAAGACGGCTAAGAAATCCCATGTTTGTCGTTTGCTGATTTAGCATTGACTGGAGTTTATTTTATACCATGATTCTTGGTTCACACATAAGGACAAGCCGGGAACCCAACAAGATGAAACTGAATTCTGGTTTATTCCTCCTCCTGACTGGGTAGGAGTTGGGGAGGGAAGGGGGGGAGCACATGAGCCCAAGGCTTTTCTCGGACCTCTTCCTGCTCACGCATGCAGTGTTAAACCATGGTTTAGTGTTACGTGTCAAGTCAACCCTATCATTGTGTGATCCAGAAGATGCTGCGCCATACTAATGCTTCCCACAGATGGTGTCAGCACAGGCTGCTAATCCCAGCAAGCCCTTGGCATAACTGGGCTCTGAAACGCCTACAATTTTCATTGTGAATTGGTGCCTTATGAGTATTCTCTCTACCGTTGGTAAGTATTGGTAATGGTGTGTATGTGTGTGTGTGTGTGTGTGTGTGTGTTTAGCATTGTGTCTGTATTTTAGCATTAGTGGGGTCTGAGAAGCAGGGATGGGGACTCGGACTCCAGGACTCGACTCGTGAGTCGGACTGAGTCCCCCCTCTGACTTGAGTCAGACTCGAGTCCCAGTATTTTTAATGGGACTCGAGACTCGACTCGGGACTCGAGACCAAGGACTCGTGTTCTTCAAATGAAACATGGATAGGTTTTAGGAAGGACTGTAAGTTTATTTTTAAAAATCATTTTCCTAAAATGCAACCTTTCAGACATTTTGGGTTTGGCTGCCTCTGCCTGCCTGTTTGGGGTTCCCAGCCTCCTCTGCCTGCCTGGTCTCTTCTTAACCAGTTCCACAGTTTGAATTGTCCAAGACAAAGGCCTCTGCCTGCCTGTTTTGGGGTTCCCTGCCTCCTCTGCCTGTCTGGTTATTTTGGGTTTGTCTGCCTGGTCTGTTCTTGCCAAAATCAGTTGCAGAGTTTTGAAATAAAAAGGCACACTTGTGCCTAGAATTTATTTAAGCTACACATCTGAAATAGCCTTATTTTGTTGGGAAAACCCCCCATTGATTTTAATAGGGACTCGTGGAGTCAGCTTTGGGAGTGACTCATGACTCGTGAGTCACCATTTTGGACCAAGGACTCGGACGCGGACTCGAGACTCGGGTCCAAAGACTCGTGACTCGTGACTCGAAACCAAGGACTCTTCAACATCCCTGCTGAGAAGGCCCAATTTGTGGCATGGTTGCCACAGAATGGTTCTGAAGCCTTCACAACTGGCCATGCAACACTGATGTTGTTATCTTGCTCAAGGTTCTTTTGAGGTCTAGCACTGCCCAGTGCTAGACAGATCTGGACTTAATTTAGAGCCTGGATTAATTTTTCAGATGCCTGGTGGCTAACCATGAAATTAACCCTGTTTTCCCAAGTGAATCAGACCTTGGAGGTTTGTTTATGTTCCTCTCCAACAGGGGTGCAGAACCTCTTTCAGCTCGAGGATCAAATGCAATTTCAGAGATGTTCTCGAGGATCGCATTCCAATGGTGGGTGGGGCCAAATGCACAAGTGTGGGAGCCATAAATACAACACACACCCCACCCCAGCATATTGTAGGTTAAACCTCCCACTGCCCGTAACTAGGCCTTAGGAGAGGCATTTCAATCTTTTAGAATGGGGGGGGGGGGCTGCACAAAAGCCAGGAAACCACCAGACAGTCGGCAGTTGGGGGAAAGTGGGTGAGGCCGGAGGGAGGGGGCGTGGCCATTTGAAGAACCCCAGAGGGCCATATTGGGACCCCAGGAGGGTTTCCCACCCCTGCTCTACAAGTCTCACCCAGTTCAATGTGCAAACATATTTTCAGTCCTGCCACAAATTAGAACAAGAACAACACTAGTATGTTCTACTGAATAATCCTGAGGTGTATGGATTTTTTGATTGACTCAGAAACTCGTTAATGCAGTTCATGTCTCCTTCTAGGATTTGTGTCTGGCTTATGCACCCCCTCCAATATGTTCAAGCAGGTGATGAAGGTACAGCTGAGGTAAAAGGATGTACCCAATTTAATGCGTTGCACGTGGTTATTTGCAATATGAAACATAGTAAACAGGCTTAATTATTCAACCCCAGGCAAAACCACAGACACAGTCAGATTGATTTTCTTTCTTGTATCAGGTTAGCGGAAGGAAAGACCAGAACCTGTAACCCCTGGGTCCATTTTGAACTGTGATACCTATAACTCATGGCATGTGGGCCGAAAATTACCACAGCAAGGAAAAAGTTGGTTCCGTCTAGGTTTCACTAAATGTAGACGATCTTCAGTGACATCCACCCCGCTCTGCTAAATGCGTGTGAATATTTTTTTCCGTTAAGAAAGAGACACCCCCGATACCCCCTTCTTACAGATGCCACTCAGGCCCTTGGCTTGTGACTCTGATTGTACAATGTTCCGGATACCATCAACAGCAAGTTTGCTAAAATATAGGAGAAAGAGAGATTGATGTGTCTGCTATCTGTGGCAGGCTGTACATGGAAAGAATATTTTAACACTGACCTCCTTCCTGTGGACACTGAATGAAGAAAAACAACAACCCAGGTCTCTTTTCCCCTGTGGAGGAAGCCCTTCTCCCTCCTCACTTGCAATGAAGGGTGTCAAAAAGTGTGAGGGAAGTAATGGCCAAGCAAGGAAATACATGCCGTTAGTCTTTGATGGGCCCTCAAATTACTGGCACACGAGGAAAGATGCCATTTTTATGTGTAATACTTTCAGGCCTAGATTAGGGAATGCAGAAACAAATTCTTATGGCATATGAATCCTGAATCTCCTTTCTCTTCATCTGTTCTGGAGATAAAATATTGACTGGATTTGCACGACATGCTAAATCTCAGTAGGTTACTTCTTACTGAGGTTTAGCATGTTGTCTGACCCCCGCAGGGTGCTTTAAAAGCCAACCTGGTGTGGCTTCTAAACCACCCTGCGAAGCTATGGCTTGCATTAGGGTTACGCTAACCTTAGGAGGTTTAGCGTGTCGTTGGAACCTGAACGACATGCTAACCTACTCACAAGTCAAAAGGGTATTGAGCCCTTTGGCCAGAGTGGCAAGCAAGGACTGCCACTCTGGCCAAGAGGCTCTGACCGATGACCGCCGGCCAAACGTCCAAGTGGCACTTAGCACAGCTGTCATTGGCTTTCCCAGTGTGCTCCTGCCAATGCCAGGAGAGTGGGATTGCTTGTGAGCAATCCTACTCCCCTGGCATTGGCTGGAGCACGGGAGGAAGCCTCAAAGGTCTGCGGTGGTGGCGGGGGATCCAGGTGCCCGGCCTTGCTTGCTCCCGAGAGCAAGCGAGGGCGGGTGCCTGGATTCCCCGCTGCCTCCTTCACTGCTGCAGTCCTTTCGGGTGAAAGGACAGCAGCAGCAAAGGCGGTGGCAGTGGAAGGATCCACCCCTCACTGCCATCACTGCTGCCACGCTCCTTCACAAGGGTGGGTCTAATCCACCCTTGCGAAGGAGCATGTCAGCGGGGGTGGCGGCAGTGCAGGGGTGTGCCTGTCTGCTGTGACAGCATGTGGGCATGCCCACTGCTGCCGTTGCCATGCTCCCTAGCAATGGCGCATGCAACATGCCATTGCTAGGTAGCGTGGTGACGACGGTGGTGGTGGGAGGGGTTGGCTGCACACTGTCAGTGCGTAGCCAGTCCCCCGCACCACCGTCACCACGATCCGTGGCAACGGTGCGTTGAATATGCCATTGCTAGGGAGTGTGGGAACGGCGACGGGGCGGGAGGGGGGATTCTCTCTCCAGCGCCACACACGAATGCGACGCTGGCAGAGAGAACGAGCCCCTGCCCACTTACTTCTACATAAACCCAGCACAGGGAATGGTTCTCCTTCCCCACGCCCTCCTTCCCCCTTGTCCTGGGTGCCACTTGACAGCGGTGCCCGGGGGGAAGGGAAAGGTGGGCGGGGAGAAGGAGAACCTGCGGGGCACACCCACTCAGCTGTGGACAATGCTGCCAGACCTTCACCGCTGCCGCTGCCACTGATGGATAAGTGCAGGGGTGGGGGGGAGGCTGGCTGGGTGGGGGGGAACCTTTCTTGGCACAGCAGCTACTCAGCAGAGCAGTGGCTGAGCCGAGGAAGGGCAGATGACAGCTGGTGAAAGTGCCACTTGGGTGCTTTTTGCCAGCTGTCATCCTCGCTCCTCTCAGTGCTCCCACGCGGTGTGCCCCGAGATACCTACCGGCAGGAGGACTGAGCGGGGAAGAAGGCAGAGGCGGTACCTCCAGACCCCCGCTGTGCCCGACTTATAGTCAGGCACAGCTAGGGCCTGGGGCAACTATGAACCCACAGAGATTTCAGAGCCTGTGTAGGTTTACAGTGATTTATTTATTTATTTATTTATTTATTTATTTATTTATTTATTATATTTATACCCTGCCTTTTTTCCTGCAAGGAACCCAAGGTGGCTTACATAATCCTCCTCCTCCTCTCCATTTTATTCTCACAACAACCCTGTGAGGTAGGTTAGGCTGAGAGTCAATGACTGGCCCAAAGTCACTCAGTGAGTTTCATGGCTGAGCGGGGACTAGAACCCGGGTCTCCTGAGTCCCAGTCCAACACTCTCACCACTACACCACATGTGCGAACCTGCCCATTGTTACCTGCCCCTTTGTTACTGGCCTCAGTGGGCCAATATGCCATATCACATGCATCCCTATCTTACACCTTAGGGCCAAAGCAGACATCACACCGTCCCCACAGTTAGCAGTTGCATAAATAGTTTTTAGAAAGTAAATAGCAGGTGTGCCCCCCAGATCCAGGATGGACCCTGGCTAGTGCATGGGGGGGGGGGATAAACCTTTGGTCCCCATTGTGGTCCTGATCCGGATGGTCCTCTGCCCACCAGCACCTGCTGCTTATGTTGGAAGGAAAGCTGGCACAGGTAGGAACATTCCTTCCCATGCAAATAACAGAGGGTGGGCCTCTCTGACCCAGAACACTACTGCAGCAGCGGACGAGGGGCAGAGCCCACCTAACCCACCTGCCATGGTCCTGTTCCAGATTGGGGAGTCTGAACCTGCTATTTACTTTTTTAAAAATCCCATTCATGTAATTGCAAATTGTGTGAATGGTGTCATGGTGGCCAGTTTGGCCCTTAGATGGTCTGCAAGAAGCTCATCAAGTGGTAGACTTGTTTTGGACTGTATTACTTGAGACTGCAGGTGGGGGAGGGTACTGTGTGATGGAATGCTCTCTCTCTCCCCCCCCCCCTGCATGTGTGTGTGTAGCGCGTGTGGTGTACATATCTCCCTGTAGCTAAAAAACTAGATGTCAGGGACTTGGCATCCCACCCTAATATTCTCCACGGCAGGCCTCTTTCTGTTTTATGAGAAGGATTTTCTTTTGTGCTGGAGCATTTGGTCATGCAATCCTTCATCTGCAGTCTGAAGTGCTAGGCCCAGAAACAGTTTTACCCCAGGACGAACTGTTTTCTCTCGCCTTCAGTGATACTTTGGTTATTTGCACTGTCTTTGCTCATTTCTGCATAGTCGCCAGAATGAGGCCCTTCAGCAACATCTTCAGCAGCAAATTGGTGCTTTCCGTCAAAAAGTTGCTGGACTCCAGAGTTTTGTAGATGCCCTTGGAAGTGTCCATGGACACTGGGAGATGCAGAAGGTGAGGACATGAAGTACATGAGGTACAGTTCTTTTTGTCTTTTTTTAAACCACAGGTTTAATACCCAGTTACACATTTATCCAGTTACCCATTTATCCAGTTACCCATTTATCCAGTTACCCAGTTACCCATTTATCCAGGCATTGTCCAAGTGCCTGGAGGCAGTGGGTAGCTGGATGGGAAGGAACATGCTGAAACTGAACCTCGACAAGACTGAGGTACTTCTGGTGGGAGACAAAGGGAAGTTAGGGGATGTTGACCTGGTGCTAAATGGGGTACATCTTCCCCTGAAGGACCAGGTCCGCAGCTTGGGGGTCATTCTAGACTCCCAGCTGTCCATGGAGGCTCAGGTGTCAGCTGTGAGCCGGGCGGCGCTATATCAACTCCATCTGATACGGCAGCTGCGCCCCTACCTTCCTAATCATCTGCTTCCATCAGTGGTTCATGCCTTGGTCTCCTTTCGCCTAGACTACTGTAATGCACTCTACGTGGGGTTACCCTGGAAGACGGCTCGGAAGCTACAGCTGGTACAGAACGCGGTGGCTCGCCTGGTTAAGGGCAGCCGCCAGCGTGATCACATCACTCCAGTGCTTAAGAAGTTGCACTGGTTACCAGTTGGTTGCCGAACCAAATTCAAGGTGTTGGTTTTGACCTTTAAAACCCTACATGGCTTCGGTCCAGTTTATCTCAAGGAGCGCCTCCAGCAACATCAAGTAGGCCGCTCAACAAGATCTTCCATGGACATCCTTCTCCTTATCCCATCAGCCAGAGCAGCCAGGCTGGTGGGGACTAGGAAGAGGGCCTTCTCTGTGGTGGCCCCCAAGGCATGGAACTCCCTCCCTAGTGACCTTTGCCATGCCCCCTCCATGATGAGCTTCCGCCGCAGATTAAAAACGTGGTATTTCAGGTGGAAATATGGGGTGGGTTAGGATTTTTAAAAAATTGTATACTGTTTTAATTGTGTATGTCTGTTTTATTGTTGGAGTGTACATCGCCCAGGGTAGCCGGGTGACCGGCCACTAGATGGGTGATTCAAAAATGTAATAAATAAATAAATAAATAATTTTTTTCAAGGGCTGGAAATCATTCAGGTAATGTGCTGAAGCAAGGATTTTGAAAGTGAACTGACAAGTAATAGCTATAAGCCACCAGTATGTAAGCCAAAACGAGGCAAGATGAGTCCTTATTAGAATTATTTTACTAAAAGACATTTAACTTGGCCATCTGAGAAAACTCTGGAAGCAATATTTCTATGTGGGTTCATAACCAACAGTATTACTAGGGAAAGTTCAAGATCCAAATGCAGCCTATAAAGATTATATTGGCGATCCTAGCCAATCAGGGATCACAAACAATCAGGGTTCACTTTCTGATATATGTTATGTAATTGTCTATTTTGTATACATTTTATTGTTGTTAGCCCTCTCTCCTGGGCATGTTCTTCTAGAAAGACAGGGTATAAAGAAACAAACAAATAAACCTAGTTGTACAGTGATCCTTGAGAAATCGCGGAGGAGGAGAACTTTTTTTGGGGGGATGCTCACAAATAGTTTTGCAAAATGCCTTCCTCCTCCCGACTCAGCCCTAAATGGGGCTGCTCTTGAAGATGATGCAGAATCTTCAACTAGTGCAGAATGTGCCCTGCCTCTTGATAGAGGTTAGTGTAGTAGGAAAATATCCAACCTATTCTCACAGCAACTGCACTGGTTACTGTTTAGCTTCTTGGTTTTTACATTTGTTGTTGTTGCTGGTTTTTGCATTTAAATCTTTTCGCAGTCTAGGACCCACATACCTCGGAGTCCAACCCTTTCCCCATAAGTGCCCAGCCACTTCGTCCATTTTGTGGGGCACTCCCTGATCCATGTGCCCACAGCACATGAGGTGAGGACATCTGTGGCCTTTGCTGCAGTACCTCTGTGGCTGTGGAATGGCCTCTCCAGTGAGGCTTGGAGCTGTTCTGCTCTCGTGGCTTTTTAGAAAGGATGTGAAACCTGCCTCTTCTAGAAGGCCTGTGGCTGCTGAGGGACATTGCGGGTCTGTGCTGCTGCTGTTGATGTTGTTATGATTTTTTTTAAAATCAGTTTATTGTTGCTTTTATTGTTTTATTTTGTTGGAAGCTGCCTTGAGCTTGAGAGAGGCAAGGTATAAATACGTGTTTTAAGTACATAAAATAAAGAAATTGGTATTCGGGAAGAACATTTAATTTTCAGCATGAAGAAGATAGCTAAATAAATACTTCTAGTGTGAAAGCACGCAGGTGTGCACAAAAAGCCACGGCATTCCCCCCTTTACCCAGGAGTTTCCCTCTGTGTCGTCTTCTACCGATCCCTGACTCTGCTTTGTTGTGACTCCTTCCTCCCCATGGAATGTTCCACTTCCTCCTCCCACCCTTCTTCATGAAATGTTCCAGACTGCTTTGGCTGGCCTTTAGCAGTGACGAGTGGGAGGTCCTGCAACAAAATGTTGCAGCATTTTATTGATCTATTACATTTCTGTACTATCCAATAGCTGAAGCTATTACTACTCCAAGAGGAGCGCTCCCATTCATGGCTCCAGATAGCCTATTTGCAGTGCTGTTCAGGCCTCTCAGGAGGAGGGGGGCGAGTTTCAGGAGTGGGGAAAGGACAGCAATCTTTAACTTCCCTCAGTGCTCTGGAGCATTGTGGGTATTCTGGGAAATGGAAATGGCCTTTTCTCACTGCTGCTGCCAGGTGAATCTACAGCCAGGGGCCCAAGGCAGGCAGCAGTGCTGGGGGTGGTGGTAGTGCACCGGTGCTGCCTCCCTGGCAGCTGCCTGACGGTGTTGGGTGGTGATGCTGGTAATGGATTATTCTTTTCAGTAGACTCTAGGCAGCAAAATATTTTCTAAAAGGTTGCCAATACAAATATTCCTAGATAATCCCTCTTTTTATATAACTGCCCAAGTTAATAACTCCAGCATGAGCACATTAATGCATTATTATTATTATTATTATTATTATTATTATTATTATTATTATTACTACTACTACTACTACTACTACTACTACTATCTGTGCCACCCAATAGCCAAAACTCTCCGGGCGGTTCACAACAATTCATACAATACAATACCATACAAAATACAAATGCAATAAAAACAGCATAAAATTTCAATACAAAATTTAAAACAGAATTTAAAACAATTTGAACTAGAACAAGTTCAATATACAACTAGACTTGTGGAGAGAAAACACAGCTGACATAAGCCGCATGCCATTAAAAGCCATTAAATGACTCAGCATAGAGGGTGGTCTCAAACTGGCGCTGAAAGGATAACAGTGGGAAATAATTGTGACGAGGTGAGGGTTGCCACATATGAATCACCCTTAGGGATGTCACCGCGAATGGGCTGGAGTGAGCCGAAATCGGCCCCGCTCGCAGCCCCCCGATATTTGTGGCAATTCGCGGGCCTACCTTGCTGCCCGCTTGGTCCACCGCACCGTGCCGCCCACGTGGGCTCCCGGCATGTCATTTCCGGCTGTGACACGACGGGCCCTGCCGATGCGGCTGAACCCTGTGCCGTGGTTTTGGCTTAGAAACCAGGGCAACAGGGCTTAAAACGGCTTGCTTTAAGCCCTGTTGCCCTGGTTTCTACGCCAAAACCGTGGCGCAGGGTTCAGCCGCATCGGCGCAGGGCCCATCACATCACTTCTAGCCAGCCGGAAGTGATGTAACGGGAGCCCGCGCGAGCGGTGCGGCTGCCCGAGTGGTGTGGAGAGCGGCTGGAGAGCCCCTCCGCACCGTGGAGAATCCAAGGATCGGGGGGGGGGCTGCTCGCTGAGGAGAGGAGATGAGAGGCGATACCCCCCCAAAGGTACGAAATTCACCACTACCAAAAATGGGGAAATGCATCATCAAAAAAGAGGACACCAATTTGCATAAAATGTACGTACATATGCTAATTGATATGCCATAGATGCAAATTTAGAAATAATTAGTATAATTTAAATAGAGAAATACAGTACATCTCACGATCGTGTGGAAGACTGTGCCCAGCCCAGGTGAACTGTGCATCTTTCTCGGTCTGCTGTCCAGGTGTTCACAGTTGATGGGCACCTTCAAAGTCCCTGTGTTCCCTTCCTTCTCACGGTTCTTGATCTTTAAATTGGACTTGGACTGGACAGCTCTTTGAACAGAGGACTACCCTCTGGCAGCCCTTCAAATAGAGGACTGTCCTCTGTAAAAGGCTGCTGTTGGGTCTCACCTCTTCATATTGTATTTCCGCGACAGCCTCTATTCAAGCAAATGGATGGCTCCAAAATCGAAAGCAACCACATCCAGAAGGAAGACGTTGCCCTGAAGTCTGCAGGTAAGACGAGGATAAAACAACTCATCAGGAACTGATCACATTCCTGCCTTCCTCGGCCCACATTGCCTTTTGTAGTGCGGGGGGGGGGGGCATTCTTCATGGGAAAGAAGAAGAAAAAAACCAGTGGGGCAGCCTCACACAGCCTATTCATGTGTGGCATTGCACTAGTGGCAAGGTGTACGTGACAGGGAGAGAAACAGCAAAAACAGCACAGCATCAGGGAAAAGAGAGACAGAAATGGGGGCCTTAGGATGAAGTGGGAAAGGGTATTGTGGTGTGGTGAGGAGCAGGGAAGCAACTGAGAAAGCATGAGCGGATCTTTTGATTGTGGTTGGGATGGGTGCATGAATAGTTATCTGCCAAAATTTTGGCTGCAGGCCTCTACTTCCTTGTTAATATAGTACAGTCACATCACTCTACCCTGCCCGAAGGCAGGCAGGCAGGCTCCCCAGTGTGGAGGCTGCAGGCACTATGGAGCCTGAGGGCACCTCCTCCAACCAATTATACCCACAAAGGGGTCCCCAACATGGTGCCCATGGTCACCCGAAATTAATTTTTTATATATACATTTTCCATTTTTTAAACATACGTACATGGATTTGTATTAAATGCATACAACTTTCTAGCAATTATACATGGGTGTCAACAAAAGCAGACCAAATATCCAAATAAGTATCTATTTGAAGTTGACATCTATATGCCACCTGTTCATATATCAAAAGCATTGTAAGGTCCTCAACCCACTGCGTTACAGGGGTGAGTGTTTATCCTTCCAATGTCGTAATGGTCTTTTAGCTGTCAAGAGAGAGTAGAGAATCCATTTACACTGACCGGTTGTTCATTTCCATGAAGCAGGTAAATAATTTAAAAGAGCGTGTACATTAGCAAATATTAGACTGTTCCAGTACAAAACTTATCTGTATAATAATCTCCTCCCCCAAAGAAGCATCTACTGGACATTGCCAAAACATATGGTTTAAAAAAGCATTAGCTGCATTGCACTGCCAGCAGTTAGCTGAATTAGGCAAAGAGACATTGCGGTGTCCAATAAACATGAAACAAAAGTTTTTGCTGAATAAGACACAGCCTAAGATCCATAGACGTGACAGGTAGATGCCAAAGCGGCGACCCACTTTAGGCATGTTGTGATGGTGCCTGCAACAGTTTCTCAAATTCCCAAATGTACCCACAGGCCTAAAAAGGTGGGGGACCCCTGCCCTAAGGTGTATCTGCCTTGGGCCTATGGAATTTCCTTTGCATTCACACATCACAATAACCACTGATTGACCCAATGTAAGAAGACTGTAGGAATGAATCTGGAATGTGTGAAAACTGGACAACACGCAGCCGTCTGTTATTGAATAGATTTGTTAGTTCACTTGTGGGTGCGGGTGGGGAATGGAAGTAATTAAATCAGCCCATATTTGGGGCTGTTTGAACTGTGAAACCCAGTTACATACCTGCTTGTCACTTGTTTTGCACTCACCAACTCTGAGCATCTCATTCTGGTTTGGTTCTGTGTGCTTCCTACTAATTCTGGATGAAAAAAATCTCCCTGTTTCATGCACTAATATCTGTAGGGGCCTCGATCGTGAAATTCAGCAAAAGCTTTGACACGGGAGCACGGGTTTGCATGTTGGGGTTCTGCTGGGATTACTCACGGGCACCAGATGTGATTTTAGAGGTAGGAATCCTTCAAAACAACATTTTCTGCCCTTCTCAAAGGGTTTGATTCCTCTTTCTCTCCATCACTGGTTCAAGAATCTAGCACAGAAATCCGGTCCCATTGACTCCAACTGGCAATTGTCAGAAAGAAGCAAGCTGATGGTGGCAACTGAAGGCTGAGTTTTCACATCAGACATGAGTTGCACATACGTGCATTTTGTACAGGACTGCCTGTGCTTGGCTCCATGCCCTTGTTTCAAGGACATTTGCACGCAAAGCAAGCACGACAAGTACAGATCCCACCAATGGATTTATAGTCAATGGTTACTTCTGCAGGTTGTTTATTTTTAAAACTACCATAGTATAAAAGGCAAAAGTCTGTGGGTAAATATGCACCAGCTCATCCTTGCTCAATCTGTCACTGAAAACAGTGTGAGAAACTGATGCAGTTATGCTCTCCATCCCATTGCCTGTCCCGCATGGTTCCTCATTAATGCTCCATTACTTCATGTGAAAGCTCATGCTTCATTTAAGAGGTACTAAATTTCTCTTAATTAGTTTGGACAAATGTAACTTAACTTTGTCATTGCCTCACTCCTTCTACTCTGATATCATTATTAGAAAGTGTGTGTGTGTGTGTGTGTGTGTGTATCGGGCATAAGGGGAAGGGGAGATAGGGGATTGTGTGTGATACTGGAGAATGCCAAGACCTTCACAGTCCCATAGATATTACTTAAGGGTGCAATCCTAAGCACACTTACATGGAAGGAAGTCTCACTGAACTCAGTGGAACTTCCTTCTGAGGAGGCATGTACAGAATTTGCGCTGTATGTCTCCTTCCCATGCTCTCAGGTTCACTACATTTAAGTTATTGCTGTGTGTTAATAGGGATGCACCACTTTAGCTGTACACATTCAACACGGATCCTTATTTTTCCCCCCCTATAAAACACACACACACACACACACACCTTGAGCCCACAATCCAGAAAGGAGGAAGCATGTATGTAAGGGAATTGTTGCATGGAGACCACTATGAAAACAGTGAAGAACCAAAAATGAAAATAAATATGATGAGGTGCACTGGTGCAGGCACACCATCATATTAAAATATTACTACTTGAATAACAACAACAGCAACACCGTAAACAGCCCAACCAGGGTCTCCTTATGCACACAAGAATGTACCCACCCATTAACTTGAATGCTGGGGATGGTTGAAGAAGCTCTCTAGTCTAGGTGTGTGCAAATCGCTGCCTCAATGCTGGAGTTAGCGAGGAACCTGCTGATACCAGGATGTTCCAGTGGCACATGGAAAAGGGCACCAAGTTTTGGATCGGAGTCAAATCAGCATATCTATATATATAAAAGAGGGTGTCCTGACTGACTGACTGATTGACTGACTCATCAATGCCCAGCTCAAACCGTTTAATCTAGGAACGTGAAATTTTAGCGAAAACTGGCTAAAGGTGTCCAGATAATTTTGGGTTGGATCCAGATTATCTTAGCTGCACTTAAATCCCACTGAAATCAATGAGACAAGTTAGTTGTGACTTCAGTTAAGTGCCCTTGATTTCAATGGAATGCAAGTTCAACTAACTTAGTCTGGATCCACAACCATTTGACTTCTAGTTCAGGTGTTGACTGCCAAAAGATGGACAAACAGCTCCCCCCACCGCCCCATCCCCAGTCGTGGGTCTGAAGAATTTGTTACTCGGTTCTAAGAGTAGTTCATATCAAAACACATTTTTTCCCCTGAATTCTCCAGACTTGCTTTCACTTTTTCCTGATAGTCACAGAATGTTTGGTTTTTCAGAGGGATAATTCCCCTGGGAATTGCTGGGCCATGCATGGATCTCAAGGCTATGTAGTTGTCAAATTGTCCCAAGCCGTCTGCCCGGCTGCTGTAGCCTTGGATCATATTTCAAAGACAATTTCTCACACAGAAGAGATAACCAGCGCTCCTAAGAACTTCTCGGTCTACGTGAGTGACTTCCTTATCTTTATCAGAACCTCCCCCCCCCCCCGCTTCTTGCACTGAGAAGCCGTCTCACGGGTGGGTAGATTTTTGTTTCGTTTAAAGTACACATACTGATGTTTGCCTAAAAGCCTTTGGTTCATGTGTTTTTTTTTAAAAAGCAAGCCTTCTACCACCTTTCCCCATTGTCTTTTTTCAGGGATTCAAAGACGATTTTGAAAAGGAGGAAGGAAACTTTTTAGGGTCATTTGTCTACAGAATTGATGGTTTCCCTATGCAAACATTCAAGCTGGAGGTATGCTGTAGAGTACGGGCTGGGGAAAATGTCACAAAAGATCTGAACAATCGATATATGCCAGCCTTCCCCAGCCCGGCGGCGCCCTTCAGATGTGTTGGACTACAGCTCCCATCATGCATAGATAGGCAGCAGGGGGGCATGTTGGCTGGGAATGATGGCAGGTATAGTCCAACACTTCTGGAGGGCGTCAGTCTGAGGGAGGCTGACTTATGCAAACATTTTATCACCCAAAGCAGTGACTTTTCCTGGAAGTCTGAGTGAAAGTCATGGTCTCTGCACTCCATTATGAGTTCAGCTGCTACTTTAGAATGGCATTGCAAACACTCCAAAAATATAATTTGTGATTAGTTTCAATTTAGGTTGTCACAGTCACACAGTCAGCTTTTTTTTTCTTGGTCTGACCCAGTAAAACTATGGGCAATATCCAGCTGTGTCATTCCATAAGTGCCAGCGGAAACCAGGTTCTGAACTATGTTGTGCAAGAGAAGAATCCAGGCAGCTAAAGTTACATTTGCGCAAACGGTCGTGTGTCATGCTTGTGCAACCCATTGTGCATTCCACTCGTGCAACCTGTCGTGCAACAGGTTGCGCAACCGCTTGCAAAGCAGGGTGCGCAAACATGATGGGCATCTGCTTGAGCAATGGAAAGATTCAGTGGAGCTCTGCTAGTGTTATCTGAGTTTGTGGAACAACACTGTTGGATGCTGTCCTATGTCCTGTCAGGTAACTACGCTTGGCATCTGAGAAGCCAGGGAAGTCCAGATTTTATTATTGATTGGATTTATTAAAACATTTATACCCTGCCTCTCAGTTAAAGATTCCCCAAAGCCCGTGTGGCGTAGTGGTTAGGGTGTTGGACTGGGACTCGGGAGACCCGGGTTCTAGTCCCCCCTTGGCCACGAAGCTCACTGGGTGACTTTGGGCCAGTCACTGACTCTCAGCCTAACCTACCTCACAGGGTTTTTGTGAGGATAATGGAGAGGAGGAGGAGGATTGTGTAAGCCGCCTTGGGTTCCTTGCAGGAAAAAAGGTGGGATATAAAATATTAGAAATAAAATAAATAAATATATAAAAATAATGTAATAAAATAGACAGTCAAATTAAAAACAATCCACACAGATAAAACAGATAAGTGGGCACAAGATTGCTTCAGTGGAATAGTGGCTACAATTTTAACCATCTAATGAAATTATATTAACCTATGATTTCAGCCAACTGAAAAAAAAGACATTTTGAAATGGTTTAAAGGCAATTTCTATCGTCTTAAACAAGTTTTGGACCATTTACTGCATTTTTAAAAAGTTGTGTTGTGTTGCAAACTTATTTGCTTTCAGCTGTCAGACTGGCTGGTGTCTGTCTGTCTGTCTGTCTGTCTGTCTGTCTGTCTCTCTCTCTCTCTCTCTAGGTCAGTGTTCTCCAACCTTGGGTCCCCAGATGTTTTTGGCCTACAATTCCCAGCATGTGGAGCATGCTGGGAGTTGTAGGCCAAAAACATCTGGGGACCCAAGGTTGGAGAACACTGACTGATCTAGGTTCTATTATTGGATTTCTATGAATAGGACAATCACTGTAGGTTTATCTTACAGTAGGGGTGGGGAATGTGTGGCCCTTCAGATATTGTTGGGCTGTAATTCCCATCATTCATTACCACTGGCTATGCTGGCTTGGACTGATGGGAGTTGCAGTCCAGCAACATCTGGAGAGCCACACCTTCCTCACCCCGGCCTTCAGGCAGTACCTGGCCAGAATCTTGGACTTGACAAAGGGGTGTTAATAGCTGAGGACATTCAGGTGATGTGTCCCAAGGGGAGCCAAGTGTTAGAAGATTGCTTTTTGATACAGGACAGGACTACTCTGGGATGTTCTGAACAGGGGACAGACTGCAGTTTTGGAGAGAGAGACTGAGAGAGACACACACGGAGGGATGGGCCAAGCTTTGGGCTCTGCAAGCTCTGCAAAGTGCCTTTTTGGGGGAGGTGGGAGGAGTTCCTCTCTCTGGAGATCTGATATGGAGCAGTGGATCTGGCTGTCTATTGGAGTGTTCACCTGCACCGATTCACAACCTATATATCTGTAAATGAATTCAAATATTACAAATCACCATAAGCCTCCGGTGACCTCTTTCCAGAGGAAACCAGGTCCAAACAAGCTCCCCTGGAAGTCCCATTCTGCTCGGAGAAGTGGAGAGAGAACAACATTTGTTTGTCATATTAGTAGTGCCACGCCATTCCAAGTGTATGACGTACAGGAGAGCAGTGTACAATCTAGACTCAGTTTCACATCCTCTCTAAAGCTATGATGTCCACTGGGTCTTCACAGCCTAAACAAGTCACTTTGCAGCTTAAGTACTTCAAAGTCTGACCAGCAAGCCGACTAATTATGAAACTTGCCAGCATCACTATATATCTCAGTCAGATTCATGTGGAAGCAGGAAAGAACCAGCTTATGACTGAACATGTGCAAAAGTGACATAGACTGGAAATAACCTGATCCGACTATCGTCATAAATGTCAATGGTGGGACATAGAGGTGAGATTGCAATAATATATAGTATAAATGAGGCAAACAGTAATCTTCCATTTGTGTGTCTCTCTCCCACCCCCTTTATTTTATTTTATTTTATTTTCAGGGAGCAAATTTAGATCAATTTAAATATCTGCTCTTGAAGATATTGAGTAATTGGGACCATCCAAACTACACATGCATCTATGGATTTCGTGTATATGCAGAATGAGTGTGTTGGCGGCGTGAACGGAAAAATTCAGTATAATAAAGACATAATTGTGTATTTCTATTGCTACTGAGGTATCGTGGTCAATTGGCTGGTGGTATTTTGTTTGGGTATGTTTTAGCATATGTCTTGTTTCAGATACAAAAACTGTATTCATGAGAGAAATAAATATTCAAACGAGGGTTGCCTGCCTTTATCTAGCAATGGACTCACAGTGCATATTATGAATCATATTTGCTGACTGAATACTAATTCTCAGGTTTTGGGGGAAGTGTTAAAGTTTATAGGGGTCCTATGTTGAACCATTGCTCCCCGCTATATATAGTATGCTCCGATCTCCCTGCATTCAGCTGGAATGCAGTCATACATACATAGATACAAAAACAACAAAGAGCTTGTAGTACATGAAAGACTAGACCAGTGTTCTCCAACCTTGGGTCCCCAGATGTTTTTGGCCTACAACTACAGCTACGCTGGCTGGGGCATGCTGGGAGTTCTAGGCCAAAAACATCTGGGGACCCAAGGTTGGAGATCACTGGACTACACTAGCCACTTTATTGGAGTAGAAGCTTTCATGATCTGGAGCTAATTTCACCAGATGCATGAAATGGCCTATTCAGATGGTAAGTATGTATGGTAGCCACTACCCAGCCACTACCCTAATGCAAAGTTTGCCTCTCCTCAGTGTGTGTGTGTTTCCCTTTCTTTAACTGCTGCATGAGGGAGGGATTTTTGGAGGGAAATGGCTGGGGAGGGAATAATTAAAACTCCCCTCTCTGCACATGGTGGTCCTCCTGATCAAGATGCAAGATGTGGGCCCTGCACCCTTAGTTTAGAACAAGGGTGGGGAATCTTTTTCAGACTGAGGACCGAATTCCAATCTAGAAAGCTCAACTGTGTGCGTGTGTGTGTGTGTGTGTTTAAGGCAAAGTGGGTGGGGGCAATGGGCTGACCTTTCTGTTTGCCTTCCCCAATCCCAGCCCATGCATGTCTACTCAGAAGTAAGCAGGGCTGAATTATTCAGAGGTATGCATGAGCTGGGCTTTCTATGCATATCTACTCAGAGGTAAGCACTTTCAGTTATTCAAACTTTTAACTACCCTTCCAAAAACAGACAGTATAATTCACGGTGTTTTACTTTACTGAGGACGGTTAGTTGTGACCAAGTGGGAAGCACCAGCTCCAGCCGTTGGTTGTCCCATCAATATACAAGAAACACATTGTGACGAAGACTCATATGAACTGGGAACATCACCCCACTTCCCCCAGATACAGAGATTATCTAGAGCAGGGGTTCTCAACCAGGGGGGAATTGGGACCACAGACTCAAACTGATGGAATACTGATCTTTCTACAAATTACCATTCTACAGATTGTACATAATCTACAGGACACCACACCTTATTGTATGGCACAGATTAAGTCAGACAATCTTGGAAAGGGGGGAATGACATTCTGACATATGGTGAAAGGGGTGCATGGGGCAAAAAAGGTTGAGAACCACTGGTCTAGAGTAACACATACGTGGATGGAAATGAAGGGTAAAAGACTGCTGCTGCTGGTGGTTTTCTGGTAACAGATATATGCATATACGTGCAGTGTCTACACATAGCCACTGGAGTGCACCAAACCTCTACTGGAAATAATTCATTCAACAAAAAAGTCAGGGAAAAGATGGTAAACAAACCTGCTAATGATAAACAGATTTGACTAGCTTGGAAAGGCCTACCCAAGGAGGCCCCATAGCTCAGAGGTAGAGCACACGCTTTGAACGCAGAAGGTCCCAGGTTCAATCTGTGGCATCTCCACTTCAAAGGATGAGGTGGCAGGTGCAGACGGTAGGAAAGTCCTCTGCCTCCAGCCCTGGACAGCTGCTGCCCATCAAACTAGATGATACTGGGCTCAATGAACAAATAGAAAGAATGCCATTTCCAACAGGAGTTGTTATTAAGGAGTCCGCGCTTGAGAATGGAAGGATGCCTTAGAATTTCCCCTCTTCGTTACATTTAGATGCTGCTCTTCCACTGAAGGGTTAAAGAAAGCTGTTGTGGTGGCTGGAGAAGTGGAGAAGAAAACAGTAGATAGTGGCTGCCCCAGTGTAGTGACTGAGAAGAAGAGGAGGTTGCCCACATGCCCTCCCCAGCAGGCATATACTGGAAGCAGTTGTGATGGGACACCATGCTGGTGAATGGCCAGGAGCTGCACAAGCTGCCCTCTGCTAGGGATGCTCAAGGAGTTGGAGCTGGGCATGTCGGAGAAATGTGTTCCAGTTCATTTTTGACCAGAATTTGCCCAATTCGCATCTCCCAGAACCGAACATGGACTCGAATGCAGTCTGTGGTCAAGAAGGTACATACATTTCTGATCATAGCTTGTGATGTGATCTACGGACTGACTCCCCCAAATGAATTCAATGACATGCATACATTTGAAAAAATGCATGTGAAAAACATGTACATTTGAAAAATGTGCAAAAGTGTGCTTAAATCGATGGGAGGGAAATGTGTCCCTTTAAAAAAAAAAGTACACAATTGATTTGTACATTTGGAAAAATGCACACAAGAATGTGCACTAATTTTTGTGCAGACAGGAAAAAAAGCTTGCAGTTTGATATGGACACGAGTCAGAATGAGCTTCATGGAGGAATTCAAAGAACATGGATGAGCCTGACTGGCACATCCCTAACTGGAGCTTTGTGAATTCTGATGACCTTATCCTACCACTGTAGCATGGCTCCTGGAGCCCAACACATAGAGGAATGAATGATCTAACTTCTGTTTGCAGTATACCATACTGATCAGTGATGGATTATATGGTTTCCATGGATAAGATCTCTGCATCACCAGCTAAAGGATCACATGGGTTTGACCCTCAGACCCGGGAGAGTTATTGGCTATCAGTGTTGGCAGAACCAACTGCAAGACTGAACTATTCATCTGAATCAATATGAGGGAACTCCATGTAATCTTCATGTATTTGCATCCAAATTCCGACCTCCTTATTTTTCCATTTCAGACAGACAGCAAAAAACAAAGAGGCTTATGACGTCCTTGGTGTCCTGCCAAAAGTGGTGGGTCAGCTGTGTTCAGATTGGCAAGCCAGAAGTAGTGCAGGCCTGGTATGTAGACACCAGTGCTAAGGTGGCCACTTATGCATTGCCGAAAATGAGGACCTGCATCACCAAAAAGAGGACAAAATGGGGACACCAACATGAATTGCATTTGCATATGCAAATGTACATGTATAGGTACAAATTTAGAAATAACAGCTATAATTTAAATAGGAACACAATACATCTCACCATAGTGGAGAAGACTGGTCGGGTGACCTTTATGGCTTGCTCAGTCTGCTGTCCAGGTACAAAGTGCCGGTGGAGAACTTCAAGGTTCTTTTAAGCTCTCCCTCCTTATGGTTCTTTGACTTTAAATCAGACTTGGACTGGACAACCCATCAAATAGAGGACACCTTCAAATAGAGGACTGTCCTCTGCCAGCTCTCCTAGATAGATGACTATCCTTCGTAAAGTAGGCCACCCGGCCACCCTGCCAATTGCCTATCTTGCACTAGGTCAGCATTGCCATGGAGAAAATTCCCTTTTCTGCTTCTAACAAGGAACAATGAATAGCAAGTCTCCATGTGGTTGGTGGCCACTTCATTTCACCTGTGATCAGCACATATTTTGTGGCATCTGTAAATCCTGAACTTGATTGACTTGCTAAAGAATTGAGCACTCAGTCCGAGTCGCCCAGATGGAAATTAAGGGTGGCCTAACTGCAAGACATGAAAATGAGAATGCTTCCTTTTCCTCCCCTCCCTGTCACTGAACTCTCCTGCCCAGGTTTATTATTGATTTATTGTTAAATGGTTGAAGTTAACAATGGGTGCAAGCCAATGGTGTCCCTCCAACAGTGGAATGGATACTGTTGACAGAACGGATTCTCTTTCCTCCCTGCAGCTCCTCACTCCGCCCCCCAAATCTGCACTGGAAGGTTGGGAGACCCTCCAGAGCAGATTTTAGGGACATTGAGGTGCAGAGGTGAGGAGAGGGAGAGAGAGGAAATCATTCTGCATAAGTGGAAGTCCACTCATGTGGAATTGGATGTCCCCTAATGGGTAATATCCAACCATGTTCCAGCACTAGCATCAATGATGTTGTGCTAATGCAGTGTTCTCCAACCTTGGGTCCCCAGATGGTTTTGGCCTACAACTCCCAGCATGCCCCAGTCAGCATAGCTGGGAGTTGTAGGCCATGCTGGGAGTTGTAGGCCAAAACCATCTGGGGACCCAAGGTTGGAGAACACTGTGCTAATGTGCAAACCAGTGCTTGCATAGCATAACTAACACAACGGGGTGGTGGTGGTGGCAATTTGCTGAAGAAGTTTGGCACCGCCACCGAAGCTGGGCAGCAAATTGCCACTTCCCCCTTTGCACTAGTTAGTTACATCTCGCCAACATTGGTTTACACCAGCGCAACGTCATTAGCACTAGCGTTAGACACCATTGGCTACTACCCAGTGAATTGCATTTGTATAAAAATAGGCCAGGCGAAGTACAAATTTTCAAAAGCAATAGAAGAAGCAGGATTGTGGTCCAGACAGACAGAGAGAAATGTAGATAGATAGAAAGAACGATAGATAGAATGAATGAATGTTGGGTATCCAGTTAAGCACTCATGTCAACTAGAGTACACTTCCAAAACAGAGGACAGTCCTCTGGCAGCCCGTCAAATAGAGGACTGTTCTCTTTTATACACATGGCTACACTAGCTAAGGCCCTGATCTAATGGAACAGCAGCACATGTTCTGATAAGCACAAGTTTGGCACGGTGGTTTAATTTTTGGATATAAAGCTGATTTTCAGAGTGAAATAGTTTGATTTTTCACTTTCACCTCTAGTATTTTGTTTAGATATAGGGTTGATTTTTCACA
Source organism: Shinisaurus crocodilurus (assembly GCA_021292165.1). NCBI lineage: Eukaryota > Metazoa > Chordata > Lepidosauria > Squamata > Shinisauridae > Shinisaurus > Shinisaurus crocodilurus. Next base: position 132,208,979 of record CM037876.1, on the reverse strand, counting down.
TGGAAAACCAGGAGATGGCGCCCTTGTAAGGAGTAGAGGAAAAGAAACTAGACTAGAGTTAAAGTGGCAACACTGGAAAAATGCCAAACAGCCATAGCATTGACAAAGTCGGCTCTTGCCCATGGTAAACTACGCCAGAATAGATTTGTTACAATACACTGCTATGCAAGTTTATTTGTAAGCAAGTCCTACGGTATTCAATGGTGCTTACTTCCAGTCTTTAAGGTACTGCAGAACTGTTTGCTTGTTTTGCTGCCCAGAGAAATGGGCAACGTCTCTGGAAGTTAGCGGTAGTATTGTACCTATGTATTTAAATTCCTGTCCTGCAGAAAGAAATGTGTGTTATCTTACTTTTGTGACACATTTGCATTAACAACAGTACCTATGCATGTTTGTGCATAACAGAATTTGGTCACAGCAGGGGTGAATATGATTCACTTGTGTATACAGTAATACCTTGGATTGCAAGTAACTTGGTCTGAGAGTGTTTTGCAAGACAAGCAAGTTCTTTAAATAAATTTTGACTTGATAAACATGTGACGTCTTGCAATACAAGTGTAGGGATGTAACCGCTCGCCTCAAGCGGGTGTAGTGGGCTGAAATCGGCCCCGCTCACCCTTGCCAGAGACTCGCTTTGATATAAGAGTGGTTTGGATTACAAGCATGGTTCCGGAATGAATTATGCTCTCAATCCAAGGTATTACTGTAGTTTGTTTTGAAATCTGTACAATAGACATGACAATAGACGTACATCTATAAGAAGAAAGGTTACAGTGCTATAAACAGTTACTTGAGAGTGACCTCACTGAGGTCAGTGCAGCCTACGTTTGAGTAATACTGTATACATACAATCAGGTTCTACACTTGTTTATAAAATGGCATTATTCTATATGTGGTATGGTTGATTCTAATACCTTACACTAAAAAGGTACGGGCATAATCTTTGTTTAATTCTCTTCCACTGAAACCCACGGGGCTGAAAAGTACTTCACTTTGGCTGACTCATGGCCCATTCTGACGTGAACTCCTTTCTAATGTGGGGGAAAAAATATTTTAATACAGTTACAGCCTAGAGATGAATCCAGATGATCTTCTAATTGGATCGGGTAATCGTTTCACCCATTTGAAAAAGAAATGCATTTTTTTTAAAATACCCAAACTGCTTTGAATATACTTTTGAATGTGACTTGGTTACCATGTTCATAGATTTGGCCATTGGCAATTGGTTACAGAAAGACATTTGTAAATATTCTTCCTTTGGCTAGAGGGGCTTTTCCTTTAGTGGGAGGGAGAAGAAGAAGCTATGCCTAACCCTCTGCCCTGACACTAAATAAATACATACATAAATACATCTCCTTTTGTAAGAAGTGTGTGTGCGTGCTCACATTCTCCTTCCAGATGTAAGAGAAATTCATTTCAGTTCGTTTTTTTGAACAGGATTTGCCCAGTTCATACCTTCCAGACCAAACACGGACTCAGGCGCAGTCTGGGGTCAAAGCCCATACATTTCTGAGCTTGCAGTGTGATCCGTGGGCCCAAAAACAAACGAACAAACTCGCATGAAAAAGCATACTTTTGAAAAATGTGCACAAATACACTTTAATCGATGGGAGAAGAATGTGTACATTTCCAGTATAGATGCGTACATTTGGAAAACTGCGCACAAAAGTACGCATGGATTTTCATGCAAAAAGAAAAACGCACACACCAAAGCTTGCAATCTGATGCAGACTCGAGTCAGAACGAGCTTCATGATGGAATTTGGAGAACTTTGGCGAGCTCGAGTTTTGCCGCTTCGCACATCCCTAGAAGGCAAAAATAAATCCCAAAGGGTTTCACAAGGATGCTAGTAGGGCCAAGTATAATTTTTAAAGCCAATCCCTAATTATTTGCACTGGTTGAATCTTCCTGGGATGCCAGCACAACGTCCTGTGAGGCAGAATAACAATCCTGGGCTGGAAGGAAGCTATAATCAGTGTCATGGGGTGAGGACATTACCCTGCTGCAGGAATCAGCATGCTGTACTTGTTAGTAGCAATTAGCTGGAACACGAAACATTAAGACCTAGCCCAGCCTTCCCCAACTTGGAGCCCTCCAGATGTGTGGAACTGCAGATCCCATAATTCCCAGCATCTGCAGTCCCACACATTTGGAGGGCAACAGGTTGAAGAAGGCTGGGCTAGCCATAAAAGCAACACTACCTTTTTTTTTAATTTATTTCTTTGGTCTCTTTTACAGAAGGCTGTTAGTTAAGACAAAGAGAACCCTCTCTTTGTCAGTGGAACGCTAAAGGCACAACCCAGCCACAGTTAAGCACTTTCAACTCCCCCCCCCCGAAGTTAAGCATTTGCCTAAATCTCCCCCAGTGAAATCAGTGGGGTGTAAAAGCACTTAACAGTGCAATCCTATACATGTCTACTCAGAAGTATTGAATTCAGTGGGACTTATTCCCAGGTAAATGAGTATAGGATTGCATCCTAAAGTAATTTTAGGGATTTAAGGTGGCATTCCTGTACACACTTCTCTGGGAATAAATCCCATTGGATTCAGTGGGATTTAGTTCTGAGTAGACATGAATAGGATCAGCCTGCAAATTGTTCTATATGGTTCATCTGGTAAAATCAGGTTATTTAACTTAGTAAACAAACAAACAAGCAAACAAGTAAAGGGAGATCCTTTGCTGTTGATTAATAATATTTAAACTATTTCCCCCTCCAAGTCCCCTGATACCTAAACAACTAAATAGTCTTTCTTTGCAAATATCCTGATTCAGCTTTCTTGGATCCCATAATAACAGATGGACCGTGAGACTGTTTACTGTTCCTACCCACAAACTTCCTGTTAGTAAATGCCTATATTATATCTGAAACAGAAAAATGTCAAAGGAGTATCCCAACTGATTACTGCTTACTGATGAATCAATGCCAGAGCAGCTCTTTTTTTTAAAAGCAGGCTTTCTAAACGAGGTCACTTCTTGTCACTGTGTTACATTATTCTGTCAACGGTTCCGCAAGACTCAAAATACATGCTAAAAGGTCCAAACAAATGCACGGCAAAAGAATATTAACTATAGTTTGAGTCAGCCTTCCCCAACTTGGTGCTCTGCAGATGTCTTGGAATGCAACTCCCATAATTCCCAGCCAGTATGGCCAATGGCCATGATGGGTGGGAATTATGGGAGTTGCAGTCCAACACATCTGCAGGGCATCAAGTTTGAGAAGGCTGCTTTGTGTTAAGGCCACTGAAACAATCATGTGGAACAACAAATGGGATGCAACAACTTTAAGGGTGGTATAGATGGGAGTATGCACTTTCACCCAGTATTTAGGAGTGAAGCACCCCCCCCATCTTTATTTTAAGGAGGGTCTAAATAAATGAGGTACAAAATGTGTCCATCAGATGCTGGCTTCAAAGTCTTGCAGTAGAAATACATGTGTTAGACAGGCAGCCCAATCTGAACTGTGTTTATTCAAAAGTGAACTCTGCTGATTTCAGTGAGTTATGCTCTCTGCTAAGGATGCTTAGGATTATAGCCTAACGCTGTCCAATATTTATTTATTTATTTATTTATTATATTTATACCCCGCCTTTTTTCCTGAAAGGAACCCAAGGCAGGTTACATAATCCTCCTCCTCCTCCTCTCCATTTTATCCTCACAACAACCCTGTGAGATAGGTTAGGCTGCGAGTCAGTGACTGGCCCAAAGTCACCCAGTGAGTTTCATGGCTGAGCGGGGACTAGAACCCAGATCTCCCAAGTCCCAGTCCAACACTCTAACCACTACGCCACACTGGCTCTCAATAGAGGAGGAGTTGGAGCCATCCAGATTTAGATGTGTCTAACTCAGGGCTCTCCAACCTTGGGTCCTCAGATGTTGCTGGCCTACAGCTCCCACTATACCCAGCCAGCATGGCTAATGGCAAGGGATTCTGGGAGCTGTAGTCTAGCAACATCTGGGGACCCAAGGTTGGAGAGCCCTGGTCTAACTGGATAGCAGAGGCAGAGAGGGATCTGCTATACCCTTCCTCTCACTGTCTCCCCTTTTTCCTGCATCATTCACATGGATTTCACAATGTGGCATCTGGTAAATGCTTGTAAATATCCTGTTTTATGTGTGTGGAGGGCTGATCCCTGGGGTGGCACTTGTTTCCACATGTGCATACAGAACTGGCGTCCTGCCACTATCATGCGCACCACTTGATCAATGGGTTGGATACAAATGTGTATTCTTGGACACATTTGAACATCCTTTATCACTTGCTTGTGGATTCAGGAGACAGTTGACTATATTCATGATCTAGTTTCCTTGAAGACTGTTCATATATTCAGGAATCAGGCTGGTTGGGTAGCAAAGCAGAGGAAAGTGTGATGCAGCTTACCATACCTCTTAAAGCAGGGGTGTTTAGACAAACTATATCCCAGTGCAACTGACAAAATCAAAAGACAAAAGAAATATCTTTATTCCTTTGAAGGAACTTAACTATGTGTTATAGAAAGAAGGAAGGAAGGTAAAAGCAATGCAAGTCTTGGGCTGGAGCTAAAATTCATAGCTTAACCAACAAACATATTCTTTTTAAAAAAAGGGGAGTATAGTATTAGATTTCACCAAGAATATCATAGCAACATATTTTACTTCCTCAGCTGATTCTTACAACTGCTGACACACATACTAATCAGATCTGAAGAATGACAACCTTTCCTGATCCAAAAAGTATACAATCCTTTCTTAGCAATTTGCTTGAACCATAGCTGAAACTTGACCGTGCGGTGAAGCCCAGCACTTTCACAAAGTGGCATTACCGATTAGGTCCTGACTGAAGTTAAACAAAAGTCTGCTATGTGCTGGAGGCATTGCATAATTGTGCTCTAAATCATTGTCACTCTTGCCACAGCCACGTTTTTAAGGAGCAGAGTGCATTCGCTGATCTGTTGACAAAGCTAATTTGGGTATGTGGCAATCTCTAACCGCCCCTTGCAAATAGGCCTTCTTGGAGTGCATTTATCCCTGGCCATCCTCAGATAGAGTCACTGTAGACTTTCTATGTGTCAGCATGAGAATCTAATATTATTAAGGGTAAAAGATGAACAACTGTAGGATCCCTTGATGCCTACATCCACTGAAAAGGAGCTGGCGACAGATGTTTCTATGTTTTATGCAAATAGGAACTTCATGGATCAGTTTTCCTTTACTCCATGGAATCATCAGTGTAGCTGGAAAATAGAATTCCTGCACCACATGCAACAAACCCACCCCCCAACAGCTACTGATTCACCAAGTGGGCACACGGATGAGAACAAGAGACATGTATGGATCTGAAATATTTTGCCCATGATTGCTTACCTTCTTGGTGCATTCATTGGTCTAAAATACATGTACACAGCTCATGCATTTATGCAATTCATTGTACTAGTGGTGGTTTAATTTAGTTGCATCAAAGGCTGCTTTTCTGCAGGGTAAAACTCTTTGTTCTGTTTACATACTGCATTAACAATGTGAAAATATTGCTATTTTATGTGGTATGTGTTGGTATGCATGTATGTATATGTATATATGTGCATGTATTATATATAGATATATAGAGAGATAGATATATTTATAATTTTTAAACTATATTTTCAACCCTATTAGGTACAAGTATTTCAACCTCATTAAGCTTGTTTTTGTTCTTAAACCTGGGTTCACTTTTTAAATTTAATGTCCATCTGTACTTACATAAGCTGCATGCTCCCTCATATTCTGAAATTAAAGGAAGGAAGACATGATAAAGACTGTTTTAAAAGAGGTGACATCTCAGAATTCTTAAACTGTATTACAAACTGGACACTGACTGAAACAATGCACTCTAGCAGTGCAATCCTATGCATGACTTCTTGGAAGCAAGGGAAGTGTGTATAGGATTGATTTTTTCTAAAGTTGTGTTAATTAATGGATTTCTTTCATGCATTTGGGGAAAAGTTGTGAAGGCTCCTATCTATCTATCTATCTATCTATCTATCTATCTTGTCTTCAGTGATTTCCCCCAAAGCCAAAAAGCATGTTGGAAGTTCCTTTTATTATAGCAGCAGTGTTTTGAAAGAAACAAAAACAAAACAGACCTCTAGGCTTACAATACCATCACATTGGGAAGAATAAAAAAATCCCCCCCCCTTTTGTTTGGCCATATGTGAACTTTCTTAGGCCACTAGGACAGTTCTGATTTGAAAATTGTTATTAAAGAGATTCATATTACGGCCTTACCCATTCTTTTCCTCCCCTCAAAATAGTGACATTCTGGATTAATGGTAACCATCATCATCCCCTTAATTATCTCAAGAATCTAAGACATACTTTTGATATTCTCTTTTAAAAAAGCTAGTACTAATGTATAGCTCGGGATTTGCAAAAACAACAACAATAGTAATACAGGCTTGTAGCATTTTTCTACTATGCCTCTAAGATAAAAGTACAGTATATATAGCCACTGTAAGCTTAGTTTAGGAAACAGGGTTTCATTCCACACAGCTGAATATTTTAAGGAAGAATCCTATGCATGTCTACTAAAGAAGCTTCGTTACGTTCAATGGGACTTACTCCCAGAGAGTGTAGTGTATAGGATTGCAGCCTTAGGAGTACGTCCATTGAATTCAGTGGAGCTTAGTATTGACTATACATATTTAGAACTGCTGAAGTTTGTACTGGTAATGTTTATTCCTAGTACAATTACTGCAAAGAGCGCTGGAATAGCATACATGCTGCTTTCAATGTTACAAATATTGCCCAACTTGTAATGTTACAATGTCTGAAAGTATAAGGGGGGGGGGAGGCAGAACAACAGGAAGTATATTCTGATTAATCTGACACCAGCTAATTAGCATTTTTTTTTCTAAAAGAAAAGAAAGGAAAGGAAAGGATCTTTAAATAAATGTATTTTCTTCTTTCAAAAAGGAAAAAAAAACATGTTTCAAGGAAGAGGGCTGGGGGGGGGGGATGCTGGCTGCAAATTAAACTTCAGCTTAAAACTCCAAGTACTACCCCAAATCAAATATTAATAGCATAAACTTAAATATAGTTTCTCACAAGTGCAGCTGTCTAGTCTATTTAATTATAGGGTTCCTTCCCACAGTAGTAATTTTTCCTTGACCTGCTCAATCTCAAAAAGTCAGAAAATTGCTTCTTTTTAGAGCTGACAATAGCACGGTATGTTTCCCAAGGAAAAAAAAAGGAGAAAGAAATTACAGAAAACCATTACTTTAAACATATTTAAATAGCGTGGGGGAGAAGGGGGGGAGGGGGAGGAAAAAAGCCCTAATTGAAAAGTTTGCTACCATGTGAAGTGAGTTAGGAGTCTTGTCATCTCTTCCGTTGATGGGTAAACTGGACAAGACCTTCTTTGACCTTGCTTTGCCTCCTCCCCCACAACCATATTACATCGCAGTCTAGTCAAAGTTACGAACATTTACAATTACATTGGTTTTCAGTATGTGTGGGAACATTGCATGGCTGGATTTCAGTAGTATTTGTGGATTAAAAATGCAATGGTCATTTGTTTCCTGAAGGCTGAGATTGTTCATTCGTAATATTTGACAGTGCAATCCTAAGCATAGTTATTCAGGTCAGGTCCACTGTGTTCAATGGGGCTGACTCCTTAGTAAGTTTAGGATTGCAGTCTTACATACAGTGCAGTCTTAGGCAAGTTTATTCAGATTTCAGAAGTAATTCCTACTGAGTTCAATGGGACTTACTTCCAGGTAAGTGTGTATAAGATTGCAACCTTAATCATTGATTCCCCTTCCAAGAGTCTAAACAAATTGATTTCTATTTCCCGCCCCTTTTTAAAAATCCAGTAATTTTGTTTTGAGTTTTGATTTAGAAAGAAACCTGGCATTAATTTGGAGGTCTGTCCAAAATTAGCATTGTTATCAATAACGGAGAAACTTCTGTGCTCACAAGAGAAAAAGGAATTAATTGTAAGTTTATTAGCGGCAGGGAGATTACTGATAGCAAGGAATTGGAAAGTTCAACACCAGTACTTAATAATAGATTGGTATAAAGAGGTTTGGGATATTGCTTTAAATGATAAATTAACATGTAGTATTAAATGTAAAAGGGGACAATTAAAGAAAAATAATTTTAAGGATATATGGGGACCATTTTTAGATTATGTTTTAGTAAAGGGAAAGGGGAGTAAGCCATGTCATGATATGGTGTATTTTTGGAATATAGATTAATAATGGATTATGTGGATAGAATTGGTTTTGGCCCCGGGGTGACGGGTGCACTTGGAGTTTATGATTTGTAGGTTTATGTTCTTTGTATGTGTGTTCATTTAAAAATATAAATAAAAATTTAAATAAAAAAAAAAGAAGGAAAGAAACCAAACTACACAATTATGGCTGAATTATGACTTTAAAAGGATTTTTTTTAAAAAAATTGTTCAGATCAGACCCATAAACCTTTGAGTAGACAGAGATGTATTTTTGAATTTTTAAAAATGGTTCTTATAGCAATCTATGTCCAAGAAACACTGCAATATTTCTAGGTAAAGTAAAAATGAAATTTATAGATTCATAGATCATAGAGTTGGAAGGGGCCTACAAGGCCATCGAGAGTCCAACCCCATGCTCAATGCAGGAAACTAGAGGAGGGGTCTCCCATCCAAGTAATAACCAGGCTTGACCCTGCTTAGCTTTCCATGCTCACACAAGCTGAGCCAGCGTGAGCCACAGCTTGGGAATTTGATGAAAAAGTAACAGAATTATATTATTCCTTATCTTCACATTCATTAACATGCCTTTCAATTAACTATTTTAAATAAATAAATAAATAAATGTGAGGCTGAAGTTCACAAACTGATATAGGTGCAAACAGGTGCTCATGAGATTGCTCAACAGAGAGACTTCCCTCCCTCCCTCCCCTGCTTTATCTTTGAAGGGTTCCTGTCATAGGGTGGCCACTTTCCCTCTTTTACAGAGGACAGTCCTCTGTTTTGAAAATGTCCTGTATTGGAAGGAAGGGCTGTGCAGTCCAGTAGAGGACCATCAGCAGGAAGAGCTGGGCCTTGAAGTCGCCCATCAACAGCACCCAGGTAGCAGACTGAGCAAGGCATGATGCAGGTCACCTGGTCACAGTTTTCCACACTATGGTGGGATGTTCTGTATTTCTAAGTATAAAAATTATTTCTAAATTTGAATCTATACATAAATTAGCATATGCAAATTTTATGCAAATTGATGCTCACTTAAAAAAAAAATCCCCTTTTTTGGTGATCATTTCCTCTTTTTGGGTGATTTATAAGTAGCCACCCAAGTTCCGGATTATGTGTAAAGATCCCTTTGCAGGGATGGGATTCCGGGGGATCCTGGACAGACCCAGCTTACCTAGCTCTCTGTTAAAGGGAGGGCTCAGCCTACTCAGTCATTTTTATTGTCCGGGCTAGCTCCCCTAACCCCTCAAGTTCCGACCCTCTAACTCCAAAGGAGCACTGGTCAGATCCCGTGGGAATGGATTCTGAAATGGAAGGGGAGGGGGAGTTAGAAGTGGAGCCACTCACTGTTGATAACAGTGACCCAGCTGCGCCGTCAAGGTTGCAGCCAGTGCCAAGTATTACTGGGGAGGAGGTGGGAGTAGAAGAATCCCTGGGAAAGGAGCTCCCGATGGGAGAGGAGGAAGAGCTCCTGATGGGAGAGCGGAGTCAGCCTCCATGACAGATCCTCGTGAGCGACGTCATCTCCGGAGGCAGGAACAACTGACCTCCCTTCGTTGTTCTGCTCAATTGGCTAACAAGACTTTTGACCCACCCTAGGGGGTGAAGAAGGTTCTCTGGTTTGAGGCTGGGACCGCACGAAACTCCCCAGTTGGGGATCAACTGTTGATCATTCATGACTTCCCATTGATGGGATAACGGGTCTTGAATTAATTTCTTTACTTTTGTGTAACCCTTTTCTGCTGCAACCACCTGAGTTGCCCTGCATTTTACTCAATAAAGCTTTACAAGGAAACCCAGGAGCAGTGCACTACGTTCTGGCTGGCAGGAGGGGAGTAGGAGCGCGCGTGAGACGTGACTTGGGCTCTCAGTATTTAACCCTTTTACTTGTGTTTGATCAACAGACAACAATAGACATATTTAGAAGATTAACTTCCAGTTTACATTTTTCATTTTATAGTAACAAAAATTATATCTCGCTATCTAGATATAGAGGCAGATATAGATATATTGATAGACACACATAACATTACATTATGGCTGTGTCCAGAATTCTTCAGCTTTTTGGGTGTATGTTTTAGTGGCTCAACTCTTGGCCTGAGTGCTTAATGCGAAAGGATGGCCTGCAAGGCATGGGGACTCCTTCTTGAGTTAGAATTTGACCTCTGCATACAACTGTAGATGAGGGGTTCCACATATGTTGTACATTTAGCCCTTAATCAGTTCTGAAAAGGGCTTTATATTAAGGCAGGGGTGACAACTTGTGGCCCTCCATATGTTTTGGCTTACAGCTCTCACGATCCCTCACCAGTGGCTATTGGAGGACCATATGTTGCCCACGCTTGGTCCAAGGAGACTTGGTTAAGGGACTCTGAGATATTGCTATGAATTCACTGATGTCCAAACAATTCATGTGGATGTCTAAACAATAGCCTAAATAATTGTCCTGGATGATCTGCCTGCTGTATCAATATGACACTCTAGCAACGATATGACACCCAAGCAACATTGGGGTATGTAAATGTTTGTGGTAGTGTGTTAGCATCCTTTTTTTTTAGTGCTCACATGCTGGTGTAATAAAGTTTAGAGTCAATTTACTAATACGTATTGTGCTAGAACTCTACCTTATCTTGGATTCTATGTTAATGTGCTAATAGTAACACCTAAGTTAAGGGAGCAATCTCATGCATGTTTAGACAGAAATAAGGATTTCTGGAAATGCATAGGATTTCACCCTAAAGGCTTTTGGGTTTTTTTAAAATTCAGAAATCTCAAATGCCATTTTATCTCTAGGGGAGTTAAAATCTAGAAGGGTAAATGATCCAGAAATAGCTTTCTGGAAATCTGAGGTTTTTCTCAGTTCCCCATCTCTTCACTGGACAATACTTTTACTAAAATTAACCATACAATATCACCCAAGTGCAAATGTGCAATCACGCATGACATCAATAGAACAGTGGGGATAAAAGAGCACCCCGTTATGATTATTTTGCAGTGTGGATTTCAACAATGTTCAGAAACCAAGTTCACTTGCATCGACTGAAACGTCAAGGCAAGCCCTCCATGCATCCAGAAAACCAAATTATATCCTGTTGAATGTTAATAACAATAGAGCAATAGTGAGTACAAATGAAGGCAATTGATTTCTCATGCACCGCGTTGACTCAAGTCATTCCACGAGAGTGCTGTTTGTGAATCGTACATGAGACTAGGCCCCAGATCAGGAATAGAATCATAGAATCATAGAATCATAGAAAAGTAGAGTTGGTAGGGGCCTACAAGGCCATCGAGTCCAACCCCCTGCCCAATGCAGGAATCCAGGTCAAAGCATCCCTGACAGATGGCTGTCCAGCTGCACTGCTGCACCTTGAATGCCTCCAGAGTGGGAGAGCCCACTACCTCCCTAGGTAGTTGATTCCATTGTCTTCTTGCTCTGACAGTCAGGAAATTTTTCCTAATGTTTAGGTGGAATCTAGGTTCCTGTAACTTGAGCCCATTATTCCGTGTCCTGCAAACTGGGATGATCGAGAAGAGATCCTGGCCCTCCTCTGTGTGACATCCCTTCAAGTACTGGAAGAGTGCGATCATATCTCCCCTCAGTCTCCTCTTCTGAAGGCTAAACATGCCCAGTTCTTTCAGTCTCTCCTCATAGGGCCTTGTTTATCATCCTTTATCATCCTTGTTGCCCTCCTCTGAACCCTCTCCAGGTTGTCTACGTCCTTCTTAAAGTGAGGTGCCCAGAACTGGACGCAGTACTCAAGATGAGGCCTAACCAGTGCTGAGTAAAGGGGAATTATCACTTCATGCGATTTGGAAGCTATACTTCTATTAATGCAGCCCAAAATAGCATTTGCCTTCTTTGCAGCCACATTGCATTGCTGGCTCATCAGTTTGTGATCTACCACAATTCCAAGATCCTTCTCACTTGTAGTATTGTTGAGCCAAGTGTCCCCCATTCTGTAACTGTGCATTTGGTTTCCTTTCCCTAGGTGCAACACTTGGCATTTATCCCTATTAAATTTCATTCTGTTGTTTTCGGCCCAGCGCTCCAGCCTATCGAGGTCGCTTTGAATTTGGTTTCTGTCTTCCAGAGTATTAGCTGTTCCACCCAACTTTGTGTCATCTGCAAATTTGATAAGCATTCCCTGTACCTCCTCATCCAAGTCATTAATAAAAATGTTGAAGAGCACTGGACCCAGGACCGAGCCTTGTGGTACCCCGCTCGTTACCTCTCCCCAGTTTGAGAAGGAATATTCAGTCTGTAGAGAAAGCCAACCTAAGCCCCCTTTCTGACACACACACACTCACCAAGGTGGGGGGAAGGAGACCCGGGGGGGGGGAGACAGCCAGTCTCCACAGAGACCAAAGGAGACAAACAACATCTGCATAGAATCACCCCAGGGAAAAAGACAAGAAGCATCGCCAGGTTCGTCAATGCTCTCGTATATCAGCCCCATCTACATAAGACTTGAATACCTCGCCAGAGCAGACACTTCGGCACCCATAAGAAAAGACCATTCAACACCACAGGATGGGACCATTAAGCAAGTGGCTTCAAAGAGACCCCACCCCACAGGGAGAAGGCGTCACCCCACCTGACCCAAAAGGCTGCCCCTCAGGGAGGGTGGCAACCCACCTGATTGGCAACCCACCTGATTACAGAGGGAGGGGCTACCTGAAACCCCAAGGTATAAGACACCCTGCGCAAGAGAACTGAGTTGTTAGACCTGATCAGCAATCTTGCCCCATGCTTGGGGTAAAAGAACAAAGAGATCGGCAACCCCGGGTAGCAGCACCCGGCGTGCTCCAGCTAGCTGAAATCACTGGCCGCTTAGGTTGACCGGACCCCCGAGAAACCAAGCTGAAATCACTGGTCGCTTAAGTTGACCGGACCCCCGAGAAACCAAGCTGAAATCACTCACAAGCCGCTTGGGTAGACCGGACCTCCGCCAAAAACCCAGCTAGCCGCTTGGGTAGACCGGACCTCCGCCGAGAACCCAGCTAGCAGCATGCAGTTGACCGGGCCTCTGCTGGAGCCCGAGCTGAACTAACTAGCTGAGAGCCCTAAAATCACAGTGTCCTTGAGACTTCTTGCTTGCTACTTTGTACCGTACTGATAAGCTGTATTGCTGGCGTGTGTCTAAGTTTGTGAAGGTAATTTTGTAAATAAACTTGTTTTATAAAAGATACTTTTATAGCTATAAGTTATCCCTTTGTTCTGGGCTAAAAGTGATAGTCGCTAGAGACCTCAAAAAAGGCCCGCCCTAAGACTCGCTACCCCCTTAGCATTGAACCCGCGCAGAAGACCAGGTTGTCAGTCTTCCACTCAGTCTATGAAGGGGAGGACAAAAGGAGCCGGTCAAAAACAAAAAAGAAAAGGAGGAAGAGTCTTCAAAGCCGCCAGCTGAACACATTTCAAACCCTGATACTAGGATGCAGCAGTTAGTGCACAGCTAACCCAAGGTCTTGTTCGCATTGCTGGAAGTGCTGCACAGGCATGAACCTCTCTTGAGCAACTTCAACAGTGTCTCAAATGCAGACAGGCTTCTCTTCAGCAGGAAGCATAATATACAGGTCTTCTTTTTCTGTGCCTCACCTTCCCTTCCTTGAGGAAACCTCCTCCTCCTCCTCCTCCTCCTCCTCCTCCTCCTCCTCCTCCTCCTCCTCCTCCTCCTCTTCCTCCTCACTATTGCACGAAGGTAGACAATCAAAGGAAACTCATTCTCCCTTTGTTTCTCCCTCCCTTGTGTTTCTCATACAGTATCCAAGGACAAAGTTGCAAATCAAGATCTCCTCCCCGGCTACTTCAATACAGTAGTGAGGAGCTCCAGTTGTAGCGAAAGCAGCACATTAGAAAAAAGGCTGCAGGGCCAAGCGATTGTCTGAAATGAATGGGAAACAAAATTAACCACATTCCTAAAGACACCGGGAAGGAGCTTCCTGAGAATCTTCTTCTCAGATAAAAGCTGCGGAGTGTCAGAATGGAACAGACTGATATCTGCTCTCAGGGAAAACAGTGAAAAATCGGAACGCTTGGCTAGCAAGCAATCCTTGAGAAATGGAAATGAATGAGACCATAGCCACACACGAAAGGTAATGCAGGCACTTTAAGGAAGTGCATTTCAGAACAGACTGAGTAGAAACACAAGGTGTCATTGCAGAGATAAAAGCCCATTGTGGCAAACACTATAGCACATTAGGGCATAATGCACAATGGGTTGCACCAGCTCCAATCACCCTCCTCTCTTCTGAAGCCTCAGCAAACCTCAGGCACACCTGAGACTGGTAAAGGTAGCAGCATGAAGGAAACAGCAATAATGTGTGTGTCCTAAAGAGAAAGGTAGGTCAATCTGATCATGGAGTATTCAATGAGGGAAATCCAGGTTCAAATCCCCACTCATTTTTAGAGCTAATCAAGCGGCTTGGGCCAACGCACCGTCTCTTAGCTAGACTTGATGCTAAATCATCAATGGCAAGAAGCAATGCAACAGACAATGACTGGGTGGGTACGCTCTGACGGTGCGGTGCAGCATTCTAGGGATGGATGGATCTGTCAGTTTTAGTTTCTCTCAGTTTCTCATTTTTCCAATCTTAAATCTGGTTTGTCCTGAAATTGGTGGATTAAAATAAATACATTTATTTGCTTAAAAAATTGTACACATCTTTGTACGGATTTCTCTGAATAAACACATTTTTTGGTATGGTAATTGATTGCCTAATATACACAATTTTGTAAACATAGTTTTATATTGTCCTACTATAATGCCTTTTAAATGTTATTTTCATGACTGTAAGCCCTTTTGTGTACACTTTCCCCTAATGCAGGGGTGGGAAACCTTGGAGGGCCTAGGGGCCACTTCTGAACCCCCCGGATCCCACATACTCCTGCTGCTGCTGCTGCGCCACCAAATCCATTAGTGGTGGCAACCCCCTCATGGTCTGATGCCAGATTTCAGTTGCAAACTGCTACAGAGCACTAAAAGGGTCAAACATAGCTTGTTCTGAAGCTAAACATGACCCATGTTAGCACTCCATGGGGCTGAAACTGCCATTAAGACCACACACCAATTTCCCGCCACCCCACTGAATTTGTTGGCAAAGTGGGCATAGCAGGGCCATACCAGGGGGCAGTGAGGGCCACGTGTGGGCTGCAGGCCATGTGATGCCCACCCCTGCCCTAATATGCACATTTTTTTCTTGCAGGCATTTTTTGATTGGACAGCCCCATTTCAACATTCAGAGAAGTGCAAATTTGTAAGGGTGACTGAGTTTTGCTTTGCGTGTTGGTTCAAAGGTGAGAACGAATTTCTCCCTCATCCCTACGGTTACAAATACAATCCCACAAATGTATATTCAGACATAGGTCTAATTGAATGTAACAGGATTTATTACCTGGTAAATGCACAGAGGATTATAGCCTAAGTCAGCCTTCTCTAACCTGATGCCCTCCAGATGTGTTGGACTACAGCTCCCAGCATCCTCCAGCCAGCGTGGCTGGCTGGGGGATGCTGGGAGTTGTAGTCCAACACATCTGGAGGGCACGAAGTTGGGGAAGGCTGGCCTAAGTGGAACTCCTGTCCCCCACCTGGAAAGCCTAAAATGGAATAATCATGTCTGGCATTCTTTGAAGCATTGGGCCAGGACGAGTTTAGTGCCTCATCCACTGGACCGGAGGTTCAACTTGCAAGACTTACGATGCTATCCCCCCCCCAATTCCTAGAGCGGCAATGCTTCCTCCGGACTATACGTAGTCCTTTTCTGCATGCTAAGTGGTAATGGCAGAGAAAGGAGAGCCAGAGCTAAGTGAGCAAGAGGCAAAGCCGGGAGAGAGCTGAGACCCTTCACTGCTGCACCAGGCAGTGGGGCAAGGCTGGGGAACCTCAGGGCTTGGGGCTAAATCTGGCCCTCTGAGGATCTTCAGATGGCCACGCCCCTTCTCTTGGCTCCACCCCTTCCCCCAACCACCAATCATTTGCTGGTTTCCTGGATGTGGTTGAGTTCTCCCCGCATTCTAAAACGTTGAAATGTTGAATTAGCTAATGGCCGTGAGAACTTTACGCTGCGATACGATGGCATTCTTTGTCTTTTTGGCCCCACCCCTTTTGCCTTTGGCACCACCCACCCCTGGAATGTGGCCCCCGAGACGAGAGCTTCTCCAAAATGGAATTTGGCTTTTTGGCTGAAAGAGGTTCGATGCCCCTGCAGAAGGGGAAGTAAAGGAAAGTGAGGGAGAACAGGCAGCCAGCTGAAGGAGTTTAGGACTTCCTCAGCTGGAGGACACATTACAGCTGCAGTAGGGATGCTGCCTCCCTGGCGAACCATCTTCAGCCATGACAGGGAGGAGTACTACTAGCCACTAGATGGGGTTTAAGGCATTGCGAGTATCCAAGGGATTGCGTGCTCATCCGTTTTGCCTTTTTCAGAGGCAATGCACAGGGCCACATAGGGTGTGGCAGCAGCAAAAGGCTAACATGACACTGTGATATACTGGCACAAGCAGGAGGCTCCATATTGGCTTGGATTCCAAGAGCACATAGCTTGCATGGAAGGCACTTCCACTCACACAAGGGCTGCTGATTTCCACCATCCCGTCCCCAGAGGTCACAGCTCAGTGGCAGAGCACATGCTTTGCATGCAGGTTCAATCCCCGGCATCACCAGGCAGGGCTGGGAAAAATGATCCTGTGTTCCAGCTTTGGGGCCCATTGTTATCGCATGCCACTCTGGGGTGTCCTCTGACCCTCAGAAAGAAATGAGATGCGCTGAAGGAGGAAGGCGTGGAGGGATAGTCCCTTGATGCTAGAGCAACTCCTCCCATAGTTCATTAGATCCTAGCCATATTGGTTTTTACCACCTTATATCTCAACTGACCATCTCCTTCCTCCACCCCCAGTACCATCCCATCTAGGGAGTATCTTATTTCAACATATTTCTGTTTCTTTATTTTTTTTTCTTAAATAAAAATCATCATCATCATCATCATCATCATCATCATCTAGATGCCTTTCTCAAACAAAGAAACAAGGTGACTTACTAGAATCAAAACACACAAAAATTAAAACAGCAACAATTATTCATTAAAATAAAACCACCCCATAAAACAACTAAAACATCTGTGACAACCATAATTACAATTTGATTGATGCTTTAAACAGCCCATCATATTCCATCAAATGCCTGGGAACAGAGAAAAGTTTTAACCTGGCACCCAAAAGATGACAAGACCAGCATCAGGTAGGCCTGCACTGGGGAGAACATTCCATAATCAGGGGGCCATCACCAAGAAGGCCCTTTCCCTTGGTGCCATCCTCCAAGCCTCCCTCATGGGAAGCTCTCAGAGGAGGTTCTATGATGTTGATCATAGGGGAGAGGTAGGTTCATACAAAGCTGGATCCAACTTTGTCCACGCATGGTGTGTGTATGTGTGTGTGTGTGTGTGTGTGCGTGCGCGTGTGCATAGCAGATCTGGGTAGAGAGACCATCTAGAACTGATCTGGGGTTATGTGGGGAGCGGTGCCAGGGCAGGCGTGGAATGGAAAGTCCCATCGTGCAAGCAGAAATCCACTCACGTGATTGGATGGGACCCTTTCGGAGTTTGAGCTACATTTATCGTTATCAGTGCAAAAGATTCAGGGATCCCCAATGTTGCTTTGAAGAAAAGCCATTTCACATCTTGCAAACATCTGATACAAAAATCAAACCTTGCAAACAACTGACCCATTTAACCAAATAAAGAAACGGAAACAGGTAATTTCCTCGGTAGTTTTGAGCTCTTGCCTTGGATGCGCTTGCTATTTCTAAATGAAGTATAGCAATATGAAAGTAAAACTGTTTCCCCACCCCACCCTATTCAAGTTGCCAAGACAGTTTTTCACTGAAATTTGGAACTCTGCGGGGGGGGGGGGGGAGAAAGAAAGAAATTTCCCCCTTCCAATAATCTGTTCAGTGAACAAGCTGCAAAAAATAGTTCTGTATTCCCCCCCCCCCCCCATGTGATGTAGCAGACGGTAAATTTCCATTTAAAAGAATAAGTGGAGTAGCTGCTGGCACTAAACTTGCTTGTCTTAGTCAAATCTCCTTACAAAGAAGATACAGCAACATCGTACTTTATTATTTCGCTCAAGCAGAAATCAAATGTGGGAGGTGGGGTGGTGGGATGCAAGAAAGGATGGCAGAAGTAGGATCATGGCCAGTCAATCTTTTCTGCCTTAACATTTTATGTTTTTAACTAAGGATCAATAGTTGGATGTGTATATGAAGGAGAATCTCTCCCCCCCCCCGTTCACCTCAACTTCTGTAACTAACGAAACAGCCATACTTTGTGCTTGAAAAATGCTTTTCTGAGAGTCTGACAGCTCTTTACCAACATTAATTGTGCATTGGAGAGAGAGAATGCTTAACCTGATCGTATAGGTAGCAGGCAAGGACTGTGGCAAAATAATGGAATATTCCGGAGTGCGACGGAAGCCGCACATTGTCATCTGTCACTCATGCACCTTCCACTGATGACAACGAGTTTTGCACAGATGCCTACAGTGGAAAACGCATCATTGTTTGCAATGCTGCAATTGTTTATATAGCAGAAATTACTTACTACAATGGATCAGGACAGCTGCTTTTTCTGGTGAGCCAAGAACATTCTTTGCTTTAGCTCAGTGTTCTCCAACCTTGGGTCCCCAGATGTTTTTGGCTATGCTGGCTGGGGCATGCTGGGAGTTGTAAGCCAAAAACATCTGGGGACCCAAGGTTGGAAAACACTGCTTAGCTTAATGGAGAGAAAATGCTTCATGATAAATTAATATTTTCTTTGATTTTATGCACGGATCCGCTATATTCAGATGGAAAGCATGGAAGTAAAGGGTCTCTGTGGTCAGGTTCTGTTTAGAGGTGTGCCAAACTTTGCTGAGTTCAGGATCTGAAATGAGCTTCAGGGGCCTCAAAGGAGAGGTGAGCATTGGAAGCCCATGGATTCTTCTCCAGCTCTGATTAAAATCTGAGCTGGAGAAGACTTCCTAAAGCGTCTGGCCCTAGAAAAACTGGGGCTATGGGGCAAGGGTCCCCCACTGGGGGAATGGACTTCCCCCCCTCATCTGAGTTTTTCCAGGAGCGGCTCCTCAACACAGCCCCCTAGCAAAGTCTTGAAAAGGTTTCTCCGTGGCTTTGCTAGGGGGTCGTTTTGAGAACCTGCCCCTAGGAAAACTGAGTGTTGGGGTCAAACACACACTTCCTGGAGCGTGGCTCTGTGTGAGGGGTAGGCTTTTGGCTCCTACACCCAGTTTTTTGGGGGAGGGGGCAGCTCTTCAAAGCAGCCCCTAATAAAACTGGGGAGAAACTTCTCCTTTGCTTCACTGGGGGCTGTTTGATGAGCTGCCTAGATAGTTTGGGAAAGAACCAAGGTATTTACCGATGAGGGATTGGGGTGGGATAGCTTGGCTCTGTGGCTCATTTCTGAGCTAATCTGATGGGAGCTGAGGAGGGGAACTTTCCCATTTCTACTTTTGTCCTCAGTAACCCTCTGAGGTCTACCAGAGCTGAGGAAAAACATTCCATTCAAGGAAAGAATGTATTTCAGCTATGCATCCTTCGTGACTCTGGCCCAACCCAAGTACTCTCCACAAATTTTTCAGAGGAGTTGGGAGTCTCCCCACTCCATTTGAAAGAGTTTACAAAAGGCAAGTGGGATTTCTCAGGGGTTTATGTGCCCTCCCCGGCTTGTCACTGGGATCACATCTAAAGTGAATTCAAGTATGAATTTGGTGATTTCTCCTTGGACAAAGAATTTTGAGGGAAATAACAAGTTTCAATAAAACTAGTGAAATTTCTCATGGGGATTTCACACGGCCTTACATCAACAGTGAAATGCTGGCAAGGGACTGTCACAGAGGTGTCCACAATAAATGAAGAATTAGACATGTTATCTAGAGCCACTGGCCCTCCTACTGTATCTTTAGTCTTTTTTTGTGTCTTAAATGGTAGCTCATTCTTCAGCAATGGTAGGAATATTTCTTTCTTATACTGACCACCCACCCACTAAGCCAGGGCTGGGGAACCTGTGGCCCTCCAGATGTTATTGGCCTCCAACTCCCATTAGTCCCAGCCAGCATGGCCAGTGGTCAGGGATGATGGGTGCTGTAGCCCAACAACATCTGGAGAACCATAGGTTCGTCACCCCTGCTCTAAGGAGTTTGAAATGGCTTACATATGGGAGTTCCAGTTCAGATCCCTGAGGTTTGCAGGCCCTAACCTTGTTTGCTTCAGCAGTAGAACTGTATCATGCACCTTCAGATGATTATCTAGGCTACAGGTAGGTAACCCGTTGCCCTCCAGTCCACTGTATCCTTAGCTTGTTGTTTTGAAACTGGTTCCCTTTCCCCCCCTGCAGATGCTCAGCAGTGTTCAGAATATTTGAAAAACTGGCACTTGTGGCAGAGTATTGAGACACTCAAACTGCTGTCAGCTCCAGCCAGCATGACCAATGGTAAAGGGATCATGGGAGTTGTAATCCAAAATATTTGGAGGGCACCAGGTTGCCTATCCCTGCTCTAAGCGACATTGGAACCTCTGTTGCTATGGAGACAAGATTGGCATCTTCAGTGGGGGGGGGGAAGGCAAAGAAGCTGATCCCTATGGACCCTGCCAATACTCTGCATAATTAGCATAATTACCCTCGGCAGCACAGGTTGTCATGTTGTGCAAACCTGGCCAGGGTGGCTTGTTGCCATGGGTAACAAGCCACCCAGAACCCATGGGCTGCTGTAGGGTTATTATAGGGGTTATTATTAGGGTTATTATTAACCTGACAAGTGTCAGGTTGCCAGCTGGTCAGAAAAGAAAGGGAACCAGTTTCAACCCGAGAACCTAAGGATATAGTGGCCCGGTTCGCACAATCGCAAGCTGGTTAATAAGCCACCACCCTAATAATAACCCCTATAATAACCCTACAGCAGCCCATGGGTTCTGGGTGGCTTGTTACCCATGGCAACAAGCCACCCTGGCCAGGTTTGCACAACATGACAACCTGTGCTGCCGAGGGTAATTATGCTAATCTCCCCCTGCCCGGCACGAGGAGGGGGAAATAAGTCACCACCATGTGGACCGGGTCAGTGCTTCTGAATGATGAATGAAGAAATCATACACAACCTGGTGGTGAAAACAGTACAATGTTGATTCCAGGCATAGCTCCTGCAGGAGGGTATTCCAAAGTCAGGGCGCCACCACAGAGAAGACCCTTTCTTTTGTAGATGATAACTATACTTCCCTTATAGATGAAATATGGAGATCTTCACACAGAGGCAGGTTGATATGGGAGGAGGTACTCTTTCAGATATTTGGACCTCAAGCCATTTAGGGCTTTAAAGGTACGCACCAATACCCTAGTGGATAGGTAGCCAATGTAGGTCCTTCAGAACTGACTACCCGCTCCCCCTTTCCTGGCTTTATATCCTCTGTTTGAGAGCTGGCAGAACATGACTTATTAGGTCACAGTTTCCTGCAAGCCTTAAGTACACAAACTAAGCCAGAAGGTTCAGCTAGGATGGAAGGGCAGGCAAGTCCCACTAAATTCAGTGGGACATACTCCTGATTATACACACTGGGATTGTGCTGTCACTTTTAGGCTTTGTAGTCAAGTGTGTTGGGACAAAGCCACACATTTCCCATGCATTTAAGACGTGCTTAATGCTGTCCCTTTTATTTTGAGGGGAAAGCAGCAGCATCGGGTGGCCAGATGCCAAAGAAGTCAAGGCTCCTGCACCTTTAAGAGTAGTGTGGAAGTGCCACCTCCCCTGAGGTGGGCAAGTAAGTGAGAGAAGGTGGCAGCTACTCCCACCTCCTCCCTCTTGCTCACCCTCTCTGGGCACCGTGGTGGAGCCTAGAGAGAAAGTGCAAGCAGCCACCTCTGCCTACTTGTTCACCCCCCCACCTTGTTGGAGTATGCAACGAGAAGATGTCAACTCTGCAGGGAGGGTTTTTTAAGTTGACTGCCCTGTAAAGGGTTAAGATAGAATGTTATAGTCTAGATAGGCAAAGGCAGAAACCAAGCGTCTCTGAGAAGTTGGGGGGCAGGGTTCAGTGGAGCAAACCACTTAGTAGTATCAGGGGAGGGAATGCTGGATGTTGCTTAGCAACAGGTTAGAATTTCATTCTACCCCTCCTCTGATAGTTAGACTAGCCCTACAGTTAACAGACTTAACTGACGCTTGCCAAAGTTTAGCAATGAAGGAGATTACCGTGTGTGTGTGTGTTTTCCTTACCTCAAAGAAGTGAATGAGTAACATTTAAGTTACAAAGTCTGTAACCATCAAGCTTATAGTACCTAAAAAAATCTTATGTTACTGTTATTTACTTTAAAAGCCTCTTCTTTAGAAACAAATCCTGTGTGTGTGTGTGTGTGTGTTTGTTGGGTGAAGTCTGCTGCTGCTATTGTGCTCTTCCATCACCCGCCCTCTCTGGATGGAGCACCATGGGGGGCTGGCCGGCCACTTTACCCTCACCCTTGCTCACCTGAGTTCTCCCTCTGAGCAATGAAGTGGTGGGGATCCACCCCAGCACATGGAATCCTTCCTGCCATACCACCGAGGGAGACACACTCACACACGCACAAACATACACACGTAGAGGGCAAGCAAGATTGCCCTTTCTCTCCAGCTAGAGCAGCAAGTGATGGTTGTTGTTGCCTCGGATTGCTTAACCACTCGCCCTCGCCCTCTGGGAGGTCCTGCCTGCTTGCAGTGTTGGCTGGTGACTGCACTGTCAGCAGGGCGGCACACCCACTCCGGAGTCTATTCTGAACTTTTCAGGAGCTGTCCATGGTGCTGAACCCCACCCCCAGAATAGGTTTGGCACCATGGACAGCTCCTTAAAAGTTGGGAGTAAAATCCGTAGTGGATATGCAGCCTCACTGACTGAGACTGGAGTCACCAGCCTCCGCTGCTGTGCTGGCGCATCCTCACTCTGGGGGCAGTACAGCAGCAAGGACCAGGCGGAGGGGAGGGGCAAGGGGAAAGTTGCTGCTCTTTGGCGGAGCAACCACTCCCTCACTCTACATGCTCACCCGCCCTCTCTCTCACTGGGCTGCATGATGGGGAAGGCTGGGCTCCGTTCTCGTCACCTGTGTGCCGCCAGAGGGAGAGGGCAGGCGAGCAGTTGGCAGGATGAGGGCACGCAAAAACAGGCAAAAGGAGCAGCCGCTGCCTTTTCTTGCTTCCAGAGCTCAGAGGAGGAGGTGCTGTGGGGTGTGAGTGTTTCAGGGGGGGCTTCCTGGCTGGGTGTCCCTCCCCCCACTGCCACTTTCCCCCCTGGCCTCTTCTGCAGGACATGGGAAGGGAGGAGATATGCCTCTTGACTGTTGACTGTTTGCCTCTCCTCACCGACAACACTTGCTGACTGGCTGCTGCTTTTTTTTACTTCAAAATGAAAGTGGCGGTGTTAAGCATGCTTTCTAATATGCGTGCCTAACGTAAGAACATGTAGTCTGATCCTTTGTTACTGACATAACAGTCACATCTTTCAGGGTAGAAAGATCTGGCACATGAAAAAGAAAAAAGAAAAAATCTCAGGCAGAGACTTGAAATTCTGACACCCCTTTTAAAATGTCATCTTCTACTATATATATATACTTCAAGGTCTCCAGCAGACTGGTGAGTATAATTCCCTACATGAAGAAAGAACAGCAACGATGGACTGAACGCAGGTAGGGCTCTCACACACCACTTGATTTCTCGATGCGTAAGTCCCTTTTGGAATTCTTTGAAGAGAGAAGCGCAAGCACGCATGGCGTCCCCTCTCCTAGGACTTTTCCAGACATGGTTTTTACTGTGCAGCCTGTGCGTTCATGGAATGCATGGAATTTTACAGGGGGAGGTGGGCAGATGTAGTATTTCACTAACCCTCCCATGTTTCCCCAGCACTTCTTCCCCCTTTTTTCTTACCATGGAAAATCTGCTAAGGGGTGGTGGTGATGGGGAGAGACGGAATAGCTTCACAATGCTGTCTGATTGGTAGTGCTAGGAGCCCTCCATCTGGAAGCACCTCTGATCTCCACATGTTCATCTGAACATCAGAACAGAGCTTGTGCACAGACAACCACTGTCCCCCTCTCCAAGTGTTCAAAGAACATATGAAAGAAGCCTCGACAAATGATGAAGAAATGCGTGGACTGATTCTGCGGCAGGGGTGGTCAACTCGTGGCCCTCCAGATGTTTTGGTCTACAACTCCCATCATCCTGTACCATTGGCTATGCTGGCTAGACCTAATGGGAGTTATAGGTCAACAACACTTCTGGAGGGCCACGAGTTGGCCACCCCTGCTCTAGAGCTACTGGTAGAGATGGGCAAATTTGTCAGATTGGCTCCCCCCCCACATTCAATTTAATAAATAAATAAATAAATAAATATCAATTTCTTTATCTTCTGAATACAAACTTTGCGAATTTTGGTAAATTTTTATTAAAAAGGAGCCTGAAACTAAATTCTTAGCTATCTGCACTGCACCAGCCAAATTCAATGGGTAGAACTATTCCCAGCATGGGGAAGAACATGATTTACCTACCTGCCATAAAGATGAGGAGCCTGTCAGAAAAAAGAGGTGGCGACCCTAATTAAGCACTAACATGGTTGAATAGGCCATGATTCAAAGATAGACTTTTAAGAGCAAGGCACTCTAAGTCCTCCTCAGCCTGGACGGACAAAACTGCCACCTTCCATTTCCCCCACATTCAAATGTTCTTTGCCTCAAGTTATTTTTGTCCCCAATATGGAGAACTTTGCAAATTTTGGTAAATCCTGATCAAAACCGAACTGAAGCGGATTTTTTGCATTCGTCCCTAATGGTTGTTCATCCCTGCGATTGCCATTCACAGTGAGCTGCCTTTGCTGGCCACAGCAGCCTGCACAACCACAGTGGCCTGAACTGCCTCTCTAGTCATCCATCGTTGGCCCAACTACATCCTTGGTTCACCAGCAGGCTGGGAAACAAAGATGCAAAATCACAACAAGGTGTGTGTGGGGAGATCTCCTCTCTGTAATGCATAAGAGAATAAATGCTGACTTACAGACCTATCTCCACCTCACGGCCTCCTTTTCATTGGCCTGACAGTTGGGACGCATGGATAAGGTGGCCTCTACTTTACTTTACAGAGGACAATCTTCTATTCTGGAGAGCTGGCAGAGGACAGGCCTCTATTTGAAAGTGTCTATTTGACGGGCTGTCCAGTCCAAGTTCGGTTTAAAAGTCAAAGAATGATCAGGAGAGAGAGCTGGGAGAGGCCTTGAAGTTGCCCATCAGCCGTGAGCAGCTCAACAGCAGACTGAGCAGGCACACAGGTCACCTGGCCACAGTCTTCCCCACCATGGTGAGATGTGCTACTTGTCGATCTAAATAGTAGTAATTATTTCCAAAGTCGCGTTCATACATATACATTTGCATCTGCAAATATAATGCAAATTGGTGATCCTCTTTTTGGGGTGATGCGATTCTTCTTTTTTTGGCAATGTGTAAGTGGCCACCCTAATGGATCATGCCAACTCCAACCTCAGGCCCTGCCATCGGATCACTACCTAAGTTACGGGGGGGGCAGTCATGGCCTAATTTCATGTGGCCTCTGTTTGCGTTCAGTTTAGACCTCTGGCAAGAGTGATCGATCTGTCCCTCTTTCCTGGCAGACCGCTGCATGGGAAAGGAGAGAGAGAGAGAGAGAGAGAGAGAGACAGGGACAGCAGAAAGAGAAAAGGAGTGATCTGCCCACTTTTGCGGCTGGTCCTGCTCACCACGGGCTTCAGCCCCACCCACTGCTAACATATCTGGAACTTCCTTAATGGTTATCTGGATACCTGAAACCCCCTCAAAGGTTGTGTAAGTGACAACCTCACATTTACTACATTCAAAAGCCCATCAAAATCTGGAAAATGCTCTAGGAGGTGAGATGATTGCACAAATGTCAATACTTGTCCAGTTCTTGCCCAAATATATTTCTGTCGGAATAAAGAGAGGCAGGTTTAGCCAGAGTATATTTATTCAGACTTAAGTCCCATTGTATTCCAACAGGGCTTACTCATGGGTAACTGTGCATAGGATTTATTTTATTTATTTACAGCATTTGTATACCGCTCCATATCTAGGCAGATTCCAGAGCGGTGAACAATAAAAAGATAAAACAGATAAAAGAATAAAAACAGTGCATGAAAAACAGGATGACATTAAAACCGTGGCTGGTCAGCAAGGAAGGCTTCCCGAAACAAAGATGTCTTCAGCAGGTGCCCAAAACAACATAGTGCCAGAGCCTGCCTGACCTTCAGAGGCAGGTGTTGTGCCTCCAGTAGGTCAGACAGAGACCAGCCGTGCCGGAGTGTGTTCGGGGTGGGGTCAGGCTAAGTGCAGCCTGACCCAGCTGGGCAGCCTTACCAATCAGTGCCTGCTCAAAAGGCAGGTCCCAAACACACTCAGAGGCTGGAAGCAATTGTTCGCTACAGCTACCGCCAGACGCTCCTGATATTCCTGACCTCAGACCTCTGTACCTTTGATCCTTGGAATGACCTTGCCTGATCCCGAACTGGTTTACGTTTGCTCTATTGATATATTTTGGCTTCGACCCTTGGACTGTGATAACGACTACGGCTTATCTTGGAACTAGACGGATTTACGACAGAAGGGAGTTCCATAGAAATGGAGCTGCCACACTGAAGGCTCTTCTGCTGGTGGACTCCAGTTGGGCCAGACGTCCATGTGGATCCACCAGGAGAACGTCCTCCCATGACCTCAGTCACCGGGCAGGTTGGTTCCAGCCTTAGTCTATGGAATTTCAATACAAACCCTGTCATTCCTCGCCTTGAGCTTTGCACCAATGGGCAATGGCTGCTCCTAAACCTTCCCTCTTCCAAACAGCTCTGCTAGGTGATTCTTATTATGCCTTTGCCTCCTGTATGCTAAATAGTTAAACAAATGGCCTGGTTGTATTACCAGATTCATTTTATGGGAATGGTTTTATGGCCATACCTTAATTTTTTAATTTTACAATTATTGTAGCCAATAGCAATTAATTCAAAATAATTAAGCCAAATCAACTCATCAATTTGCCAAGCACAACATTTTTCTCCTTCATTTATGACTTAATAGAGTTCACTTTGTATGCTCAGTCTTTACTAATTGCACAGTTGATAATTCTTTATGACTTTGTTTGAGGAGTTCAACATTTTCTATCTTTTCCTTTAATGGGCTCTGTCGTTTTAGCATAATCATAGTCTTAATTTTGTTTAACTTATGCTGAGGCAAAATATGAATCCAATCCACAGGAGGGAAATAAAAAGCATCATTGTACAGTTCACTTCATTTAATAAAATGCATTTCCTGCCATTTTGCGGCAGGAACCATTCAACCATCCTGATCTGTGGAATAGTTGTGATCTAACCATGCTTTAAAGATTCAGCTTCAGTCTTTAAAACTAAGTAGATAAGAACCATATTTGGCAATAGTGGAGCATGAAGGAAGGTCTTACCCCACATTTTTGTAAACATTCACATTCATATTTTTTTTTTAAATATTTTCATTAGTTTTTTAAATGTGAATTACACCAAAACAAAACAAACACCATAGAAAGGAAAAAAATGAAGGAAAGAAAAAATAATAATAGAATTTTCTTACAGTATATATTCTTACAGAATTTTCTTACAGTTTAAATGGATCCATTACAGTAAATATGTATGAAATATAGATCCATAAGTATCAAAAAGTATGTAGTAATACAATTATCGATAAAACTAGTTATGCATAAGCATCAGAGAAAGCAGACCAAATATCCATGTATTTATCCATCTGCAATTGGCGTCTAAATACCACCCGCTCAAATGTTGAAAGTGTTATTAGATCCTCAATCCATTGTGTTATAGGAGGTGAGCGTTTATCTTTCCAGTGTTGTAATATCAGTCTTTTGGCTGTCAAGAGGGTGCGGAAAACATTCACATTCATAAACTCTGCTGTCATGGTTACATTGGTTGATTTTGGGATGTAGTAGTAGTACTGGCAGTAGTAGTGATAGTAGTTGTTATTATTGTTGGCATGGCCCAATAGAAAATAAGCACTTTGAAGTTCCAGTGATTTCAATGGGTCCAGGCCCTGCTAAACATAGGGAACATCTACCGCAGTGGTTCTCAACCTTTTTTGCCCCATGCACCCCTTTCACCATATGTCAGAAATGTCATTCCCCCCTTTCCAAGATTGTCTGACTTAATCTGTGTCATACAATAAGGTGTGATGTCCTGTAGATTATGTACAGTCTGTAGAATTGTAATTTGTAGAAAGATCAGTATTCCAACAGTTGAAGTCTGTGGTCCCAGTTCCCCCCTGAAACTCTAAAATCCCCCCCTGGGGGGAATCCCCCCCCGGTTGAGAACCCCTGATCTAGCCCCTTAGACATTTTTTGAAACTTTTATATTTAAGTCATCTCTGAAAATACCATCAGGTGTGGAGATACTCGGATGTTGGGCACATCATCACTTGGATGCAACAAAACAGAACAAATGATGAAGGTCCGTATTTGATGCATGTATGGAAATCACAAACAGATTAAAGCAAGTAATCACCTCTGAATACTTTGTGTATGAAATCCTCCCCTTGTCAGCGAAGGGACTGGTAGGGAGGTGGGATTGGGACCGAAGGTGGTCAGTTTGACTTCCAGGGTTCTGTTAGTGGTGAAGAGGGATTTTTCTTTGTGTTCTAAGGATGCTTTTTTTTTGTGGTGGTGGTGGTGCTGGTGGTGGTGGAAGGAATTGGGCTTGGAGGATGCACATTATAGCATATGCATTCTCTGAGGATGGACACTAGCATGTGTTTTCCAGGGCCAGTTCTTCCGTAGTGTCCCTTTCGTGAGACTGCGGAGCTCCTTATAGATTTCATAGATCATAGAGCTGGAAGGGACCTACAAGGCCATTGAGTCCAACCCCCTGCTCAATGCAGGAAACTAGAGGAGGGGGTCTCCCATCCAAGTAATAACCAGGCCTGACCCTGCTTAGCTTTCCACACTCAGACAAGCTGAGCCAGCGTGAGCCACATCTTGTGGCTTCAAGGATCCTTTGGTACTGGAGAGGACGTTGTCTTGGAGGTTGCATGGGAGGCCTTCAAAGCCCAATTCCGAATCCTTTAAAGTAGCAGTGAAGGTGTTCATTCTGCCACATAAAGTTTGTTATGTGTGTTTGTGGGGGAAACTGGATTCGGAGGATGTGAGCTACAGGCTGTGCGTCCACCGAGCCAAATTCCCTTCCCCCTTTATTTATATTTATTTATTTAGTGTACTTTTAAACCACCCAGTAACCGAAGTTCTCTGGGCAGCGTACAATACATTAAAAACATAAAATACAAACATTAAAAACAAGGAATAAAAACAGTGCAGAATAGAACCAAGATAAAAAAGCAGCAGCAAAGAATAAAACCATTCCAGCACATAAAACCAAATTAAAACCAACAGCAGAATAAAGTACATACAACAAGCACTAAAAAACAGTTCTTAAAGTGGCTGGGAGAATAGAAAGGTTTTCACCTTTTGCCAGAAAGACCATAACATAGGTGCCAGGTGAGCTTTACTGGGGAGGGCATTCCATAATCGGGGTGCCACCGCTGGAAAGGCCCTCTATCTTGTAGCCACCCACCTTGCCTCATTTGGCAGGGGCACCCAGAGGAGGGCCTCGGATGATGAACTTAATGTCTGGGTAGGTAAATATGGGAGGAATGTTCCTTCAGGTAACCTGGTCCCAAGCCATTTAGGGATTTAAAAAGTTAAAACCAGCACTTTGAATTGGACTTGGAAACAGACTTGCAGCCAGTGCAGATGGAAAAGTACTGGCATAATATGATCACAGTCTGAAAAGGGTTCCAGACTAAAGAAAAACAAACAGCAGACCACTTGCTTCCCTTCAGGCTGTGAAACTCCCAGTTCTGGTCAGCTGAAGTCTTGTACCTCTACAAGGCTAGAACCTTTCTACTGCTTGCACCTAACCCCTGCCTCTGCCCCCACCTAAGGATCCTGAGTTGTCTGCATGGAGACACCCCACTTTTCAATAGCTGGAGCAATGAAAATATTAGAACACTGAAGAGCGGAAAAGCTCCATTGGAACACAGCACACACATGAGGCAGGTTACAAGGATATCTTTTAAGGAAGCCCTTCTAATTTCTTCTTCTTTAATTGTAATAGGAGGAGACTGGAGGCTGCTTTTTCTATCAGCCACCACTTTTCTTTTGTTTGTCTTTTTTTTTTTTTTTAAATTCTTTTTAAATAGTGTTTAACACTTGTACAATTTGATGTAATTATAGACAGGAGGAGACAGGAGGAGAAGCCAGTCAGTTAACAAAAAAAAAAAAAAAAAAAGGCACATGATTACTTTTTCCGAAGCTGTACTTTATAATTTATCTTCCAGAAGAGATAAAAGGAATAAATACTTAAGACCCAACGGTGACGACAGTGAAGTAATCACCGAGTTGTTGGATACCTTTGTCTCTTGGAAGCACGTAGTAATTTTTACACGCTTGCCACTGCGTGTCAAACCTTTCTTTTCTTCCCCTTTCCATTTTGGATAGCCAAACTGATTATCTAAAATAGAAAATTAGCGCACAATAGGTTTTCTCTGCGATACCCCTTATGCAACTAATGGGCAACGCTTGTTAATTGGTTGTAAATGCCAGCAGGTTGCCAAGATAATACTTCAGAAATAAGCGGGTATTCTGATAATTACAGCAATCTTCATCTATAAAAGCTTAAGTAGATGAAGTACTGGCTGGCTTAAAACCAAGATTTATCCTCCTGCTGCACTCGCATTAAAAAGGAAGGGGAAAAAATAAGATGAAAACAATAATGTAACAAAACAATTATATAGCAGGAAGCATTGTAGGTTTTAGAGATTGTGAAAACTCAGAAAGTAAAACAGTGCTGTAATAACCAGTTATGGAAAAATGGGCCATTTACATTTGTGTATAATTAAATAGTAGGCTATGCAATTTCACTTTTTAAAGTAAACTGCCTTTTCCTTTCCTTTTTTTTTTTTATAGGGCAACGTGGCCATAATTGCGGCATTAAAGCTTTAATGAAAGGCGGTGGGGGAAGCAGCAGACCAAGGCATTTGGCTTGTTTAGTAATGGGAAGCCACTGAGGAAAATAGAACGACATAATTTTGCCATATCCTCCCCACCCCACCCTTAAAATTGTGACAGGAAGGATCAGTCAAGGTCTGAAATACACAAAATTCATTTTTCCTCACCTTCGGTCTGCAAATATTTAACAGCTTTCTGCACAGTCAGAATGTTTTAAGATACTCTCTTTGCAAGTGCATGATTCCAAGTCATCAATGTTATCGAAAGTGAGTGGATCTGAACTTCGTGTAGGTGGCATGTACTGCAACGTCGAGTTTTGTTCCGAATACTAGCTATGTTGCTCTGTATTGTTAGCAGGGCCTTTTTAGCTGTCTTTGGGCCTGCCCCATTCAACTGCTAAGGACTATCGCCAATAACTTTGAGGAAGGAAACCTGTTGGCCATAGTCAGTCTTGGATTGGGAAATGCACATTCCCCACTGTACTGCTAAATATTCTGCCAGTTGAGCTCCTGCTGTTTATGGAGTGAACTTTGACCTTGATGACATATACAGAATCTCCTTTCTCTTGTGCGCAGCTTGCATGGATCAATGCTGAAGGTTGCTTCACACAATGGCATTTAATATTTAATTGTACTTGATAATTGGCATAATTGGTTTAAGACTTGGACACTAGTTGACGCTGACAGCTTATGAGATTTCATATTTGATACCTGCCAAAACAAGAAAAAAAAAAAGGCACCAAGCATTCAGACTTCACCTGAAAAATGTGGATGGCAAAATTTTGAAATTTCAGATTCAAATGGGGAAAATGAGAAAATCCAGCGTATTTCAATTGTTTGTGAATATTTGTTTCAGTTCTATTCTATTGCCCATTTATGGTTGACCATTAATGATCGCACTCCCCTGTATGCAAGCTGGGAGCCCTGACTGGGATGGGGCTCCCTAAAATGTGTTCATGGGTGCATGCCTGATCTTCGCAGCAGTATGAAAAGCTCTACTCGTTCCTGTCCTGTTGCTAGAGGAAGAGAGAAGTTTCCATTCTGCTTTATGTAATTGCATCCCTGTTAACTGCTCTGTTCTGTCCCACAGGGAATTCCATGGACAGGGGGGCCTGTTCAGATATTGCATTTTATCAGAGAGCGCAGGTTTGGGGATCATTTAGACCAGTGTTCTCCAACCTTGGGTCTCCAGATGTTTTTGGCCTACAACTCCCAGCATGCCCCAGCCAGCAGTGCTTCAAACATTATATCTGTAGCAGGCATTCTTCAGGGCTGCTTCCCACATGATGAAATAGGCTTCAGCATTGGCCTACATTGGGTTAGTAAGCCTGTGTATAGACTCACCCTACCACTTTGGTCTACAGGTGGAAGCTCACATGACTGAATATTCCTCCATACGAAATAATAATGGGTTGGTACAGACGAGGTGTGGACGGGACTCCGGCCAATGACCACTCCAGCGCAGGAAGGGAGGGAGACAATTTTTGCTAATTCCCCCTTCCCCAAATAGCCCCTGTGCCCCCCTGAAAAGAAGTTCTGGAGAGTCAGGAAATCCTCTGGAACACTGAGGGAGGTGGCACTGGGGGCTGCAAAAGGTAGGGGGAATTGATGAAAAATGCCCACCTCCATCCTCCAGCAGGAACCTCAAAGATGATGATGATGATGATGATGATGATGATGATGATGATGATGATAGGAAGAAGGCTTGTGTTTCCCTGATATGTAGGAGGATTTGTGTGTGTGTGTGTGGGAGCATGTTTGTTATGTATGGTGATTGCACATGAGCGTATTGTACTGCATCTGGTCAGGGAAGGAAAGGCCAATCCTGGCTTCTTACAAGTGCACTTGTCCAGCATTATGGTCTATT
The DNA here is from genome assembly GCA_021292165.1 of Shinisaurus crocodilurus. Lineage (NCBI taxonomy): Eukaryota > Metazoa > Chordata > Lepidosauria > Squamata > Shinisauridae > Shinisaurus > Shinisaurus crocodilurus. The sequence continues at coordinate 132,175,859 of CM037876.1, read as the reverse complement.
ACAATTTACCTGCCACTTCCTCTCCATAAGCACCTTCTCTGTTGGAATTTAATCATCTGTAAAGTGATTCTCAGAAGCACAAGGGATTCTCATGATGGCAGTCATGAAGAGCTGGATATGGCTTGATGGAGAACTTGCCCAATCATTCTGTCCCTGGTGTGATTCCCCTGCCCTGCCCAGGATTATGTAAGCTGCCTTGGGTTCCTTGCAGGAAAAAGGCGGGGTATAAATATAATAAATAAATAAATAAATAAATAAATAAATAAATAAAATAAATGGAAGTGAAATGGAAGCAAGCAAGGCAAGGCTTTGGAACCTGGTTCTAAGGGACAATCGTGGAAGATAGGTTTAATGGGGCAGAGTAGGGCAGAGTCATAGATCTGGCCATGTAACAGCAGATTTGGAGATGGGGTGAACAAAATCTGGGAATAGGGCAATGGGAGAAAGTGATGATGGGAAGGGATTTGGGGAGGGCAGTTGAGGCTGGTGGCTCCAGACAGTGTCAGTGGGGTGGTGTATCCACTCCGAGTTCCAATCTGAACTTTAATGGAGCTATCCATGGTGCTGAACCTCATCCCCAAAACAGGTTCAGCACCATTGATAGCTTCTTAAAAGTTCAGACTGAAACCCGGAGTGGATACATGTCCCACTGACATTGGAGCCACCAGCCTCCGATGGGGGAGGGTGCAAAGTGAGAGGGAGAAAGGAGTTTGTGATGACTAGAGGCATCAGCTGGGGGATCCTTTACATCATACAAATGTTTAAGTTTATAAGTCAATGCTTCAATAAATTTCAGCTTAGGTTGACTGCATGATGTTATCAGGGGAAGGACTATAGGTCAGTGGTAGAGCACTAATACAGTACAATCCCTGGTATGTCTGGGAAAGACTCCTGTCTGAAAACCTGGAAATAAAGATGGTCGGATTTTCTTTAATCCATTCTGTGTGTGTCGTGCTGATTCTCAGGTGTCTTTTGTTCCGTCGTCCGCTCATTGATGGAATTGGATTCTCCCCCCCACACACACACTTTTGGAAAAGTATACAAAAACAACCACCACAATTTACATAATTTTTTCTGGTATGAAATATTTTGTGTATTTTTCTTAGTGTTACACAGTGAAGACTGAAGAGAGATTGGAGATGTATAACCCACCCTTTTTTTTTTATTTTTAAAAAAGGTGTATATATTTGTGTCTTTCCCACTCACTCTTGTACTTTTGTAGAACTAAATTTGCAGACAATTCCGAAGAGTAAACCCCTCCCCCACAAAAAACGGTCCACATGACTCAAAGATGCCCGTCCCCTGCAGAATCTGCAGGTCAAATTCATAGAAATCCGAAGTCATTTAAATCTGTTTTGGATTTCTCTGACGTCACTACCTGGAGAGCTGCTGTTACCAGTCAGGGTAGACCATGTGTTAGACAACCTGGTGTCCTCCAGGTGTTTTGGACTGGAATAATCCCTGACCATTGGCCAGGATAGCTGGGGCTTACAGGAGTTGCAGTCCAAAACTTCTAGAGGACACCAGGTTGCATACCACTGGAGTAGACAATACTAAGCTAGATAGATCAATTGTTTGAGTCCGTAAAAGGCAGCTTCCTATGTTCCCATCAGACCAGACTTACAGCTTGTATGGTAAGTAGATGCAATCATTCCACAGGCTTCCAGAGAGCAGGACTGATGAGTAAGAAGATGTTGTTTTTTCATAGATGCTCTATGCAAAGAGAAGAATGCTTTAACGGAAGGGGCCTTTCTGGCTGGCCTATTATCTACATACATGGCCCAAAGTGCAATAGAAGAAAGGGCCAAGCACAAGAAGGGGAGCATGGGAGGGGTACTTGAAAGGATCTATTAATGGATTTGTCTTATAGGAACAAAGGGAGTAGAAGCCCTTTCAGCTGTCTTGCATTTTCATTTCACGTTAAAAATGTATAAGCATATTATTTCATATCGTGCTGGTGTTGCTATGGTAATTGTTTACTAATCTGGAGGCATTGGATAATTACTGTTTTTGGTTGTTGTTAAAAAATAAGTAAATAAATAAATTGAGCCAGTGTTGAAGTAGTACTTGATTTTGTGTTTGTCTCCCTGCGCAGCCCTCCAATGTTCAAAGAGGACGCATTTTCTCATTTTCTCTCCAAATGTCATGAGCCTTTGAAGAGCTGTTCTTTGAATTGCTCGCGGCTTTGATCGTCTAAGAATTGGGATACAAAATATCAGAGTACGGGGCATCTGGGAAAGGTTTACCAAATGTAAATAAAGTGCAAAGTACATTTGTTACACTCTAATCAAATAGAGTAAAGCAGATTATGTAGATTATACTGTTTCTTGGTCATGTAGTCAGAGATTGTAGAAATCTGTACAACTGCGATTGTACCTCGGAGCACAGAATATGGCCCTCCATGGAGGATACGAGTGATACAAGTGACTTTTCTGATCACCAAGATAGTCCAAACACCACCGTGAAGCTCAGCTCGCCTCATGTCCCATGCTTGGTTGCGCTCTTTTTTCGTTTAGTGTGAATGAGGAAAGGGTGCATATTGAATGGGGGAAATGAGCATTTTTAAAAAAGAGTGCATCCACATGTGTGCTTCCCCCCATAGAGTAAAGCGTGAAAATACACAATTTTGGAAAAATGCACTTTTTTCTTCTTTTTTTTTTAAAGGGTGGATTACTTAAAGTGCACATTTCTCGAACACAAACACAGGTTGGGGAATTTGTGAACATTTTCAGAGAACACATGTTCCTGCTTGCATTCGGGATTATGAGCGGGACAGGTTTGCATGATTTACAAGCATAAAAAAACTTTTCGTTTGTCCCTAGAGATTACAGGCAGGCTTTGACTGACTGAACTCCACAGCTAGTTCTGCACACAGCCTCTCCCTTCTCTATAATCTGCAGGATGGAGAGGGGAAGCCAACTGGTGCAGCTGATTGATTGCCTCCAGGGGCGGGGCCTGGGCTGTAGCACATCTGGGCTTTGGATCAGCCTAGAATGCCACTGGCCGCACCTGGAGATGCCCACCAGCTCCATGCATTTCTCCCCTCCACACACACAGTAGGCACAATTCAGTTGGTTTTTATTGGTAAGTTTTGTTTTTATTGGTTTTAATTGGCAATCTCTGTTTCTATAGATTTTATGGAAACATGTTTTTATGGAGTGTTTTTTTTTTTTTTGACTCTGTGTGTGTAATCTTGTACACAGTCTTGAGAAGGTTCCACCCTTAAAGGAGGCTTAGAAATAATTTTAGATAATTAGATAGATAGAATCTATCGATTTAGATACATTTTAGATAGATAGATAGATAGATAGATAGAAAGATAGATATAATCCCCCCACCCCGTAAGTGGAGGCCATTGCTTCTGCTCTCGTGGGGCAGTCTACACATGCACATGGTGTGCAACCTACAGAAGGTAGGTTAGGATGTGGTAGATTGCTGGGTAACTGGAAGTAGATCAGCAAGGGCTCCTGACTCCCTGTTTTTTTAACAGCAGCAACAAAAAGGCTGCCCCCTTCTAAACAAAGTATTAGAATCTCTGGGTTGGATCCAGACTTAGTCATACTTAGAGCAGACCCACTGAAATCTACTGGCCGCCGGCAGATAAGGAGTGTGGTTGCTACTGCAGATGCATCCTCTGAGGTATGACAGGCAAAACTTCACATCTATTTGTAAGTCTCCCCAAAACTCACCCAAAATGGGGGAAAGCTTTTTGTTGCCTGTAAGCATGACAGAAAGTAGAGGGCAGGGGTACAGAACCCCACGCCCAGGAGACAAAGCTGGCCTGTCTGGGGTTCCAATCCAGCCTTCTTGGGATCCCCAGCGGGCCATGCCCCTTTCCTCCAACCATTGATTGCTTGGTGGCTTCCAGGCTTTTGTGCAGTTTTTCCACATGCGAAAAGGTTGAAATGCCTCTCCTAAGGCTTCGTTCCTGGCAGCAAGATCTTTAAGCTAAGATAGGATGGTAGCTTTGGCCCCACCCATTTTGCTTTTGGCCCCACCCACCACTGGAATGTGGTCCCCGAGAGCTTCTCCCAAATGGAATTTGGCCCGTGGGATGGAAAGGGGTCCAACACCCCTGGTCTAGGGGTCTGTTTCAGCTCAGCCAGTGTTGGGTTCCCATTATTTACAGCCTTCACAGCACATTTGCCTAAAAGCTAGATTGATTTCCAGCTGGGCATTATACAAATGCCACTGCTCATTTGTTACAGCAAAGACGCATACATCCAAGATGTGTGTACTAAATATACAGTATTTCTTCCATGGTTCTTTAGCCTATTTGCCTTCATGGCTCCTGAATTTCCCAGTCTCTATAGGGTGAAAATATTTGGATGTTTAGTTTTCATTTGGGGATCCAAAAAACTGTAGAACAAGTTCTGCTGGTCCAAGCAGTGATAGAGGAGGACTTAGCTTTTTTAGTGCACCCTGCTCTGCCTGGTCACCATGTTGCATTGCGAACCACTTTTGAGAGTTGGGGTAGTTTTAAAAAGCAGTTTCTGGTATGTCATGGGGATCAAGAGAAGAAAACCCAGAAGTTCCCACTGGGCAAACTCTTGAGTGTGCATAGAGAAGCTCATTCTGTCCTGGCCTCAGCACAGAAATGTCTGATTTATGAACTCATTCTCTGCACCCCCAGCTTATTTTTACCAAGTGTTTTTAATCAGTCATAGAAATCATTTTTTTTCTTCATGCCAATAATAGAATTTAGTAAAAGGGTAAATATTTTTTATAGAAGAGTAATGGAAAGTATGTTTTGAACCAGACACATGTAGATTGTTTATTCCTTCCTCCCCCAGATACTACAATAGATCTTTTATTTTTATGTGTGTGTGTTTTTAAAAAAAAACTCTAAACAGTGAGGGGAATTTTTTCTTTATCAGAGTTTAATCAGCAAATTGTACCATTCAGATGACGGGGAAAATCTAGTTCATTTACCTTATTTGATTTCTGTTACATTATTTATTTCATTATTTAAATCTGAAGAGCAACATTAAATTGGATGATCTTTTCCCCAGTAATAAAACTAGAATTAGTATCCATGTTATTCACTTGGAAATTCATATAATGATTTTGCTTTAAGATTGTTCTTACCCACTCCGCTTCATTGCATCACCCTGCCCCCCCCAACACACACTACTCTTGGATCTATTTCTGTGAGATCCATATTATTTATATGGGGAAAAGTGCAGGATGCCATTGCCATATGCCTTCCTGCATAAATTGCATGTGTTTATTATTCATCATAACATGGAACATTTTCTGTTTCTGTGTCACTTGTCACTAATCAGTTATGCATCTGACATTCATATCCGGGATAGAATCAGAGTCATTCTTAGCACTGAAAACATAAGATATGCATGGGTAAGAGTTTACCCTCCCAAATAACAACTTTTGGAGACATTCTCAAAAGGGAGAGCGAGACAAGTGCAAGTGGTACCGTTGCTCAAAGAGCGGCACTAACTGCCCTAGCCGAGAAGAGACACGAGCTTTTCAGTGGTGCTCCTGTTTAGTATTTTATGAAGTAAATATCTTACAATGTGAAGGACACACTTCTCCATCTTGGTGAGATGCAGGCCAGTTTTCTCTCTCACCTTCTCTAAAGAATCGGTCTAGCTCTAAATTGCTTTTTCTTCTCTGCGGATATGGATTAAACATTTTTTTTAAAAAAACCTTAGATTCCATCCATTTTAGATTATATCTGTATCTATATCTATAAATTAGAAATGTCTTTTCTCCTCAAACCCTATGCCAGTCCACATATGGTTCCACACTTTTGCCTCATAGTCACATCTTTGTCATGTCCTCCTGTATTTGGTGAGAGGAGACTTTAAAGCCTTCTTCTGACCTAATGGTGGCCTCCCTCCACATAAGTGCCTGAGGAATGCTCAGTATCATGACTTAAACCCACAGCTGAGCAGCAGCACTCATGCAGAGCAGCCATTTGTGTGCATGAGTGCCTCACACAGGGGCTGTTTACATGGCTGCTGCACTTTCCAGAATCATCATCATCATCATCATCATCATCATCATCATCATCATCATCATCGTGGTTGTGGTTATTGTTTTAATCCACCCAATAATAAATGTTCTCTGAGCAGATTACAGACAGTTAAAGGAATAAAATACCAATACAAATATTTAAAGAATATATGCAGTACAAAATGACAAACATCACAGGGATAGATAAATATAATGATAGATAAGAAACAACCATCAACTCTGAAAACATGGTGGCTTGCAAACGGGAGCTAATAATAATAAAGACATACAATGATATTTTTATATTGAGGGGTGGATAAAAGCTACCTTATTTTCAATATTTCCAGGTCAGACATGTTGTTAGCACATTCATAATTAAATATGGACTCCTAATAAATTATTCTGCATTTGAGAAATTAATATTGGCTAAACCAGCGAAAGATGTATTCGGGAAAATTTACAAATTATTAACGGAACAAAAGCAACAATATAACCCATATCAACAAAAATGGGCAAGAGATTTAGGTCAAGAGATTTCAGCAGAGTCCTGGAAATGGATTTAGGAGAACATCCCCTCAGAACCCTAATGTGTAAATCTAAAGGAGAATTTCAATCAACTCACCTTAAGATGGTTCCTAACACCTACAAGACTGAGTCATATAGATATCCACATACAGATGCTAGAGGTGCAGAGGTGCAAGAGCAGGTATATCATGTAACTTCTGGTATTGTCCAAATATTAAGATCTCTTGGGAAAGGGTATTAGAAAACATCAATGAAATGACAGGATATAATCTGACACGACCCACTCATTGCTCTTTTTGGATATGTGAAGAATGAGGTACCACAAGAAGACTGGAAAATGATCATTAGTTTTGTGTGGAGAAATCCTACATCTTCTGGTCTAGCCGTGAGATATGTATATGTATATGTACATGGAACAGGCCTGTGGCTTACGCTGGCTCAGCTTGTCTGAGTGTGGAAAGCTAAGCATGGTCAGGCTGGTTATTACTTGGATGGGAGACCCCTCCTCTAGTTTCGTGCATTGAGCAGGGGGTTGGACTCGATGGCCTTGTAGGCCCCTTCCAACTCTATGATCTATGAAATCTATGTATGTGTGTGTGTGTGTGTGTGTGTGTGAGAGAGAGAGAGAGAGAGAGAGAGACGTGATACATGTATCACACACACACACGTGTGTGTGTGTGAAGTGAATATTTAGTTTTGTGGCTCTGAAAGACTCATGCAAGTTGAAGAGCTAAAGCGTCACACAGCTCTTTGAACATTTGGGGATTTACGTTATTTTAATATATACATTTTTTTGTGCTTAATAGAAAAGGGGTTTGTGGTTAATTCTTTATTATCCCAGACAGCAGTTCTCGCTCCATCTCCTCTTTCTTTAAATGCCAAGCTAGCATTATTATTATTTTTACAGTTTATTGCTCAATTCTTGGTGGTTTGCTTTGGAGGATTGCCACTTATCTTTTTCCACTAGGGCAAATATTGCAACAAACTTATACTTTTAAGTATTAGGGAATTGTGGGCTCAGGAACATTAAGCTTTCACAGGAATATTTTCTGATGTTTAAATATTTTCTAACATTTGTCTTTCATTTCTGAAGATTTTATGTCCACAGAAACACATATGATAGAGGAGTAGATAGATAAAAGATACTTACTAAGCAAGGGAAAAAGGAAGAGCCCTATTCTTGAATAAGATTTGAATGCTTGAGCAGCGATAAAAGAAGATAACATGCGGAATATGTTTGTGAATAATATTTAGATTGACAATGAAACCATAAACTGCACTCAACGTTTCATTGAGTTTTAGGATGTACTACGCAGTATATATCAAGGAACTCTGTAAGATTTTAAGGAGGTATACAATAACAGAATTGAATGAATAAATGTATCTTTAGACTGTGAGAGACAAAAAAATTAGATACGAAGTCTTAGAAAAGAAAGGTCAGGCACCCCTTAACTTAGTGGTGTCCAGGAGTTCATGTGAATTGTGTTGTGAACACAACAGTTGTGTTGTCACTATAGAAGTGAACATATAAATGTGGAAGCCCTTCAAAATTGCAATAGGGTACAGATACCTATATTTTTCTGACTGTGACATATATGACTTATATATGCTATATGTAACTTATATATGCAGTCTATCAATAGTTGGTGAGCTTCTCCTTAGGCTGTTTTACCATATACAGTAATACCTCGGATTGCGAGTAACCCGGTATGCGAGCTTCTTGTAAGACGAGCAAAATTTTAGCATAAATTTAAATCTGAAAGACGAGCAAGTCTCGCAACACGAGCCACACGCTTGGCCGTCGCCTCGCTTGGCCATCGCCTCCCACTGCTTTGCCTAAGGGCAGGGAGCCGCCGCCGCTGACTCTGCAGGTTGTTGATCCTCCACATCTCTCTCCTTCTCTCCCCCTTCTCTCTCTCTCTCTCGCTGAAATTTTCATTAGCTGCTTTGAGATACTCTGTCTAAAGGCAAAGCAAGCCGGCTCCCTCACAGGGAGCCCCGTGGAGGCGCGGTGCGGCTCCCTGCTGAGTTTCCATTATTTCTTATGAGGAAACTCGCTTTGATATACGAGTGTTTTGGATTACGAGCATGGTTCTGGAATGAATTATGCTCGTAATCCAAGGTATTACTGTATATTCCCACCAGTATATCCATGATAAATCAAGGCTTGTAAGCAGTGAGTCCCTTGATTCCTTTAGAGAGCAATCCTATGGCCCTGAGACAGCATCTGAGGGGCTATAGCATGCTGAGGATTTCTCCCTCCAAGGCTGTAGACAGAGTTATGACCCAGGAGGGGGAGATCTGAGTTGAGATTCCTCCCCCAAGCCCCTCCCAGCTGCCATGGAAAGCTCCATGGTTGCTCCATGGGGGCGTGCTGATAGGCAGGGAGAGGAGAGGCCACAGATCTGCAGATCCAACAGCCTCTCAGCTCCCACCACGGCAACAAACATGTGTTAGATGGGCCCAGAGTGCAAAATGCGCTAAGGGAGAATGGAGAGACTAAAAATGCCTCTGACATTTCTCCTGCTCTGCAGGGCTCCTGCTAGCTGGCGGGACTTAGAATGTTCGGAGCGCTTCGACATCAGAGCCAGGTACCCAGAGGACAGCCCTCTATTTGAAAGTGCCCTTTGTTTGATAGGCTGCCCAGTCTGCATGTCCACATAAAATGTCCACATAGAATGTTCACACAGAATGTCCACATAGAATGTTCGGAGCGCTTTGACATCAGAGCACTCCATCCTATGGGCTAGACACCCGGAGGGACAGTCCTTTATTTGAAAGTGCCCTCTGTTTGATAGGCTGCCCAGTCCATATCCATTTTTTTTAAAGATAAAGAGCCATAAGATGGTCAAGAAGGGGCCTTGAAGTTGCCCGTCCACAGCGAGCACCTGGGCAGCAGACTGAGCAAGGCATGCAGGTCACCTGGTCACAGCCTTCCCCATTATGGTGAGATGTATTGAATTTCTATCTAAATTACAGTTATCATCATTTCTAAATTTGCATCCATACATATGCAAATTTTATGCCAATCTGCACCCACTTTTGTCTTTTTGGAGATACATTTCCTCTTCTTTGGCAATGCATAAGTGCCCAGCCTACTGTGAAATGTTGGAGGGCAGCAAACAAAGGGTGCTGTAAAGTTAAGGAAGCCATAAAGGGCAGGAAGTCTTGGCTAAACAAGGAAAATAAAAAGGAGGACAACATCTGGCACAAAATATATATAAATTGACAGTAAGGCAAGTGAGAAAGGAATTTGAGGAATATATTGCTAAAAAGAAGGAAAAGGCTGCAATCCTATACAGTAATACCTTGGATTGCAAGTAACTTGGTCTGAGAGCATTTTGCAAGACAAGCAAATTTTTAAAATAAATTTTGACTTGATAAACAAGCAACGTCTTGCAATACAAGTGTAGGGATGTAACCACTCGCCTTGAGAGGGCGTAGCAGCTGAAATCGGCCCCGCTCACACCCGCCAGAGACTCACTTTGATATAAGAGTGTTTTGGATTACAAGCACGGTTCCGGAACGAATTATGCTTGCAATCCAAGGTGTACAACTTATCTGGGAGTAAGTTTCAGTGAACTCAATTGGACACTTCTGAATAAACAAGCATAAGATTGCTTTGTAAAACAATTAAAAAGGTGTACAACTTATCTGGGAGTAAGTTTCAGTGAACTCAATTGGACACTTCTGAATAAACAAGCATAAGATTGCTTTGTAAAACAATTAAAAAGTTCTTTAAATACACCAGAAGCAGGAATCTAGCTGGAGAGGCAATTGGACCATCAGTTATCAAAGGGCAGAAAGGACTATGAAGGAAGATAGGGAAACTGCAAAGAATTATTTGCATTCGTGTTCACTGTGGAAGGTGTATTAGGACAGATACGTGCCCTCCGAATTACCTTTATTGGGGAGGACCTCTGGAGAACAAAGTCAAATGGAGGTGACCACAGATGATGTTTTTGGGTTTACTGAAAAATTAAAAAGTCCCTGGGCCTGGACAGCATGCATCCAAGAATTTTTAAAGAATTCAAGTGTCAAATCAAATGGTTGCTCCCAGTAAACTCATGGAGTCCTTTTACACATATCGAATGTGAAGGGGGCTTTGTTGTTGATCCAATCCAGCAGAGTTCTTTGGATGTTCCTATGTTCTTTAAGTGGCTAGCAGAAACCTTAGGACATCTTTACACTTTGAGATGCACACCTAAGATTGAAAAAAAAAGCAAAAATGTCCTTATTAGAGTTTTAAAAGAGTTTTTAGGTGTCTGTACACACACACACATACACACACACACCAGAAAATGATTATTTATTTAAACGGAAAAACAAACCAAGCCTGAACTTCGGTAAATAAATAATATGCACACCTAACTGCTACAAATAGGTGTTTGAAAATATGTTCATCACATGTTTACACTTGTCAGAGAGATGGGATGGGTTGTGGCTCCTTGTTGAGTGTACATTGTGGGTAATCCTGGATTTGTTGCTGTTTAATGTGTGAAATAACTCTCAGTAAAGGGCCTGTGTGGGGCTTTTTGGACAGACGGTGTTCACCTGCGCATGTTCCCCCATCATTGACCGCAACATGAAGAGTTGACTTACACCAATGCAACAGTCTTCACAGGTCAAATGCTGCAAACAGAGCTTTTATACCACACGAAACACTATACTCTTCAGTGGAGGCAGTTCACACATTCAGCTGTATATTGCTGAGTGATGTCAGACAGCAAGTAATGGGTGCGCACACGTGTGAATGATCCGAAAGACCTAATTCAAATCTCTTTCAAGGGATAAATGGGTAGCCTTCAACAGCTGCCATCTCTCAGTTTCCATTGCCCATCTGGAAAATGGGAATAAGGACATGTATCTCACAAAATTTTGAGGGTACAGAAGGAACATTCTGAAAATAACCTTTGCACGCTGACATTTGCAGAAATAATTCATAATTAATTATTTCCATTATCTCTTGATTAGGCAAGATAATTAAACCTAAATCATAATGGATGGGTACTTGGTTGGCAAGGTCATTGCTAGAACTTTTGAGAGCACACTGTGTCCTTTCATCAGTTGTGCCACTGTGCTTCACTGTCTCTGTGGTTATCCGGGGCCTGCACAAGACATTTTGCTGCCTGAGGGGGAGCGGAGCGACGAAAAGATACCCCCACCCCCTTGTCAAGATGCAGATACCCAAGTCTGTTCAAGTAATTCTGGCACCTGAGGCAGAAAATCCCACCAGTGCTTCTTCTCCTCCCTGGTGGTAAAGATACAATAATAATAAATTAAATAACAAACAATTTACTGCTCTTTCATTACACTCCAGATCAGCTTCCTGAGGTGGCTGTTTCACTCCACCTAACAGTAGGGCCCTGTGCTTATCAGATTCTCTCTCTCTCTCTCTCTCTCTCTCTCTCTCTCTCTCTCTCTCACACACACACACACACACACACACACACAATGTAAATCTACTTTCTGACCAGAAAGAAAGAGGAACAATGGGCTTCCATCTTCTTCACAACCATTTTTAGATGTGCCTTATATATGCGGATCTCCTGTTGCTTCATTCCTGTTCTTTTGGCATGTTAACAGATCCTTAGACCTGAACAGATGCCTGGCACACAAGAGATCAAATGACTGTTTTGTTATTTCCCTTCCTTGATTGACAGTTTAAATCTTGAATGTAATGGGGCATGATCTCTGAGATTAATTAGTTCTGCCTGAGCTGTGCAAAGTCTCACATATCTGAACACATTGCCAAACTCTGGATTTTGGCTGATTTTCAAGACTGGATGGAAAATATATTTCTGGTAGTGCCATGTTCTGTCATGTTCAGTGTAGATACACTCCTTCTACCTGGACTCGGACTCAGACTCAGTCCAGATAGGGAGCAAGTCACTCCCTACTAGGGGTGGATGAATCTGTCAACTTTTCTTTCTCCGCATCCAATTTTTAAAAAAGAAATCTCAAGTTCTTTCTATCCCATTTATGAAAAAACTTATAGTTGTTGTTGTTGTTGATTCTTCTTCTTACATTTATAAGAAGAGTTCCATCATGGAACTCAAGGTGGCTACATGGGGTCCCCTGGGGGGTCTCCCCTCCAAGCACTGACCAGACCCAGACCTGCTTAGCTTCAGCATGCCTCAAGTGCCTTCAGACCATACCCTGGGACTGTAGTTATTATTACATTACATTTGTATCCCACCTTTTCTCCTCTTGCAAGGAACCCAAGACAGATTACATAATCTGCCTCCTCTTCTCCATTTTATCTTCACAACAACCCTGTGAGGTAGGCTAGGCTGAGAGTCAGTGACTGGCCCAAAGTTGCCCAGTGAGCTTCATGGCCGAGAGCGGGGACTAGAACCCGGATCTCCCGAGTCCCAGTCCAACACTCTCACCACTACGCCATGCTGGCTCTCCAATGTTGGTAAGTTCTAATCAAAAACTGAACAGAATGAAATTCTCACCCATCTGCACTGGCCAAACTCAATGAATGCTGCTATTCCCAGCATGGAGATGACAATGTTGTACCTGCCTGCCATGTTGCTGTTAAAGATGAGGAGCCTGTCAGAAAAAAAAGAGGTGACAACAAACATGGCTGAATACACACACAGGGATTCAAACCCAGACTTTTAAGAGCAAAGCACTCAAAGCTCTCTGCCTGGATGGACAAATCTGTCAGTTTTGCTTTCTACGACATTTGAATTTTTAAAATCTCAACCCAACAAGGGGCTCATGTAAAAGAGATGGCACGCTCTCCAATCTGACACTCTGAGGGCTTTTCATCTTATTCTTCTTGACACCACTTCTTGCTATCTGTACCAAGGACGGTCTTGTGTATCCTGTTGCTGAATTTGCCTGATTGTGAGATGCTGAGGGACTTTGTGGTCTTGGCAAGACTTCCTTCACGGGTTCAATTGAAAAAAAGAAGAAGCACAGCATGCAGGAGTGCCAGGAATGCCAGATGCTGCAAAAGTGGCCTCCAGTTTTCAGATAATCCACCACCTTGCAGATTCCAAGCTGCTAATGCCATGTTCTCAGCTACGCAGGAGCCTGAGCAGAAGTGCTTTCATTCATGGCAGCTTCTTCTCTTGCCTGTGGGGGCTTCTTGCTCATGCTGAATGCGCTGCCTGACTCATTTGCCAGGAGGTGAACCGGCCACGTTAAATGGCACTGCAAACCTGCTCGAGGTGGGTTGTGCAGTAGGATGTGACGCGGAGGGTTCTGTTTCATGTGAACAAGTCAGATGGCCCACAGAAGGGAGGTTAGAAGAACATAGATTCCTTAATAAACAAAACAGGTCATCCGGATGAATATTGCCCTAGGAAACTTAGGTTTGGGGACAAAACAAATGAAATATTAACTCAGACCTTTGACCGGAGAGGTTGTTTTGGCAAACAAACCGTGTCACTCCCAGAGGATGGATGGTATATTAAATAGCTTCAGGAAGTATTTGACAGGGAAGGGTAACAGCATGTTGCTTTAGGTTTCACTAACAGACACAGATACTTGACAGGTTCTTTAAAAAAATGTCAAAGCAGTCAATTTATGTGCCTCAGAAAATTTGTTATCCAAAGCTCGTTCCTTTTTGCCAAATGAAAACATGTCATTTATGGCAAAGTTAACACTGACAGGGAGAAGTGTCTTTGCGTGATAAAACCCTTCGCCTGCCTTTCACTTGAGGATGCGAGTTTTCATGAAAATGTACGTAGATGGCAAAATGAACACTTTCATTTCTTGTCCCAGGTGACTTTACACAGTATATGGCTACGGTAGGCATGTTTCCCCTTTGTGTGGAAGTCCTGCTGAAATGAATAAAACTGAGCATAATGTATGATGATGTGATAAATACAGTGTTCCTAAACATGGTTTCCAATGTCCTCTTTTTCTGGCATTTGGTTGTGGTAGTGGTGGGGAAAAGATAACAGCAAGGCAATGGAACAATTCATACACATATCTCTCACTTGCTCACCCGCTCAAGTGAGTGCAGGAGCCTTGAAGTTTCCCATCAACAGTTACAGCGATCACCTGGACAGCTGACCGAGCAAGTACACAGGAGGTCACTGTACATCTTCCCCATTATGGTGAGATGTACAGTATTTTTTATTTAAATTCTAGTAATCATTTCTACATTTGTATCTAGATTAGCAGGACTCAATTTTCAAGCACATCCACGTCCTCTTTTTGGTGATGCATAAATGGTCGCTCCACATAGGAGGGGGCCTACTGTAAGGCACTTTGCTGAAGGCCCCCCTCAAACCTGGAGCCAGCCCTGGGTCGAGTCAGGTGAGCAGAACAATGTACGAGGGTGGCTGACAAAGATGGCATACAAGAGATGGCACACAAAACTGGAAAATCACTGACATGGTTCTGCAGGATTTCATGAGTTTCTTCTCATACATTACACTGACTGTGCATGAAGGCCATTATTTTGGGTGGGTGGGGGATGTCGGCATAGTTCAGATTTCTACTGGGTACAGATCTAATTCCTGTGAGGGAAGTAAGGACATGCTCCCTTCCCCCTCTCTTACACCTAAAGTAACATGTGACACGGGAGCTCCATATAGACCCTATTCAGGGGTGGGCAACTTGTGGTCCTCCAGTTGTTTTGGCCTACAACTCCCATCAGGACCTATCCAGCCTAGCCAATGGTGAGGGATGATGGGTGTTGCAGGCCAAAACGTCGGGAGGGCCACCATTTGCCCACTCCTGCCTGATATGCAAGGAAACTTGGTAGGTGCTATCATGAGCCTGGTCCTCTTCAACCTGGATGATCTGTATCCAGCATTTCAGTAGATGCATGATGGAGGGGAAGTGGCCCTGTGCTGTGTTAGAACCAGGCCATAGAAAACCAATTTTATTTGCTCTTATGTCATTAACAAAGAAGTAACCCATAGATTAATTCTACAAAAATATGTAATCTTCCTGTAAAGTAGTTATTCTCTGCTCTGGTGTGCCTGAAACAACTTATCAATGATGTGTGTTCCTTCACATGCAGCAAAGGTGCTGGAGAGTGGAGACAATACAGCAGAGGGTTCCATTTCAGGGGATCAACAGGTAGCACCCAAACTAATACATTTCATTGGTGGGTTACCTTGCTTGGTTCTCCCTAATATAAACAATGGTACTTCTACAAGCAGTGCCATAATAATGAATCCTCTCTACATTCAATTTATATCAACTAGTTTCAATTGAGTAGTCTGAATAATTTAATTAGGAGTTCCCAGAGTAAATCCTTGAAGGATTATAGTCCTGGCTCTTTGCTTACTAAGACAAACACTTAAGGTTGTCTGAGCACTATACAGTTGCTTTCAACAGAAATAACAACAGCAACCCTACAATAAGAACTATAGGCCTGCTTCACACATAATGCTAAACCATCGTCTATTTAACCCATGGTTTGTTGTCCTATCCAGGTTTTTTCTGGCAGACAATCAAACCAACCAACCAACCGTGGTTTGTTTTCTCGATCCCTGGGTTGTTTGTTTCCCTCCTCCTTCCCTCCCTGTATCCCAAATAGCTTTGCAGCACTGTAATACTGGCACATCAAGTGGTTACTGTGTTGTGGTATTTTTTGTACTACTCTTGTCTGCCACTTCTGTAGCCTGGTGAAACAACCCTTGGCTTGAATAATCCATGGTTCTTGGTTTACACATAATGATGACAACCCATGGTTTAAACAACCCAGAGTTCACAACCCAATAACAAACCATGGATTCTCTTTCTGTGTTGTTAATTGTGGTTAACAAACCATGGTTCGTTAGTGTGGCTGTGCTCACACATCATCATGACAACCTGGAATTCGACAATCCATACCATAGGTTAGCATTATATGTGAATCAGGTCATAATCTGAGTTTATGCAAATATTGGTATTTGTAAAAGTGCAGTCCAAATGGCGAAAGTATGCTAGGCTAAGGAACTCGCTAGACTTCAATGCAAGCTTAATATATTTTTCTGCACGGACATGGACACACTTCAAAAATGTACCCCTCTTTTTTAAACAAACAAACAAACAAACACCCCCCCCCCACATATTGCAACTATTTTCTGAGAGAAAATATATTGGTTGGAATCCAAAGAGCTGCTGCTTAGGGCCACACTAGACATGATGTTAATTCCATGAATTTCAGGAAGCAATGAATGCACAAGCTTTTGGTTATATGAATAGCTGCCACACTGGGACCGCAGAGGTGCAGAGGGACAGTTTAACCATTTCCCCCTGCTGTGGTCCAGAGGAAAATCATCCTTCCCCAGCTGCTATTTTCGCCAGGAGAGAAGCTCCATCGGTGCCAACAGAGGGCTCCTTTTCCTACATGCATGTAAATTTCATTCATGCAATTAACACCATGTCTAATTTGGCCCTTAGGTTCATGCAGGACTGGCTCAAGACATTCTGCTGCCTGACCTGAAGGACAAGATGGCACCCTGTTCTCTTTCCACATACAGAAGCCAGCTGGACTGGCAGCTGCAACTTCAATACTGGTGATGGGACAGTGTCCTCCACCACACCTGAGGCAGCGAGCTAGTTTTAGGGGGCTGAGGGCAGACTGTGTGACATTTTTTTAAAAAATTATTTATTTATTACATTTATACCCCGCCTTTTTTCCTGCAAGGAACCCAAGGTGGCTTACATAATCCTCATTTTCCTCCTCTCCATTTTATCCTCACAACAACCCTGTGAGGTAGGTTAGGCTGAGAGTGAGTGACTGGCCCGAAGTCCCCCAGTGAGTTTCATGGCCGAGCGGGGACTAGAACCCGGATCTCCCGAGTCCCAGTCCAGCACTCTCACCACTACGCCACACTGGCTCTCCAGTGTGAGCTCCAGCAGAGGGGAATAGCTGGGGAGTTCAGCTGGACCTCCGCCAGCATCTGCTTTACTGGTAAGGCCGGCCCTGAGCTTATGCACTAGCCCCGTGGATGCTTAGACTGACAGTCTTGAAGCACCACCATTTCATTTCACAAACTGCTTCTGCAACTCCTTTCGGTTTTATAAACATTTATCTCTATGTGGCACAAGAGGCTGAAGTTCAAGTAAAAGAAGTCAAAAGCCCCTTTGGGAAGCTGCAGCTGGTGCAAAAATGCGGCAGCCAGATTAATAATTGGGGCGAAGAGGTCTGAACATAAAACTCCTGTTCTGGCCCGCTTGCATTGGCTGCCTATATGCTACCGAGCCCGATTCAACGTGCTGGTTTTAACCTATAAAGCCCTACACAGCTTGGGACAGCGATACCTGACGGAACGCCTCTCCCAACCACAATCTCCCTGGACACTATGCTCAGCATCTGGGGCCTTCCTCTGACTGCCGCCCCC
Organism: Shinisaurus crocodilurus; assembly: GCA_021292165.1. Taxonomy (NCBI): domain Eukaryota; kingdom Metazoa; phylum Chordata; class Lepidosauria; order Squamata; family Shinisauridae; genus Shinisaurus; species Shinisaurus crocodilurus. The sequence goes on along the minus strand of CM037876.1, from coordinate 132,158,052 downwards.
GAGGGAAGCTCGTAAGGCAGCAACAAAGGGGGGGGGGCTTTTCTGTGGTAGCCCCACAACTGTGGAACAGCCTCCCCACTGACGCCCGCCTGGCACCAACTTTACTATCTTTTCGGCGCCAGGTTAAAACTGCCCTCTATGCTGAGGCATTTAATAGCTGCAAATAGCACATGGGGGGGTTATGTCATGTTTTTATCCAGTCTAATTTTTTTACATCTGTCTTAGCTATTTAAGTAATTTTAAAAGCGTTTTTTAAAAATGTTTCTCTAAATTTTTTTGATGTTTTTATTGTTTGTCTTTTTTTAATACTGTATTTTATTGAAAAATTGTATTTTTATTGTATAATTGTATTTTATTATGTAATTTTATAATTGTTGTAAACCGCCCAGAGAGCTTCGGCTATTGGGTGATATAGAAAAGGAAAATGATGATGATGATGATGATGATGATGATGCCCCTTTGGGCTCATGCAACTGGTTCCATGGGTCCTTCGACTGTGATGATTGTAACTAAGAGATTTAGCCCATTATAGATTTCATAGATCATAGAGTTGGAAGGAGCCTACAAGGCTATCGAGTCCAACCCCCTGCTCAATGCAGGAAACTAGAGGAGGGGTCTCCCATCCAAGTAATAACCAGGCTTGACCCTGCTTAGCTTTCCACACTCAGACAAGCTGAGCCAGCGTGAGCCACAGGCCTGTGTTATTATGTGTGTGTCCCCCCAAGAATTCTCTGTGAAGTGTCATCTTCTGAGCTTAGTGTACTCCTCTGCTACAGAATTCTTGAGGAAGTCCCCCCCCGCCCCACCCACTTTGAGTGAGAAGTGTCTCATGCATTCTCCATGAACTTGAGATCTTTGGCACTTGAAGGAGCTGAAGGTTCTTGTTTGCAGTTACCTCTAAGACAGCACATGGTTGTTCTGGTCCCGGGCTTCCCAAAGAATTAAGAAGGCCACCCTGAGAGTGGCACACAGTTTTTTGTTATGTGGGACACAGACTCCTTCCTGACACCCCACTGTCAGCATGATGAACTCCCCCCTGACACCCAGTTTGTCACCCAAGTAGGGCTGTGCAAAACTCACAAGCAGAATTTCATTATCAAATTGTTTTCCTGCAGGTAAGCACTTCCCTAGAATTCCAGCTGTTTCTGTTTGCACTGCCTCTCACTTTAAATGATCCATTGCTAGATTCAAGTAAGGCTCTGGAGTGATTTAATCACACTGCAGTATGGGCTTTGTAGTCTTCAGGTTTTTGTGCATGTGTGTTTTGATGAGAATATAAAAAGTGGTTCAGTGCAAACAGGAACGGTGCAGGGCTGTTTGGCGCCCTAGGCCAAATTATATTTAGTGCCCCCCCCTCGTGCCGTGGGGGGGGCTCCGGAGCAAAGCAGCCCTGCTCTGCAACCCCCCCCCCCTGCGCCGCCACCACCACCACCACCACCTACCTTCCCCCCGCCCTCGCTGCTGGCTGCTGGCTGCTGGCTGCTGCTGCTGCCGCCTCCTCCTCCGACGCGATGGGACCCCCGCGCTTTATGACGGGAAGGTAGGTAGGTGGTTGGCGGGTGGGCGCGCGTGCGTGCGCGTGCGTGGGGGGAGGTGCAGCGGCGGCGGCGGCAGCGGCCGGCAAGTGGGCGGGGAGGCGCGGCGGAGGCGGCAGGCAGGGCAGGAGCGCGCCGGAGGCGAGGAAGGGGCGCAGAAACTCTGCGCCCTCTTCCGCCATGCGCCCTAGGCAGCCGCCTGGGCCTGCCTAGCGGTAGCGCCGGCCCTGAGTGCAAAAAGAGGACAATTCCAGTGTGGTGTAGTGGTTAGAGTGTTGGACTGGGACTTGAGAGATCCAGATTCTATTCCCCACTCAGCCATGAAGCTCACTGGGTGACTTTGGGCCAATCACCAACAACTCTCAGACTAACCTACCTCATGGGGTTGTTGCGAGGATAAAATGGAAAGGTGGAGGTCCACCATGTAAGTCGCCTTGGGCTCCTTGCAAAAAGAAAAAAGGCAGGATATAAATGTAATAATAAAAATAAAATAAATACCACAAAAATAAAAATGCCCCCAAATGCTAATTGCTCATTGCCATGGCTCCAAAAAGAGGACATCCAAGACTAATGAATAGATGTGCTCCAGATCTGAAAATGGAAAATTGTGGGTTTGGGTTTCAGTGTTGGGCAGCTCTCTTTCATAACAGCTCTCTTTGCATGTCTGGCCTATTATTCTCTTTATCCAGTTTTTCAAGGTTCCCAATGTCCAGGGCAAAGTGTTAAGGAGGTTTAACTCTGAGTGGGCATTTTCCCTACTATTTCTACCTGGGTGAGTGGAGGGATGAGTAGAGCTCCCACCCCCAAGGAAAAAACAACAAACCACTGCTCCTTCTTTGCCGTGAGTGAGTATGCAAGTGATTCCGCATTCTCCCACCGATAAGCAAGAGCTCCAGTCCTCCACCCTTAAGGCAGCCTAGAATTTTTTTTTTTTTAGATTGGTAGATAGCTACTGTGTTTCTCTGGTCCGCTATGTGTGCATCTGTGTGTGGGGGTGTATGAGCAAAGCGAGTGATCCTGCATTCCCCACACACCCAAAACAAGTGCTGAACACACCCCTGCATCCACACCCCCATGGCAGACAATTTTGTAGTGGTACCCATGGCACTGCCTCAAAATTCCAAAGGTGCTCATAAGCCCACAAAGGTTGCCTGCCCCTGATCCATCACTTAGGAGAAAGAAAGCAATTCTGAGGAAAGCCCTTCAGTCACTGATTGGTCTTCATCTAATTTCTTGTGCATTCTGTAGATAGCTAGGTTTTGTACTGAGTTGTGTTACATGATTCTGGATCAGCACATTTCTAGATGCCAGGAGCCAATGCAACCAACCTGGGCTGTGTGTTTCCTTTATCCTGCAGGAAGGAAGTCAAATAAATAAATAAATAAATAAATAAATGCCTGCAATCCTATACCTGTTTACTTATTGAACCTCATTGAAATAAATGGGGCTTATGTATGAGTAGACATGCACAGGATTGCACTGTAAGGAAGCTTTGCTTAGCATCAGAAAGATATATTTAGCACCCCACAGAGATATGTGGAAAAACAGGCACTGATAATTGATCGGCCCTGTAAGAAAATAAAATATTCCCATATCGTGTCAGGAATATGACTCAAGCAAATGCAATCAACTATCTTTCTATTATATAGAAAATGCAATTTTAAAATGCCCCGTTGACTGCTTTGTCAATAGTCCAGTTAAAATGAAGGCCAACACAGACCATCATTTGCTCACTATAAAGCCTTTATTAGAATGTACCAGAGTACAGAGCGCAATATGATTGAATTAATGAGAGAAATGACACTTAGCCTGCAATCCTGTACACTCCTATACACAGTTACCTGAGATTAAGGCCCATTTAATTCAATGGGACCAACTTCTGAGTAGCTATGTATTGGATTGCATTATTCAATTTTTCAGCTTTCTCAGTTTCTGGTGGAGAGCTCAGATGACTACTTCAAAACGATCCACATCATGTCCCGAGATGCCAATTGCTCCATACCTAAGCACAGGGCTGGTTTCAGAAATTTATTTTGGTCTGGGGAACACAGACACAAGACCATCAGTGGGCCCTTTCAGCCAGGGCGGAGCCTAGGGTGTGGGATGCCCAAAGAGCCCTCAGATCACAAAGCAAGCCAAACTACGTGCAAAATACTGTATTGATTCAGAGGTTTATATACAAATCTGGTATCCTCTTCTATCAACTGAGAGCAATCATATGCCTTGGTAAGTCTGAGGGGCCAGGAAATACTATTTGTGTCTAACAATTTTGTCCAGTTATCCCTACCACAGTCCTTAGGGCCAGGGGTGGCTCAAGCCATTTTGTTGCCTGAGGCGGAGCAGCAAACGGCCTCCCCCCAACTCAAGTTGCATCATACCCAAAGCCAGCCGAGGTATGTTGGCACATGAGGCAGAAGACAAGAGAAAGAGAGAAAAACTCCAAGTGCCAATAGAGATCTTTGTGTATTTTTATTTTTGCCGGATGCGTTTCAGCCTAAGCCTTTTTCAAGGGCGCTTATTTTCTAATGTTGTTCGAGACAAACAGCTTAATCAATCTCCTGTTTGCCTCGAACAACATTAGAAAATAAGCGCCCTTGAAAAAGGCTTAGGCCGAAACGTATCAGGCAAAAATAAAAATACACAAAGATCTCCATTGGCACTTGGAGTTTTTTCTCTCTCTTGTCTTTGGTTAATGGTGCCTTCCCCCTTGTTTTTTTCTTTGGCACATGAAGCAGAACATCCCATAAACATCTCTCCCCATCCCTGGCAGTAAAAATGCATTTACAACAAGTTAAATTAAGAAAACCACCACTGAATGCTCATCATGGCACCCAAAATCTGCTGCCTGACAGGGTCACCTCACTCTACCTAATGGTAGGGTCGGCCCAGCTTAGGGCCTTGGTAACTGTGTCCACCTTCTGCTGCACTGGAGCTAGCCATGCCTTAATGGTTGTGTGAATTAACACAGAGAAATATTAGTGTTCAAGCAGATCTACCTTTAAATCCAAGTATTTTAGTTTAACTGGATTGTAGATTGGACTGTTAGATTCTTCCTCCCACCCCCAACATCTGAATGAAAGTGTAATAGCATTTTATTAGCACGGCAGCTGATTTGAATTTTAGCTTCATTTGATGCTCCATCTTTACTATATAGTAGCATTTATTTCGTCTACCAACTCTCTCGGATGTTTTATCTATTTTATATCCCATTGAATTCTCCATGAAACTGCACTAGTTTACAATAATTTTATTACTTTATTAATTAAACGTTCTCCAACAAGCTAGCTATGGCATTTCTTATCATCAAGGGTTCCATTAGTTTTTAATGGTGTGAGACAAAATTACCATTTACCCACATGCAATTTAAGAAGCATCATTAACACAGAAAAAGCACCAGGTGGGATTTTCTAATAGTTACTGTTTCTCATTTTTGTTTTTATTTAAAAGGAATTACAGGGTTCTGAGATTTTTTTTAATTTTTTTTTAAATTATTTTTTTGCTGCCCAGTTGTCAAATGTTAACTTCATTGTATTTCTTTCTCTATTTTTTTTTTAATCTCCCCGTTCAGACAATACTGAACAATACTTGTCCTACAAACACATGTAACCTGGTTTATACACAGCGACTTTAGTCAGCAGCCGTTTGAGCACATTGCCTTAATTGGCAAGAACAAAGAGTAATCCTCGTGGTCAGCAAAAAAAAGGGCGTATGTGGGAGAAAGCAAGGCTTGCTTGCTCAGAAGAGAAGCAAGCAACAGACATGGAAAGTAGTGAGGAAGGGGCACCCAGGTGGGTTTTCTTGCCAGTATTTCGGTGGGGCTCCATTTTTGGAGGTCCATGGGAGCTATCCATGGTGCTGAACTCCACCCCCAAAATAGGTTCGCCACCATGGAGCGCCATGGATAGCTCACGAAGCTCCAAATAAAAGCTGCAACACCTGCAATGGAGAAGGAGCCCCACCGAAAAAGGAGTCACCAGCCTCCCAGGTAGAGAGAATACCATGGTAGCTACAGTGACACAAGCTTGCACATACACCCCTGCAGTTCCTTAAGCCCCCTTCATGTGTTATTCACGTGAAAGGACATCACGTGATTGCTGAGGAGCTGGGCTGCAATCCTGCCTAGGGTGGCTGCGTGTCCCCTTTTACAGAGGACAGTCCTCTGTTTGAAGGTCTGCCAGAGGACCCTCCTCTGTTTGAAGGTGTCCTCTGTTTGAAGGGCTGTCCAGTCCAAGTCCAGTTTAAAGATAAAGAACCATCAGAGCTGCTGGCATCTGGAACAGGACAGCATGCAGGCACACCGGCCACTTGGGCACAGTCTTCGGCACCACGGTGTGATGTGATGTGTTTCTTTTGAAATTATAATAATGACTTCTAAATTCCAAAACAAAACAAATGACCACTAGTAGTGCATCCAGTTTATAAATTTTATAGTTTTAAAATTTTAAAAAATAAAAATTATAGATTTAAAATTTTATATATATAACCAGATTTTAAAATGTGTAACATTTTGGTACAAAACACCAGCTGCAGTCACAGAAATAATAATAATAATAATAATAATAATAATAATAACAACAACAACAACAACAACAACAACAATGGTCATTTGTTTTGTTTTGGAGTGCTGTTTAATGCGCATCACATTGCCTACATATCAGTTGATTTCTAAATTTGCATCTACACATATAAATAAATTAGCACATGCAAATTGTATGCAAATCAGTGTCTCCTTTGTCCTCTCCTTTGGCAATGCAGCATGTCCTCTTTTTTGGCGATGTGTAAGTGGTCACTCTATTCTTACTGGCATCAGGCACTCCGCCTGTTCCCATGTAGAGATGTCCAAAGGTGAGCGTGGTCATCTCCAGGAAGGAAGTCTGTGCATGAGCAGCTGCTCGCATGCTGGCTTCCACCTAGTCGGATAGGCTTCCGCTGGAGCAAACAACGGGCATCCCAACTGCATCGAGGCCTCCACGCACGCAGCTGTGCGAATGTACTGGGCAGCTTTTCCAAAGATGAGCATGTGAATGTCTGGACGTCTGTAGGCATGGCCAGGCAGTGTGTGTGCCCAACACTGGGGCAGGGGCAGGACTGTGGCCCCACCCTGCAGTCATTGTGTGATGCCCCCTTCATGTGAACAGTGCATGAATACAGTGGCCACTGATGAATCACCAAACAACAGGAAATGCATCACCAAAAAAAGAGGATACCCATTTTCATAACATTTACACACACGCACACATATGTATCTCCATAGTGGGGAATATACTGTCCATCTCCCCGTAGTGGGGAAGACTGTGACCAGGTGTGCCTTGCTCAGTCTGCTGCTTAGGTGCACGCTCACTGTTGATGGGCACCTTCAAGGCCCCCTTTATGCGCTTCCTGCTGAGGGATCTTGATCTTTAAGCTGAACCTGGACAGGACAGCCTTTCAAATAGAGGACACCTTCAAAATAGAGGACACTCCTCTGGCAGCTCTTCAAACAGAGGACTGTCCTCTGAAAAAGAGGACACATGGCAAGTCTTTTGTCAGAGGGCCCTTGCTGCTGAGGTGTGGGCCCTCAGCAGGTGCCCAAGCATGCCTACCCTTTTCCTGCATACACACGCAAGGGATGTCGTCTTCATGTCTGCCACATTTAGATGTTACATTCAAACATGTGGAAGTGGAGCGGTTATTCATGGCCTGGTGGTGCCTACTTGCATGTTCGCAGGAAAATAGGCCTCAAGAGCGTTAGATGAAATTTGTGGTTAAAAAAAAAGAAAAAAAGAAAAGGGGGGGGGGAAACACAGAATTTTGAGTATGTGAAAATACTTTTTAATGAGCCTACATTTGGAGTCAAACATGCCTCTCTGATTTGCATAGTTTAAAGAGATCTGTCAGCTGGAGAGGGCTGCCTTGGCTGAGCCTCTCCTTCAGTGAAGGCACATGCTCTGGAATGACAGTTGGTTGGAACATGCACTTTTAAAGCTGCTCAAAAAGTTTGATCCCAAGCCTGTATCAATATATTTCTGTTCCATGCAGAAGTCGAGAAGAAAGCCTAGTTATAGTAAATATTTACCTTAAATTGAATGGGAACAATTAAATCAATGGCAGCTTAATTACTATAGTCTGTTCAATTATAATGAGTGTTGACTAATTGCTGACTCAGTCTATTTACATGTTAATAAATGCTTGTGCTGGGCTATCCTTTTGTTAATGTTCTGTGTTTTACCATTCTAAGTGGTTTTCTCAAATCCTTTGTTTCCTGAAGCTGTGTGAAATGCAGTGGATGAAAGACACTGAACTGTCATGATGAATTCCCAGCACCAAAGTGTCTATGTTTTGGTTGTTATACATTTGGCTTAGTTTCACAATAAATGGATGTGGAGAAATTCATAGGAATAGTTTTCCTTCCACAGCCATAAGAAAAATGTAAGAAAAATCGTGGCAAAAAAGTGGGGTATTTAACCTAGAAATGAATGACCTCTTATGCAATTATATTATTTTGTTGTAAGCCATTCTGATAAGTTTTTATTTCAAGGGTGGGGTATATATCCTAATAATAAACAAGCAAGCAAACAAATAAAATTATCTACAGAATGTCAGTTTGACTGAAATTATTCTAGGGCACAGTCTATCAAGTCTGTGCATCATCAGCAACAAGAACAATTTAACTAAGAGGAATATAACAAAAATGTGCAAATATAGTTGCAGCTTTTCTCAATATGTAATATTGGGTCATTGGAGAAGTGAGTAGCAGGAAAAGGCACTCAGCAGAGTCTGACCTGATGCCAGGTATATTCTTGCTTTTGCCACAAAGGTTCTGTGTAACTTGGAATAAGGGTTTATTCACACAACAGTTTTTGTAGTCCCCTGTCAACTCTCTGGCGTGTGTGTGTGTATGCACACACTGAAGATCCTTCCCCTCACTTTATAACAATCTGTATCTGTAATAAAATAGTTGTAGTAGCGGACAGGAGCTATAAAAGCCTCATATGTAGCCAAGAAGAATAATCCCAAAGACAAGATTTTAAAAAGTAATGAGTGGAGCTGAAAGGTAAGCTAACTGTGGCAGGATGTCTTTTGTCTAGGTCAGCTACAGGCACAGAAAAATGGCCATCACAGAGCTAACATAAATCTGTTGCTGTCTTATAAACACATGATAAAGTCAACAGAAAGGCTACAGGACCCGGTCATGCGACTAGGACATGCTTTCAAAAGGGAGGCCTTTGATTTAAATCCACGGCCAACCATCTTTCTAATGCAGGGGGTGCTGAACATCTTTCTGCCCAAGGGCCGAATTCCATTTCGGAGAAGCTCTCCGAAATGCAATCTCAATCATCCCAGATTGCAGGACACGAAATAATGGGCTCAAGATACAGGAAGCCAGATTCCGCCTGGACATCAGGAAAAAATTCCTGACCGTTAGAGGAATACACCAATGGAACCAACTACCTAGGGAGGTCAGTGGGCTCTTCCACTCTGGAGGCATTCAGGGTGCAGCTGGACAGCCACCTGTCAGGGATGCTTTGACTTGGGTTCCTGCTGCATTGAGCAGGGGGCTGGACTCAATGGCCTTGTAGGCCCCTTCCAACTCTACTATTCTATGATTCTGTGATTCTATGATTCTTGAGGGTGGCATTCATGGTGGGTGGGGCTCAAGGCAAAAGAGGCAGGGCCAAAAATACCAACATATTTAGGTTTAAAGCTCTTACTGACAGTAACCAAGCCTTAGGAGGGGCATTTCAACTTTTTAGAATGCAGTGGTGGTGGGGAACTGTGCAAAAGCCGGGAAACCACCAGATTGGTGGTCGGGGAATAAGTGACACGGTCAGGGGGCATGGCTATCTGGAGAATACTGGAGGGTTGGATTTGCCCCCCTGGCTTCAGGCTCTGCCCCCCTGTTCTAATGGGAGGCCTTTGGTAAGTATATCTCTATCAACCACAATTCCTCACCTATAAAATGGGAATGCTATTGATATAGCTTAAAGGGCTGGCTGGCGAAAGGAGAAACCAGACAGAGAATCTGAAGCATGCTAAATATCGTAAGTAGTTACAAACATTGATATCAATCTAATTTTAAGTGCAGCTCCCAACCTGCTCTTCTTACATGTGCTTGCTTTCTTCTCATCCAAACAATAGGAATAACAATAATGACTATGAAAGCCGATTCAGAGAATACTGTAAATCCATTTTTGTTTTTGTGACACTCTTTCGTTAAGAGCAACAGAGACAATGTTTCTCATATATATATATATATATATATGGTGGGATCAGGCCCAAAATGAGCAATCCAAATAATATTTCTACTGCGTATTGCTGTGAGACAAATTTGGCAGAAATATATCCTGCCAGATTTCCCTTTCAGTCACTTTGGTAGTAATTGCTTGGAAGGAACTCTGACAGAAGGTTAACACAAGAACAAAGCTGTGAAGTTGGTTTCCTACAAGTTTACTGCATGGGTGTGTGGCGTTGGCTTCTTGTCATTTTGGATGTGTCAAATTTTATCTGCATTCAGCTAAGATTTTTTAAACTCTTTGCCATGAGAGGTTTTTAGAAGACTGATAACACAATCCTAGCAATGCCTGCTCAGAGGTAAGTTCCATTCGGTTCAATGGGATATAGTCTCAGTTAAGTTTGGATAGGATTGCAGCCTCAGGTGCTGATACCAAAGAGATAACAAGGCTGAATATGCCTTCCTTCATGAGACCCAGTGGAGTTGTTCCATGTTCAGTAAATAGAAGCCATTTGAATGACAGTTTTTCTCCAAATTGTAGGCACTACTCAAATTATAGCGGAGCTTTCAACATGCCCAGTAGTTAGTATTTACAAACAAGAAGCCATGTAGCACAGTCCTATGCATGTTTACTTAGAATTCAGTCCCACTGAGTTCATAGGACTCGATGCAAAGTGTGAAGAGAATAGGACAAGAAATGTAGATTTTTTTAGTCCAAGTTATGAATACCACTACTCCTCCATCTTCTGCAAAATGGTGGCTTTGCAGCTATGCCTGTAGACAAACTTGGCCCACCCTTCCTTCTTTTTTCTCCATGCTTTGTGTCATGAATGTAGGCATTTTTCCAGAGCTCTTCTGATCCTTGGTCATTTTTTAGCCCATTTTCATCCCAGTCTACTATATGCCTATTGCTTTTTCTTTTCTTGGTACTCCTCTTTCTACCATTCATTTTCCTTTCCATTTAACAGAAATTAAACACATCAAGTAGTCATTGTGGTCACAGGATGTGTTTCCTTTGTAGCCAACGTTGGGGCTTATACCATCATTGTTTAATGTGTGGTTTAGTTATTGTTTCTAGGATGTACATAAAGGTCTAATTTTGGATAACACAACACATTTCTTCCTGTAGAGTGACAGGAGCAGTTGGCCATCTGATTCAGATATCTATGCGATTATCTGTTATTTCTAACAATATGTACACTGTATCTCATATATGTTGAACCAAACCTTTTAAAAGGATGTGTAGGGAACTCCTATAATAAGACAATCAACAAGGGCGCAATCCCTTGTTGCATGTTTCTGTCTATGCATGTTTAGACAGAAAAAAGTCCTACAACTTCCAGCATGCCTTAGTAAGCATGGCTGGCTGACTAGGGCATGTTGGGAATTGTAAGACTTTTTTTCACTCTAAACATGCATAGGATTGCGCCCTAAAATGTAAAGAACATGCAGACCTCCCCAAATACAGTAATTTGGATCTGAAGGGCAATGGGTGTTGTTCCATCCAGGCAAGGGGACTCTTCTGTTTCCTTTCTACTTAGTGTGGGCACTTACGCATCACCAAAAAGGATACAAATTTGTGTAAAACTCACATAGGCTAATTTACATGTGTCGATGCAAATGTAGAAATGGTTACTATATTTAAATAGAAATACAGTATATCTACCATTGTAGGCAAGACTGTGACCAGGTGACCTGTGTGTGCCTCCTCAGCCTGCTGTCCAGATCTCACCATTGATGGGCAACTTTAAGGCCATCTTTAAACTGGACAAGGACTGGACCCTCTTTGCTTTTAGGCCTTTTGTCTCTGCTTTTCCCGCCCCTTCTTTCTATCTCTCTGTGTCTCTTTGCTTTTTGGCTTTTCCTCTGCTTGCTTTGTGAATAGGGGAAAGTACAGATGAGGGGAGTGTGTGTGTATTCGTGAATGGATGTATGCGATGGCTGGTGGTGGGGATGTGCTTATGTGGCTTTGGCCCTGCCCACTTTTAGTTTTGGTGCCACAAACCACTGGCATGGTGGCCCTGGAAGGAATGCTGCCCTTGGGTCAAAAATGGAGGGCTGTCCTCTGACAGTCCTTCAAATAGAACAACTCTGGGGATCATGATGCCTGCCTTATGTTCAGGGGCATCCGCAGGAAGGGGCAAGGGGGGGGGTGTCTGTTGACCCCCCATGTTGTATCAGCAATTAGGCCACAAGCCATTATTCTGTCCATTTGTTTTGTAATCAAAAACAGCCTGCTCCCCCTTTCCGGTTTCTACCCAATGAATGAAGTCATAGCAATGTCTGACACACCCACTGTCTGGGGAAAGAACCTCCTAGTTCATTTTCAATCAATCAGTCAATCAATCAATCACATTTCTTTCTTTCATTCTCTCTTTCTCTCTCTCTCTTTCAACTGGGCCCAACTGGAGGAGACTGATTTTCAACCAATCAGTACCATTAAACCATCCCCAATTTTATGCTGTGATTTTACTTCAGATTTTAATCCTTTGTGAGCTGTTCTGACTGTACCTTGCTATAGAAGGGCATTACATAAATGATAGAAAGAAAAGTGTTGCTGTTTTTAACCCCTCCCCCCTTTCTCACACTCTTTACTTGTTTTAAAAAAAACACGGTTTGGGTAAGATCTGATTTCCACACATCTGAGGAAGAGAGGACTTGCTGAGTATGAGCTACACTCCTCAGTTCTACATTTTCTGCTTCTTTGGAATGTGAATGATATATTGAAGGGACACCTCTCTTTGCCTCTGATCATACATCGAGATCCCAAATACGCAAAGCATCAAACAGCAAAGTTTGCACATGTATACATTTCTGAAGAAGTAGCCCCTGTTGACTTCTGGTGATGAACATTTGAGGATGGTTTTTCCTTTCTGCATTACGTATGTTTTAAGCGAGATTAAGAGTTACTGAGGCTTGTATACCAAGCGAAGGAATTATGAACTTCATTGGCATTGCTTGTATGCATTGCAGCAAAGAGAATATTGTGTGGGTGAAGCCTACACTGCCACGTGCATAGAACCTTCTTGATTCTTCCCTCAAACCCCTTGTCTCTTCTCCTTGCCCATTTCATCTTTGGGATTCTTCTGTTTATTCAGTGGCCGGGCCCTCTTCTGAGTTGTGTAAATGTGCTGCTATCTCCAGTCGCATGTTAGGTTTGCTCCAAATAGCACTTGTTGTTGTTGTTGTTGTTGTTGTTGTTGTGTTGTTGTTGCTTTTAAAGTAACTTCAACACAAACTAAAGCCAGTGCATCTGTTATCTAGCAAGAGTAATTGTCAGACCCTGGAGACTTGGGTTCAAATCCCTTCTTAGCCATCCATTTCCTTGACTCCTCTTCAGTACAAAAAATGCTGACCTAATGTACAAGTTTATTGTGAGACTAAAATAAGATACGCAAATCCATAGGGATAGGGAACACTAACTGGCTTGATAAAGAAAATCCAAATAGCCCCCTAGAGGGCAATCTTACAGTCCCTGGGAGGGCGTTCCAGGGACCATGGGATACTGCAGAGTTTCCGCCCCCAGGCTGTAGAGACCGCTATGAGCTTGGGGGGGGATCTGAATGGGGATTTCCCCCCAGCCCCCTTCCTCTCGTAGCCACTGCAGAAAGCACTGCGGCATCCCCTTCATCTGAGGCTGGAGCTCTGACCTTGTGTGAGGATGCAAATGAGGAGGAATGGGGAGGGAGTTGCAAGGATCTGCCCCATGCTAAAGCCTCCCAACTCCTGTCCCCAGAGGCATTAGGATTGCTCGGCCCGGGCGTCCACTGGGTGGCCTCATTCAAAGTGCACCTAGAGCCAAACATTTGCTTTCCACAGCGCTGCACAATTCTGTTGAATATTTTTATGGTTTGAAGCATCTATTAAAAACAGAAACAAATTTTGCATTTTCTAAATGGGCAGATAATTATTCCATGATGAAGAGAGCAAATACAGGAGCAGTAATGGCCTCTGTCTTAAATGCAGGCGGAACTGAACTTCTAGCCATATAAATTTCTAATTAATTTGGATGTGCAAGCCACGGAACAGAAGCTCTGATTATGTATCAGAACCTGAGATGTGAAATGCTTTCAGACTCGCTCACTGGTGTGCAGAGAAATCTTGAATTGATGCATACAGGTATGTTAAGGTTAGAAGGAAGATCTCATGTTATTTTTGGTACTGGGATATTACAGTTCTATGGGAAGAGTACAAGCATTTATTAAAATATGGAGCTTAGCATTGCTTTGAAGATTACTTTTTATGTGTACATCTAAGATTCTAACAGTGCAATCTTATACATGTCTACTCAGTAGTAAACCTCAATTCAACGGGACTTACGCCCAGGCAGGGCTGGGACTACCATTAGGCAATTAGGTAGTTGCTTAAGGCAGCAGATTTAGGGTATCAGGAAAGGGCAGCAAATGGTTAGTTATTTTAAGGTGCAATCCTATACAAGTTTAGACAAAAAAAAAAAAAGGCCTACAACTCACAGCATGCCCCAGCCAGCTATGCAGGCTCCTCCAGCTGCAAAATGTCTTGGGCTAGCCCTGCTCCCAGGTAAGTGTGTCTCAGACTGAATGCTAAAAACTTACTCCTAAAAATGTAATGTGCGGATGACACAAACACATGTCAGGAAATGCATGTTTCACACTAGTCAGAGAGTTGGAATCGGCTACAGGTCCCTGACAAATGTACACTCAGTGTGGCAGGCAAACCCAGATTTGCTGCCACATAATGTATGGAAGGGCCCCTACATTTCTCTCTGTGTGTGAAAATCTTAGAATTGTTAATGTGGAAGGGCAAGCGGATGGAAGGCATTTGTAAACATATCAACATCTTATCCAATTCAGGGTTTACATCTGCATTACAAAGTTGATCAAAGTGTCAAGGCTGTATCCCATGCATGTTCACTTATTTATTACATATATATTCCAGCTCTTCTTCAGGGAGATCAAGGTGACATACATGTAAGGATATACGAGAAATTCATTTCAGTTTGCTTTTGATCAGGGATTTACTCAGTTTGCACCTTCTGGACCGAACACAGAGTTGGACACAATCTGTGGTCAAAGTCCGTACATTTCTGAGCTTGTAATGTGATTCACGGACCAAAAAGGGAGAGACAGCAACCTACAGTGTGTGCGTACATCTGAAAAATGTGCACAAATATGCTTTAATCAATGGGAGAACAATGTGTCCATTTCAAAGATGTGCACAATTGATGCTTACATTTGGAAAAAATCTGCACGAAAATCTGCACGGTTTTTCGTGTGAAAAGAAGAAAACAGAGCTCACAGTCTGATACGGACTCATGTTGGAACGATCTTTGAGATGGAATTCGGAGAACTTTGGCAAGCTCAAATCCTGCTGATTCACACATCCCTGCATACATGCTTCTCCCTACCCCGAATTCTATCCTTACACCAACCCGGTGAGGTAGGTTAGGCTGAGAAGCACTGACTGGCCGAAGGTCACTCAGTGAGCTTCAAGGCTGAGTGGGGATTTGAACCTGGGCCTTTCCAGTCCTAGTCCATCACTCTGACCACTACATCAGGAATGCAGAACGTGTTTCAGCCCAAGGGCCGCATTCCATTTCGGAGAAGCTCTTGTGGGCTGCATTCCAGTGGTGGGTGGGGCCAAAGGCAAAAGGGGTGGGGCAACTCCTCCCTCCCAAATGCCAGCATATTTTAGTTTAAAGCTCTTACTGACAGTAACCTAAGCTTCAGGAGATGCATTGCAAATTTGCAACCTTTTTAGAATGGTGGAAAAAATCTGCACAAAAGCTGAGACACCGAGCAATTAGTGGTTGGAGGGAAAAGGGGTGTGGCCAGGGGGAAGGGGGCATGGCCCTCTGGGGGACCCCGGAGGGCCAGATCGGGACTCCCAGAAGGTTGGATTTGGCCCCCTAGGCCTGAGGCTCTGCATCCCTGCACTACATTCGACTCAGTGGAACTTACTTCTGACTGAGTAAATATGCATAGGATTGGGCCTCGCTTGTGAAAAAGCCCTCACTCTCCGTTTGTCTAGCGTAGCTGCTGCATCTGCTTGAATGTAAAGGTGAACTCGTTAACGGGCTCGTAAGGTTAGTGGCTCTCAGCCGTGATGGCAACAGAAGGCAAACCAAGGGCCTCTATATTATGACCGTAATTAGCACCCCTGACGGTTTCCTTGTCAGCAGCTCTGGACCAGGAGAGTAAATTCTGCTTCCCAGGGTGCGTTTTGGAAGGCGCCTTCCCAAATAATGCTAAGTTCCACTTGAGACTGTGTACTCTGGCATTAAGTAGTGCATCAATCACTGGCACGAGCTCCCCCCTCCCCCTCCGGGGGAGGCTCGGAGAGAATTTATTCTACCTGCAGTGCCAAGCCGAATATAAAGAAGGGAGGAAAGAGTGGAACAGCATCTTAACTCTCCACGGCGAAGGGTGGGAGGGAGGGATGAGAGGAATACACAGATGGAAAAAGAACACTCCACCGGTCACAGATAAGGAAGGCTGCCTATTCGGATGTGAAGAAGAACAAAGTGCATATTAAGGGCCTAGCCGTGCAGCAGCTCTGCTTTCAGTCTCTACCCTCGGCACTTGAATCCTCCTCACGTGGAGGCTCTTTCATGCCAGTCAAGGCAAGGGAATGTGGAGGCAGGGGAGGCTCACGGCTGAACCGAGGAGCCGCAGACCCAGAAGAGAAAGCCCAGGCATGCCTGCTGAGATGCGGCAGAAAGTGGTGCGTGGCATGGGAAGAGGAACGCGGGATGGGTGCTTTCCAGGCTTAGCCCCAGACCGTGTTTTGAGTGCGAGGGCTCAGCCAATGAAAATGGGGGGAAATAATAATGTCTCTGAGCATGCACAAAGTATTTATTTCTAGCCACAACTAACTCCTTCCACTCCTCCTCCTCCTTCCCTCTCACCCCCCCCCCCGGAATAATGGTTTCCAGATTAGAGGGCATTACTTCCAGGCAGGTAAATTGCAACCAGGGTCTCTGAAATGGGAAATTCAGCATTGTGAAAAAGGAAGAGTGAATTTTCCTAGCTCTTTTCCCTCATTGTTCCTCTGGTTCACTTTATCCTGCTTTCTGATCCTCCCGGATTCCAGTTTAATGTTCACACAAGAACGTAAGAAGAGCTATGCTGGATCGGATTGAAGGACGATCTAGACCAGCATCCTGTTTCCCAGGGCAAAAGCAGGGCAAGAATTCCCCAGCAACTGGAATTCAGAAGCATGGTGCCCCTGAACCCGGAGGGAGCACATAGTCATCAAGAGTAGTAGCCAATAGCCTTATCCCTGACAACCATGAATTTCTCTAATCCTCCTTCAGAGTAATCTAAGGCAGTGACTGTCAGCGCAGTAGTGGGATGTGCATCTGTCTTGTGCTGGGGACCAATCAGACGGATCCCTTTTTTGGAGGATATGGGAAGGAGTCGGTCCTATACTGGTTAGGCCGAAGCAGAGTTTTCCCCCTTATGTGCAGCCTGGTTATTGAAACTGGTTATCACCACGTGGGTTGTTAAACCCTGCTAAAAGGCTCTTAAAAGAAGACAGATTGTCCAAACAAGGTTTAAAACTAATAAAGACATTTATTAGTTTTACTTACAGTTCATTTATTCATACTGGTTATTGAAACTGGTTATCACCACGTGGGTTGTTAAACCCTGCTAAAAGGCTTAACCTGTTGGGGGGAGAGAGAGAGAGAGAGCTGGCCACAGAGAGGCAGGAAGTAGGCAGGAGGGGTTAGAAAACATGCACCCTGGGGAATTATTCAATTAACCCTTTCCTCCCACTCTAACTAGTGGTTACATTACCTCGTTGATTTAAGCAGGCAATATTACCTTTTACAACATCCCTCTCTGGAGAGATGTTTCTGGGAATTGCAATTGCTCACTCTGCGACCTTTTAGAACATCACAGCTGACATGCCCACACTGGTTTCTCCCTTTCCCTCTATTCTTCCCAGGGCTTTTTTTCTGGTGGAACTCACCGGAACTGAGTTCCAGCACCTTTTCTTCTATTAATTGCATTACAATTTAATCGCCATCTACTCCCGAGGAAATGTAATCCAAGAGTTCCGGTACCCTTTTCTCCAGAAAAAAAGCACCGATTCTTCCTATCCTCACTTCACATTTTGAGAACAACAACAACAACAACAACAACAACAACATAAAATAAGTTTGGCAAAGTAAGGTGCTTTTTATAGACAATGGACTTTTCAAGTAATGGAAATGATCTCCCTCAGAGCACAATACTCCTACTCCCCCCCCCCAATCTTGTATCAATAGTGTTTCAATAGTGTACAAATATAATGGGGAGGTGGAGACCCTTCTGGTAGCAGGAAGGGCCCTGCTGTATGGGGAAACTGTTCACATTTTTTTTTAAAGTTAAGGGCTCAATCCTGCCATGCTGGCTGGGGCATGCTGGGAGTTATAGGGCTTTTTCCCTGTCTAAACATGCATAGGAGGAAGGGGTCTAAACATGCATAGGAGGAAGGGGTTTCCCTGTCTAAACATGCATAGGATTGCGCCTTAAGCGGGAGGTGGAAAGGGGAGAGATGTATCCAACCTTCAGCAATAATTAAAAACAACAACCCATTAAAGGCTGCAATCCTATACTCCAGGGGTGGGCAACTTGTGGCCCTCTAAGGGTGCAATGCAATCCTATGCATGTTTAGACAGAAAAAAAGGCCTACAACTCCTAGCATGCTCCAGCCAGCTATGCTGGATGGGGCATGCTGGGAATTGTAGGCCTTTTTTCCTGTCTAAACATGCATAGGATTTCACCTTAACTGTTGTTTTGGCCTACAACTCCCATCATCCCAATTGGCTATGCTGGCTACAGCTGATGGGAGTTGTAAGCCAAAACATCTGGAGCTCCATAACTTCCCCACCCACCCCTTCTATACACTTTTGTCTGGGAGTAAGTCTCAATGGGGCTTACTTCTGAGTAGATATGTACAAGGTTCCAGCCTAAGAGGCTCAAATATTGGTTTGCATTGCTACAGAAGGAAGAAATAGCTTCACTTTTTATTTTTTGTCTTAAAGGGCTACAACAGTGTCCATATGATCTAGTGCTTATCCTTTAAAGGAGCTCACCCATAATTAAAGAAAGGCTTTTCTTAAAGCAGCACTGCATCGCAAAATTCTGGTAAATGAGAATACCAAAGGATAACCGCATTCCAGTTTGCATATCGATTCAGGATATGTAAATTTGGAACATTCTTCTTGAAATGTGAACTGAATGAAATTCTCCCCTGTCCCTAGCTGGAACATTCAGAAAGGAGGGTGCTGCTATTAAAGGCAACAAAACTAATATCTTAGGAACAAAGAGCTCTAGATCACAATGTTTTTCATCTAACCAAGACAGTAGCTATATCATGGAGCTCTGGGATCCTTTGGCTATAAGGAAAACAGCGCTTGCTTGAGTTGAGCCAAAATTTCACAGTAGGCATTTTTCTCTATCCCTTAGAAAAAGAAGGCTATTTAGCAGAATGTTCTCTGAATATTCTCCACCATTTACTTATGGCAGCTGCCATTTCCCCCATGCTATGTGTCAGAACAAAGCTAGGCATTGTGCGGGACGCAAAATGGTGGCCATGCTGCCAGCATAGTTGCTGCTGTCTGTTGCAGTGGTAGCAACCCCCCCGAAAACCCCCCCAAACAAAGCAAAACAAAAGTCTCAGGGGAAAATAAACATAAAAAGGAGCTGTGTTACTGCCGCTGCTAACGGGGAACTCCACCCCCCCCCCTGATGAAACGTGGGAGAATTTCTCCTCACCCTGGAGAAGAAATGGTCTCCTCTATTTCTCTGCCCACAAATATGGGTGGAGACCTCTGAGAGCCCATTTGCACACAGCTCTGGGAAACACAGATTCCCCGGGAAGGCTCTATGTCTGCACACTTTCAGTCTCTGATGGGGGCAGGCCTACCAAAAATAATTTGGCCCCTTGTTATTTGAATTCCTCCACTCTCCCAGGTAAGCCTGTGAGGAATTATCACAGTTCAAGGGATTCCAAGGGAAGCCACTGAATGAATTCATGTTCATTTCTCTGAAAACTGACATCAGCATCTGTCAGCAGCATGAAAGGAAGCACACCTCAGCTGGGTAGTCTAGATCTATAGTATTTGCCTAATCGGATCGACACGGGCTGGGTTTAAATCACTGTTCTAATTAGAGAATGCTCCTGCAGACACCGTTAAGAAACTCCTGGGTGACCCTCTCCTTTACAGCAGTAGTTCAGTTCCCCCCCCCCTTCATATTCCTCAGTGATGGGCAAAGCTCCCCAAGTCACCCTCAATATTAGGCTTGGAAAATGAAATGATTGCCCCCACTGCCCCCAAACTCAGAGCCAAACTAACGATAGTCACGTCACTGAGGTGGTAGCATGATTCTTTATGGTTTAGTAACTAGCACCGTGGAGGGCCCTCAATCCACATTGGGACTGTGGTGGTTGCGGGGGGGGGGGAGAAAGAGAAGATGCCACCCTTTGCCTCAATTTGGGTCTCAATATGGATTGGCACGAATGGGAGTTTTCCTTTGAGTGTAAATAGCAGTCGTGGGGTCCCCTGACCTGGGTTGGGACTCTGGTGGGGCAAAGTGTTAAATCTTCGGTCTGGATCGCCCCACTCCCATGGCTGCTATGTAATTTTGAAAATTGCCAGTCGCACGACTACCATTGAGCCTAGTTTGGCCCTCAGAAAATAGCTTGGTTTATTCATTTGGACCCCTTCATGTCACCGTCAGGAGTGTGATGGGATTCATTCAATCCCTCCCCAATCCGCCCATGAGCCTCCAAGACCCCTTCCTCCTGTCCACCCACAGACCCCCTTCCCACCCTTCCTGAAGTGTTGGCTGAGGGGCACAGAAATGGGAATTGTGGGCCTTATATTGACATAGGGTTGCCCAGCACAAAGCACAACCACTGTACCTTTTTCCAGGTTTGCACAATGTTGGGTGATATCTGCAAGGTGGTTCATATCTGATGCATCTTCTCGGTCCTTGCATACTTTTATGCTGGCTCCGATCATTTTGTGTCGACTGGGTAAGCTGTGGAGACTGAAACCTCCCAACCTGCTTAAGATGCAATCAAGTGTATCAGCCGGGTGCCGAACTTCATTCTACCAAGATATGCAATAGCAATTATTAATAACTCTTTACATTTTAAACTTCATGCATTTATTTAGCATAAAAATGGGACAGCCCTTCCATGCCTCTTTTTTTTTAAAAAACAACCCTTACGCATTTTCTTTCCAAAAGATGCAGGCGAATTCTCCAAGGACCGTTCCGTTGACTCGTCTGCCCGTGCTGCGGGGCATCTTTAATTGTAAAAGAGCCTCATCTTCACTTCACTCAGATAGGATGGATTGGCCACTGATGCCGAAGGTGTTTTGCTCTGCCTATTGGAGTGGAAGACAGAGATACAATAATGCTATTTCCTTTCCTTTCTAGCAGTAGGAAAATGGAATCTTTGCGTTAGGTTTTTTTTTTAAAAAAAGGGGAAAAAAACTTTCTGCCATCAGTCCAAAAGTGTCATTTTGCATTCCGCTCCAGCAGGCAAGAAAATCACTCCACTCATGAATGAAAGAGGAGCAAGGTGACGGACAGAAAAGAAAAGTAAGACACATCTCTCAATGTTTCAGTGTGTGCGCCTGATGCCTCGATAGGACAGAAGGTGACAAAATGGTGCTTGCCAGTGGAGAACTTGTGTTATTGTTGTAAATGTACACAAATTGTATGTGTGTGTGGCTGGGTGGGTCTTTAAACAGAGCCAAGGCCTCATTAGGACCCACCTTTATTCACATGTAAATAAATAACTTTCAATGGGTTGTATGGAGGCTTTTAAATTTTTTTATTTAACTTTATTTCAAACATTATATAAAATAAATAAAAAAAACCATACATATAACTACTAAGGCGCACCAATCACCACGGGACCGAGAAATAATTTCTATCATAATAATCTGTTATTATTCAATATTCCAAAAATACATCCTATCTTGAGGTTGTATGGAGTTTTTGTGCTAGGGGAAAAATGCTTCTGCTTGTGAAAATTGGGTCACATGGTTTTCTTAAAAACACTTTCCCCTTTTCTTTCTTGTTCTGCAGATTATTATTATTATTATTATTATTATTATTATTATTATTTTTAAGCTGCCAGTTTTACTGGGAGCTTTGCGGGTGCAGCAACAGAGCTCTGGTTGCCGCCGCCGCCACCAATTCTCACTTTCCAGAGGCACTCTGGGAAGGTAGAAAGGCAGGCGTGGCCAGAGCTCTGCCACACCGAAGTCACTGGCAAACATTAAATCAAATGCCTCAGTGGTGTATTAGACTGTCACACGTGTCGCCTGAGTGTCTTCCAGGTGCTCAGCCACCCTACTACCATCCCCTGAGGAACTAGCTCACTCCCTGTCCCGAGTGGGCTCTGGACTCCAGGTCACTATATTCACCCTCAGGCTTACCGCTTGCCTCCCACACTGGACATATAGAGGATGCTCAGCCCCCTACACTGTGGCTCCCCTTCACAGTTCCCCTGAGACGCCAGCTGATACCCACGTCGCCAATAAGGGTCTGTGAGTGAGTGTGCTCCTTCCCTCGATTGATGAATCTCGCACCAAGTGTAATGGGAGTTGCGGAAGATGGCGAGGAGTGCAGTGTTGCACAACAGTCCTGCCTCAATGCCCTGTATTATGCTTTGTATGATACTATGCTCTGTATTATGCTCTGTATGGTATTATACCCTGTATTTTGCTCTGTAATAGCAAGGCATGACCTTGCTTAAATTGTGAGTTGGCTGCTAGCCAGGCTGATGCAATCTTCAGCAACTTGCTGGCGTGTGACCTGGCTGCAGACCAGAGGAATGACACTGCACAACAGCCCAGGTGCTACCACAATTAAGCATGAGGTCTGCAGCCCATGGAGTTTGGTGCTAGAAAAGTATATAAGACTAGCAAATGCAGACTAAGGTGGTGGTTGTTGGTAGTGGTGGTGGTTGGTAGTGGTTGGTTGGTTGTGTGTGTAGTGGTGGAGTGCTGAAGAATCGGAAGGAGCAAGGAGGAGCAGAGGAAGCTGTTCAGAGAGCCCTGCAGAAGCCCCAACGCTGAAAGCTGCTACCCAGGCCGAGAGCTGCTGGAACTAGCAGGGTTGGTTGGAAATAATACAGTGAGTGTGTAGCTAAGGGGTGGGATTTCCACCAGGGGACTTGGAGGAAGGCATAGCATTGTTGTATTTCATGCTCAGCTTTGCAATAAAGATGTTTGGCTTTAACTTCCTGGAGGAGTATTTATTATGGTCTGAAAATCCCTCAAAGAACCTTTGCCAATCCCTTTTGGGGAACCTGTGGCAAAACACCAAGGGTTACCCATAAACAACAGAAGCTTAGCAACCGCAGGTAAAATATTTGCTAGGATTCTCGCAAACCGTCTTCTATCTATTTCAGAAGAGATCCTCCCTGAAACTCAATATGGTTTCCGCCCCTCTAGAGGGACAGTAGACATGATTTTTACTGCACGTCAGCTCCAAGAAAAATGCCGGGAGCAAAATCAACCCCTTTATATGGCATTTATCGATTTGGCTAAGGCCTTTGATACTGTAGACCGTACAGCTCTCTGGACTATCCTTATGAAAATTGGATGCCCCAATAAATTTGTGAATATCTTGCGACTTCTCCATGACAACATGACGGCAACGGTTTTGGACAACAACGGCTCTCATGGTGCTCCATTTAAAGTGGGATCAGGTGTTAAACAGGGATGTGTTATCGCCCCAACATTATTTGCCATTTTCATCGCCATGGTTTTACATCTTGTCAAGGGGAAACTTCCCACCGGTGTGGGAATTATATATCGAACAGATGGAAAGCTTTTTAATCTCAGCAGGCTGAAAGCAAAAAGTAAGGTAATTACAACCTCCGTTGTGGAACTTCAGTATGCTGATGATAATGTGGTCTCCGCACATTCAGAGGATGATCTCCAAACTATCCTAAATGCTTTTGCAGAAGCATACGAAAAACTTGGTCTCTCACTTAACATCAAAAAAACCAAAGTGCTTCATCAGCAAGTGCAAGCCAATCCTTTGGTGATGCCATCTATCCAGCTTGGCGGGACAATACTGGAAAATGTCGATCATTTTCTCTATCTTGGCAGCTATGTTTCTGTTACAGCTAACATCGACAGTGAAATCCAGCATCGTCTGAGCTCCGCAAGTGCCGCATTTTCTCGAATGAAACATAGAGTGTTCGAGGATCGGGATATTTGTAAGAAGACCAAAACACTGGTTTATGAAGCCATTGTATTACCAACTTTATTGTATGCCTGCGAAACATGGACTATCTATAAACGTCACTTCCACCTCCTTGAAAGGTTTCATCAACGTTGCCTCCGGAAAATCCTGCGAATTACTTGGGAAGATAGGCGAACAAATGTCAGTGTACTGGAAGAAGCAAAGACTACTAGCATTGAAAAAATGATCCTTCAACGCCAACTTCAGTGGGCCGGTCATGTTGTTCGAATGCCTGACTGCCGTCTCCCAAAGCAGTTACTTTACTCCCAACTCAAGGATGGAAAGCGGAATATCGGTGGTCAATATAAGAGGTTTAAAGATGTTCATAAGGCTAATCTAAAAAAATGCAATATAAACATCGAAAACTGGGAAGCTCTGGCCCATGAACGATCTAACTGGAGGTTGGCCTTTCACAAAGGTTCCATGGACTTTGAAGAAGCCCGAGTGCAAGGTGAAAGGGAGAAACGTGCTAAGCGAAAAGCACGTCAAATGAATCCTTTACAGGACCATCTTCTATCTGGTAACCTGTGTCCTCACTGTGGGAAGCTGTGTGGATCTAGAATTGGCCTCCACAGTCACTTACGGACCCATCGCTAGAGTCTACACAATCTTCTTTAGAATTTCCTCCTTTTATCCCGGAAGACAATCTTACTCGGTCACGAGTGATCGCCTGATGATGATGATGATGATGATGATGATGATGATGACTTTTTTTGTCAGTATAAACAAAGTCTAAATTCATGTGATCGCTGAGCTAGAAAAGGTTACTGTATCCCTCATCTAGGCAGATGTCACTGGACTTGGTTTTTGTTTCTGGAGAGGGGGGAAATGATCTGGAAATCAGGGGTATATCCGCCACCCCCTTGTCATGGTCAGATCACTATCTGGTGGGGTTGGATTTCTCGATGCCACAACCCCTCTGCAGGGGTGAGGGACCTATTAGGATGGTCCGCCCCAGGCGTCTTATGGATCCGGATGGATTCCTGAACACGCTTGGGGAATTGGAGCACACAAACGGTAGCTCGGTCGAGACCCTGGTGGACGACTGGAATGCTGCAATCACCAGGGCATTAGACCGAGTTGCTCCGAAGCGCCCTCTTCGCCTAAACAGAGCGCGCGCGGCGCCATGGTTCACTCCGTCGCTGCGTGCTCTGAAACAAGAGGTGAGAAGGCTAGAGCGCCGATGGTGAAATTCCCGCTCCGAAGACAATCGAACACTGGTTAGAGCTGCATCTTCAGCCTACCGGGTGGCAGTGAAGGCAGCAAAAAAGAATTTCTATGCTGCCTCCATTGCGTCTGCGGAGTGCTGCCCCAGGAGGCTGTTCCAAGTGGTCCGGAGTCTGGTCGGTCCAGTCGCTCCGGACCCATTGGAACAGTCTAGAGCAGGGGTCGGCAACCCGCGGCTCCGGAGCCGCATGCGGCTCTTTCAAGCCTTTGCCGCGGCTCCGGACAAGGCTGCCCTGCTCCGGGGGCAGCCCGATTTCGCTCTTCTGAGCGGCGCGGAGCGTTCTCTGCGCCGCTCTAGCTGCCGCCGCTGCCGCCACCACTGCTAATGCCGGAGCCGCTGAAGCCGCCGCCGCCGCATCCGCCGCCGCCGCGTCACTTCCGCCGCTGCCGCCGCCGCCGCGTCACTTCCGCCGCCGCCGCGTCACATCCAGCTGCTTCGGCGCGCTGGACCCCCCCCGCGCTATGATTTTGGCGGGGGAACTTTGGCGGGGCGGGGGAACTTTGGCGCGGCAGCAGCACCCCCCCCCGAGCAGCAGGGACGCGAGCGGGTGAGCTGCAGAAGAGAGGAGGGCTCCTGCACGCGCCAAAGGGGGTTATAAGGACTTTTTCTTAAAATTCAAGGTAAGTGCCTCTTGCTTTAATATTGCATTTCTTTTGCTTGTGCCCCCAAGCAGTAGCATCCCATCATCAGCACCATCCAGCAGTAGCACCCTCATCATCCACCAGCAACACCCTCCCCCCCAGCAGTAGCACCCCCATCATCCACCAGCAAATCCTGCTGATGGATGATGAGGGGTGCTATTACCACATGGAGGGTGTTTCTGGTGGATGCAGTGTTATATTTGTTTTAAATGTCACAATGGTTTTGCGGCTCCCAGTTTTTTTTTTTTCTTCGGAAACGGGTCCAAGTGGCTCTTTTTGTCTTAAAGGTTGCAGACCCCTGGGCCTCCTGTGAGGCTTTAGCGAAGCACTTCGCAGATAAAATCGATCGGATTAGGAGTGGGATATCGTGCGTCGTGGATACAGGGAGTGAGCGGGAGGAGGCCAATGGCAGACCGGTTTTGTGGGATCGGTTTCGGCTTCTTCCTTCTGATGAAGTGGACAAGGTGCTTTCATCTGTGAGGCCGACCACCTGCTTGCTTGATCCTTGCCCGTCCTGGCTCATAATGAGCTGCAGGGAGAGACTGGGTGAGGGGATCAAGGCGGTGGTGAATGCCTCCCTCGAGGAGGCAGTGATGCCATCAGCCCTCAAGGAGGCAGTAATAAGACCGCTTCTAAAGAAGCCCTCCTTGGATCCCCAGGATTTAAACAACTTTCGCCCAGTCTCCAATTTACCATTTCTGGGCAAGGTGATCAAGCGGGTGGTGGGTGCTCAGTTGAAGGCACACTTGGATGAAGCCGATTATTTAGATCCATGCCAGTCGGGCTTCAGGTCTGGACATGGGACGGAGACGGCCTTGGTCGCCTTGGTGGATGATATGAGGAGGGCTTTGGATAGGGGCGAATGCTCCTTTCTAGTCCTCCTCGATCTCTCGACGGCTTTTGATACCATTGACCGCGGTATCCTCCTGGACCGCCTGGAGGGATTGGGCTTGGGAGGCACTGTATTGCAGTGGTTCCGGTCCTTCCTCTCTGGAAGGTACCAGAGGGTAGTTCTCGGGGAGGAGGCTTCAGACCCTCGGCTGCTCACTTGTGGGGTGCCGCAGGGTTCCATCCTCTCCCCGATGTTATTCAACATCTACCTCAAGCCGCTGGGAGCTATCATCAGGAGGTTTGGGGTGCGGTGTCATCAGTATGCGGATGACACGCAGCTCTACCTCTGTTTCAAGTCCTCACCGAGGTTGGCCGTTGAGACCCTGTCCAAGTGCCTGGAGGCAGTGGCTGGCTGGATGGGAAGGAACATGCTGAAGCTGAACCCCGACAAGACCAAGGTACTGCTGGTGGGGGACAAGGGGAGGTTAGGGGATGTTGACCTGGTGCTGAATGGGGTACATCTACCCCTGAAGGACCAGGTCCGCAGCTTGGGGGTCATTCTAGACTCCCAGCTGTCCATGGAGGCTCAGGTGGCAGCTGTGAGCCGGGCAGCGCTGTATCAACTCCATCTGATACGGCAGCTGCGCCCCTACCTTCCTAATCACCTGCTCCCATCAGTGGTTCATGCCTTGGTCTCCTCTCGCCTAGACTACTGTAATGCGCTCTACGTGGGGTTACCCTTGAAGACGGTTTGGAAGCTGCAGCTGGTACAGAACGCGGCGGCTCGCCTGGTTAAAGGCAGCCGCCGGCGGGATCACATCACGCCAGTGCTGAAGGATTTGCACTGGCTACCAGTTGCTTGCCGAGCCGAATTCAAGGTGTTGGTTTTGACCTTTAAAACCCTATACGGCTCTGGTCCAGTGTATCTCAAGGAGCGTCTCCAGCAACACCAAGTGGGCCGCTCAACAAGATCTGCCACGGATGGCCTTCTCCTTGTCCCTTCAGCCAGAGCAGCTAGACTGGTGGGGACGAGGAAGAGGGCCTTTTCTGTGGCGGCCCCCGTACTGTGGAACTCTCTCCCGAGTGACCTCCGCCATGCCCCCTCTCTGATGAGCTTCCGTCCCTCATTAAAAACCTGGTTGTTCAGGTGGGAATATGGGGTGGGTTAAGATTTTAAAATTTTTATATTGTTTTAATGTATTTTATTGTATTGTGTATTTTATTGTGTGTACATCGCCCAGGGTGGCCGGTTGCCGGCCAGATGGGCGATAAATAAATATTAATAATAATAAATAAATAATAAATAAATGTAGTTCCTCCACACACAGTTCACTCCAGCCTCCAGTATAATCCTACTCGCCTTCCTTCTCATCCCACCCAGAACCCCCCACAAAAACCATCTTTTAACTGTCCTTTACTGCGTTCTCCCTTTCACCAACGTTCCGAGCACTGTGATTGGTTCTTGACACTCCGGTAGGGAGAGGCGGGAATCCAGCTGTCCGTCATGTAGACATCTCTTTTTCTTAGAACAGTTGAACACATGCTCAGTGTCACTAACCTTCCAGTACAGACTAAATAATGGCTTCCAGAATAAGTTAGTTGCACTTAGTTCCCATTGAAACCAATAGGACTTAAGTCATGCCTAACTTGTCCCACTGATTTCGGTGGGGTCTAAGTTCAACTAACTTAGTCTGGATCCCACCCATTCTCATTAATGTCTGCATAAATACAAAATGATAGCATACCTTAGTGAAACTTTGGGTATTTGCAGCTCATAGATTGAAAAGGATACACCCCCACCCCCCCCCACCCCACATGCATCTATCTATCTATCTATCTATCTATCTATCTATCTATCTATCTGAAAATTAAAAGCAACAAAGTTAGCTCTTTTATATTCATAAAAATGACCAGAGACAATAATTATCCCAAGGTTCATGGGACAAGACTTGTTGGATCAATGCAGTTTAGACGTTAATCCATTTGTATAATGTAAAACAATAACGGGTAGAATTCTTCTTTGAGCAGTTGATGAGGTCCTAATTTAAGATGAATATATTAACACATTGCATATAGGACGTGTAAACTCCAAGTCCTAAATGGCTTAGAACCCAGTTACTCCGGAACGTCTTCTCTGGGTCCCACCGCCTTTGGAGAATAGGTGAGAGGTGAGCAGAAACTGGGCCGTTTTTGTAGTGGCACACTGGTTTTGGAATACTCTCCCCAGAGAAGCTTGCCTGGCACTGAGTTTGTTATCCTTTTGGTGCCAAGTGAAAACCTTTTAATTTTTTTCAAGCCTTTTAGAAACCAGTCTCTACACGGATTTCATCCAGTCAGGTTCCCGGTGTGCTTTGTGATTATTGTTAATTGTAATTTATTATCATTTTTACTTATATTTCAAACTGCTTTTTAAAATTTTAAATTGAAGAGCAGAGTATTCAATGATTAAATAAATAAAAATAGTGCATGTTGATGTGTCTGTGTGTGCCTTGGACATAATGATAGGCAAACTGGCCCATCATAATGCATATATATATATATATATATATATGTGTGTGTGTGTGTGTGTGTGTGTGTGTGTGTGTGTGTGTGTATGTTTTATGACCCATATTGCATCTCTATGTCCAGTATGAACACACATGCATCTACATTTGTTTATTCAGATATTTAATACCGCACCCTTCAATAAAAATAGGCTGATTTATTCTGTCCCTTTTTGGATGTTATGTGTCATTTAGCATTTGCATCCCTTGTGTGAACTCAGCTCTCCACTAGCAGAAAGGGGTGGTATCATGCAGAGCCACATGCATGGGAGAATGGGGAGACAATATGACGAATAACTAGATCAGCCACTGTGTGGTGTATGTTAATGTGTGTATGTATGTATCAGTGTTTGCGTGTGTGTGTGTGTGTGTGTGTGTGTGTGCGTGCACTCATCTATATCATGCACGCACACAGACACAGACACACAGAGATATGTCTTTACATGCGTAAACGCTGCATTTGTATGTCATGCGCTCATGAGAATATATTTTTCACGTTGCAATAGTCATTTTCCCCAACCTCCACTGCATAGCTTGGAAGCCTTGAAAAAAGTTTACTTGATGTCTAACCAAGCAATGCTGCATCTTCAAATTTGAAGGAGAAAGTCAGAAAGTTAGTTTTTTTTTATTATTATTCTTCATTTCAGTATTATTTTTTAATTGCAGCGTATTAAACATAAAATCTGGTACAATCTTTAAAAATAAATAGGACCTAACTATAAATGGGCTCTGTTGTGTTTTTATCTTTGACAAGCAAGTAATTGCTTCTCAAATTTATCAGTTTGTTTATGCAAAAACCATTTACCAAGCCTAGCTCAAAAGCATCAATTTCATCATTATCATCTTATTAATTTAGCCAAGCTATAACACAGCTGATTATTCCTGAGTAATATCCTCTGCAGCACATCATGTGTGGCAAAACCATCTGTACAGTACCTATTTAATAAATAAACCCTCGGCTAAATGTCTCTGTTTATTGAGAACTAATGTTTATAGAAAATATAATGGAACTCAATAAATAACTCAGCTTCATCAACCTGCATATGAATCAGTATGAAGAACGCTGACATCATCACCTTTCAAGTACCAGAGAAAGCAAAATTACCCAAAAGAGCTATAGAGTCAATATTAAGGCATTAAAACTGCAATGAAGGCATATTAATGCCTAAAACTTCATTGTTGGCAGTGGAATTGCCACAACGGACATATTTTATAACTCCAAGACTACTTAGGCTTTATGACTGCTTCTTTGTTGAGTGCCTTGCACTTAATGTAGTTTTCCACTTTAAATAAAAAAAAAAGACGATCTTTTTTTTTTTTTGTTAAAAAGACAAAAAGAAAAGGAAAATTGCTGATTCTCAGCATTCATTTTTAAAATAATGCAAACTGCTGATTCCAATTGTTTGGGGTGGGGGGAGGGCTAGCAAACTTATTTAACTCCATGCTTTCTGAATTCTCATTGGTAGTGAATGAGTTTTCTGAAGCAAGGGTTAAGAGAAGGTTGAAAGCATTTCAGAAAAATTATGAACCAAGCCATGTACATCCTAAGATTTTATTAAAATTACACAGTGCCTTGTTTATATATATTTATGTGTGTGTGTGTGTGTGTGTGTGTGTGTGTGCGCGCACGCGCGCGCGTGTGCACACACACACACACACAAATATGTGCATGTACATATGTACATATAGACATAGAATGGAAGCATTCTGTCTTGCTGCTGTTATTCATCTTTTTACCATGATCTGAAACGATTTGCATTCTGGCTGCTCCATATTTTTGTGTGTGTCACACACAGCTCTGTTTCTCCCCCAAAATGGCAATTCTTTAAACACCCACATTGGCTCATGCACAACAACATACTCCATTCCTGCAGCAAGTGATTGAGGATTTGTTGTCTATGAAGGTGCTCCTTGGAATTGTTTCTAGGAAATGGGTTGTTTTTTTCTGATTTTTGCACGGAACAGTGTCAATGATTTGAAAAAGAGGAATCCATAGTAATAATTACACTTTGTGGGAGTGCTGTTTCTTATGCAAGCATCCACTTTGCAGGGCATCCTCAATCATCTTTTGAGATGAGCTAAGCATGTTTTGTCCTTGGTTTTTGACTACAAATGTTGCCTATTGTTAGGGCACACACAATCAGAATTCCCAAAGAATGGTGCATGATATTGCTGCTGCTTCCTCTTCAAGCTTAGTCATTGTTTACTGCAAATAGAAATGGATGAGAATGACAATGGGAGGCTTTGAAAAATTGCACCAGGCTAATTTTCTGTTTTTTATTCTTTACCCAACACTCTCTAGACAGAGTATGCAGGAAAAATAATCGGCAACAACTTAAACCCTTAATCTCCAGTTAAGGCAAGAGGGCATTTAGTTAATGCATGAGTGGTGGGCGTGGGACTGTGCCAGCTAGCCTTGCTCCTGCTGCTGCCCATGTGCTCGCCAGCCATCTCCCCCACCGGCTGTGCATTCAGCCACAGAGAGAATGGGCCCCATGCACGTCTCTGGTATGAACCTACCCATACACTATGAGGCACTCCTCCAAGTGCCTCCTCCGAGGGAGATTCGGAGGATAGTAACAAGGGAGAGGGCACTTTTGGTGGCAGCCCCCTAAAAGTGGAATGGTCTCCACAGCAAAGTCCACCTGGTGCCACCATTGGCATCTTTTCAGCACCAGGTGAAGACTTCTCTCCATTTCCAGGTGTTTGATAGCACGTGATGGGCTCCTTAATGCATCAGTTGAATTCTTTATAGTTGACACTCATGTTTTAATTGATCTATGGGGTTGTGGTATTTTATTGATCATTGTTTTTAGCTGTTTTAAATTTTTGTTTGTTTTGATTTTGTTGTAAGTCACCTTGAGTCATTTTTGGGGAGTGGGGGAAGGCATCTAAGGAAGGCATCCTATCAGTTTCCACCAATCAGAATATTATATCAGAAGATGGCAGAAAGAGAAGGCTCTCTTTTCATTTAGCGTTATACAGCTGTAACGAGGAATGGACGAATCTGTGTCCGTTTTGGTTTCTCTTCATTCCTTATTTTTTTCAATCTTATATTTCAGTGCATCCTGAACCTGAATAATTTTTGTTCAGTTCATCCCAAACTTTGACATTTTCTTTTTGTTGGCATTTCTCCTAATATATGCATTTTTGTATGCAATTTTGCCCCATGTGTGTATGTGTGTGTGTATGTGTATATATATATGAGTTTAAAATAAACTTTTAAAAACTTTAAATCTTTAAAAATTTTATAGTAACTTTTAAAAATGCATTATGTTAGGAAAATTACTTGTTATATATATAATCAAGTAATTTCCCTAACATAATGTATTTTAAGTTATTTTTATGAATATGCACATTTTTCTGTGCACTTTCCTCTGATATGCACATCGTTTCTACACATTTTTTGATTGGAGAACTCCACTGCAAAATTTGGAGAAGTGCAAATTTCTCGGGATAACTGAATTTTGGTTCATGTATTAGTTCAAAAGTGCAAAATTAGGTAAGCTTGTCTTAAAATGTCCAACCAATGTCTCCCCCATCCCTAGTTACAATATTAAGGTTTTAGGGCCTTATTCCTTCCTTCCTTCATTAAAAGGTTACAATCTCAAAATAATAGTATTAGGCTGCAATCCAATACACACGTATTTACGAGTAAGCCTCACTGAACTCAGTAGGACTTACTTAAGAGTAGGATTGCATTGTTTGAGCATGAACACACCAACTGATTGTAGTTTAGCAAGCACGGGATTAATGAAAATAAATGGTGTACAAACTATTCCATCTACATGCCACACAAGGAACGTAGGAAGCTGCCTTATACGGAGTCAGTCCATTGGTCCATCTAGCCCAGTATTGACAACACTGTCAGTGGCTCTCCCGGGTTTCAAGCAGGATTTTTTTCTGCCTACCTGGACATGTTGGGTATTGAACCTGGGACCTTCTATATGCAAAGCAGGTGCTCTACCACTGAGCCACGGCCCCTCCCACAAGGTGCTAAGAAACTGGGGACCATTATGATATGACCGACCATACCATGTTAGGTGCATTCTGACTATTTTCATTCATGCAACATAATATTCAGAGGTGTGATTACTCTTCCAGGTGATCCCTGCAATGTGCTACATATTGGAGATAAATACAAATGTGTGGCATGAATGGTTTCCTAGAACTGGACTAGGAAACCACAGGGTTGTTGTGAGGATAAAATGGAGAGGATGATGATGATTACCTGTATGTAAGCCACCTTGGGTTCCTTGCAGGAAAAAAGGTGGGGTATAAATATAATAAATAAATAAATAAATATGTACTGCATGTAGCATATCACTTGACATGAAGATGAGTGTGTGAACATCCTCAAAGCACTGTTTTTGAGAAGATGTGAGGAGATTTGGTGCAGCTAGGTCTTTTTAGACCCTGGACCTAATGGTATTACAACCCCTTCCCTTTAGAAAGCCATGTGTAGTACTTCCATTGTGACGCAAACAATATTTATCTCCCTGCAACCCTGCTGCACTGCCATTCCATGCTGTACAACTGCTTCTACATTCCAGATTCATTAGAATGAAACATACCCAAAACAAAGTAGTGCCAAAGTAGTGAATTCCATCTACAAGCTGGACAATTAATGCGACAATTAGAAAACAGAGGCTACCCGCGTAGAATCTTAAAACAGGCTTTGCATAAAGCCAAAACAGTAAAAAGGACAGAATTGCTAAAAAAAGATTAATACAAAACAATAGAATGATTATCCCCATAACATTTGATAGCTCAACTGTGCATATTAAAAACATTATCCTAAAACATTGGTACCTTCTGAAAGATATCCCCAAGTGTGTATACCCTCCTATGTTTGCCTATAAACGTACTGCTAGTTTAAAAGACATTCTGGTCCATTCAAGATTAGGACACAACATGAATCAGACAACTATCACAGGAAAAGTACCTGTGGGACATCACAAATGTGGGAACTGCAGTGTTTGTGATAATTGCCTGACCCTCAGGTCCTTTAGAAACCCTAATAACAACAACGAAGAATACACCCTAAAAGAATTTTTCAACTGTAACACACCAGGTGTTGTATATGCCATCCAATGTCCCTGCTCTTTATTATACATAGGCATGACAACTTGAAAAATAAAATTAAGAATAGCTGAACACAAAAGTTGAATCAGAACAAAAAAGATTCATGCCCCTATGGTCAAACACTACATGGAACATGAGCATGATGAAAACTCTGTCAGGTTTTGGTGTATAGAAAGAGTGCGAGGTACAGGAAAACAACAAATAGCAAAACTTAAAAACCAAGAGTCCAGATGGATATTTAATCTAAATACAGGAGCTCCATATGGATTAAATGAGAACATAGATTGGTTATCAACAGATTTATAATATACTACTTTTGCCAGGGTTTTGTTGGAATAAATTCTGTATAAAGACCAACATCAGTATAAGTTTGTTCAGAATACTAGATGTATAGCCACACGATCAGGCAACCTCTAAATGAAGACGATTACCAGGTGTGTGCAAAATTAACACATCAGATAAAATTACTCCATCTGCCAAGCTCTGGAGCATTGTCTCAGGAGGTTGGCAAATGAGACCAGCATTGGTGAGTCAATATACTCCTTCTGAAAGGGTTTCCTTAAATTGTTATCTTTTCTATCTTTTTAAATTTAAAAATTCTTCCATTAATGTATGTGCTAATAAAGTAAATGTATATTTTATATAGAATTGAGAATACAGAGCAATAGATTGTAAACGGAATTGAGTGGGAACTACAGTGGTGAGCATGACATCATCTAATTATGTTTTATATTGTAGTTTGATTTACTGTAAGGCTTTTCTGTTCTTTCTAAGCCACTGAAGAAGGCCTTTGGGCCGAAACGCGTTTGGCTTCGCCACCTAATAGCAGGAAAGTTTCTATGCTGAGAGGACTTATCTTGGGAAGAAACAAAAAAAAACATTGGCACTAACAATACCGCACCCAGAGATAAAAGTCCTCCAGTCTGAAAAGACATTCAAGATTATCCTCAGCCTTTGAGAAGCTATATTTTACATGTCTATATGTTTCTGGCTTATATATGTTTTATATATATAATTTTTTAAAAAATATTTCTGGAAATTTTGATATTATAAATTAAGTCTATTTTACTATACTTTAATGGTTATATTTTTGGTTATTATTATATATATTTCTCTTGACTTTTAAGTTTCTAGGTATTGTTTTAGTCAGGATTTTTAACACAGTCCCCTTTTTAATATTTTTTTTTACATACCCAAAACAAAACAAAACACCAGTTTAACAACCCTGATATGTAAAAAAGAAATACCGGTACTCTGGCCATGTGCGGCCTCACATTTCAAACTCACGTAGGGTGCAGCCCTGTGCATGTTTAGACAGAAAAAAGTCCTACGACTCCCAGCATTCCCCAGCTGGGGATGTTTTTATGTCTAGACATGCTTAGGACTGCACCCTTAAACCATCGCACCATAATAACTGCAGGAATAAAATGGAGTTTACCACTGCTGCCCTGATGCTTAAAGCATTTCAAAGCAAATTTAGCATTTTGTTATAGAAAAGGATAATGTGTTTTAAAAGTAAAAAATACTTAAATGATTATCTATAGCCACACATAGTGCCAGATAGTTGCCCCCTGACTAGAAAATGTTTTAAAAACTAAGAAGAAAGGATGCTGTGGTGCATGCTGACTCAGGTGCTGATGCCGGCCATGTTTGCACTGCCCCCATCACCTGCTGATTTCTAGGTGGTCATTTGGTGGTCCTAGCCCTGAGGTCCAAGCCAACTGCACCACTGGCTATGAAAGTTCTGTCTAGGATATTTGAACTTTGGTGACAGTATCACAAGCATGCAGGTCAACAGTGTTGTAGTCAGTGAGTGATGAACGTGTGTGTATGAGCTCAGCCTCACACACCTTTTTTCCCTCTGCAGATTTTTTTATTATTATAATGTATGTGCAGAATTTATATGTTGTGGTATGTCATGGCCTTTGGCTAGTACAATAAATTTTCTTGCTATATGTTTTGATGAGGAAAACACTGATACCGCACCCAGAGATAAAAGTCCCCCAGTCTGAAAAGACATTCAAGATTATCCTCAGCCTTTGAGAAGCTATATTTTACATGTCTATATGTAAACTCCAGTGCTCAAGGAGCTGCACTGGCTACCAGTTGCTTGCCGAGCCGAATTCAAGGTGTTGGTTTTGACCTTTAAAACCCTATACGGCTCCGGTCCAATCTATCTCAAGGAGTGTCTCCAGCAACACCAAGTAGGCCACTCAACAAGATCTGCCACAGACGGCCTTCTCCTTGTCCCTTCAGCCAGAGCAGCTAGACTGGTGGGGACTAGGAAGAGGGCCTTTTCTGTGGCGGCCCCCCCGTACTATGGAACTCTCTCCCGAGTGACCTCCGCCATGCCCCCTCTCTGCTGAGCTTCCGCCGCTCATTAAAAACTTGGCTGTTCAGGTGGGCTAAGATTTTAAAATTTTATACTGTTTTAAATGTATTTTATCCTGTTTTTATCTTATGTACATCGCCCAGGGTGGCTGGTTTGCCGGCCAGATGGACGATAAATAAATGATGATGATGATAATAATAATAATAATAATAATCATCATCATCATCTTGCATAGCTGAAAACTCTGCTGTAGAAGATCATGCAGGAGGCCTTCCCAAATATGGTGCCCTTCAGATGTGTCGGTCTGCAACTCCCAATATGCTAGCTGTGGAGAATGGGAGTTGTAGTCCAACACATCTGGAGGGTGCCAGGTTGGGGAAGGCTGCTATACGATATTAAATTTCTCTGCTAGCTGCTAGTGCTGGTAATGTTCCCCATCCCATTCTGACGAGTCTGTGTAAGATGATTTGCAGTCACATCTGCAAGCCATGCCTTCGTTTTGAATAAAATATCCAGTCCACAGTGCCTTCGATATCTAGAATGAAACTGTACATAGTTAGGACATAGACACATTTTTTGGTTGATGGCAAACATTTTAATGCTTCCGCTGCTGATTGTGGGTTGGTTGGGTTTTGCTTATATTCTAATAGAAAAAGGCGGTGTACATGTGTTTTTGAAATCCAAGTATTTTGGCATTTTTGCAATGATACATTGAATTATTACATTCTCCAGCAGAAGGAAAAAGAGATGGTTTATTATAATTGTCCCCCTATAATGGAAATCATCAACCTGAAAGCAAGTATTTAATTATTATTCTTCCTTACTACATTAAAAATGAGATTGTAATTTTGTTTGAAGTCATGGGAAGTTTACCAGTTAATTTGATGGGACCAAAATCAATAGCATCTTAACATACTTAGTGCTCATAGAACCAAGCTCCATTACTTTGCCTAAGTTGTATCACCTTATTAAGACATATAAGACATACCACATTACTCTGTTTAAATTTTAGATGTATATTTATGTTTTAACACCGTTAACGCTCACTCATATTTTTTTTTAAAAGTTCTAACATGCTATACTTTTCTTATACTGAAAGCACTTTGAAAGCACTGCTTGGTCAGATAATCATACATGTTTATCTATCTGCATGTATACACAGTGTACATGCACTGGGAAGCCACAGCCAATCATGGAATCTCACTGGGAGTACATGCAGTTAAGTACATGAGTGTGCATATGCCCCTATTTATGAGTAGGGGTGAAGGGTTCAGTCCATTTCCATTCCATGTCAGCTCAATCATGAGTCCATTGTGTCATTTTTCCAGATTTTTTTTAAAATCACATGAACATTTACATTTAAATTATGTGCATTCCCCCCTAAAATATCCATTTTTGTTTAAATGTTTCCCCTAAAATAGGAATTCTGTGCACATTTCTTGAGCCGAGAACTGTATTCCAAAATTTCAAGAGCTGCGAATTCCTATCTGCATATCCATCTGGGAAGTGCGAATTACATCAGTTTGGTTAAAATGCAGACCAAACGAAATCCTCAAGCATACAAAATGCATATTTTAGGGGGAAATATGTTCTATTTAAATCTGATTTATGTGTGTGTGGGGGGAGGGAGGGGGGATTTCTTTTAATCACAGACTGATGCAAAAATGGGACAGATGCTGTTCAAATGCTGAAAGCGTTGTTAGGTCCTCAATCCACTGTGTTATAGGAGGTGAGCATTTATCCTGCCAATGTTGTAATATCAGTCTTTTAGCTGTCAGAAGGGCATGGAGAATCCATTTACATTGAACATGTGTTAACTTCCAGGAAGCAGGTAGATAATTTAAAAGAACCTATGCATCAGTAAATATTAAAGAACGTTCCAGTACAAATTTTATCCATATTATAACCTCCTCCCAAAAAGAGACGACTACTGGACATTTGCCAAAACATATAATTAAAGACAGCATTAGCAGTATTACACCTCCAGCAGTTAGCTGACTTAGACAAAGAGACATTGTGGTGTCCAATAAACACAAAATAAAACGTTTAGTTGAATAAGATGTAACCTGAGATCCATTGTAACTTCAGATATAGATGCTAAAGTGACACTCCATTGCTTAGACTGAATAGGACATTCCAATTCCCTATTCCTTTCCTGCTTTAGACCTTGTGTATCATATTTATTCACTGAGAGTAAATATTTATAAAGATGGATCGTGGGCCGATATAACTGATCAGCCTCAATAAGTGTTTCCAATGAGACTGTGAGGCTGTAAACGCTGCAGGGCCAACCCTAGATTCTAAGAAATGTTGCAACTGCAAGAATTGCCATTCAGCCATAGCAGGCAAAATTGTATTTGGCGTGCAAATCCAAAAATGACCGAAACTCATTATCATCCCCCACTAATTGATCCAAAGTAAAAATCAACTTAGCTGTCTAAGTCCACCACAAAAATATTTTCTTACCAGGTTTTGAGTCTGGATTTCGCCATAAGGACAATTTAGCATATGAAAATGGATCAAAATGTAATTGATGTGATATTATCTGCCACGCATCTCTAGCAACCATAACAGTGG
Source organism: Shinisaurus crocodilurus (assembly GCA_021292165.1). Classification (NCBI taxonomy): domain Eukaryota; kingdom Metazoa; phylum Chordata; class Lepidosauria; order Squamata; family Shinisauridae; genus Shinisaurus; species Shinisaurus crocodilurus. Next base: position 132,118,825 of record CM037876.1, on the reverse strand, counting down.
GAGGAAGTCTATCTGTTTTAATATGCCAAGAGCCTAATGCCATTCATTTGGAAAGAGGATCCAGACAAGAAGATTCCAGAACTGATAGTGGAAAAGACCAAAACTTAGTACAAGTCAGCAAATAGGCCTGATGATATAAAGCAATATCCAGAAAGCCAAATCCACCTTCCTTGAGGGAAAGTCTCAAGGATATTTGTAGTGGCGAGGAACCCCGGAAAAAAAATTGCAAAACAGAGAATTAAATTTCTGAAAATATTTGTCAGGTATAGATAGAAGAATTCCACATATAACATAGACAATCCAAAGTATAATAAATTCATCTTAAGTGTATTAACCTTACCCCACAAATTTAACTTAAGCTATCGGGAGTGTCATGATGAGTGTCTGCACACCAAAATTTACCACTGCACCATTGGGTAGGACTGAACAAGGGACTTACTGGCCAGAATTGTGGTAAAAGTAAATTGGTAAGTGATATTAGGGCTCTTGGAATCTAAAATGGAATCTGAAAGGGACAGGTGGATTATTTGGAAGTTATTGGGGATGCAAATTAGAGATCCAACAAATCTTTTCTGGAGCTGCTTATCTCCTTTTTTTGCCTACATGAGTTTCAAGATGGGGTCAGTCTGAATCTCCCTCTCCTACAAAGAATGTGGAAACCTACTTAAGGGAGCATAGAATTTCAAGGAGAGTTCTTGGTGAGTGGCCACTACTACAGTGCAACAAGATTTTATGTAAGGGATGAATCTTGTAATTTATTAAGCCCAATACTGGCCAAGTTATTCAAGTTTAACACCCCCTCCCTGGTTTTCCTTTTCCTGTGCCTGTATAACACTCTCACAACCTCAGTGCTAATTCTGTATTTTATTACTCTTGCATACTATGCCATAACATTTGGGTTAGAGACATAGGATGCTGCCTTATACTGAGTCAGACCATTGGTCGTTCTAGCCCAGTATTGTAGACACCAACTGGCAGCAGCGGCTCTCCAGGGTTTCAGGCAGGATTCCTTCCTACCCCTACTTGGAGATGCTGGGGATTGAACCTGGGACCTTCTGTATGCAAAGCAGTAGCTGGGTTGTGGCAGAAAGCATGTGCTCCAAAGGACAGATCTCAGTAGCCGTGTAAATTTTATCAAGATTAGTGTGATTTGGTATGTTCTTTTCCAGCAGCACATTTCAAACAAAATAAAAACAAATTAAGGGAGCAATCCAATGGCCACTGGACAGTGTCTGAGGTGCCATAGGATATTTTGGATCCTCAGCTCCAAGGTCAGAGACACTGCTCCAACCTTGGAGCTGGGAATCGGAACTCCGACACCTCTCCCCCTCCCCCTTGCAACTGGCACAGAAAGAACCACACCAGCTGCCTCTCTGAGGTCAGCAACACAACCTCAGAGAGGGGTAAAAGGGGGTGTTTCGGTGGAAGGGGAGGAGACTGGAGAGGCCAGGATACGAGTTATCCTGAGGCCTCCCTAGCCTCCTCCTCTCCCCATTTGAAACGCTGTTGCTAGGGGGGGCAAAAAAGCCAGCCTAGCAAAAATGCAGGGTGGGAGGACAAGGAGGCAAAGATCACCTCTGCCGCTTCTCCTGCCCTGCCTAGGATGCTCGTAAGCCTCCGTGTTCGGGGGGGCTTACGAGCATCAAGGGTGAAACCTATAAGATTGTGCCCTAAACAATTTTTTAAAAAAATACTTTGAAGAATCTCAAAGATAAATGCAGGCTGCAACATCAAAAGCTTAATCCTTACTCAGAAGTCCTATGACATGGAATATTGTTGTAGAGAAACATGCTATTGTAAGCTAGTTGTTATTTATATATTGGCAATTTCTCTAAGCTTTTTGATAAAGATTATCTTTTAAAATTTAAAATGTTTCTAAGTGACATTTTATAAGCCTAATTTTTACATTCCAGTCCCACTGTTAAAGCATCCTTGTCATTGGCCAGGTGCCAGCTGTTCATTGCTCTCTAGTCACAGGGCATCATTTCCAGTCCTGCTGTACCATCCTTCCTCTGGTGTTTTACATCTAAAGAGCTTTAGGGGGCACTCATGAGCTTCTTCATGCTCTTCTGCATAGAGACCATTGCAATTGTTTTCTTACGTCCATTACTATAGACTCCCTGTTCATCACAGACAAGACAAAGGATTTATTTTGGCAGGGGTGGTGGTGGTGGTGGTAAGTACAACACTGTGTGCAGAAGGTTCTTTTTTTAGCTATAATAAATGTCACAATTGAATACCAAGGGGAAATTTTGGATGGAAAGCACCAAACAATACAATGAGCTCCTCTATGTGCTTACACTTCCCTGGATTTTTGTGTAAGGCCCTAGAAAAGACTGCACTTGGGGCAGGGGAAAATCCACCCATAATTAAGAGTTATTGGAGGCACAAAATTGTTTTCAAACACGAATGCTGTAGTCTAAACCCACAAAATGGATGTTGCCCTGGTCTAGCGATCTGTTTGGGTGTGTTCTGACACTTGGCAATGTCTTCTCCATTCAGTTCAGCGTAGTCTAGAGACAATCCGTATGCATGCCTTGGCTCCCTCCACTGGCATGAATGGAGATCCCAAGAATTGAAATTCACCTACAAGTAATCCAAATACACATCTGGAAAGGCACACACCTTTAGGACATGACCAAGGATTGGGGAGAAATTTATTCAATTCACATTTTAATGTGAACTTACCTAATTTACACTTCCTGAACCAATATGCAAATCAAAACATCTCTAGATTTTGCAGCTGCACCAAATGTTTGTAGCAGTTGCCCTGTCCAGGACCTCATGGTAGCAACCTTCTTCAAAACACTTGCCACCAGAATGCCATATCAAGGATGGACTGGCTGAATGCTAGATGGTCTGAGGGATGATATGAATTATATTTGGGGTGGGGTGGATGCCTAAAATACATCGTCCACACACCCCCAGTGTAGTATTATCTGCAACTCTAGAATGTTGGAAAAAGTCAACTCAACGTAACATGAAAAACATTGGTTTAGGAATGGTTGTAGTAGCAGAGTTTGCAAAGTCATACTCACTGAGATGAAATTTTTGGGGTTGGTGGGCACATTTGGAATTGTGACAGAGTGCTGTGGGTGCTCTCACAAAATGGCTGGTGTGGGGGCTTGCCCACTGATAAAATGGCTGCCATGGTGAGGATGGCCGGTCATAAAACAGTTATTTAGCAGAAGGCAAAGTGGTGAAACTAAAAGAAAAGTAACATACCCAAGAACCCCAGCACAAGGCAGAGATGGGGTCCCCCATTCACAAAACCACTCTTTTCAATGCTGGCTCAGCTTGTCTGAGTGTGGAAAGCTAAGCAGGGTCAGGCCTGGTTATTACTTGGATGGGAGACCCCTCCTCTAGTTTCCTGCATTGAGCAGGGGGTTGGACTCGATGGCCTTGTAGGCCCCTTCCAACTCTATGATCTATGAATCTATGAAACTCTAATAAAGGTGGCACTGGAGGGCAACACTTCACTTTGCAGTGTGCCAGCCACCCACCCAGTTATTATTTTTTTAAAAAAAAAATCCAAAGAAATAAAATAAAAATCAGGAGGGGCAGGGAGGCACCAAGAGAGGTGATCCCAGAATTACAAACAGTACAAACTAATAACTAGCAGTCATAGCTGGTCTAAGAGAGATAACAACATTTTAAAGAACTGCCACTTGTTCAATGATAAAGATATTAGTCCCCTCAAGAGGGTCTCTAAGGACTGGTCTAAAAACAGTCTCATGAGATGAGTGATGATATATTTTCTAACCCAACCTCTGCCCCACGTAATATCTATGATAGCATAACACATCTATGCAATCAGGGATAGTTTTTAAGTAGGTATGGAAACAATGTATACTTTGAACCTATTTTTTACATTATTATTATTCTGTCCAAGTATAGACACCAAGGGCTGGTTCACACCACACGGGAACCACGTGGGAGCAGAAGCCCCCCCGCGGTTCCCATGTCGTGCGAACGCCGGCCGGAGGTGCCCCCATGGGACGGCTGTGTGCGGGAAGCATGCAAAGTGACCATGGGCGGTAGAGGGGTAAGCCCCTACCGCGCGTGGCCACCCTGCCGTGCAAACAGCGGGCAGCCATCCTGCGGGGGCCTCCTGTGGACGCACAGAGGTGGCAGCCCAGAGCGGCCTGAGGCTGCGGCCGCTCCGGCTTGTAGGGCCAAACGGCCCCTCTGGGCATCCCGAGCTGCCACCCCCTAGCGCTGGGAGGCTCACACTGCAGTGCGGGGACTGCCGGCTCCACCGGGGTCCACCCATGCGCACGGGGCGCAGGTTGTCTGCGGTGCCCCTCCGGACCCCGCGGATGGCCCCGTGATGCCTCCCCTGCTCTCCGCCCAGGTCGTATGAACCGGCCCCAAGTAAGTATTGCTCACAGGGATCATAGAAGAAAATCCCCAAAGGCTGTGTTTTAGGATTCCAGGAATATGCAGGCCCTAAGCTGATCCACAGGGCAAGGTTCAGAGAAGATTCAAATCCTTGCAAATAAAACCCTGGGTTAGATCCAAACTTAGTTATACTTAGAGCAGTCATAGATTCATAGATCATAGAGTTGGAAGGGGCCTACAAGGCCATCGAGTCTAACCCCCTGCTCAATGCAGGAAACTAGAGGAGGGGTCTCCCATCCAAGTAACAACCAGGCCTGACCCTGCTTAGCTTTCCACACTCAGACAAGCTGAGCCAGTGTGAGCCACAGGCCTGTATATAAAGTGCAATGTGGCCAGTCATTGAAATAAGTCATGACTCATTTAAGTCCTACTGATTTCTATGGGTTTGCTCTTAGTATGACTAAGTCTGGATCACCTCCTGTCCCTCTCCCTATTCTGTCTCTGCCCTGCCCATAATCACATACTCTGGGAGAGGGATTAGGCAAGGTATATAAAGGGAATTTGAGCTTTTGCTCAGTAGGGATGAAGAGGTAATTCAAGTTTAGCACTTGTATACTATGTCATGTTTGCTGGCCTTGATCCCCCACTGGCTCAGAGGAGGACTGGGTGTGTGTGTTCATCCAGTAACCCATCATCTGCTACTCTGCAACCTTCAAGGCTAGAGGATGTCACTTTATTATACTCCTGGGACTCACAGGGCACCCCTGTAATGCAGTCTTCACCACCTCCACACTATATGAGCCAGAGGCTGCAAAAGTCAACAATAGCCCTTTAAGAAGTGGACAGCTCCTCAGAGTGGGTGGAGTTAACAGCAGGTCCAGACCTGCCAGCCTTCATAAGGCCTCTGCATGTTGCTGAGATAACAGCTCTTGAGTGAGGTCCAGTCAGTATAGATCTGTCCAGGGTCCTGAAAAGCCTGGTCATCTTGCATAGCTGGACTTGACTCTGCCTTCTCCTTCTTCTAAGTGCGACTGCTTCAGATTGGCTCCCCTGGGAACATTGAACTGAACTAGCTCATGGACAGTTCAGCTTTCTTGTTCCCAAGCCTCAGGAGCTTTCTTGAACTTGGTCCTATGGGCTAGCTCAGGAATTGAACAGGTTGTTGGGGCCTTTAATATTCCTCTGGGTTCCTGTGAGCAGTCCTTTGTTTCCAGGACATGGGTAAAAAAAGAAGCAAAAATTACAAGACCAGTCCAATTCATGAGGTTGTTAACACATTAAAATATAGAAGTGTCTTTCAACAATAACAAAACCATAACCACATTAGTTTCTGATGGAAATTGTAATATTGCCTGCTTAAATCAATGAGGCAATGTAACCACTAGTTAGAGTGGGAGGAAAGGGTTAATTGAACAATCCCCAGGGTGCATATTTTGTAACCCTTCCTCCCTACTTCCGGCCTTTCTGTGGCCATCTCTCTCTCTCTCTCTCTCTCTCTCTCTCCCTCCCTCCCTCCCCCCCCTCCCTCTCCAACCTGATGGACACACGGTCTGAGCTGGCTTCCAGCCAGTGATCTCCAGTGAAGCAGACTGTTAACACCAAAGACACTAATCTGCCTATATGCATCCTGCATATATGAATAAACAGACTAAGTAAAACTAATAAATGTCTATTAGTTTTAAACCTTGTATGGACAATCCTTTTCCTTTTAAGAGCCTTTTAGCAAGGTTTAACAACCCACGTGGTGATAACCAGTTTCAATAACCATGCTGTGCATAAGGGGGAAAACTGTTCTAACCAGTATAGGACCGACTCCTTTCCAATATCCTCCAATAGTTTCAGCTCAGTCCTGCTTGGAAGACTCTATACCAAATGTTTACACAGTGGAAAAATAAAATCAGACAATGGTAAGAGGTTGTTGGGTGAATTTCTCTGAAAAAGCCTCTGCTAGATAGTTCTCTTTCACCCTCTGGAGATGAAAAGGCCAGGGTAGAAGCTCATCATTTGAGATAATATAGTTATAAGTTGTTCATCATTAATGCTCATAGATGGAGGGAGAATGGGTTCTTTTCTTTCACATATCATGGACTGCCACTGCAAACAAAGTCACTGCTTTTGAAATCCTCTGAGATCACTTTAACAGAAAGTTGCCACTGAATGGCTAAGAGACCTTATTATTGTCATTATTAATATGACTGCAATTTTGTTTTAAGGGCTGAGAACATTCTATGTTGTATAATTATATAGGCTTGATTTTTATTTTGAAAAGGAAGACAATGCAGTGAAAAGCACAATAATGATACATTATAGAAAAGATAGACAAAATCTAACTTCCTTGCTTTTACTTTAACCAAAGGGGTGTGTGTGTGTGTTTGTGTATATATATATATATATATGTGTGTATGTGTGTGTGTGTGTGTGTGTGTGTATGTATATATAGTATGTTTGTATGCACATACATGCGTACGCACACACACTCGCTTTGTGGTTGGCACAATGAGTATCTGTTGTTACATATTCAAAGCTTGAATTTCAAGGATTTGACATGTTCATAATTGCTCTCTGAATAGTTAAGTGAACTCTTAGTAAAAATTGTTGTGGGCCCACAACAAGAACTGTGCTTGATTCTTGGTGGATAATGTCTTTCTGAAGTGCTCCTGAAACATTTTGTTATTCTAGTGGTGAGTGAATATGGTGAATTGTCTGGTGTGCTCTAGTGAAGGAATGGGGAATAATTAAAATACAAAACCCGGCAGAAGTGCGGTAATAATTGAATTGTTGCCTCTAATATTTCATGAAAAGAAAGACTGAATTTTCAATCTACCTGGTACTTTTTAAGAGCAGCTGAGACACCGATGTATCCTTGATTTTAAACTTCTATTTACAGCAAGTGGTTTTTCTTTTCTTTTCTTTTTAAATCTAGCATTAGTGCAGACATAACAGAATCAAAGCTAGGCTTTTGAAACCACTTTCGTTTTACTTTTTTTCTTTTCTTTTCTTTATTCTGATTATTTTTGGAGTGTGCCATCATATAACAGACATGTAATGCATATAACAAATAGCAGCAAGAAACACCCACACAAACTGCTTTATAAGATCAGCCCACCATGAGCAATATCAGATATGAAATTGTGGACAAATGGAAAGATGTCCGTCCCCCCCCAAATACAATAATCTAATCTGAATTAGTGATTCTCTTATTTGATCCATACAACTACCAGATTGTGGCAGTAGCCAGGAGCACTTTCTGTCAGTTCCTCTGCGTGAGAAGGCTATGGTGCAATCCTATGGTGCAATCCTATGGTCCCTGGGAGGGGCAGCCCATGGGCCATCGGATACTGTGGACCCCCCCCTCCATTGGAGGAGAGGGAGGTCCTCCCACAGAGAGGGATGCCCACTGTAGAGCTCTTCCCTTAAGCAGTGTGAAAAGCTCCGTCACTGTGCCCCTCATAGTGGTATTCGGCAGGCAGTATGAGAATAAAGGGGATGTTCCAGGGGCATGTTAGGGGTGGATCAAGGGAAGGCTTTGGATTCAGCAGTTCCAAACCCCGTCATTCCCCAGACACACCCCTGGCACAGGGGGGAAACGACACCAGTTCTGGAATTGGTATTGTCGTTTTCCTTCCCACTGGAACCAATGGAAGGGTGGGGGGAGAAAAACTTGGTGAGAAAGAAATGGGGAGGTTAAAAGCCTGCCCTGCATCTTTGGCTCTGTGTGGCATGAGCATGGCGGGGCTTAGGAAGCAGTAGTTCCTACCCACTGATCTTGTTATTTATTACTTATTTATTTATTTACAGCATTTTTACCCCGCTCTTCAGCCAAAAAAGGCTCCCAGAGTGGCTTACAAAGATTAATATTAGACAGTCCCTGCCCTCAGGCTTACAATCTAAAAGACATGACACAAAAGGAGAAGGGATTGGGAGGGAAGAGGAAGAAAGCAAAACTCAGGCACCAGTTCTTAGTTACAAGGTTCTTACAGATTTCTTCTTCTTTTTTTATTTTTGGCAGGGAAGGGCAAAACAAGCCCCCTGCAGCTGTTCGTTCTTTGGCCGATGCATGGGGCCAGGCTGGTCTCCCCCTTGCTGTGATGATGTTCCTCCTGGGAGGCATGGGGTGCAGCCTCCCAGTGGCTCTTGGTTCCCTGGCCGATGGAAGAGGCCAGAGTCTGCCACCCCAGGGAACTGCCAGTTGAAGCTGTGTGTTCCGTCCAGCTAGGAGGGGTGAAGCGAGGTCCCCGCAGTCGCTCCCTCTTCCGCTGATGCATGGGGCCAGGCTGGTCTCCCCCTTGCTGTGATGATGTTCCTCCTGGGAGGCATGGGGTGCAGCCTCCCAGTGGCTCTCGGTTCTCTGGCTGATGGATGAAGCCATGATGGACATGGCTTCATCCATGTCCATCATGGCTAAAATGGACTGTAACTAATGTCTTCATTAGTTTTAAACCTTGTTTGGACAATCCATTTCCTTTTAAGAGCCTTTTAGCAGGGTTTAACAACCCACACGGTGGTGATAACTAGTTTCAGTATCCACACAATTTCCAATAACGTGCACATTTTGGGGGGCAAATACTTTCCGTAACATAATGCATTTCCATGTAATTTTGATGAATATATGCATTTCTGTGTACACTGTCTTCTAATATACACAGTTTTGTATACATTTTTCAGTCTGTGAAGTCTGTTCGTCAATTTGGAAAGTGTGAATGTTGAAGGATAACTGCGTTCCGGTTCATGTATCAGTTCAAAAGTGCAAAATCCAGTACGTTTGCATTAAACTGTGAACTGAATGAATTTCTCCCCCCTCATCCCTGGAGTGCAAGAGCCGCCTTCTACAATTCTCCTGGAAGGAAGCAGGTCCTGGTCCAGTAATCCCTTGGGCTCCCCGCCGCACATTCTTATGATCCTTTCCAGTGCTAATTAAGATTAGGTACAAACTTGGGGATCAGTAGCGATCTGTGGAAAGCCATTTCACAGCTTTTCTTGCCAGTGACCGGGACTACAAGTCACAGAATTCCTGGTGAGAAACTTTCTGCTTGAAAGAAGGCCCTGTGTGCTGGCCCTGGGAGTCTCTGTAGCTCCCTCTGTTTCTGCTGCACCAAGGGAAGTTTCTGCAGCTTGGGGAAGGGGGAGGCAGTAGCAGTGCCTCACAGGGACAACCACAAACTTACTTGCACGGCTTACAGCAGGCTGCAAGCAGGGCCGTGCGCTCACCCCAGTCCCTCCTGAATGCTGACAACATGCCTAGCCAGAACCTTGCAACAAAGGCTCGAAGCTGTGCTGGAGAAGCATATTCAGGAGGGGCTGTAGCTCAGTGGCAGAGCACCTGCTTTGTATGCAGAAGGTCCCTGCCTGGTTTGATCCCCGGCATCTCCAGGTAGGGCCTGGAAAGAATCCTGCCTGAAACCCTGGAGAGCCATTGCTGCCAGTCAGTGTCGACAATACTGGGCTAGATGGACCAGGGGTCTGACTCAGGATAAGGCCGCTTTCTATATTCCAATATTCTCTAGCTACTTGTGGTACAGATAAAGTGCAATCTGCAATAATAATTTTAATGTCATGCTGGTGAACATTAAAACACCTCCTTGGGTAGACAGAAAGAAAATCATCACTGGGTGATTTGGAAAAATGCAGTCCGTCCGTTGCATACAAGACAAGTTCTGTTAGTTGTATTATCTTTCATTTTTACCAAATGTGTTATTCAAACACAAGCACCTTAAAAAAAAAAACCCAACAACATCTACTCATCCAAGCTTGCAGTAATAAAAGCAGTGAAAAGCAGAAGTAATGATAGGAGGGATGCTCAGAATTGTGTCCAATCCCTACTTTTAAGTAAACTGACCCAATTTGCACTTCTCAGCCTGATATGTGGATCAAAGCAGTTATCCTTTCAACTTCTCTGAATTTTGCAGTACAATTCTTGGCTCAAAAAACTACCAACATGTGTATAAAAAGGTGTATCTTACGATAAAATGCATACCAATCATAATCCTTTATGAAAAAATGCTTACAAGCATGTATAGGGGGGGGGGTATGATTGAAATCTATTTAAATACATGTTTAAATATGAATTTTCATGCAGCTTTAAAAATGTATATTGCATGTGTATATACACATTTTTAAAATGTTTATTATATTGATGAAGAAATGGGGTGGAACAGAGTCATGAATGAACACATGCAAAACTGACATGGGCTGGAAACAGGCTGATCCATCCATTCCTGGATGACAGGTTTTGTGTGTGTAAATATTGAATTAAAGATAATGATATGCTAACAACTGGCAGTGCTAATTACCTGTGGCTTATGCTGGCTCAGCTTGTCTGAGCGCGGAAAGCTAAGCAGGGTCAAGCCTGGTTATTACTTGGATGGGAGACCCCTCCTCTAGTTTCCTGCATTGAGCAGGGGGTTGGACTCCATGGCCTTGTAGGCCCCTTACAACTCTATGATCTATGGATCTATGAACCTTCCAAAATTAAGTTTACTATACATCTTTTACAGTGCAGTCCTATGCATGTCTTCTTAGAAGGAAATCCCACAGTGTTAAATGTGGCTTACTCCCAGTTATTGTAACTTGTTTAGTATTGCAACCTTAAAGGCACAGGATCATCCCACAGAAAATATGTTTTTTTCCATTCTTGGATCAAGCTCCTTGCATATGCAGGATCTCCAGTGTAGACATGATATTTCCATGCATGTAAAGCCTTCCTAATTGAACTCAGTGGAGGAGGCAGCTCAGCAAACATCCCTTGAGGCACGTGGGTCTACCCTCTCCATTGAAGTGAATGCAGAAGGGAGGCTGAAAATGCAGGAGCTGAATGAGTGCTTGGGAATGACCATAGAACTCTGCATAGGAGCCTAGAGCAATAGATATAGATGTATATCCTGAAACAAGGGAAAGGTAAAAAAGTTTTTAAAAAACAAAACACCCCAAAAAAACAAATACAATGAAACCAATGTGAAAATATCAGATTTTTTCAAAACAAGTTTTAAAAGGAGCAACCAAAATATGAAATAATTTAAAAAGTGATATATATTCAAGCAGCTAAAACATGGGAATACATGATTTCCCTCATATTGTTCCTATGTGATCGTACCCTGAGAAGGCTTCTCAACCCAGCCTGAGTTTAAAAATCAAACAAAATCAAAAGCGATTCTAGTTCTGGCTAGCTGAGCTATACACCTTTATGTTGCTCTCTGTGAATATGAATGGATTGTCCAGCCAAGGGCTGGCAATAGATTTATGGCATCTCCCTTTTGGCTCTGTGTTGAATGACTCCTGCATTGCAGAAGGAGTTGGACTAAATTATCTCCAAGGTTCCTTCCTACTCTACCATTCTAACCCTATGTACAGCACCATGGTATGCATGTGAAGGTGGCAGTTCATCTGGAGATGCCCGTGTGTCTTCTGATTACAGATGGCCCTGGATGAACCAGGCTGTCAGAGAAATCCCTAAAAGGATTAACAGTGGCAAATGTGTCTTATTCAGCAAAAACTTGTGTTTCGTGGCTATTGGACACCACAATGTCTTCAATAAGGGTTTGGCTGAGTCGGCTAATTGTTGGAGGCATAACACAGCTAATGCTTCTTTTAAGCATATGTTTTGGCAATGCCCAGTAGATGCCCCTTTTTGGGCGGAGGTCATTATACAGATAAATTTTGTACTGGAATACTCCTTAATATTTACTCATGTACAAGCTCTTAAATTATCTACTTGCCTCCTGGAAGTTAATGCATGGCCAGAGCAAATGGATTCTCCACGCCCTTCTGACAGCTAAAAGACTGATATTACAACATTGGAAGGATAAACACTCACCTCTTGTAATGCAATAGATTGAGAACCTTACAATGCTTTCAACATTTGAATGGGTGGTGCATAGACACCACCAGCAAATGGATACTTATATGTGTATTTGGTCTGCTTTTGTTGAAGTTTATGTATAATTTTTAGAAAGTTGTATTTTCATATACACAAAGCTGTATTTACATATACACATGCATTGAAATGGTTATATTCAAATCTATGTAGCCACATTTTCATTTGTTGAAATTTTATAATAAAAAAATAAGTAAAAAACCCAACACAAACCCCAGTGGCAAATGCCTTTGGGAGTTTGGTACCACTGAAGTCAATGAGACCCAGCTGGCTTCAATCCATATTTATTTATTTATTTATTTATTATATTTATGAATCGCCCATCTGGCCAGACATCCGGCCACTCTGAGCGATGTACAATCCAATAAAATACAAGAGGGGACACACACACACACACAGTATAAAACACAATTAAAAACAGTACAATATTGTTCCAATGAATTGGATTGCCAATCAAGCTGTCCACATTTCATTCCCAAATACCGATTTTGTATCTCCTCCACTATGCTTAAAATACCAAACATCTATACTTCGAACACATGCACGTTTCTTGGATTGCATAAATTCTTCAGCAGATAATAGTCAGAATCACACAAGCATTTTTATTTCAGAAGTTGTTTTGTATGCTTTTTAATCAACCACACAGCTAGCATTTTGACTCGGTGTGCATTGAAATATTGTGGATGCTCTGGATGAGAATGAAGAAGACCCCATGTGGTCTTAATGAGTATCTTAAAACACATCTCCATGTACAGAACAATAATATTTAAGCAGGAGTGCAAAGTTCATTCTGAAGGGCGAAATTAACAGATTCTTCACCTCCCTCCTGGAGAAAACTTTCAAGGTTTGTGAGAATAAAGAGAAGGCCTCAAGGACCTCCACCACCTGAGACCTGCTGATGCTTTGCTGAAGCTAAAGTCCTTGAATCAAGCATGAGGGAACTCGACAAGATTAGTGAGGAATGTGGACACTGGGTCCATTTACAAAAGACCCAAATCCTATTCATTGCAAAGGCAGGAGTGAAAGAGATGGGAGCCGATTGGAGGCAATTAAAAGCAGCAAAGAAATATACGTATGTTTGCCATAATATAAATAATCTTCTAAATCCTCCCCCAAAGAAATGTGAAGTGGAAACACAAGACAAAGTCTTTCGGAAAGGGATAGAACAGCAGCCTCTTCTTATATCCAACGTTGTCTTCAACAAATATTGCATCAACAAAAGAAACCTTAAGGGGAAGAATGGGAAGGGGAGCTTGGGGGCTGGGGTGTTGTCCAGATCTATAAGGAGCATGTGCTGGAGGATGAGGACAACAAAAATAGCTTGGAGGAATATGAAAATAAAAAGCTGGAGGCTGTTGGTAGGGATATATGAGATATTCATTTCAGTTATTTTGATCAGAATTTACCCAGTTCGCACCTTCCGGACTTAACACATACTTGGACACAATCTGTGGTCAATGACTGTACATTTCTGAGCTTGCAATATGACTCACGGACCAAGAAAAGTGTTCTACAGCATAAGAACATTTGAAAAATATGCATGAAAAAATGCGTACTTCTGAAAAATGCACAGAAATATGCTTTAATCAATGGGAGAAGAATGTGTACATTTCAAAGATGTGCACATGAAAAGATGCAAAGATTTTCATGCAGAAAGAAAAACAACACCAAAGCTAGCAATCTGGTATGGACTCAAGTCGGAATGAGCTTTGAGATGGAATTCGGAGAACTTTGGTGACCTCAAGTTTTGCTGATTCACATATCCCTAGCTGTTGGTTTTCACCAGTACTTTTAAACAAATGTAGCACAATAACAGGAAGGAGAAAAGTTCAATGTGAACAAAACTGGCATCAGGGCCAGGCGCTACCGCTAGGCAAACTAGGCGGTTGCCTAGGGCGTGCGGCTGAAGAGGGCGCAGAAACGCTGCGCTCCTCTTCGCTGCCGCTGCGCCGCCCCTGCCAGGCCTCCGCCTCCCCGCCTGCCGCCGCCGCGCCTCCCCGCGCACCCGCCGCCGCTGCCACCGCGCCTCCCACCGCCCTCCCTCCCACCGCCGCCGCTCCTCCCCACCCACCCACTCGCCACTGCCGCTGCACCTCCCTCCCACCGCCGCTGCCGCCGCGCCTCCCCATCTGCCCACCCACCGCTGCCGCCACTGCCACTGCCGCCGCTCCTCCCCGCCCGCCCGCCGCCGCGCCTCCCCCTTCCCGCCGCCCCCCCCCCGCCCCCCCGCCACCTACCTTCGTCGCGTCGCTTCCGGAGCCCCGCCCGCATTGTTTTGGCGGGAGGAACGAGGGCAACAGGGCTTAAACAGCCCTGTTGTCCTGGTTTCCCCGGCAAAAAACAGAGCGCGGGGGTCCCGTCGTTGCATCACTTCCTCCTTGGAGGAGGCGGCGGCAGCCAGGGTGGGGGGAAGGTAGGTTGGTGGTGGCGGCACGGGTTTTTTTTTGCAGAGCAGGGCTGCTTTGCTCCAGAGCCCCCCCACGGTACGAGAGGGGGGGCGCTAAATATCATTTCGCCTAGGGCGCCAAACTGCCCTGCACCGTCCTGACTGGCATGGACATGGAGGAGTCACATAATGAATTTCCCTGTTGTTTTCCAACCAGTATTTCCTTTCTCAGTCAGCAGTGGGTTATATTTGCTTATTTCGAATCCATCTTGTGAATGGTTCAACACATGTTTGGAACACGGGTCAATACACTTGGAAGACTTTGAAAAAAGGGTGTTATCAAATAATTTATAACTATATGCAGTAGATAGGTAGGCAAGCAGGTAATAAGATATGTAGGCAGGTAGATAAAATAGCTATAGATTATGAATAAGATGGATGATTAGATAGATAGATAGATAGATAGATATGAGAGAGAGATTAGATTAGATAAAATAAGATATAAGAGAGAGAGAGAGAGAGAGATGGCAGAGAAAGAGAGAAGGTAGAGGAGATCATATTAGATCAGTGTTCTCCAACCTTGGGTCCCCAGATACACTGGCTGGGGCATGCTGGGAGCAGGGCCGGTGCAAGGCAGTTTGGTGCCCTAGGCAAGATCAGATATTTAGCGCCCCCCCTTCCCACTTGAGCCCTCTCTCCCTCCAGTCCAGCCCTATGCCCATTATGAAATAAAAGTCAATTGGCAAAACCTAAAAAATTGTGAAATTCCGTCTACTACAAGTCAAGATATGATTGGTAAAACAAACTTGGCAAAATACGCATTTTAGCGCCGTTCCCCCCCAAGGCGTTTCTGGCGCCCCCTTTAGCCCTGCGCCCTAGGCAGCTGCCTAGTTGGCCTAATGGTAGCACCGGCCCTGGCTGGGAGTTGCAGGCCAAAAACATCTGGGGACCCAAGGTTGGAGAACACTGTGATAGATAGATAGATAGATAGATAGATAGATAGATAGATAGATAATATGGCACAACCCAGCAATTAATAATGTGATTAATAAATATATTATCCTGATTCACAACACAAAAAACAAGGTATTGATTCTTACACTACTACAGTTCCATGGAATCCATTCCTAGCTACAACAGGATATAATACAGTAGCAATCTGTGTGGTGCAAGAGAGGCAGGCTCATCATCCTATTATATATATTGCCTGTGAGCTGCAGTGCCATTTAAGTAACTTACTACCACATGCCCGGCATGTTGTGGTTTACTCAAACGTAATGGACACCATGTGGAAGCCACTGAAAATGCTTTCACATGGCTGTGTAATGTTCGCAAGATGTTCATCATGTGGATCATGGTGATCACATGCTGATCAAAGGGAAAACCTCCATGGCATAAATCTACATGAGAACCGGATGCAGTTGGGGGGAGCCGCCACTTGGTGTACGACTTTCAAAGCTGGACGTCGTCAAAACTGGCTAAAGAAGCCAAAGGGCTATATGGGAAAATGCATATGCTAAAGATAGATGGCGAGGGAAACAAGGTGTTAATACGCTAATAACTTAGCAGTCTCGGACTAGGATAGATTGGCAAATAGCTGAATGACAGGAAGAAGAGAGTAGGAATAGGAGAATTGGGGATGCTCCATTTCATAGCTTGGTTCGTCTCACTCCCATTCTCACTTACGACCTGTTTTTCTTTCTGTTCAAATGGGAAACGTGCACACTTCCCCCCCCCCCCTTGACTAAAAGCCTTCAAATGTGTATTTCTTTTTGGGGAAATGCACGTGTTAAAACATGCATTTTCCAAAATACGGATTTTTCGAACATGATCGCAAGTTTAGGGGCCTGTGAACTGTTTTTGTGTGGAAAAAACATATGCTCCCATTTGCATTTGGGATTGCGAGCGGGGCAAGTGTGAATCAATGACTTGCAAACTGAAATGAAGTTTTCATACATCCCCTAGTAGAGGTGTTCACGTACCTTCAGGGGGGCGGGATCTCACCGCTGCCTCATCTCTCCACGGCGGCGGCCCCCTCGTCTCGATTTTTTGAGTGGTGCGGAGCATTTCTCTGCGCCGCTCGAGCCCGCTGTGGCGGTCCCGGAAGTGACGCGACAGGACCCTGCGCAGGCGCGCTGGGCCAAATATCCAGTGCAGGGGCCCAGCGCACCTGCGCAGGGTGCCGTTGCGTCACTTCCAGCCAGCCGGAAGTGACGCGACGGGACCAGCGCGGGCGGTGCGGGCGGTTTGCCGCGGAGAGGCGAGGCGGCGGAGAGGCGCCCCCCCGAAAGGTTCGTGTTAGACCACTAGAGGCAACACAGGAGTACTGGGGGGGGGCAGGGATGCACTCTTGGCCCAGTGGAATCAGGTGTGCTGCCTGACCCCTCCTCTAGGCCTTCATTTTGCATCTTGGAGTGCTTATCCTACCCCAGGCTCACATTCTGTGGTGTAATTTACAGGTAAGTAGACCTACCAGCCAATGCTACTAGAACATTGTCAAATGCAGGGTAGTAAAAAATATTCCCCAATTTTCAGCCACCTGCCTTTTACAGTTTTCTTTCTATAAACCAAACATGCCAGGGACATAAAATGTCCCAGAAATCTGCATAAGAATAGGCTTTATTGGGTACTTTATATCCCAAACAACTGAAACAATTGGGAGGCCAGCCACAGGTCATCATCTTAGCCTCTTTTGATAGCCAAGAACAATAGCAAAAACCTCCTTCAAACAGAAAAGAAAGCTTTGTTATGCTGATTTAAAGTTTACAGGCCTCAGGCCTTTTTCAGGCTTTTGTACTTCTAATTGACTTAGAATAGGGCTGTCTTTGTTATGCAAATTTCCTGGATTTACATTGCTGCAGGAAAGATTAAGTCTTTACTTACCTTAAGTAGCTGAAACCTGAAATCCATTCTTATTCTGAACCTAACAGTCAGGGGGAAACATTCAGTCAGGCAAAAGCCGTTCATATGCACAATTTGCCTTGCCTGTGGCACTTGTTTTTGGGGTGATTCAACAGACATTAGGAGATGAAGACTAGAGAGCCACATGTTAGTATGATCATCTGTAAATAGAAAGCCTACACAAAACAGCTGATTGCACTGATGTGCTAGTTGTGAGGAAGCCTACAAGCAAGCATCATAGGCAGGACCGGTGCAGGGCAGTTTGGCGCCCTAGGCAGAATTATATTTAGCGCCCCCCCTCTCGTGCCGTGGGGGGGGCTCCGGAGCAAAGCAGCCCTGCTCTGCAACCCCCCCACGCCGCCACCACCACCTACCTACCTACCTTCCCCCCGCCCTGGCTGCTGCCGCCGCCGCCTCCGAGGAGGAAGTGACGCGACGGGACCCCTGCGCTTTGTTTTTTGCCGGGGAAACCAGGGCAACAGGGCTGTTTAAGCCCTGTTGCCCTGGTTCCTCCCGCCAAAACAACGCGGGCGGGGCTCCGGAAGCGACACGGAGGAGGGGAGGGGTGGCGGCGGCGGTGGCAGCGGCGGGCGGGGATGTGTGGCGGTGGTGGGCGGGGAGGCGCGGCGGTGGTGGCGGTGGCGGGCGGGGAGGCGCGGCGGCGGTGGCGGGCAGGGAGGCGTGGCGGCGGGCGGGGGAGGCATGGCGGTGGCTTCGGCGGGCGGGGGGAGGCACGGCGGGGGTGGCACGGCGGCGGCAGCGAAGAGGAGCGCAGCGTTTCTGCGCCCTCTTCAGCCACGCGCCCTAGGCAACCGCCTAGTTTGCCTAGCGGTAGCACCGGCCCTGATCATAGGTAAGCTTATTCTTTGCAGACGACCACAGTAACATGTGGACACACAAAGCCACAGCCAGGAGTGTGGCCTCAGTCACGCTTGAGTACTTGGGTGATGCCCTCTTTACACACACAGCGCAAGAAAGGGGCTTTAGCAGGAAAGAGATGGACAGCTTACTGAAAACATCAACTCAGTGCATGGCATCTATGAAAAAGGCAAATTCCATGCTGGGGATTATTAGGGAAGAGACTGAAAATAAAACAGCCAGCATTGCAATGTCTTCATACAAGTCAGTCATGCACTGCAGCTGGAATCCTGTGCAAACTTTTGGCTCACCACCTCTCAAAACAGCTATCAGACAGCTGGAGATTTACAGAAAAAGAAGTACCAAAATTCTCAGGGTGGTTGGAACACCTTTCCTATGAGAAAAGGCTAACGTGTCAGAAGGGGCCAGGGCCTTTTCTGCCACAGCTCCAAGATGGTGGAATCCCCTCCCTGAGGAGATTCAAAAAGGCTTCGCATTTTTAGTTAGTTGTTTAGATAGGGAAAAAATCCTAGAACTCCAAGCATTCCCTAGAAGCCACACTAGCTGGGGAATGCTGGGAGTTGTAGGAATTATTTTCGGTCTAAACATGCATAGGATTGCACCCTTGGGTTATTACATCCATGTATTGTGTTTTACTTTATATATATTTTATTTATTTATTGATTATATTTATACCCCACCGTTTTTCCTGCAAGGAACCCAAGGCGGCTTACATAATTCTCCTCTCCATTTTATCCTCACAACAACCCTGTGAGGTAGGTTAGGCTGAGAGTCAGTGACTGGCCCAAAGTCACCCAGTGAGCTTCATGGTCGAGCGGGGACTAGAACCCGGATCTCCCGAGTCCCAGTCCAACACTCTCACCGCTACGCCATACTGGTGTATATATATATATTCTCCTTTTCTATGACAAAATAGTGCTTCCTCCCAAGTAAATGTGTTCAGCATCAGGCCAGCAGAAGCCAGCCCTCATTTTATTGCTGTAGTCATTTTGGTGCTTTGATTTAAACAAGTTTAAAATGCAAAATTGAACATCCTCAAAGTATTCTCTCTCTCTCTCTCTCTCTCTCTCTCTCTCTCTCTCTCTCTCTCTCTCTCTCTGGGCTTCTCTACATGATGAGGCATTTATTGTGCACTCGTGGTCCCTCACTCATGGAAGTTTGCAGGGCCTTTTCATGACGTTGTCATCCTCCAGGGCCTCTCCTGTGTTTTCCAGCCATTTTCGCAGCTTTTTTTAAAGCAAGGAAAGTCAGGTATTAAATTTCAAACCGGAACAAACAGGAATGAAAGCTTCATGTAAAGTCGCAATTCTGCTATACTGCAGCCATACCACGGTGCCACCTTGTGGCTGGTTAATCTATATATATATATAAAAGAAGGTGTCCTGACTGACTGGACTAATCAACGCCCAGCTCAAACCGTTTAATCTAGGAACCTGAAATTTTGAAGGGACATTGCTATTATGACGTAGACCCCCACTAAGGAAGGATTTGGGGAAATTCCATCCCTAAGAGGGTGAAAAAAGGGGGCAAAATCACCCCAGTCTCATATCTGCAGTTCTGCAAATAGGCCTCACCTCATAATTGCTGCAGGAGTCAACTTGCTGCAGGAGCCAATAGCAGCAGTTATGCAAATAGCCCATACGACACTTAGAATATTCGTATGAATTCCTGCAAGGGCCAATAGGGCTGGGTATGCAAATCTCCCCTAGGCCATTTAGAATGTTCTCTGAGGGGGTAAAAAGGGAGGGAAACTTTTTACATGACTGGGTGAAAAGGGAGGGAAACTTTTTACATGACTGGGTGACTGTTGTGTGTGGGGCATCGTCGCATAGGCTCCATCACGTTTAGACGGATCTACCCCAAACTTGGCATGCTCACTCTTCATCACCTGTAGACTCTCAGGATTAACCTGATTTTTCTTTACGAACAGATATTTCTTCACAAAAGATTTCTGCTGCCAGCACCCAGCCTAAATATTACACTCTCAGTCAGAGACACGGCATCTTTTCCATACATGTTTCTTTTAAAAACAATTATACTAAATCCTAAAATCCATGCAAGCGAAGCCGTGGGTGTAATGGGAGTTGCGGAAGGTGGCAAGGAGTGCAGTGTTGCACAACAGTCCTGCCTCAATGCTCTGTATTACACTATAACTCTGTATTATGATTTTATGCTCTGTAATAGCAAGGCATGACCTTGCTATAATTGCTAGCATGTGAGTTGGCTGCTAGCCAGGCTGATGCAATCTCCAGTAACATGTGACCTGGCTGCTGGCCAGAAGAATGACACTGCAAACAGCACAGGTGCTATCAATTAAACACAAGATCTGCAGCCCATAAAGCTTGGTGCTAGAATGGTATATAAGACTAGCAAATGCAGACTGGTGTGGTGGTTAGTAGGTTGTGTGTGTGTATATGTATGTATGTATATATGTGTGTGTGTATGTGCATATATATATATATATATATATATATATATAGTGGTGGAGTGCTGAAGAATTGGAAGGAGTAAGGAGGAGCAGAGGAAGCTGTTCAGAGAGCCCTGCTGAAGCCCCAATGCTGAAAGCTGATACCCAGGCGGAGAGCTGCTGGAACTAGCATTCGGGTTGGTTGGAAATAATACAGTGAGTGTGTAGCTAAGGGGTGGGATTTCCACCAGGGGACTTGGAGGAAGGCATAGCATTGTTGTATTTCATGCTCAGCTTTGCAATAAAGATGTTTGGCTTTAACTTCCTGGAGGAGTATTTATTATGGTCTGAAAATCCTTCAAAGAACCTTTGCCAATCCCTTTTGAGGAACCTGTGGCAAAACAGCGGGCAACAGCTAGTAGAATATATAGAAAGGCAGAGAAATACAAACCCCAGGGGAAAAAACCTGTGTAAAGGACACACTTTTCCTCCTGCGATGAAAACAAAAGAAGAAGCTTCAGTCAAGCAGCACGTCCCAGTCCAACACTCTCACCACTACGCCATACTGGTGTATATATATATATACAGTAATACCTTGGATTACAAGTAACTTGGTTTGAGAGCGTTTTGCAAGACAAGCAAAATTTTTAATATTTATTTAATTTTTTTTGACTTGATATACAAGCGTCGTCTTGCAATACAAGTACTGTAGTACAGCTTAAATGAAAAATCTCTGTACAAATTTTTTTGGGGGGGTTTCGTTTTGATATAAGAGTGTTTTGGATTACAAGCATGTTTCCGGAACGAATTATGCTCTCAATCCAAGGCATGACTGTATTCTCCTTTTCTATGACAAAATAGTGCTTCCTCCCAAGTAAATGTGTTCAGCATCAGGCCAGCAGAAGCCAGCCCTCATTTTATTGCTGTAGTCATTTTGGTGCTTTGATTTAAACAAGATTAAAATGCAAAATTGAACATCCTCAAAGTATTTTCTCTCTCTCTCTCTCTCTCTCTCTCTCTGGGCTTCTCTACATGATGAGGCATTTATTGTGCACTCGTGGTCCCTCACTCATGGAAGTTTGCAGGGCCTTTTCATGACGTTGTCATCCTCCAGGGCCTCTCCTGTGTTTTCCAGCCATTTTCGCAGCTTTTTTTAAAGCAAGGAAAGTCAGGTATTAAATTTCAAACCAGAACAAACAGGAATGAAAGCTTCATGTAAAGTCGCAATTCTGCTATACTGCAGCCATATCACGGTGCCACCTTGTGGCTGGTTAATCTATCTATCTATCTATCTATCTATCTATATATATATAAAGAAGGTGTCCTGACTGACTGGACTCATCAACACCCAGCTCAAACCGTTTAATCTAGGAACATGAAATTTTGAAGGGACATTGCTATTATTATGACGTAATGGCGTTAAACTCCTCATGTAGAGAAGCCCCATCTCTCTCAGGGTTGGCTTGGCAAACAGCTGTTTTTCCTTTAACGTATCAGGAATGTGGAAACAGTTGTAAGGCATGGAATGGTGTGGGGAGGGAGATGTGTTAGCTGTGTGCTTCCCAATGGAAGTAATACAGTGTAGCCATCTAACGGGATGGAAGCCCACATAAGACCATTAAGCACAGGGTCTGAAATTACATAGATACACCGCTGCTTCCTGGAAATATCTTGTGGTCCATTGTGGGAATCACTATGGGTGGACTGGAGAGACCTTTGCTCTGGTTCAGCAGGGCTCTTTCATTTTGATTTTTTAAGGACTGAGTCATAAAGCACAGTCCCCCTAGAAATGCTTGCTTACACACTGCCTGAAACAAATGCTGGTTTCAAGGGAACAGTTATTGGAGGATTGTGTCCAACACCTCTGATATCTTACAGATGGGTGGATGGGTGGCTATTCTGCATGATGAAAAGGACCCTCAGCCACTCCTTTCCCCATGCCCCACAATTATTGCCATGTGGCAGCAGAAAATTCCTTAGTATAGTCAGAATGTTATTAGTGCTATTTAGAAAGCATGTATATGGTGCTTAATAATTAAAGAAAAGACCATTGATGCTAATTGAAAAAGAGCCATTAACTTCGGTTGCCCTTGGATCACACCCATACATACTTAGCTGGCAGAATAACATTTAATATGCAGAATAATAGAACAAATAAAATCAAATATTTAATGGTAGAGGGCCTTGAGGTTTTTTTTATTTTTTATTTTTATTTATTTTAAAGGACAATATCATTTAAGGCTGCAGAAACGGGGGCCAAAGATCACTGTCAAGAGTGGAATTAACAGACCCTACTCCACTAAACTAATTAAAGAAATAAAGGATCGCAGCAGAGCAACAGCTGCCTCTTAGGATAATAGGAAACCTGTCTCTATAAATATGCTTGTTTTTCATTACAGAACAGGCAGCCCTATAATCAGGAGGAGCAGCAGCGGGTCAGATATAGGCTTGACACAACGTAAGTACAATTGCAGCAAACCTCCGAGTCTATTTTCATCAGCATTTTTTTTTTTTTTTAAAGAACCGTGTTAATTGCCCAGGCAGTGCCTCACAATGTAGAAGTACAACTGAAATATTGGGAAGATCAGAAACACACACACAAGACCTACAGAGCATCGTCCAATGGTCTCTGTGCAACTTTGATGTACACCTGGAATTGCATAGGGCCAAGGGGGGTGCCCCATTTTTCCACTTCCAGAGAATGCCCTGCCCATCCAGAAAAGCATTTCCCCTGCCCCTAGAAGATGACAGAGCAGCCCCTGCTCATAGGAGCATAGGAAACTGCCTTATGAGGTCAGATTACTTGCCCAGTATTTTCTACTGCGACTGTCTGTCAATGGCACTCCAAGGTCTCAAGCAGATGTCTTTCATATCATCTGCTTCCTGATCCAATAATAATAATAATAATAATAATAATAATAATAATAATAATAATGGCAGTCCCCGAATTAAGACTTACAGACAACCCATACTTAAGAACAGACTTCTGGGTTCCCTGGCACTATGTCATTTACGTAGAGTACACATAGCGTAGTATACTATGCAATTTGCGTAATTTACGCAATTTGCGTAAATGCCGACTTTAACGTATAGAACGCTGTGCTGTTCCGACTTACATACAAATTCGACTTAAAGACAATCTTAAGAACGGATCTTGTCCGTAACCTGGGGACTGCCTGAAATAATAATAATAATAATAATAATAATAATAATAATAATAATAAGTCATCATATTCCATCTTTTTTGCCAAGAAACTACCAAGGCAGTGCCAAAGATTGAACCTGGGGCCTCCGCTGTGTCAAAGCATGTGCTCTACTACTGAGCTATGACCCATTCCCCCAAAGGCAGAGTTTCATGTGTACACCAAAGTCTTTGAGGGGCACCAGATGTGGCCATCCCTTCTGGCTTTTTTTCGGAGCAATTGCCCATCCAAGGTTCAAAAAGCAGGGCTTTTTTTCTGGTGGAACTCACCGGAACTGAGTTCCAGCACCTTTTCTTCTATTAATTGCATTACAATTTAATCGCCATCTACTCCCGAGGAAATGTAATCCAAGAGTTCCGGTACCTTTTTCTCCAGAAAAAAAGCACTGTCAAAAAGTATCATCGTTATAATGGCTTGTTTATGTATAATGTGCCATCATTATCGACGGCACTTTATAGAGTTATAAAAGCAAGAAGAAAGGTCTCTGCCCAGGGGAGTTTCCATTCTAAATGTTGACAATGTGGGCAGACAACAAAAGGAGATGAGGGAGGAGGATGTGGAGAGGCTAAGCTAACAACAGATGTATGTGAACAATTGCAGCTACATGTGTTCAACCCTCCCACAAAAGCAAAGCAGAGGGCAACTAGCCCTCAGTGATTCTCCTAATATGTACGTGTGTGTGTGTGTGCGCGTGCATGAGAGAGAGATGATATTTGGCTGCTTTTGGAGGTGGTGAATTTCAGTGATGTTTTCAGGGAGGAGGGTTTGGCTTCCTTTAGTTATACAAGGTGGCTGAAGGTTTCTCTATTTTCTTTTTGTAACTTTGGGGGGGGGGGAAGTGTGTTGGCTGCCCAAACCGACCACAAGCCTCTCCACAACCTCCTGACCTGTCTGTGTTTCCTGCTGGGGGCAAGCGCGAGACAGAAAGCCCGTGGGAATGACGCTATGTGATGATGCAGTTTTCCCAGGAGCATTCTGGACCAGCCCCAGCAGGAAACATTGCAGGGAGAGCCTTAAGGCTGCTCTGGGCAGACGCAACGCAAGGATTTTTCTTTTTTTTTTTTTAAACCCTCAGACACCTTGTATAATTAAGTTAAGCCACCCTCCCATACTTCATTGAAATTCAGTCGGCCCCAGTTTTGGGGAGCATTTTCTACTCTCCACCCCCCACCCCCAATTGATCTCATTTTTTTTTTTAAAAAAGATCTTGTTTTTTCATCACCACCACCACAATCATCCTTTAGTTGTATGCAGGTTTTCCATGCTAAGCCAAGCTCAAAGTGGCTCACAAGTCACAACATTAGAAGGGTTTACATAATAAACTCATTGGAGCCAGTGTGCCATAGTGCTGAGAGTGTTAGACTGGGACTTGGGAAATCTGGGTTCTAGTCCCCGTTCAGCCATGAAACTCACTGGGTGACTTTGGGCCACTCACTGACTCTCAGCCTAACCTGCCTCACAGGGTTGTTGTGAGGATAAAATGGAGGAGGAGGAGGAGGAGGAGGAGGAGGAGGAGGATTATGTGAGCCACCTTGGGTTCCTTGCAAGAGGAAAAAAGGGTGGGATATAAATATAATAAAACAAACAAATAAATAAAATAATAAACTATATGAGTTCAAGATGATTCATTCAGAATTACAAGACAACACAATTCAAATAATCGTACGGATATTAATAAATATGCACTAAGATTAAACAATCCGTTGATAAGTCATACTAGGGCAGGGGAGAACGACCTTTTTGGCTCCGAGGGCCACATGTGATGCTGGTTCAGGGGCCGGGGGCTGCACATGCACACACATACACGTGGCGCACACACACACACACACACACACACACACCAGTGATCCTGATACAGACGGCTCTTTCTTTCCTTCCTTCCTTCCTTCCTTCCTTCCTTCCTTCCTTCTAGCAGCAATGGCGAAAGAGCAATCTGTGTGTGACTATGAGGTAATCAGTGGTGGAGAATATGGCAAGGGCAGGGGGTAGTCGTTAAGGCCTTGCAGGGGCACATGCAATAGAAATACAAAAACAAAATCCAAAATGGATAAGACGTATTAAATGGTGCTAAACTGTGCTGGTCTCTCTACTCTCTAGGCACCTGGAGCAGCTGCAGCAGCAGCCTTTAACTAGAATCCGTCAGGGCCCTGGCCTCCCAGATGGAAATGAGCAGGGCTGGTGTCCAGGGTAGGCATGGTTGGGCACCTGCTGAGGGCCCACAACCCAGCAGGGGCCCACTGACAAGACCCCCCCGGAGTTGCTTCTCTTCTTCACCATTGCAACCTGCATGTTCACCTGCCTCTTGCTCTGGTCCAGACAACGGTGGTGGTGAGAAGGAGGAGCAGGAGATGCCACTGCCTACTTGGTCACCGGCTCTCTGCTTGTCAAGTAAGCAAGTGGGAGCAATGATAAGAAAGAGGATGAGGAGCAAGAGCAGCTGGTAATCAATGGCAGTGGGAAGGTAGTTTTACTGAGGGAGTGGGGGGCGGGTCATTGAGGGTGTCTTGCCCAAGAGCTCTCAAAAACCTGGAGCTGGCACTGGAAATGCTCCAGACAGAGAAGCAGGTCTAGGGTAGCCATTATGAATCACACAAAGAGAGGAAATGCCTCACCAAAAGAAGGCAAAAAGGGGCAGTATGGTGCATAAAATTTGCATATGCTAATTTATATGTTTATATGCAAATTTAGAAATAATGATTAGAATTTAAGTAGAAATACAGTACCCATCACCATACTGTGACCAGGTGAGCTGTGTGCCTACCTGTTCAGTCTCTTCTCATGGTTCATTATCCTTAAAAAAACTGAAATTGGACAGGACAGCTCTTCAAATATAGGATGTCTTCAAATTGAGGATGGTCCTCTGTAAAAGAGGACATGGCCACTCACAGCTATTCCTGGTTGTTATGTTCCCGAAACAAATACAATAGTTGGTTCAATTTCCTGATGTCTTCTTGGCCCTATGTAGGCATTACATTTTTATTTATTTATTTATTTATTTATTTATTTTCTTTATTTATACCCTGCTTTTCTACCAAAAAAAAAATGGCACTCACGGTGGCTTACAAAAACAATAGATTAAAACAATAAAACACATTAAAGGCACAATCCTATGCATGTTTAGACAGAAAAAAGGTCTACAACTCCCAGCTTGCAATTTTAGCTGAACTGCAATTTTGCCCATGGCCCCTTTAAGGTAGCTCTGCTTAGGCTTGAACAGCCGCAGTAAGCAGGGAGGGAACAGACGCTGCTAAGCTGGGAGTTCCAGGCAAGGAGGTAGGTGTTTGTGTGAGCACATGCTCTACCTGCTGCATGTTGCTTTGGGAAAGGGATTAGCTGGGTGAAAGCCTGGACCGAGGGAAAAGTGAATGAGGGAAATTATCACATGATTCCTATCTTTATATTGCCAAAGATCTTATTTCCCAGCAGAGCTGACTCTGCCTCTAACAGGTGAGTTTACAGTGTCAGAAGGAAATGCAAGAAACTTCCCCTTCTCTCTGAAGCTCCATGTTTGGGGGTATGGGGTGGGTGGGTGGGTAAGCTTCACCTGTTGAATTTGTGCCAATCCTGACAATTTTAAAACAAAAAGAAAGCGATTGCCCTGCAAGCACTGACGCCCCCCCCCCCCCATGAACAACACCAGATATCAACAATTAAGGGTTTAAATAAGGTAAAAACATACAGTAATACCTTGGATTGAGAGCATAATTCGTTCCGGAACCATGCTTGTAATCCAAAACACTCTTATATCAAAGCGAGTCTCCTGGCGGGCATGAGCAGGGCTGATTTTGGCCCACTACACCTGCTCGAGGTGAGCGGTTACATCCCTACCTTGTCTTGCAAGACGTCGCTTGTTTATCAAGTCAAAATTTATTAAAATGTTTTGCTTGTCTTGCAAAACGCTCTCAGACCAAGTTACTTGCAATCCAAGGTATTACTGTATTACAAAAGCCACTTATAAAATGTTATAAAATAATATATAATATAATAATGTAATAATTATAATATATAAGATTTTGTGTGTTTCCTCTAATAACTTTTGTACTTGACCATGCCCTTTGGTTGCCTGGCCATACCCTTGGCCACGCCCTCATGTTGCCTGGCCACGCCCTCTTGATCACACCTTCATGTTGCTTAACCATACCTCTTACAGATACACATGTGTCCCTATTTACATCTGTGAAATGTTGGAAGGTATGCAGGTGCTAAAATAACATGATTGGCCTTTGGTACACCTTGACCTGGGGGCAGGCAGAGAGAGCACCATTTGCTGTTCTGCCTCAGGCAGCAAAATGTCTTGGGCTGTCCCTGCAGCAGGCAGTGGTAGGTTGGAGTGGAGCTAAGCAATCCCTGCATATCACAAATTGTCTAACCGTTCTGTGCTCCGTTCATGTAACATTTTCCTCTTTTCTACTTAATATGCCCTTTTCAGCAAAGATCCCCTCTTTTCCATTTGGCAAGCAAGTGTTTTGCAAATACTCTCAGTTTGAAGCCCTTGATTTTGTTCTGAATGAATATCCCCCAATAATTTGCCCAGCTTGAATGATTAGCAAATGACTTTTGATGACAGTATGAATCCCATTAACTAAAGTTCTCCATAATAAATGGCTTAATCCATTTAACGCTGAAATCAATGTGAAATTTCGTCTGCTTCATGGGAGGCCAAGGAGTCGGCTTCCTAGGCCTTGACTGCAGAACCCGGAGTGGAATTATGAAAGACCAGAATCTTTCTGAGAGGACGAGCCACTTTCTATCTTTTAAAATCCTGTTGAGAAAGATAGTAGGACTCTCTGAGGGGAAAAGCAGTGACAGAATTCCTCTTGTGGACACTTAGTTTTGTATGGCTTATTGAGCATGCTTTTTGTACACTGCCTGTTATCCATTAAGGAGGGCAGGTGGTTTGGAAACATTTTAAGAAATGAAATAAATATAAATAAACTTAGCATACTTCTTTATCAAAAACTGACAGAAGCCTCAGCCTTGACCTGCTCTTACCTATGTTCTTATGGAGGTTTTCAAACTGATTGTACCCTCTTACTCTCATTGGCTAGGGTGAATGAACTCGTCCCATTCATTTCAATACATCTACTTTTTGACTAGGACTGACATTAGATACAACCCACTGTACCCTCTTCCTCCCATTACCTTGGGCAAAGCACACCCAGAACAGTGACTCCTACAGAAATGCAGGGGAGCAGTTTCCTCTGGAACTGTGGGTAATTCTTACCCTTAAGGAATCTAGCAGAAAACTTTTTTTGATCCTGAAAGGTATGCTCTCTTTTTGCTTTTTTTTTTTTTAATTTTTATTGTGGAAAGCAATGTACCTCTGCCACATAAAGCTTGGGAAACATTCTCTTAAGCAGTTGGATGTTCCAGTGCAATCCTTTCTCCTAGAGTGGCCACTGAATGTTGTGCAAATTTGGAAGTTTCTAGAGAAACACTCCCTGCAGTGGGAAAGAATGGTAAGGGGGTGGGATGAGACTTATTTGTCCTGCTCTGGTTGGGTTAGTCTCCAAGCTAGGCAAATACAGGGATGGCTAGTCAGTTAAGCAGGCAAATAGTCAAGCACAGTATTGCCAAGAAAGTAGGTGGTTTCCCAGAAGAGAGGCTGGAGGCACAGCCAAGGTCAAAACACAGAATATAAGCAGTCAAATACAATACAGTCAAGGTCAGTAGCACAGAGGTTCAATCACAAGGCATGATCAGGGATACACAACACTGGGACTGATAGAACAATATTATTCCTGCATTGGCTAGGCTGAAACTGAAGACTTATATAGCCAGCGCTTCCTGAACCCCACCCAGGGCTCAGCTGCAGTTAGTTATAGCCCTCTGGCAAAAGTCCTACTCATGAGCAGGGCCTTGCTCATGAGGAGTCCTTTCCTCTTGAGGAGTCCTCCTCTGTAACCGAGCACTCCTTCTCAAAGGAGCTCTACTGCTTCTTGAGATTTATTTATTTATTATTTATTAATTATATTTATACCCCGCCTTTTTTCCTGCAAGGAACCCAAGGCGGCTTACATAATCCTCCTCCTCCTCCTCCTCTCCATTTTATCCTCACAACAACCCTTTGAGGTAGGTTAGGCTGAGAGTCAGTGACTGGCCCAAAGTCACCCAGTGAGTTTCATGGCCGAGCGGGGACTAGAACCCGGATCTCCCGAGTCCCAATCCAACGATCTCTTGGCAGTGCTCTTGGGGGCCAGGGGGGTCACTCGGCCTTTACGTCAGAGGCAGTCCCCTGCCACTTGTCAGCATGGACTGCTGCCATTTTCCCTGAGGGCCCAGGCTCCTGGCCTTCTGACATGGGCTGTTCTGGGGTGTTCTTCATCTCTAGGAGTTCTAGCTCCTCCTCTGACGAGGATTCCTGGAGTGTGGGACTGGCATCACTAATGATGAATTTCATCTCAAGTGGAATGTTAAGGTTCTTGCCTGGCATCTAAAGTTTTGAAACGTTTGCTAAGATGTGCAGAATGCCTTTCCACTTCCACTCTGTGCTGCTGCAAGTGGTTAAGATGTCATGATCTGGGATATTTGAGAAGTTAGCCTAGCCCCAGCCCTCCATGGCCTGTTTCCAGATGGCCTCTCACCTCATCCTCTGGTCATCTTGCTGGTAGGAACCTGAGGGCCAGTTTGTCTTAGTCCCCTTCTCTATTGCCCCCACCCCATCTGCACTGGGTGGTGCTAAAGCTATGAGAAAGCGAGTGTCCTGTTACAGAACCACCCAGTGTCACTTTGCTCCACGGGGCAGAAACCTGCTGGACTAAAGTAGGAATGGAATAAATCCATCCATTTCAGATTGTCTCAGTCTCTCATTTTTCCAGTCTTAAATTTGTTTCATCTCAAACTTAGAGAATTTCTTCAGTTTAAGTTCATTTCATTCTGAATGTTGAGAATTTTTGTTTAAAGTTGGCATGAAAATTCATAAGCATCGGTGCATATTTCTCCTAATATATGCATTTTTGTATGTGTTATTGCCTCATATACACATTTTTTGCAAGGAATTTTCTGAATGTAATGCATTTTTTGAATCCTATTTCCCCTAATATATCCATTTTTGTATGCATTTTTTTTTTTACTGGAGAACTCCATTGCAAAATCTGCAGAAGAGTGAATTTTTGAAGGATAACTGAGTTTTGGTTCACATAGTGGTCTGAAAGTGAAAAATTAGGTAAGTTGGCATTAAAATGTATTCATGTTGCAAAGTTCCTGTAATGACCAGGTAGGATGGAAATGGAAAAAGCTGCTCACAGTTCAAAAACAGGCCTCAGCGGGCCTTGGAGAAATGGCCAGTCAACCCTATCTTCCTGGAAGTGGTTGGACCGAGGATAAGGGGCTGTTCCAATGGAGGCAGCCAGGAAATAAAGATATTCACTTGGTGGCAGTGGTGAAGACCACAGGAGGTTGGCTGGTTTGCTCGCCTCCTCTCCTCCTCATGGTGTAGACTACAGTCCATGCTGTCCCACTGGGTATCTCACCTTCAGTACATTTCCATGTGTACCAAGAGAAAAACTGTACCATCTCAGGATAAGCTAACCCTTATGTTCCCAGACATGGTGTCTTCTTCCTTAGCACTTGGGCATCATTCTGTATTCCCCATGGATTTATCTACCTTCACCCATTGTCAGAAAGCAACGAGATGTGTGGCCAGTCCAGGAACCAACCAAGATTATTTAGGAAATATATCCATATAGCCTCTAAAACTTGCAGATTGCCTCAGATGCATTTGGGCAAAGTGAGGCAGATTGCCTCAGATGCTATAATCAAGCGAATAAGTAAAAAGATGGAGTGTCAGCATAGAGTAAATTAGTGCCCATTTAAAAATGGATCTCTTGATCTTACCATGGTATGCTGCATTACAAGTCACGTTGATCTGGGTTGGAATGACTTTTTAAGGTTATGCATGGAAACAATCTCAGAAACAGGGAAATAATACAGAACATGTTCTGCATATATTACGTTATAAAGAAATCTAACGACTTATAGGATGTAATCCTTACTCCCAGAGAACTAAGTGACAAAACACCCCTTGATTTTAGTAGAGCAGTAGTAGCTAGATGACTTTAAATACCACAGTTAGCCAGTCCTTGTTGGGATTGGGAATATGTGTACAGGCTGGTCAAGCTTCTCCTGTTGACACTACAGCCGAGGCCCCCATCAATCGTGTATATTCATCATCAGCATTGCATTCCAGCTCTAAAAGGGAGGCAAAAGGGTCTGCCGAATTCAAAAGAAATGCTCTCCTTATTCCATAATAGTAATTCAATTTATAATTATATAGATGCAACATTGTATTCTCAGTCAATTGGAATATAGAATCAAGCAATTAATTTGGCTTTGCAATGCAGCAGACGTTCAATCTCAGCAAAGTGCCTTGTGAAATTTACATCCAAATCGTTCAGACAGCAAGGAGTTTGGAGAAATAGGAATGCTGTTAAACTGAAATGGATGGCAGAGATTCTGTTCTCCGGCAGAGCATCTTCACTTTTTTTAAAAAGAGCAAGAACACTGTTTTGATGAGGGATTTTATGTTACTTAGTTATTTTAAATAGGATATCTTACATTATAGTCCACAACTGGACACTCAATGTGGTTTACAAATAGTTAAAACATGCCACAAAAATACAAATCAACCAAGATCAATCCAGGTTGCAAATGCCTGCCTGAACATCAACATTTCTGCCAGCTTCATGAGAAAAGGAAGCCACCACCTAGAAGACCCGCCCCCTTTTTCATAACTGACCCCTTCTCACGTGGGGAGGGGACACTTGAATCAGGGCTTCCTCTGAAGTTCTTAGAGTATAATAGGGAGAGGCAATTATATATAGGTACATAGTATATATACTATAGTGTACATATAATATATATATACACACACACACACACACACTATATATATATATGCTCTTACAGTGGCGTAGCGTGGGTTGTCAGCACCCGGGGCAAGGCAAGTAATTTGCGCCCCCTAACCCGTGGATTTTAGCACTCGAGTCTCTTCCACTAGATTAGTTAAAGAAACCCTTACCCCCTAAGCACATGTATTGTTTGTTATGAAAATACTGATGTAATTAAAGTAAAATGCATCTAAATACAAGTTTATTTTCAAACACTTTATTGAGTGCGAACATGCATTACAGATTCTCCACATTTTCAGCAGGTCTATGAATACAAATCTACAAATGTAGTAACCTAGCATGGGCCATGCTATTATATGTCCTCTCACAACCATCGTAAACGACAAAAAATATCAAGAACAATATATTGTTTTAATTATTATATTTTATTGTGTTGTTTTGTTGTATTTTAATTGTACATCGCCCAGGGTGGCTGGGTGACCGGCCAGATGGGCGATTGATAAATATAATAAATAAATAAATAAATAAATAAATAAATAAATCACTTCCCATGCTTTTGAAACTATACTTCTGTTGATGCAACCAAAAATTGAATTTGCCCTTTTTGCAGCCACATCATACTGCTGACTCATATTCAGCTTGTGATCAACTACAACTCCAAGATCCTTTTTACACGTACTATTGCCAAGCCCCCATCTTATACCTGTGCTGTGCATTTTATTAATTTTTCCTAAGCAAAGAACTTGCTCTCTGTTAAACACTTGTATCTGTTAAAATTCTGTTATTTTCTGCCCGGTCTTCTAAACTTTCAATATCATTTTGAATTTTATTTCTGCCTTCTAAGGTATTAGCTATCCCATACAATTTTGTGTCATCTGCAAATTTGATAAGCATCCCCCCACCTCTTGAACTCCTCTGCCTGTTGGGTTTTCCTGCCATGGAATCCTACGTACTTGTACTCTGAGTTTATTATAATCAGCTTTCCTGATGTCCAAGGGAGTTTTACATAGACGTTTTGATGGCGCTTCATGGTCAGCAGATTCACATGCTTTCTTGGCTGCTTCAGAAATGTTGTTGAAAACAGTATCATTTTGCATTTCTTGCAACTACCTTCCAGCACAGATTCAATGCTGCCTTAATATCCAGATTCTGCTGCTGCTGCTGCCTGCACTGATGTTACAGCTTTAAGATATCCCAGTACTTTTAGAATAATTTCAGTAAGGAAGGGGAAAGGAAGACTACTGAGCAATCCAATAGCTTCAGTTTTTTGATGACAAAATTTTTCATAAGGGTTAGATGCATTGATTGATTAATTTGAGTATAGAAAGAATGAATTCTTCATCTGAATCCAAGTGTCCAGTCCCAGTGTCCATGTGAACCAAGAGGAATTTTAAAGAACAGCCTTTATAAATCTGAGCAACATGCCCCTTCTTAAAAAGTATGTGCAACTGTTCACATACGTAAAAATATTCCTTCATCTCAGATATGTATCATTAGGAATATCTGGGCAGATTCCGCTGTGGCACTGCCCCCAAATAATAGCATCTGTACCTTTAAGAAGAAAAACAAAAGCTTTCTTGTTGGTTTTCTAAAATTGCTTAGTACATTTTATTATTTGTTTTAAAAAAATTAGGAGGGGGCAGAAAAATGGGGGGGCTAGCCCCCCCCCTTACAGATCAACTCTCCCTTCACCGACACAACTTCCTAGTTTCCTTCTGCCCCTGAACAGCTGGGGACAAGTGGAAATTTGTTCCAGAGAAGAGGGATTCTTAACCGGCCCGCGGCGGGAAACGGCATTTGAGGCGGAAATTCTACTACGGGAAGTGCCGGGAGAGGCCGAGCGCAGCTGCGCTCAGCTCAGCTCAGGTCCGAAGCCTTCCCTTTCTGGGCTCCTGCGTGCTGCAGCGAGAGTTCCCGCCGCCAGGGAGAGCTGCTTGGGCGCCGCTTGGAGCCGAGGCAAGCGCGCTCAGGCGCCGTGCACCGTGCTTGTGTGCCTCGACTTGCGCGCAACTGGTGGCGGGCTTCTCCCCCTTCTCCCCCTCCTCCGGGCGGGGCCCTTCCTCCTTGCGCTCACGGCGGTGGCTCCTCCAGCGCAGCGCCAAGGCCGGTCGAGCGAAGTTGGGAGCAGCCGCGAAGCCTTGGGGGTGGAGGGTGGGGGGAGCGGCGAGGAGGGGCGTCGCTGCTGCCGCTTGCAAGTATGCAGGCGGTTCCCCAGTTGCCTCGGCGGCGGCGGCAGCAAACGGACTGGCAGGCAGCAGCGGCAGCAGCCGAGGAGGCGCGAGCGCGCCCCCCCAGACGTTGCGCCCGGTGCGGCCGGCCCCCCCTGCACCCCCCACGCTACGCCTCTGTGCTCTTAACTGTGCCAGAGTAAGGGCTGGTAAAGTTGACAGCAATATTAGAGCCTCAAGAATTGACAGCAAGCAATATTAGAGCCTCAATAATTGCCTCTCCCTGCATGTACCTATATTAATATTGCTGCCAACTTTTTTTTAATCAGCCACTACTCTGGCAATATGAAGAGCAGCTTGATCTATATGCATAAGCAGGTGATAATGCTTCTCTCCATGTCATGAAAAGCTTCACCCATTGCTTTCTGCAGTTAAAGGCACAGGTGCAGACCATGCCATTCATAGATTTCATAGATCACAGAGTTGGAAGGAGCCTACAAGGCCATCAAGTCCAACCCCCTGCTCAATGCAGGAAACTAGAGGAGGGGTCTTCCATCCAAGTAATAACCCGGCTTGACCCTGCTTAGCTTTCCACGCTCAGACAAGCTGAGCCAGCGTGAGCCACAGGCCTGTAATTTTTCCTGCTCAGTTGGCAACCCCAGGCCCCCCTGGATAACCACATTATTCCTTCAAAAGCTGCCCTCATACACTTTAGAATCCATGACCGCTTTCAACCTTTAGCCCTCAGAGCCCCTAGCATGGTGTGGTTTTAACATGCTCCTTAGATTTAAATTGTAAATCTTTGGATGAAGTAAAAAAAGCCATTAATCAAATGAAGAATAACAAAGCTAGTGGACCAGATGGGATTCCTGTTGAAATCTTTAAAGAAGGGGGCCCTGAACTTGTACAACATCTTCATAAACTCATCGAAAAAATCTGGATAAGAGAAGAGATCCCAGAAGACTTCAGGGATGCCATAATTATCACCCTCTTTAAGAAGGGTGATAGAACAGACTGTGGAAACTGTCGGGGCATTTCTCTCTTAGCTACCGCAGGTAAAATATTTGCTAGGATTCTCACAAACCGTCTTCTATCTATTTCAGAAGAGATCCTCCCTGAAACTCAATATGGTTTTCACCCCTGACTTCTGGGTGAACATGGAGCTTTGAAAAAAGCCGCACAGAAATTCTGTGGGCAGCTGGTACAGCGTTTCCTGGCCAGAGAATGTCTCAGGCTGGGGGATCTACTTCTCATTAGAGAAGCGAAGATCTGAGGTTACCCCCAAATTATCTCATAGGGTCATAATCGCTTTTTGTGTGTCTTATGACGGATAAAGGCGGTGGGTGACCTGAGGTGGGGGAAAACGGCGCTGTTTCCAGAGACCGGTTTTACCGATCATCAGAAGTTTGCATGTTCGCTTCCAAAATGAAGGAGTACATCTGGAGTGGCTAATTGGAATCTTTCGGCAGCAGAGTGGGATTTATAATTAACTGTAAGTAGACTATGTTTATCTGGGAGGCGAAAAAGATAAGAGAGGAAACCTGAAAGGAGGTCTATAAATCTTATATGTTTGGAAGCGTCTTGGAAATATCTATACGCAAGGCAAGATGTTTGCAGTTTCAGCATTCTTAAACCTGTGGAACGAAATGGAGAGAGAAATTCTAAACAGATTAGAAATAAGAATCCAGGCTTTGAACATAAATCTGAAAGTGGATCAATCAGAAGAACAACGTAAGACGGATTTCTTTACAGGACCAGCAGAGGAGAAGACAGAAGAAGTAAATAAGGACTTGGGAAACTTATCAGAAATTCACAGAGACTTTGAAGTTTTAATTGGGTTGAAGTGGCACGAGAAGACAGTTCAGGAAGAAGTTGTGACGCACTTTTTAAAATCTAAGATGGCGGAGCCGGAGATCGGTATGCAGGAGACCACAAAACAACAGAACAAGCTGATCGGTATGCAGGAGCTCACAAAACAAAAGAACAAGCTGATTTCATTCTTGGTTCAAAACCTGGAACTTAATGATTATCCCTTTGACAGAGGAAAGCAATGAAAGGGACTATCTTCATGGTCTTTTATTGGCAAAAGATAAAGGGTTGATGTATACTGAACTACATGTCTAGTTGGAATATAAATAATCTTTTGATTTTAAATATTAATGGCAAAGGTAAAGGGATTGCTTATATGACTTATTTGAATTTTAAATATTAATGGTGATGTAAGAGAAATTATTATAATTAAGGTATAATTATATTTGGTCTGTTTGGAAACATTTATTTAAATAATAATAATAATAATTTGTTGTTGTTGTTGGGGGTGTTGTTTTGTGGAGGCTTTGAAGTATTAAAGGGGAAGGTCTTTTTTTTTTTTTGTTCTATAAGTAGCATGATGGCTTATGTGCTTCTGCTGTTCTGTCAGACGTCACTTATTTCTTAATTTTTTAGACTTATCTTTCTTTTCTTTCCTTTTAAAAAAATATATCTTGGAGATTAAAAGTGAAGGAATTTCTGCTTAGATAGAAAGGAATAATGAGTAATTGTAATAATACAAATGTGTTGATTCGATGGTTAGGTACTAGAGAGTGCGGGAGCGGTGGAAATACAAAATGCTTTTGGTATGTGGTCATTTGCTAATTAGTTTATAGTTACTTTTTACTTTTGGGATTCTTAATATACTGTATTTTGGAATTGAAAACACTATTTAATGAAACTATAGGTTTTCTTTTTTGGAGTATCCATAAATGTTGAACTTAATAGATTAAATAGTTGATGTTTATTGGGGGAGAGTGGAGACCTCTGGTGTTTGTTCCTTTTAGGGTTCTTTTTTGCCATAACTGGAAGTGATTTTTTGTTAACAGAAAAGATTTTAAGATTAACTGTGGTTGATTAAGCTGTGGAGAAGATTGGAAGTTCATTATTGTGTTTGTGTTTGTTTGTTTTATTATGAATTAAAAAAAAATAAAAAACGTAAATAAATAAATAAATATGGTTTTCACCCCTCTAGAGGAACAGTAGACATGATTTTTGCTGCACGTCAGCTCCAAGAAAAATGCCGGGAGCAAAATCAACCCCTTTATATGGCATTTATTGATCTGGCTAAGGCTTTGATACTGTAGATCGAACAGCTCTCTGGACTATCCTTATGAAAATTGGATGCCCCAATAAATTTGTGAATATCTTGTGACTTCTCCATGACAATATGACGGCAACGGTTTTGGACAACAATGGCTCTCATGGTGCTCCATTTAAAGTGGGATCAGGTGTTAAACAGGGATGTGTTATCGCCCCAACATGATTTGCTATTTTCATCGCCATGATTTTACATCTTGTTGAGGGGAAACTTCCCACTGGTGTGGGAATTATATATCGAACAGATGGAAAGCTTTTTAATCTCAGCAGGCTGAAAGCAAAAAGTAAGGAAATTACAACCTCCATTGTGGAACTTCAGTATGCTGATGATAATGTGGTCTCTGCACATTCAGAGGATGATCTCCAAACTATCCTAAATGCTTTTGCAGAAGCATACGAAAAACTTGGTCTCCCACTTAACATCAAAAAACCCAAAGTGCTTCATCAGCAAGTGCAAGCTAACCCTTTGGTGATGCCATCTATCCAGCTTGGCAGGACAATACTGGAAAATGTCAATCATTTTCTCTATCTTGGCAGCTATCTTTCTGTTACAGCTAACATCAACAGTGAAATCCAGCATCGTCTGAGCTCCACAAGTGCCGCGTTTTCTGGAATGAAACATAGAGTGTTCGAGGATCGGGATATTTGTAAGAAGACCAAAACACTGGTTTATGAAGCCATTGTATTACCAACTTTATTGTATGCCTGCGAAACATGGACTATCTATAAACGTCACTTCCACGTTCCACCTCCTTGAAAGATTTCATCAATGTTGCCTCCGGAAAATCCTGTGAATTACTTGGGAAGATAGGCGAACAAATGTCAGTGTACTGGAAGAAGCAAAGACTACTAGCGTTGAAAAAATGATCCTTCAACGCCAACTTCAGTGGACCGGTCATGTTGTTTGAATGCCTGACTGCCGTCTCCCAAAGCAGTTACTTTATTCCCAACTCAAGGATGGAAAACGGAATATCGGTGGTCAATATAAGAGGTTTAAAGATGTTCCTAAGGCTAATCTAAAAAAGTGCAATATAAACATCGGAAACTGGGAAGCTCTGGCCCATGAACGATCTAACTGGAGGATGGCCTTTCACAAAGGTTCCATGGTCTTTGAAGAAGCCCGAGTGCAAGGTGAAAGGGAGAAACGTGCTAAGCGAAAAGCACGTCAAACGATTCCTTCCATCTGGTAACCTGTGTCCTCACTGTGGGGAGCTGTGTGGATCTAGAATTGGCCTCCACAGTCACTTACAGACCCATCGCTAGAGTCTACACAATTTTCTTTAAAATTTCCTCCTTTTAAAATCTTTTTGTAAATTTTTATCCTGGAAGACAATCTTACTCGGTCATAAGTGATCGCCTGATGATGATTATGATAGTTAGACTATCTGCTGTTTGGTCTTTAAAAGGCATGTTGATAATAACGAAGCAGACTAGATGAGAGAGCTGATGTAGTATGGTGTGTGTGTGTGTGTGTGTGTGTGTAATGAACATCTGATCCTGTGTTGTGCTTCTGTTAGGGTTAGGGTTAGGGATCCTATGGAGATGAGTGTAAGTGTGCAAACTCAAAAGCTCACGTTCATCCAATGCAGAGCAGGAAGAGTGGCAGAGGTGATCTTTGAATCCACACGCCTCTTGCTCTGCATTTTTGCTAGACAGCAATTTTCGGAGCGGGAAGGAAGAAGGCTGGAGTGGCTTCAGGCTACTTCATATCCTGGCCACCCCAATCTCCTCCTCTCCCTGCCCCACAGAACGCCCCCTTTAGCCCCTGTCCAAAGCTGCTTTCCCAAATCCCGACCTTAGAGAGCAGCCGGTGCAGCTCTTTCTGCATTGGCTGCAGGGGGCAGAGGGGTGGAGCTGTGATTCCCAGTTCCAAGGTCAGAGTGCTGTCTCCGACCTTGGAGCTGATAATCCGAACTATCCTATGGTCCTTCAGACAATGTCTAGGAGCCATAGGATCGTTCCCTCCAAGCCAATGCTGCAGGTCTGCCCTAGGGTGTCAGCACAGACAATAAATACGTAATTGCAACCTTCATTTCTCAATTAGGCTTGCAAGCACTGCTGCAACTTAACATGAAGGATTGTGTATGTGTGTGATTATATATAAATTGTATCATTTTCCAGTTAGAAGAGTAAATATCATTCCAAATCAAGCAGAAAAGAATTCACTGTGCAAGCAACAGGAAATACAGGTTGTATTTCTAAGTGGTCTTGCGCAGTTAGTGTGTCAGGTCTGCTTGGTATAGAGCAGCCTTCCTCAATCTGGTGCCATCCAGATGTTTTGGACTTCAAATCCCATAATTACTGATCTGAGTAATGCTGGTTGGATCTGATGGGAGTTGAAGTCCGAAACATCTGGAGGTCATCCAGTTGGGGGAAGGCTGGTGTAGATCCTACAGCCATCAACCACTGACTGACCAATCGTGATCCACTTTGTGTGACACACATCTGCCATGCCATCACTACTTCCCATGCTTAGCAACTTCATTTTCATTTCATAGACACAGGGACAGAGGAAACAAACTCTCAATTCCCACAGTGATGAGCTTAGCTTTGATTGAAATCTTAATGTATTACTAGGGAGAACAATGAAATTTTCATTGGACAGCTGTTCTGTTCAAAATGTCTTGTGTTGTGGGGCAGACATTTTGGGGAGGACGCACCCTAAAAGAATTAGAATGTGCAAATCAAACTTTTTAAAAAAATATAGGGGGAAAAATAAGCATAATGTTGTCACCTAAAGCTATAGAAGGAAATTTTCCAAGTGTCTGAACTTATAACAGTTGATGCGAACTGATGTTTCCACAACATTATTTTATATCCTTATAGATCTGCTTCATTATTAACTTTTCATGTGACAACTGTTCCCGCATTAAGAGTGCTTTGCAAAATGTAAACAATGGAGCGGTAGGCTTCCACCAGTCAGGCTAATCAGAGAGGATCTTTGGCTTCCCCTTTTAAAATAAAGGAAATAGTCCCCAAAAGTTCAAATGGCACCTCAGCATCTTACCATTTTAAATTCTGCAATTAAAAAATCGCTGCCGTTACTTTTTTCTTTCCTTTTTTTAAAAATCAGTTTTACACAAACTAGGCCAGAGTAAACTAAATATATATAATTTATAAACAATCTGGGGAAAAAATGTCTGAATTATTTATGTCATTTTTTGAAAAATGTGTTTGTTTCTTGTACAAAAAATTAGCTGTTGCTCTTAATCACAGTGGTGCCACGAATATGTTGGAAAAATCAGGACTCCCAAGTTTCTTGTTTGGAAAGAAGAAAGTTCAGTAACTCAATCTGCAATTGGAAAACCAAAGCCAAACTGATTCTGAATGGTCTATTTAAACAAGTGCCAATTACTGAATAATTCTCTGGCCTAAACAGAAGTGCATTGTATATGGAACGATTTTTTTGTGCCTTAGAGTGCTTTCTACCAGATGCCCTTTTAAATTGTTTTTAATTCTCTATAGGCAGTAGATAGCTAAACCCACAGAACCTAGTAATGGCAAAGAGGAAGCAATCATGTTGGCTACTTTCTAGCTAAGAGTCTTGGAAAAGGCATCTGTTATATATGAATTACAGACTTAGGGGAACTTTGACAGTTCATAGACCAAACCTAATTTATTAAATGAAGTTTCTAATATAAACAGTAATTCATTTCAGGCACTGACACTGAAGGCCTGGATTATGTGAGCAAAATCTAGAGAACTGTCACCTCTTGAAAATCAAGTCAAGAGAGAGAAAATAATCAACTGGGTTGGAAGAGTGAACATGACACTCTTACGACTGTGTCCCAGGTAAAAAATGAGCAAATGCATCCTATATCTGTCTGTTAAGGGTAAGCTTCCAAATTCATGTAATAGATTGTTTCAATGGAAGTCTTTGGATTCATTTAACTGCAATACGTTTTGAATCATGTCCTGATGTATCTGTCTGGTTATAGATATTCTTAACAATGAAACACAAACCTTGCATTGGTGTAAGAATTCAATCGGTTGGGTGGATATTGTCCTTGGGATCCTTGAGATCAAGGATTATAGTTGTTTTACATTCCAGGTAAAACTACAAATTGTAATCATCAAGGTAACAATAAGCTCCAGAAGACACAATAGTCAAGAAGATGATAAACGATGAATAAAATTCATGTAAGCAATTTGCCTCTTGCTTTTCCTGACCTAGAAGGACTGATGTCTGGAATGTCATGTGGGTTGAACGCTTAAAACCAAACACTAGAAGGTTTTTCCCCCTGACCTATGATTTTTCAAGTCTTTCTCAAGAAGTAAATAGCAGCTCATTATATTTAACTATTGTTGTAGTAACAAAGAATATACTAGGCGTGTGTATTCGTTTTGGACAAATCCCGATTTCTGAACCGAAGCAGGCTGCCTTGGAGAGACTTGGGATTCATCCAAAGTGAAGCAGGTGTCCTCTGAAGCAGTCAGAAGCAAACTGGGTTGTTCCCAAAGCTTTAGGGTGTATTCAGAGTTTCAGTGAGACAAGGAGAGAGACAGTGTGTCTAAAAATTGATATATTTCCCCCCAAGCTGTCCATATAAGAAAAATGTCAGGGAGCGGGGAGGGACTGTAGTTTTCTGGTTGACAGCTTCTAATCACAGGGAATTATTTTAACAGGACTCCAATCACAGTGCTATTGGGAGGGACGTGGTGGTAGTAATACACTAAAGTAGTTCCAGTCTGATCAGTGCCCTTTTCTAGTTCTGTCACTTAGGAGCAGGAATGTTGAAAGTAGGAATGGATGAGACATGACTTTGGTTTGGGGTTTTTTAATGAGAACTTACCAAAGTTCTCAAATGTCTTTGTAAATAGTGAAGTATATTAGGTGGAGAGACTGTAAGTGGCCTTAGGTCTCTTAGGGTGCAATCCTATGGTGATGGCTGTCAGCTCCCAAGCTTGGAGGCTCATGCCTCACGGTCATCCAATGAAGTGTGGGAGGGAGTAATGCCAGGGATAATGTGGAGATGCTTGCGTGGAAAATGCTGGACATTCAAGTCCTTTCTGCCTCTGCCATATGACCTCCTCTGCTCCTGCCCAATCAGCTTTGCACTTTCTGTGACTTCAGTGCCAATTCTGAGCAGGAAACAAAACAAAACATCAAACTGTTGTTCACTAATTGTAACCCCCCCCCCCAACCTCTGCACCTATTCTTTGGAAAATTTGCATGGAAAGGCACCTCTACAATGCATGCCATGTTCAAACAAATTGCCCACAAAACAGCAGGAGGCGGGGGATAATTCTTTTTTTTTTTTAAATCCCCAATGCCCTGGCCCCAAAACTCTTGCACATATCTATTTGAAATTAAGCAGGCTTCTTCCCCTCAGAAAGGGCTAGTAGGCCTGCAAAGTTCATCCCATTCTACCAAGTTATCCAAGAGTTAAAAAAGTAAAATTTAAAAGCTACTTGGATTGCCCCTGTTCGTCTCGTCCCCACCCCCCCCGTATCTAACTGTCTGAAATTTAGCAGACTCTATCCACTCCAAAGAGGACAACTATGCCGGAATAATCCATCCAATTCCGTCAAAAAGTAAAGCTGGCATAGCCATTTGTTGAATTTCCCATGATAGTCAAGGGGGGGGGGGGGGACTAAGCTTTGGATTTTCCAAAGTGAGGTTCTGCTTCAGACCTGAGGTGAAGCAGGTCTTCTCTGAAGCAGTCCAAGCCAAATTGACCCATGATCTCAGGGATTTGCAACCTTTTCAGACCAGTCGGCACATTTGAATTTTTGGAGAGTAGGGCACTCTCACAAAATAGATGCCATGGGGGGGGGGGCTGCCCATTCATAAAATGGCTGCCATGGAGGGCATGGCTTGCCCAGAAGACAAAAAGAAAAGTGACTCCCCCAAAGCCTAAGTACAGGGGACAGGGGATGAGTTCCTCCAAAACACAAAACCACTCTTTTGAACCAAAAAAGGAGGGATGGTCCTGGAGGGTTGCACTTTACCTTGAAAGCATGCCAGTCTCCCAGTTTAAGAAATAATTAGTTAAAAATCTTAAATAAAATAAAAATCC
This sequence comes from Shinisaurus crocodilurus, assembly GCA_021292165.1. Classification (NCBI taxonomy): domain Eukaryota; kingdom Metazoa; phylum Chordata; class Lepidosauria; order Squamata; family Shinisauridae; genus Shinisaurus; species Shinisaurus crocodilurus. Next base: position 132,074,672 of record CM037876.1, on the reverse strand, counting down.
AGAAAGTCAGCGAGCCTGGTGGGCACCAATACAGGCCTGTGGCTTATGCTGGCTCAGCTTGTCTGAGCATGGAAAGCTAAGCAGGGTCAAGCCTGGTTATTACTTGGATGGGAGACCCCTCCTCTAGTTTCCTGCATTGAGCAGGGGGTTGGACTCGATGGTCTTGTAGGCCCCTTCCAACTCTATGATCTATGAAATAAGAGAGGTGCCCACAGATACACTCATGCCCTCAGGCACCATGTTGGAGACCCCAGCATGGATGCAGGTCCCGAATTGAATCTTGTATTCTCTGCATGCCCCTTGAATGTACATGGAATGTCGTTATCTGAACCTTCGTAATCTGAATCATCTAATTATGCAAGTTCTTTTAAGTGCCCCTTCAGCGGAAATCCCATATTGTAGAAAGAGTACTCTTGTTTATCTAACCCTCTGAATGGTCAAATAGCTGGAGTATTTCCTTCCCCGGTCCATCAACCTATCGAGGTGACATGCAAACAATATGGTTTACTTCTCCACTGTACTGTCTAATAGCGTAAAGATTTGATCTGTGATGGAGCTTGTGAAAAGTGTAGTCGAGTCAGTGCATGCCAAACCTGTTGGGCTATTTGAGTGTTAAATGTTGTAGAAGAGCCATCTCCCTCCAAGTGATGTCTGGGAAGTTGGAACCTGTTGGCACCATTCTGATCTGGTTCAGTTGTATGTATGAATTAATGAATTTATTATGGTCACACATACCAATAAATCAAATGTCAATACAAACAACATCAAGTACGTGATAAGAATACAGATACATTCACAAAGAAACCAAAAGGGAATTCTTGGTTTACCATCTGTTTCCTAGTTCGTATTGAAGAAGACAGAAATTTTTTTTGCTACATTTTTCAGTAACACCACTTAAACAAAAATGATCAAGGTTTCAGTTGGTCTTCCAGGTAGAGTTCTTAATAAGGGAAGAATCAGCCTCTCTCTGGGCTCCCTGTACAAATGACAGTATAAAAGGACACGATCCATGGATTCTATTGCTCTGACGCCACAGGGGCAAAAGCCCCATGCAGGCATTCAAAGCCTCATGGGATTAGAATCATGTGAGGCTGAACCAAGCTGGTCCTGCCCCCTCCATTCCATCCCAGTCATCCAGCCCCACCTCCGTCAGTAGTACAGCTATCTAATTTTAGACTGTGGACTTTATGGTCAAATGGGCCCTCCTCAATAGATGGTAACGTTACTACTTCACTTACTTCAGAATGCGGTAAGCTGGCCCAGCTATGTTTGGGGGCCCTCCTGCTCATTCTGGTGAGTGGGGCCCTGGACCTCTGCCCCCAAAGTCCTGCCCTGACTGCAACACTGACCAACTTCCATTCATTGCAGGTTGAGGGTCTGAAGAGAGGAGCCTGCTGTGCTCACGTGTCTGGGCGCCCCACATATTTTAGAATCCCGATCATACATATGGGGTTCAACATTATGGGAGGAGCCTGCACAAGGGCAGCTGTCCACCCCTCCCACTCCACTGCAGACCTTCTCCTTGAACTAGGAATATTGAAGAAACCCACATCCCTTAAAAAAATAATAATCAGATTTTGTCAATGAGCGTACAATGGAATGAAAGATGCCTCACAATCCATGTGCATCTGGATTGTGCATGCCTACCTTCTAAATTTGTGCATGCCTACCTTCAACGTGGGCAGTGAGAGGGATGTGACAGAAGGAGCAGGGCCAGAGACTGCAGCCCTGCTCTCCCGCTTACACGTTTCTAACCAGGTGGGCGATGAACTCCTGAACTGGGCTATGGTCGTTCATGAAGCAGAATATAATGGGCGGAGCGATTCTATGCCACTGAGACAGCGTCTAGGGGACCATAGGATTCTTTGGATTCCCAGATCCATGGTCGGAGAGGGCGCTCTCCAACCTTAGAGCTGGGGATCTGCACCCAGATCCCTCTCCCTCCCTACCCCCGCCCCGCAGCCAGCACGGGAAGAACTGTGCCAGCTGCTCCTCCGAGGTTGTAAGAGTGACCTCGGAGAAGGGGTCACTCTTCTGGGGGGCGGGGAGGAGACTGGGGCTGCCAGGATACAACATCTCCCCCTCTGAAGCACCGCAGCTCGACTTGCAGGGCGGGGGGGGCAGAGAGGCAGAGATCACCTCTGCCACTTCTGCCGCCCCTGCAGAGGATGCCTGTGTTGTGGTCCTCTGAGTTCGAAGGCTTACGGGGCATCCCCACTGGATTGCGCCCCTAAATTGGCCAGCTGGGAGAATAGAAGGGAGGTTGAGCTATAGCAGTTCCTCTATGTCTAACTTGGTTATTATCTCAGACAAACACGGTTCCTGATCTTTCCTATGTGGCTGCTATGCTGTCTGCCCCAGGAAGATGGAGAACACCCCTAAGAGCACATTATAACACCCAGGAACGTAACAAAGATATTGTTAGCACACACAAAAGAGAGAGAGAGAAAAGTTAGTTTAGGAAAAACAGCATAAATTCAGTCGTGCCAGACTGAATTCAGATTAGTACACTTCCGTTGTGAGAATAATATGGGAGAGGGGAGCGGGGGGAAGCATGGATTCTTTGTGTTGGCACGTTTCTGTCGTTTCTTGTGTTTGTTTGAAATAGAATTTTCATATATCTCCTCTTAGTGCTCACTGCAAATCTTCCCGGCATTGGGAGGAGTGATGTTATACCCCCCCATTCTCCCTGCATCTCAGCCATGTCTGCAGCCTCTGTGACTTTGCAGGTTTCCATAGAAGTTATCTCAAGGTGCAATCCTATGCATGTTCAGATAGAAAAAAAGGCCAATTCCCATCATGCCCTAGCCAGCATGGGAGTTGTAGGCCTTTTTTTCTGTCTGAACATGTATGGGATTGTGCCCTAAAATACATCAAATGGCTACTTCATCCTACAGGAGTCATAGTCTTCCTTAACTGCATTTCCCCTTGGCTCTGGTTATGTTAGCATGGGTGGAGAAGCAACTCCCATCAGCCCTAGCTAGCATAGCCACATGGGAGGGATTGACAATGTGATTACCTCCCACACACAGTTGCCATGTTCCAATTCCCCAAATCTGGACTGCCTAATTAGCTGATCATGCAATATTACTCTGTGTGGGAAAAAAGTATTTTTTTGAGTTTTATAAATGCAATGCATCTGACTTGATTAATGACGACGACAACAACAAGAAACTAGGTAACAACACAGGACTTTACTGTAGGACTGGCATACACTGTTCTCTCTCAGACCAGAAATATAGGAATATCAACCCGGGGGGGGGGATCTACACCTGAGGTTTATTCCAGTACTGGATCACCTCTGTGACTTGCGAGGCACACAACTTTTCTGTTCTGGTTGTGTTTCTCTTGCGTACTCGTTCTTCTTTTCTTCCGTAGTTTCCTGGACCATTTAAAAAACGATTTTTCTCGTTACTGCAGTTCACTATCGCAAGACACAGCTAAGTGTGTGCTCACCTGGCGCTGTCGTTCCTTGTCCAGAGGTGTGGCCACGAAAGTGTTGTAAGTGGAGTTAGCCAATTGCTTTCGAGGGGCGAGGGAGACTCGGCGTTAGGGTGTATCTTCCAAACCGGTGTGGAAGTGAGGTTTCCGCCATTTCTACCTGCATTGTTGTGCTGCGTTTTGAGTTCTTATTCGGATTATTATTATTATTATTATCATCATCATCATAATCATAATCATCATCATCATCATCATCATCATCATCATCATCATCATCATACGTTCCTGTGCACCTCCGCAGCTGCAATCAGAAGAAATTTCAAGCTACCAGAAGAGGTAGGTATCTCAGTGGGTCAGGAGGGGCTGGGGAAATTCGGTGTTAGCTCCCTTCTAAACTGGTGTCGGGGTGAGGTCTAGCTATTTTGACCTGCATTGTGGTGCGGCGATTTGAGTTCTTATTCTGAAATTGTTATCCACACCCCCCCCCCTTGTTAAACGTTCCTGCTCACCTCTGCAGCTGCGATCAGAAAAAAAATTTCAAACTTCCAGAAGAGGTAGGAATCTCAGTGGGTCAGGAACTTTATTTATTAAGTATTAGTATGGTTTCAGGTGAAAAGAGTTGTTAAATCTTCCCTTCTCGTCTCCCCCCCCTTTTTTCAGTGCAATGTATCTTTGCACATCCACCTTTGTGGTGGATATATTTCCATTGTAATATCGTATCAGGTAGGAACTTGAATTGTAACATTATATACTACCTTGCTGTTGTTCCATAGTTTTTATATGGATTGGCACGGCTAGGCTACAGGACTTTGTATGTAATGTTTGGCCCCAGCTATTTCCCACTATTTAACCTTCGCAGTCCCGTCCCCCGTGTCCCCCCCCTTGAGGATTGGACAAATCTAGATTAATCCCATAGCCAGTAAAAATGGTGACTGTATTCCGGGCACTGCTTAATTTACCTCGGCATATTTATTGTATTTAACCCTCCCCCTTTAGAAAAACATTTCCAAGTAACCCCCACATGGCTGCGTACATTCTTGGAATGTGTCCTGGCAGGCTGATACTCAAACTTTTTTTTGTTTCTAAAGTTGTATGTGATGTACGAGAAGGTTCTGTGGGTAGCAAATGGGAGGGTGGGAGGGTAGTGCCACCATGGCAGAAGGTTGCTTGAAGATTTCCTGGGGATGAGCTGTAGCATGCACATGATGGCCTACAAAAGCAGAGTGGGGTCACTCCATCTTTGTGACCTTTCTTTAAAACAAATCTTCCATGTGATTCCCCGGTCTCAGTGAAGTAATTGGAAGGAGGGATACACATAATAAATCATCACTGTGTTTTCACTGTTATGTCAGTGAGATGTCCATCTCCAATCTGCAGAACCCAAACACACTATGCCCACCTAACTGCCAATGTTGTGCTCTGTGGGAAGTATTTCTTTGCAGATATGTTGTGGACATATGGGTCATATTCTTTTTTCTAAACTGTATTATTGCACTTCCTACATACCCCTATAGCTTGAAGCACATGCCTTTGTTTATAAACCAACACATTTCTATTTTATTTGGCAAAAGTGCATTCCACCATTGAATGTGGATCGCTTCTGTGGGAACCATTTATTTACAGAGTTAAGCTCTTGTCTGACATTCAAGAGCCATATGTGGCAGAGGGTTCCAAGGAACTATTTGGGGATGACCTTCACACCATCAATCTTGAAGAATACATTGCTGGTGAGGACCATGTGGCAGGTAGGTACAAGTAAAGTACTGACCAGATACACCGTCAGTCAGGTCTCCTGCAACCTGTCATTCGTTCTGGTGACAATGTACATTCTGCTCCCATTTTATAGGTCATGCTCCCATAGATCAAGCAAATGCTACCCAAAACAATGAAGATCTCAATGAGAGTGACAACAAACCACGGAGGAATGGTGAGCAGGGGTACATTTCCTCTTTAAGAAAGTGGCCTGATCCTTCTGTAAGGTCCACCCGTAGGGAGGAAACATGAGAGAACAAAGGAGCGATGTATTTTCCATGCACTTTTGGCAATCTTGTTTGGAAAGAAAGTGCACTCGTCAAGTAGGGCATACCTACAGTCCTATGCGAACACACTGTGCATTCCTTCTTGAGAAGCATACATAGACACATGTGTTCCTTACATTTGGAAAGGAAAAGACGGATATATCAGCAGTGATGGGAGGAATCTTTCTGAAAATGAGAAATGCGTGTGCAGTGTTGTGTATGTAACCAGTCTATAGGAAGTAAATATATAACTTTGATATTTAGCAAGCAAGAGCAGGGGCAATCACATGCTGGGCATGACATGTGGTTTCACCTCTGAGAACATTTCCAATTTTCAGATGCAGGACCAAGCGGGAGTGACTTTTGACATCAACACCAGAAAAGGATGCCACTAATGCCCCAAGTATGTTTCGATTACTCCTGGAGTTACTATGAACTCTTGTCTTTGCTGCTGCTGCCTTTTGTTTCTAGGTGAACACACAGCTGTCAGTTACACTGAAATCCTACATTTTTTCCTGTGGGCATTTAGGGTGGCCATGTGTCCTCCTTTATAGAGGACAGTCCTCCATTTGAAGGGCTGTCAGGAGACAGTTCTTCATTTGAAGGTGTCCTCTATTTGAAGGGTTCCCCAATCCAAGTCCAATTTAAAGATAAGGATCCATAAGAAGGGAGGGCCTTAGGATCATAGAGTTGGAAGGGGCCTACAAGGCCATCGAGTCCAACCCCCCTTGCTCAATGCAGGAAACTAGAGGAGGGGTCTCCCATCCAAGTTACAACCAGGCCTGACCTTGCTTAATTTGAAGAGTCCTGTCCGCAGTGAGCACCTGGACACACAGGTCACCTGGTCATGGTCTTCCCGTAATAAGGGAAGATGCATAGTATTTCTTCTTAAATTCTAGTAATTATTTCTAAATTTGAATCTATGCTTTAAAAAAAGAAAAAGAAAACCGAGAATCTCAGCCAGCGAATGGTCCAAATGGCTAGAATCTGGCTAAAACCCAGCCAACTGGGCTGTATGGCACCCCTACTCCCACACCACTCCCCCAGTACCCCGAGGGCCCCAAGGAGTGTGCAGATGGATCCTGCCTCAGTCTATGCGTATGCTGGGAGAGCCACATTAATGGTCACAGGTCCAAGGGAAGGCCATGTGAGCCCCCTTGCAACTCTATGGCTGTGCTGTGCATACATTGAGCATCCCAAGGAGTCTGTATCAACAGCAAGAGCACTGCATTAACTTTTGCTGTTGCCTTGACAGAAAATGTGCGGTCACATTTCTTTGTGGAACGGGGAATGTGCTTTTGTTCTTCTTTTACAGTGGCAGAAGGCAATTCTCTCATATATTCTACTTTGGGCACAGATTCGAGCATCAAAATCCATGGTCCAAACAGGTTTATTTTTCAACAATTCATTGCATTTCTTACAAAAAAAAGGGGGGGGGAAGAAGAAGGGGTGGGGTGGAGGAATAATTTTGTATCTCCTAACAGTAGCAAGAGTATCACACATGCCATTGTTGAAGTCCAGTATGGACTGAACAGCATTGTGGAAATGCCTGAAGGTCACCACAAGAAACAGCCTGATCTTATTTTGCGGAATTCAGCGTGGAAAACAGAAGTTCCAAATCCTCAAAGCCATTTGCTCTGTCTGGTAAACAGCAGAAAGGTAAATTTTTTGCAGCGCACTTTGTGGAGATTGAGACTCTGCTGCATTGGCAAACCAAGTTAATTGCTTTGATTCTATATTCCATTTGACTGATAGGGTCTATAAAATCATTAATTGAATTACTATTGTGGAATAAGTAGTGCATCAATTTGAATTCACCAGACCCCTTAACCCCTCCCTCCCCCACCCCATTTTGAGAATCCAATCCCAGTGTTGATACGTGCATATTCTTGAAAGAAGGCTCAATAAATAGATCTGCTATTCAAGCTAAACAAATTTATTTTTCCAGATGTTCTGCTACTGCATTAGAAAATTGTAATGCTGACTTCATACTATTTGCAACATAAAACATGCAGTGGTCTGTATATTACAATGACACCCTTTTTTAATACAATTCCTGTACAGAGGGCCTGACAAAGTATTTCTATTGTTTTCACTGAGGTTTCAATCAGCTCCTTCATCTGACAATTGGAGCTAAGACCCAGCATTTCTCATTTTTCCATTTGTTTTTGTTTATTGTGAGGCCATCTTCGGCTCTGGGTATCTATCAATAGTTTAACTGGAAAGGCTTTGGAAATGAAACATCAGTAATTTTATTTATTGGGGAAGAGCAGTTGACTATGATTTGAGTGTCATATTTGGTGTGGCCTAGATGTCCCCAACCTTTTGGGGACACATTTGGAATTTTGAGAATGTGTTGTGGGAACTCTCACAAAATGGCTGGCATGTGGGCATGCCTATTCACAAAATGGCTGCTGTGGTGGGTATGGCCAACCACAAAACACCGATTTCCACAGAAGGCTAAAACAGAGAAACTTGCCCAACAACCTGAGTATAAGGCAGAGGTGGAGCCTGAACTCTAAAACACGAAACTCTAAAACACGAAACTCTAAAACATGAAATCACTCTTCCAAACCCACAGTTTTCTGCTCTAATACCCATTTTGCAGAAGGCAAACTGGTGAGGCTAAAAGGCAGAGGTGGGACTGAACTCCAAAGCACATAACTACTCCTTTGAATAAATTTTTTCCCTGTTCCACCCATTTCACAGACCATCCATTTCACAGGCAAGCCAATTAACTTCCCCAATCAACTCAAATGTTAATTTTCTCCTAAGTAATAGGAAGACCACTCCAAAACTACATACAAGAGCCACTGCAAACACACAAGAGCCACTGCAAACACACAAGAGCCACACGCTCTATCTTTCAGGATTCAACCCACTGCCACCCAAAACAACCACCACTATACACTCTCTCCCTCTGGATGACCCCTGCATTCTTCCACTCTCTCCGTTACCCCCCGCACCCATCCCATGCAATGACAAATGGAACCACCACACTGAAGGCTCTTCTCTGGGTGGACTCCAATCGGGCATAGGTCCACATGCAGAACCACCGTAGAGATGTTACCGTGAATATCGGGGGGCTGAAATGAGGCCGAAATTGGCCCCGCTCGCACCCCTGATATTTGCAGGCCTTACCTGGCACCCACTTGCTCCTCCTCTCGAGCCGCTGCACCGCTGCGCCAGCAGCGCGGGGTCCCATCGCATCATTTCTGGCCGCCAGGAAGTGATGCGACGGGACCCTGTGCTGACACGACGGGACCCTGTGCTGACGCGACGGGACCACGTTTTTGGCGTAGAAACCAGGGCAAAGTGGCTTAAAACGGACATTTTAAGCCCTGTTGCCCTGGTTTCTGTGCAAAAGATGCGGCATGGGGTTCCGTTGCATCGGCGCAGGGTCCCGTCACGTCACTTCCGTCCAGCCAGAAATGGTGTGACGGGACCCCGCGCTGGTGGCGCAGCAGCTCGCGCAGAGAGGCGAGTGGGAAAAGGCCCATGAGTCTCGGGGGTGTGAGTGGGGCTAATTTTGGCCTCATTACGCCCCCCCGAGCCGAGCGGTACCATCCCTACATAAGGTACGTTAAAAGCGGCCGCAATTTGCTTAATTTGCTCAAATCGTGGCCGTTTTTAATGTATCTTACACCATTTTCTATGTAAAAAGCACTCCGCCGGGAATTCGGAAGTCACTTCCCTGGCTCGACTCGGGAGAATGCAAGTCAAGCTGGGGAAGCGGGTAGGTGGGACAGAATTCGGGGGGCTCAAGCCCGGTGAGTTCTCCGGACTTCCACCTCCAGAACGAAATCCTCACACATCCCTATGTGCACCCCCCAAAAAAATAATAATAAAAAACGTTCTGCAAGTCCACGGAATCTGCGTGACTTGGAAAAAGCCATTCCACTGCAGAATCCGCAGGTTGGATTCAAAGAAGTCCAAACTCATTTCAGTCCATTGGGGATTTCTCCGCCATCCCTAAGCTAGAGGTTTATTGCACTATATAGCGCCAGGGGGTTATTGCTATATATCAGGTGGCGGCGGCTCTGGAACATGCTATATACTGCAGGGAAGGGAGGTTTTTTTAACCTCATAGGATACCCCCACCAAAACCAGTCCTTCTGCAGGCTCCCCTTGCTCTCCATATGCCTTCCTTCTGTGCTTCAGCTAGTACTGTGTCAAAAAATTCCTTCCACATTTTTCTTGACCATTCTCATTCAATTTGATTGAAAAGAAATTGCTTTTGAAATGAGATTCAAAGGAGAACATTTTGGATGAATTCTCACGGACTGGGGCTTCAGGGTTCTTGTGCGTACCTTACTTATGCAGTGGGATCAGTTATAAAGTGGGATCAGGTGTTAAACAGGGATGTGTTATTGCCCCAACATTATTTGCTATTTTCATCGCCATGATTTTACATCTTGTCGAGGGGAAACTTCCCACTGGTGTGGGAATTATATATCAAACAGATGGAAAGCTTTTTAATCTCAGCAGGCTGAAAGCAAAAGGTAAGGTAATTACAACCTCCGTTGTGGAACTTCAGTATGCTGATGATAATGTGGTCTCCGCACATTCAGAGGATGATCTCCAAACTATCCTAAATGCTTTTGCAGAAGCATACGGAAAACTTGGTCTCTCACTTAACATCAAAAACCCCAAAGTGCTTCATCAGCAAGTGCAAGCTAACCCTTTGGTGATGCCATCTATCCAGCTTGGCGGGACAATACTGGAAAATGTCGATCATTTTCTCTATCTTGGCAGCTATCTTTCTGTTACAGCTAACATCAACAGTGAAATCCAGCATCGTCTGAGCTCCGCAAGTGTCGCGTTTTCTCGAATGAAACATAGAGTGTTCGAGGATCGGGATATTTGTAAGAAGACCAAAACACTGGTTTATGAAGCCATTGTATTACCAACTATATTGTATGCCTGCGAAACATGGACTATCTATAAACGTCACCTAAAACTCCTTGAAAGATTTCATCAACGTTGCCTCCAGAAAATCCTGCGAATTACTTGGGAAGATAGGCGAACAAATGTCAGTGTACTGGAAGAAGCAAAGACTACTAGCATTGAAAAAATGATCCTTCAACGCCAACTTCAGTGGACCGGTCATGTTGTTCGAATGCCTGACTGCCATCTCCCAAAGCAGTTACTTTATTCCCAACTCAAGGATGGAAAGCGGAATATCAGTGGTCAATATAAGAGGTTTAAAGATGTTCCTAAGGCTAATCTAAACAAATGCAATATAAACATCAAAAACTGGAAGCTCTGGCCCATGAACGATCTAACTAACTGGAGGTTGGCGTTTCACAAAGGTTCTATGGACTTTGAAGAAGCTCGAGTGCAAGGTGATAGGGAGAAACGTGCTAAGCGAAAAGCACGTCAAATGAATCCTTTACAAGACCATCTTCCATCTGGTAACCTGTGTCCTCACTGTGGGAAGCTGTGTGGATCTAGAATTGGCCTCCACAGTCACTTACGGACCCATCGCTAGAGTCTACACAATTTTCTTTAGAATTTTCCTCCTTTTAAGATCTCCTTTTTGTAAATTTTATTTTCTTTTTTTTATCCTGGAAGACAATCTTACTCGATCACGAGTGATCGCCTGACTGGCTGACTGACTTATACAGGCCTGTGGCCAGGGCCGGTGCTACCATTAGGCCAACTAGGCGGCTGCCTAGGGCGCTGGGCTAAAGGAGGCGCCAGAAATGCCTTGGGGGAAAAAATACATCACGTATTTTACCAAGTTTGTTTTACCAATCATGTCCTGTGGCGGGGAAGGGAAGGCGAAAGAAGCGCACCCCTCCCTCTCTCTCCTCCAGCTCGTTACCAGGAACAGCAGCAGGCAGGCTCCTCCTCACAACCAGCATCAAAAGAGGCAGAGAAGGCTACAGGCAGACTGGAGGAGGGGAGGCGAGGCGGGCAGGGGCCAATGATGGGAGGCTGGTGGGCGGCTGGAAGGATGCACCTCCTTCGCCTTCCCTCTCAAGGATGCACCTGCAAACACCTCCTTCGCCTTCCCTCCCTCGCTCGAGCCTCAGGTTCCTCAGCTCAAGGTCCCCTGAAAGCAGTTATTTCCAGCAACCAGGGAGGGAGGGAAAGGTATTTTAAGCTAGCTGGGGCTCCAATGTTTTAATTATTTACCATGCTGTTTCTGTGTTTTGGTTTTAAATGGTTTTAGGATGCAATCCTATGCGTGTTTGGAGGGGGGGGAATCCTACAACTCCCAGCATTCCCCAGCCAGCCATGTGCAATCCTATGCACGTTGAGGTAGAAAAAAGCCCCACAACTCCCAGCGTTCCAACAGCCAGCCATGCTGGCTGGTGAATGCTGGGAGTTGCGGGGCTTTTTTCTGCCTCAACGTGTTTAGGATTGTGCCCTGAGCTGTTGATGTTTTCTTTACTGTACTTTGAATATTGTTGTCTGCCTTGAGCACTAGGCTGGTAAAGGGAAAGACAGGATAATATACATTATTCTGATAAAGAAATATTGCAACAAAGTGATAGAGGAGGGGAAGTAGCAAGTTTCGTAAATCCCCTCCTAAATTTGAACCAGATGATCCACGGGCTCTCTCTTTGCTATGTTTCTACTACATGCATCCCCCCCCCCTGCAACCCAGAAGGTGTACGAGTCAAACCGGTGTCTCTGCACCTCCACCCTGCGAGGTAGGACAGGCTGCAAGACGCCCTTTTGTCTCTATTCCTCACAGGTAGCGCCACCACACCTCTCTCACATCCTTTTTTCATATCCCTTGTGCTGCCTGCAGGAGGAGACAGGCTTTTACATATATATGGAGTAGGAGAAGGCCCTTGGGAGTTCCTGGCATAGCTGGGCTGATGTTGCCTCTTTGCTTTCCTCGTGAACACAAAGGAAAAGTCTCAAAGTCCACAAAGTTTTTCTATGGGGCTCAGCAGTTCCCAGGGAGGGAAATTTATTTCATAATGGGCATAGGGCTGGAGGGAGGGAGGGCTCAAGTGGGAAGGGGGGGCGCTAAATATCTGATCTTGCCTAGGGCACCAAATTGCCTTGCACCGGGCCTGCCTGTGGCTTATGCTGGCTCAGCTTGTCTGAGCGTGGAAAGCTAAGCAGGGTCAGGCCTGGTTATTACTTGGATGGGAGACCCCTCCTCTAGTTTCCTGCATTAAGCAGGGGGTTGGACTCGATAGCCTTGTAGGCTCCTTCCAACTCTATGATCTATGAAATCTATGAGGCAGCTGAGGAGTATACGGGATTGTCCTATCTTTCATTGTACAATAATCTCTCTGGCAGCCGTAGCTTTCTCGGCCTCCTGAACTTCAGTTAAAGGTCAGGGGAAGACATCATGAGATAATTCCTCCTGTAAGGCCTTTTCAGATCAGGAATCTTTCTTTTATAAAGAAAGATAAAGCACACATAGCAGCTTTTGGCCACCTCATAGTGATGAAATAAGCTCAAAAACACCACACAAATAAATTTAAAATGAATTATAAAACACCATGGGAATAAGGCAGAACAATGGAAGCCTCTGTCATAGAGGAAGAAAATTTACACAAAATTGGGGGACAGATTTTGACACAGTACTGGCTCCACCTCTTCCTTGGAACATGACACAACACTGCCCCCCCTGCATTGTGGAGGGTACAAAATGGGGGCCAGGCTGCCAACACAGTTGGTGCTCTTGCCACTTCCAGTGGCAACACACAAAAAAACTTAGGAAAAAGAGAAAGAAACTATGCTACAACCCCTGCCAATGGTGAGCCATACCCATGAGAAACTGTTGTTGGAGAGGTTCTTCTGCCCCTGGAGAAATTATGTGATATTCTTCACCCAATTTCTCTGCCCATAAATAGGCTGGAGAATTTCAAGATGCCATTTGCCACAACTCTAGTCTCAGCTGCTCTCAACCATACACTTAAACAATAGATTCACATATCCTGCCTGACTTCTAGTTCTCTTAGGGCTCAGTCCTATGCATCTTTAGACAGAAAAGAGTCCTACAACTCCCAGCATACCCCAGCCAGTGTGGCTGGCTGAGGAATGCTGGGAGTAGTAGGACTTTTTTCCTATCTAAATATACATGGGATTGTGCCCTTAGACTCCCTTTTCTTCTTCTGACCTGTGGTGAATATGATGACACCGGGAACGGTGCAGGGCTGTTTGGCGCCCTAGGCCAAATTGTATTTAGCGCCCCCCTCGTGCCGTGGGGGGGGGCTCTGGAGCAAAGCAGCCCTGCTCTGCAACCCCCGCGCCGCCACCACCACCTACCTTCCCCCCGCCCCCGCTGCTGGCTGCTGGCTGCTGCTGCTGCCGCCTCCTCCTCCTCCTCCTCCGACGCGATGGGACCCCCGCGCTTTACGACGGGAAGGTAGGTAGGTGGTTGGCGGGCGGGCGCGCGCGGGGGGGAGGTGCAGTGGCGGCGGCGGCGGCAGCGGCCGGCAAGCAGGCGGGGAGGCGCGGCGGAGGCGGCAGGCAGGGCAGGAGCGCGCCGGAGGCGAGGAAGGGGCGCAGAATCTGCGCCCCCTTCCGCCACGCGCCCTAGGCAGCCGCCTGGGTCTGCCTAGCGGTAGAGCCGGCCCTAGATGACACGTGCCCAAAGAAAACAATGAAGAAATTGAGGCTTTTAGAAGAGTTGTCAGTAGACAACAGGGCTGCCTCCCCCCCGCCCACACACACATACACACAAAGATAGCAGCAAAACCAGGAGTTCCTCTCTTTGGAATCAGTGTGAGAACCTGAATGTTCCATCTCCAGACAACAGGGTGCATTACTTTAGGATTTATACAGTATTACTATAGGTTCAATTGCCATCAACATTGTCATTCTGTAAGTCCTGGAAGCATACAGGTCCTTGTCAGATCATTTTTTCCCTTCTTATTCTTTTCTTTGCAAAGTTATATACTTCCATGTACCTAGGGAGTCCCTTAGGTTTGTAGAAATCACGACCTTATTTTTAAGTGGCCCTGTTTGGCTTCCAAAGCGAAGGCATTTACTCCTCTGAGTTTGCTATTAGACGGAGTGATTTAAAATAAAAATAAAAATCCCGGTAACTTTGAGAATTTTTTAAGACTGAATTTTGCAGATAGCATGCGTTATGGGCCACTGAGCATGGATTAAATTAAGGCTGCAATCCTGTGCACACTTACCTGGGAGTAAGTAAGCCCTATCGAACTCAGTGGGACTTAGTTCTGAGTAGACATACGTTGGATTGCGCTGTAAATTTAAATTTCTTTAATTTGATTAACAAATTAAAGTTCATCATCGTGACCCATATTTTACAGTATTTTATTCTCTACTGCTCTGAATTCTGTTAATTTTAGAGTCTGTTGGTTGAGACAATAATCTAGTGTGTTGTTTTTAACATCATCCATGCAAATTAAATCAAAGGGTTTTTTAAGTGTTTATTTTAACATTTTCATTTTCATGTTTTTATATAAATGCAACTAAAATAGAAACAACAACGCATACCAATCAATTCAGAAGAGGGAACATAGGTACCGAAAGACCAGAAAAAGGAGCATGTGCTGTTGGATGTAAATGGGGCAACAGATGTGATTGAAGCTGCCTCAAATGTTTTTAGACACAATCAGAAAAGAAAGAAAGCAAACCCATGAAAGGAAACATCCTCAGACAGCCTTGTTTGCTCTCGCACAATTGTGTGTGCGGGTATGACATGCACATGCACAAATAACTTGTTTTTAATGTTCTGGTGCAAAAGGGATTTAATGCCATTTCTGCATCCATTAGGCAAGGAATTTTGCATGTTCCATTGCAAAGAGTGAGCATTTTCAACAGCCTTTACTTAAATGGAAATGACAGGTTACTGCAGCATAATGTTGTTAATCTTTTCCTAAAAGCTTGATGTTGCTACTTAGTAGTTTACTAATAACGCATAGAAAATATGTAATGTCATTTTCATTTAGACATAGATGAATGACTGTTCAGTTTGTACAAAGTTGTAAAACAGGTACTGTGATGGCATTTGGAAAGAGCAAAAATAATTTCTGTCATATTGGCCCTCCTTTCTAGCCTAGGGCCATGGTGTATTACACAGTTAGATATTTTAAAGCAGTTCAATAATATGTCACATAGATGCTGCTAACAGCAGGCTATCAATTATTTCAGGCAAGTTATGTTAAGGATAGGATTTTAATTTCGTTGCATTCTTTTTGTAGCCTTCCTTTCTATGATTTTATGGTTCTTCTTTTTGAAGTGCTGAAAAGTGTGTGGATATATGGTGTGATTTCCCAAATACTTGTTCACTTCAGCAGCCAATCCCTCTGATTTCTGATGCTGAATAAGGCCTTAGAAGATTACAGTCATGCTACCTGATTTAGAAATGTAGCGGCCATGTGTGATGGCTGTTCATGTGTTACACACACATGCACGAAAACCCTTAAGCTGTCACAGCTTCTCACTTTGTCATGCAGAGTCCTGAATTCCCCTGCCTCAGCAACTGCAAGCTACTTTAAAGTGCTCTTAAAGGGGCAATACCATGGGCAAAATTGCAGCTAAGCTAAAACTTCAAGCTTAGCTGCAATTTTGCCCATGGCATGGCCCCTTTAAGTGTAGCTCTTTTTAGGCTCAAACAGCTACCCAGAGAGACAGACACTGCAAGGGTGTGTGTGTGTGCCTGCCCGCCTGCCCGCGTGCACACACGCACGCTACCTGCTGAAAATATTATTTCTTTGGCAAACTACTAATGAGAACAAAGCCACCATGGAGGGATCCATTTTTAAAGTGGGAGGGAGATCTTTAAAACGAGGAGTTTCCTGCATAATGTGGGGGAAGTAGGCTGAAAGTTATGTTCAACTGAAGTAATGGCATATTCCTCCCTGGTTTACCCCTTCCTACCATTTGTTGTCACCTCTATATTACATTTTAGATTGTAAGCTCTTTGGGACAGGGAACTGTTCTCTTATACTCGGTATCATCATCATCATCATCATCATGGGTCTGGAGATCAAAGTGGCTTCAGAATGGTCAGAGCCCTTAAATGGTTAGAGCATCCTGGGGTGGGTGGCTAGGGTATTTTTCTGTTTTCTTTTGTCTTCCAGCTAAAATTCAACCCATCCAGTTCAGGGCCATGGCATTGGGGAGACTTCTGGTCTCCACGTTTGTGTCTCTGTGATCTGTTATGGGTTATTAGCTGTTTCAGGTTGGTGATTGACAAGCCAAGTTGATACAAATATACATAAAATAAATAAATAGGCATGACTAGATGTTCAGCCTTAGTTACCAACACATTGAATTAAAAGATGCAGTTCTGCACAAAGAGAAAATTTGTAGTTGGGCCAAATATTATAACATGGCAAATACTGACAATATAATAAGAGATAAGGATAAACACTGAATAACTATAGCCTTTTACCTATTATTGAAGGGAAATTTAGGGAGAGGCAGAACATAAAAGGAACATATAGCATCAGAAAGAAAGTAGTACTTCAAACAGTAGAGTGAAGTTTGAAAGCCTGAGTACAGGATACAGGAGAGCAAAGAAAAATATTGAGGGTTCAGCACCAGTCAAGGTTTTCAATTTTGAGATCCAAACCCTGAGAGGGAGGAGATTCCCACCATGTCTAAGGCAACATCTAAGCAGAAACACCATCCAACTTCTTTCAATGCTTCATATTCTGCAGAGGACAGGGATTTTATAAAGCCATCAAGGAAAGGAAACAAGTATGCCTTCTGTGAAATTCGTGCTTGTGACTTCTCAATATCCCATGGTGGAATTAATGATGTAAAGATCCATCTAGCCACTGCCAAGCACAAAACAAATGCAGAAAGCCGTAAGAGTTTAATGTCCTCCAGAGCTCTGATGAGCTCCTGGTTCAATCCTCACAACCCAGTGACTGAGGTGGCAGTACATGCAGAACTTCTTTTTCAGGGTTTTGTGCTGCAGCACAATTTACCATTTGCTGTAAATGACAGTTTCAGTAAACTAGTAGGCAGAATGTTTCCAGACAGTGCAATAGCCAGGAAGTATGCATGTGCACACACAAAGGCCAGTCACCTTATCCACTGCATTGGAAAGGAAAGCATAGCTGACATCAAAAAGCAATTGTCACAGAGTTTCAGTGAGTTAAAAAAATATTATTCCCTTAGTACAGATGATAGTTCTGACAAGGATGACAAATACCTCCCAATACTTATCACCTTTGAAGATTCACAAGGTTTAATAAGGACATGCTTCTTGGACATGCCTACCATAAACCATGCAGATGCAAAAAACATTGCAACAGCCATAGAAGAATGTCTCTCTGAATCAGGGCTTAGCCTCAACAGTTGTGCTGCTGCTTAGTGACTGGTAAGCACAGTGGAGTTCTGAAGCTTCTCCAGGCTAGGGATGTATCCGCTCGCCTCGAGCAGGTGTAGCAGAGCCGAAATCGGCCCTGCTCACGCCTGCAAGAGGCGAGCAGGCCTTATTGGATTCCAGCGGCTGCTCGACTCTCCGCGGCGAGGTGGCTGTGCTGCCCGCACTGGTCCCATCGCGTCACTTCCGGCTGGCCAGAAGTGACACGCCGGGACCCTGTGCCGGCACGCCGGGACCGCAATTCTACATATTTTCCGTAGAAACCAGGGCAAAAGGGCTGTTAAGAATCGCTCCGCGCTGCTGAGGATCGAGCGGCGGGGGTCCCCCCCCGCCGTGGAGAGGTGAGGCGGGGTGGGGCAGCCCCCCCACCAGGTTTGTGGACACCCCTAGGAGAAACAGACTAGTGGCAAAATTTATGGCATTAGTTGTGCTTGCCATTTAGTGCATTTAGCAGCAAAACATGGGGCAAAGGCTCTTTCATTTGAGCCACATGATTTTTTGGTGGATATATATTATCATTTTGAAAAAAAGTGCCAAAAGAAAAGAACTGCTAAGAGAAGATATTTCATTTTGTAATGAAAATATCAGGAAGGTACTAAAACATACTTCAACTCAATGGCTGAGCTTGTCTCACACACTAGAAAGAGTCCTAAGTATTTGGGATGGCCTTAGGTGTTATTTTTTTATCCCACTATGATAATGAGAGTGAGTCTGGCTCATCAAAATGTCATAAAACAGGAGGAACAGACGGGTCATCTGAAACCCATGAGAGAAGACTGGCAAATATATTCAAAGTATCCACCCACAAACTGTATGTTCTGTTTCTACATGCAGTTACACTTCGTTTTGAAGCATTTAATATCTTGCTTCAGCATGAAGAACCCATGATCCACAGACTGCATCCTGCCATGGTGAATCTGTACCAGGAGCTTTTGGGTTGCTTCATCAAACCAGCAGTCATTCGTGAAAACGAGGATGAATTATTATCTATTGATATCACCAAAGAAGAGTTTCAGAAGACAGAACATGACCTGTTTATAGGGTTTGCTGCATCACAGCTAATCAAGAAACGGGACCTTGGGAGATCTCCTGAGGTTGCAAAGTTCTATGCTGAGGTGAGGACTGATTTTGGAAGACTCTGGAATATATGAAGAAAAAAATCTGACTTGATGATCCTGTATTGAAGGCTGCAGTTGTATTTGATCCCCTAGGAAGAGAAAATAAAAGCTTCTCTTTGATTGAGACTCTTTTGGCTCAGTTCCCTGATGTCTTACCAGAGGGCAGAGAAAATGATCTTTGTATGGAGTTTATGCTCTATCAAAGCTACACAGATCTACCTATCATGTCCCCTGAGGAAGTAAGTATCAATCAGTTTTGGCATCAGGTTTCAAAGCTGCAGGATCCAGCTACTGGGCAACCATAGTTTAGGTTGCTCTCTCAATTGGCCAGATATGTCTTCCTCATCCCACACAGCAATGCTTTTTGTGAAGGCATTTTCAGCATGTTCAAAAAGAACACAAGTGAGGTTCGAAGCTCTTTAGAAAAGTCAGCAGAAGGACATGCTTCAACCAGAGCCAGGGCCGGCGCTACCGCTAGGCCAACTAGGCTGTTGCCTAGGGCGCGTGGCGGAAGAGGGCGCAGAACGCTGCGCTCCTCTTCGCTGCCGGCGCGCTCCTGCCCTGCCCGCCCACCTGCCTCACCGAGAAAGCCAGGTCAGTGCGGGGGATTGCGCCCGGAGTAGTGGTGGGGCCGAGCCTGGGCGCCTCCCCCCCACCTCGCCTAGCCTCCGCGCCGCCTCCCCCCCCGCGCTGCCTCCCCCCCACCTCGCCTCGCTTCGCCTCTGCGCCGCCTTCCCCCCCGACACCTACCTTCTCCACGCTGTTTCCGGAGCCCCGCCCGCGCTCTGTTTTGGTGGGAGGAACCAGGGCAACAGGGCTTAAACAGCCCTGTTGCTCTGGTTTCCCCCGGCCAAAAACAGAGCGCGGGGGTCCCTTTTCGGAGGAGGCGTGGGAAGGTAGGTGGGGGGCGGCAGCGGCAGCAGCAGCGTGTGGGGGGGGTGTCCGGTGGCTGCGGCGGTGGCGGGAGGTTGCAGAGCAGGGCTGCTTTCCGGAGCCCCCCCACGGCACGAGAGGGGGGGCGCTAAATATAATTTAGCCTAGGCCGCCAAACTGCCCTGCACCGGTCCTGACCAGAGCATATGCAGAGCACACAGGAATAAGAAATAGTCTCTGTGCAGTGATGGCAGCAAAAATAAATCTGCAGTAATACCCTGGATTGCAAGTAACTTGGTTTGAGAGCGTTTTGCAAGACAAGCAAATTTTTTAATATTTATTTAATTTTTTAAAAACTTGATATACAAGCAACGTCTTGCAATACAAGAACTGTAGTACGGCTTAAATAAAAAATCTCTGTACAAATTTTTTTGGGGGGATTTCGTTTTGATATAAGAGTGTTTTGGATTACAAGCACGTTTCCGGAACGAATTATGCTCTCAATCCAAGGCATGACTGTATTTAAGAGTTCCAAATGCACAGACTGGTCACCAACCGCCCGCCCCCCACACACACACAGAAAGAGAGGGGGGGAGAAACACTCACTTGGGCTAATAGGAACCTTTTCCAAGCCTCATTGCTGAATGGGAGGGGAGAGATCTTCAACAGGATTACTATGTGTGGGAGGGAGGGTTAATTCCTTCCTCCTCAGCTGTGATCTTGATCAACATTGCCCCCTGCGTGGTAAATCAGGCTTTTATAGAAGCACAGTTGCTTCATGGGAGGGCATGGCTGCCCAGAGGGAGCCTGGGGCAGATGTGATGTTGGGGCCTTGCTGCTGCACCTACAAGGCCTGGTGTGTTATGTGTATGCATTTGAGAGAGAGAGCAATGTGGCAGGAGGCAATGGTACACACACAGGCACTGAGGTGGGTGTTTTGTGAGGGCCTGGGGCAAATTCTCCCTCTGGGCAGCCCTGGAGGCAGTGCCAAGAGGGGAGGCTGCCGAATGGAACTGAAGGCTTTGTAGGATGGCAGTTCCCCACCCCTGCTCTAGCCCATGCTGGGGTGACTTAGGCCCAATTTTGGCCAAGAGAAAGTTCTTAAATGAATGTATAAACCCACCTGTGTTTTCCCACCACTTCTTCCATCTTTGTTTATTTCCAGTATAAATCCATTAAGGAGAAAAGACAGAATAGCTGCACAATATGTTTTGACTGGTAGTGCTAGGAGCCCTCCATGTGAAAGTGTCATGCCCCTGCTGGAGGAATCTTCCTCCTCCGAGGAGCTAGAGCTCCTAAAGATGGAAGACACCATGGGACCACCCATATCAGGAGACCTGGGGGAGCCTCAGCCTGGGCCCCACAGCAGGAGTGGAGTTCTGCTTCAGAGTCAGACACTGAACAACCACCCAGTCTCGGAAAGTGTTGTACCCTGATGATACAAATCAATAGGGCTCCTGTAAGAAGATGCACTTGACTCCAAACAAAGAATCCTCAAGAGGAGGGAATTCCTCAGAAGCAAGGTTTGTAATGTACTGCTGCTGAGTCTTGGGTGAGGCTCCGGAGGCTCCGGTAACATAAGCCTGCATCAGTCTAGCCTTCGCTGGAAACAACACTGTTGCTGCAGCTCCGGTATCTTGTACCCTGACCTTGACTCATGTTTGGACCTCCATGTTATTGACCTTTGGACTTCTGCCTGATGCTGCTTTTTGGAGCTCTGATTATACTTGACTGATCTCCCATGTGCTTGACCTTCGCTACATCTCTGACTTCTCTCTGGAAAATCTGTGTTTGCTTGGTAACTGTGCTTCACTATTGGCTTGCTTTGATTTCTCTGTTGTAATTAGCTTTGTGTTTGCATAACAAAGAGCTGAACTTGGTTGAGGCAGGAGAGAAAGCATCTTTGGTCTATTCCTGTATAGTTCCAGTTCCAAACCAGAAGCTTTGAGGTCTTCCCTTCCTTTTTGTTGTTGAGGGCTTTGATAAAGTGTCAACAGTCTCTTCTTCTTAGGGTTCTCATACAACATTTTGAAAACAGATACCATCTGTGTCATGGAGAGTCTCATAATAATGTTGACATATGCACCCTGTCCCAGGCAACTCCTGTTATTAACTGTGATGATAATTTCATTCCTTCTGGGGTGGCTCACTGCTCATCAAGTGATGCAAATGTTAATTCAGTCCCTGTTTTCTCAACGGCTGACACCTTGCCCAGGATATTTAAGAATATCAAGGATCTTCCTATTGCCAGTGATACTTTTCAATGCAACACCAATGGGATTTTCTTTTGATGGCTTCACATGCCCATTTATTACAACATACACAACATCTTGGTAAAAACACTGTCGTGTGTCTCCAGCTTGCACCAGTTAATGTCATTACTGCTCTGCCAAGCTTGCTGCTAGGGGTTTCCATGGCTCCTTATCTGGTGGCTCCTGGTGATTATGCAGGCTCTTTTTCAGAGTAAGCCCCCAAAAACAAAAGTGCCAGTATATTTCTGGAGCTGTGATATCAATTCCTTACTTAACTCAGTACAGAGTAAGTTATGCTTTTGATCATATTGGTCTGATTTGGTCTGATATTTTAAGATGCAGATCGCTACCAAATGGTACCAGTTTGAGCCTTGTACCTTATGATGTAATTAATGGCCCCCTTTTTGGAGGGGTCAGAAAGTGGGTACATCCCAAGTCAGTCAGTCAGACTGGAGTCTGGAATTATGTATGCTATTCTCCAGCAGATGCTGCTTGTTTCATCCATGTACGTTATGATGTAATTATTGCCCCGAAAGGGGTTTTGTGGGGCTGCCAGCCACTAAATGCCCTAGCAGTTGCACATAAGACCGGCCATTTTGGAGATGCCACAACTTTTCTAAGAGGTCCAGAAAGTCAAACCTTTTGTACTTTACAGCATAAGTATTTGGACATGGGCTCTTGGACTATTATTTTGTGGCTCTGCTGTTGCAGTAGTAGATTTATAGATTTCATAGATCATAGAGTTGGAAGGGGCCTACAAGGCCATCGAGTCCAACCCCCTGCTCAATGCAGGAAACTAGAGGAGGAGTCTCTCATCCAACCAGGCCTGACCCTGCTTAGCTTTCCACGCTCAGACAAGCTGAGCCAGTGTAAGCCACCGGCCTGTATAGTAGTTGCTGCCATGTCTTTCTTTCTTTCTTTCTTTCTTTCTTTCTCTGTCCATTCTCCCCACTCCCTGGCACCTGGAATGCTGGGAAATGTAGATTTTCCAGATGCATCCAACATCTCTAATAGCAGCTGTAACAATCCAGCTTTTCAACTATCAGCCAAGAGGATTACACAAATATAATAGCATTCTGATGACTATCCATGGTTGGTCAGCACAATAGTGCCAGTCTTTCTTGGTAAATGGTGTTTAGCCATTATATAACAGTATATGCCTAATAATCTGTAGATGTATAACTGGGACTGTGAGGATGAGGGTGTATATAATATTGAAAATATATGAAGCATCACAATGTAGATATGCTGTCTAATTTACTAGAGAATCTGTCACTGAAGTTTATGTTTCAGTACTACAGAGGAAATGGAGAGATCCTACCACATTCTCCAGAACGGCAACTTGCTTACATTATTTATTTCATGCTCCTCGAGAGCCACTTGATCCCATGACCAAATGATCCAAAACGTTTTCTCAGAGGAAGAAACAGGTTGCAAAATTGTGTGTGAAAGAAAGCTTCTTTTAACCTCCTCATCTTCCTTCTACACTTGAGACACTTGAGATGGTTCTTGATGCCAAGTGGCTTGACTATGACTACCTCATCACTACCTCTCTCTCCATAATGCTGTGGCTGCTGCTGCTCCTGAAGACTGGGTCAAGTCCCAGATCTTCTCTATGTTGGAGGATATTGGAAAAGGAGCCGGTCCTATGCTGGTTAGGGCAAAGCAGAGTTTTTCCCCTTATGCACAGCCTGCTTATTGAAACTGGCTATCACCACATGGGTTGTTAAACCCTGCTAAAAGGCTCTTAAAAGGAAAAGAACAAATGTCCATGTGTGCATCTGTGGTGTGGTCTGTTCTGTCTCCTGCCCAATCGGCATTTGTGTAGCCTATTAACTTTGGATTACTGGTGGCTGGTAGCTTTAATTTGTAATCCATGGTTCTCTTTAGGTATCTTGCTACTCTCTTTACTGCGACCAAGTCTCTTTCTGTGGAATTATTGTTTTTCCTGCTAAGGATCCCTACAGCAGTGGCAATGTCTGGTCTGCAAGTGTTACTTATATACAAAAGCTTTCCTATAGCATCTCTGTATATATTGTTTGCAGCCTGGCAAGGGCTTACTTTCTTCAATATCTTTCTGGAACTCTGCAATCATTGGTGTGGCTACAGTGTGGGCTTCACTCAGTCCAAGAGTATCTAGCAAGTCCACAATTTTGTTTTTTCTGGCTTAGGAGGTATGATCCATTTTTCTCCCTTTCAATTTGTATGCCTAGATAAAACATAGCATCGCCGAATTCTTTGATTTCCCCTTCTTTGTTAAGATGACTACTTCCATGTAGTATTGCTTCCTCTGTGAAACTACAAATCAAATCATCTACATAAGCTAGAATAACAGTGAGGTGTCGATTTCTTTGCTTTGTGTGCAGACACTGGTCATGCTTGCTCTGTCCAAAGCCTAGCGCTTGTAGCATGGCGTCAAGATTACAATTCCAAGCATGTGTAGGCTGTTTCAGTCCATACAGTCCTTTGTGCAGCTTGCAGACTAATTCCTCCTTCAAAGCTTAGTGCACGCCCATCTGCCACACACATGGATCCCGAATTCCTGATTCGTTTGGATCACAGTTTTGGTAGAACCCTTTATCAAAGGTTGTATGCCCACTCACTCCCAAGTCTATATAGCCACTTTGATCTTGGTTCTGACCCAACTCTTAAGGCATGGTGGTTGTTTAAGAAAAGGTTTTTAGCTTTGGAATTATGGGGATGAAAGGAATTCCCTTAAGAAGTTGCTCGGGATAAAGCAGGGTAGACAGAAGGATGCCTGTTGTATGTGGCTGTTGGCAAAAGAGAAGATGACAGAAAGGTGTGGAAAATGGGGCCTTCAGATATGGATTATTATAAGGCTCTTCTTGTTTGGAAAGCCTGTACAACTTGTCACACACCAAGAATGCAGCCCATCAGCTATATGTTGTGGTCTGCCAAATGCTTGACTGCCCTTGGTGTTTGCAGTCCCAGGCAGGCAGCAAGAGCAAACAGGAGGCTTATCAAGCCTGCAGTGGGTCACCATATGTGTGTGGTGAGCTGCATTCAGCTTGGTGAGTCATATGCAGGTTCTGATATCTAGGTGCTACATAATTTGGATACGTATGTCTTTATGTTAAGAGAGGGATATGGTAAAGTAAATGCAAATGCCATGGTGGTGAGCAGAGGATTCGTATTCTGAGGAGGGGCCCCCCAGGGGCACTGTGGGAAGAGCTGTTGTTGGTTTGTGTGTTGTTGTTAGGACAGCTGACTTCTTTAGTTAGAGGTTCTGGGCCTCAATCGTGTTTTTATCCAAAATGACCTTCCCCCGCATCACGCGCAGCTGTGGGCGGGGAGAAATTTTGCAGACGTGGGGGGAGGTGAGGCGAGACTTACCAGTTCTCGCAGGTATGCCTCAGGTAAGGGGGCGGGGTTACAGTAGCTAATATTAGGCCCTGCAGCCCCGCACCACACCCTCTTTGTTCTCTGCAGCTCCATCGGCCGCAAATAAACAGCTTATGTTTCATTCATAAGAAACTGTGTGTCTCTTCTTGGTGGAAGCCAGAGAACACCTTGGAATCTCTATTATAATAGGGTAGACTGTGCTTTGAATTTTACCCAGAACCATGAAAACAGGAAGTGCACGCTAACTTGTACTTATTTATTTATCCTATTTATTCCTCGAAATCCACAGCCACTCTTAGTCCTACAGAAGTCAATGAGATGTGATCAGTTTAAATCCAGGCACTTTGTCTGGGAATCACATGATCAATGTTTATTTTATTTGTTTATTTTATTACATTTGAATCGCCCATCTGGCTGGTCACCCAGCCACCCTGACAAATGTTGCTAAGCCATGTGATTTAATTTTTTTACTGAGATTTTATTGTGCACTCTCCAGAATTAATGTATTAAATATTTTTCAATGTTCAGTAGATGGCAGTAGAGAGGAAAAGCTTAGAATAGTTTCAGAATTAATGGCTGATTTTTTTCTAACCCCTTTTGGCTGTTTCACACTCTGCAATGAACCTCCCTAGGAGACTAATCTAGGCTAAACTAAACTAATTCTTAGGACTTTATTGCATGAAAGCTCTTCTGCAAAGAAAGGAGCATTTGTTTCTTAACTTTACATATTGGGTCAACAGCAGAGACAGAGAGATGTTAAAAGGCATTGATAGAAGAACAAAGGGGAGTTTGCAATGACCGACCGAGCAGGCCATTGTGAGAAGGTGGCATTAGGAGGCTCTTGCTCTTTTTCATGGCATTAATGCTATGGCAGCCTTCAATCTGGTACCCCCAGATGTTTTGCACTACACAGTGGTGCAGTTGGGTAATATTAGACTCTGGACATAATGGTTTTATGGAGTGGGTGGGCTTAGGTGGCCATGTATGTTACTTCGGTTGTGAGGAACACAAATAACATTTCTCTTTCCCTCCCCTCCAGCTACCATTTCATCAAGAACTTCTGGCTTGTTCATGTACAACCTGTTCACCTTGCTCTTTGGTATCTCCTATGATCAGGGCCGGTGCAAGGCAGTTTGGTGCCCTAGGCAAGATCAGATATTTAGCGCCCCCTCTTCCCACTTGAGCCCTCCCTCCCTCCAGCCCTATGCCCATTATGAAATAAAAGTCAATTGGCAAAACCTAAAAAAATTATTAACATAAACATTGACAAACATACATAAAAAACATGTTGATGTAGTACCAATTTGCTATATAGAAAAATTCCTAGTGAAGTGTGACAGAAACTACATTTAATGTTTAAAACTTCATTTTCCTTGCCTTTTTCTTGGCAAACTGGCAAACCATTTCTTTAATGTCTAAAGAAGATGCTAACTCAGATTCAATTGAAATGGTTGCCAAGCCAACCAGTCTTTCTTGGCACATTGTTGAACGCAGATAATTTTTTATTAATTTTAATTTGGAAAAACTTCTTTCTCGAGTCCAACCCCCTGCTCAATGCAGGAAACTAGAGGAGAGGTCTCCCATCCAAGTAATAACTAGGCTTGACACATACGATATAGCAAGCTGTAAATAATTATCTGGAAAGAGGAGAAGATGTCCTCAGGACCTGTGTGCATAGCTCAAGTTGTACCTCACTCAAAAGGAGCAAGCATATCCACAAAGTGGGCAAAAGAAAGGCAAATTCACCTCGTACTTGGCTAATATGGGATGGGTCAAGCGGCTGTCCCTTGAGACTACTTTTGCCTCTGCCCATCCTGTCTGGAACAAAGAGGACAGCCCATTTCTCACTGTGCTCATGATGCTTGTTTTGTTCTTTCAAGTACAAAGAAAATAAAAATTTAAAAATAGCATATGTGGCGTAGTGGTGAGAGTCTTGGACTGGGACTTGGGAGATCCAGGTTCCAGTCCCCGCTGGGCCATGAAACTCCCTGGGTGACTTTGGGCCAGTCACTGACTCTCAGCCTAACCTACCTCACAGGGTTGTTGTGAGGATAAAACAGAGAGGAGGAGGATTATTATGTAAGCCACCTTGGGTTCCTTGCAGGAAGAAAGGCGGGGCATAAATATAACAAATAAATAAATAAATAAATATGAAGGGGGAGGTAGACACACAAAATGTATGGCAATGGGGACAACGGAAAAAAGCCAAACTGATTTTCAAATAGAAAAAAGAGCACAAAACCAAACCCTTTTTTTGTGCTAATGCAGATTCAACACAGGACTCATTTTTAATATAGCAGAAGTTGAAGGAGTAGAGAATTTGCTCCTACAAACACTGTGCTGCAGGCTAAATACAGCTAAGTTTCTTCTGGTACTGCACACAGTTTCTTCTGGAACTATATAGAAAGTTCACATTTAGAAAGCTCCTCCAACTTTGGTGTGAAACAGAAAGAAATCCCTATGTCAGCCTCCCCCAACCTGGTGCTCCCCAGATGGGTTGGGCTGCAACTTCCATCATTCCCAACCAGCATCACCATGCTGGCTGAGAATGATGGGAACCGCAGTCCAACCCATCTGACCATCTGAAGGACTAGGTTAGGGAAGGCTGCTGTAAGTACACACATGACCAAACTGCTGGTGGTAGAGCGCTCTCATCTGTCATCCTACCAAGCAGCCAGGAGGATTTGACCACCCTTCAGGTGCCAATGTGTGGCCAGATGGCTGTCCACAGGAGCTTGCTTGCATTCTTACAGCTGATCAGTTCCAGACCCTGCTGGTCAGGATGCTGACAAAGGCCCAGTGCCAAAAGGTGGAGGAGGAGGAATGGGAGCAAGACAGCCCAATAGAGAGAAACAACCGAGCTAGAGATGGACCCGCCAGCGTTCGTTTTCCTGCTCCTGACTCAAAGCTCCGGAGGATTTCCCCTGGCAAGAGCCCCCGGCAGGATGCCTACTTTGTCCGGCAGCACGTCCAGGCAAGAAGGGAGATCTTCTTTCCAGCAGCATGTCCAGGCAGGGAAAGCCCCCTCTCTTCCCGGGGCCCCGGGGAGCTGCCACTGCCAGTCCAATGGTGGGCTTCAGCAGGGGCAGGCAAGCCAGGGCCCCCCAGGCGCTTTAAACTAGTGCTTCCACAGGATGCTGGGAGCTGTAGTCCCTTAGAACAGCCTCCCCCAACCCGGTGCCCTCCAGTTGGGTTGGGCCGCAGCTTCTGGGCTGCTTGGGGATGATGGGGGTTGCAGTCTCACGCAGCCGAGGGGCACCAGGTCGGGGAAGGCTGGGCCAGGAGGTCCCCGAAGGCCCCGACCTCCCTTGGCCGCCACAGGAACGCCGCCCCGGGCCAGGACCTGAAAGGCCAGCCCCTTCCCACTGCCCGATGGAGGAGCTGCAAGGCCTCTACCTGGCGGCCCCACGGCAAGGCAGAGGCGGCGTGTGGTTCGGGACTCGGCTCGGCCGGCCAAGCGGACCGCCAGGTGCCTCTGCACGCCCTGGGACCGCCCCGCCCGGCCTGGGCCTGAGCGTGGTGGCTGCCGGACAGGGCGCGTGGGTGGGCAGCATGGGCGACCCGGGCACCGGCGCGGCCTCTCCTGGGGCCGCCTGCAGCCCGTCCCGCCACTCGGGGGAGCAGCGCGCATATCTACTGAATCCGCGCGGGCGTGGGGCCGGGGCCGGGCGCGGGCACGCCAGGGAGATGATGCTTCCCTCCCTCCCTCCTTCCTACCTGGAGGCCCGGAGGGGTCTCGTGGCCTGATCATCGGCCTTGCGTAGCGCACAGCCCCCGGGCCAGCGGCGAGAAGAGGCAAGGCGATTCCAGCAGCTGGAGAGGGGAGGAGGTGCCTCGAGGAAGGAAAACGAACGCTGGCGGGTCCATCTCTAGCCCGGTTGTTTCTCTCTATTGGGCTGTCTTGCTCCCATTCCTCCTCCTCCACCTTTTGGCACTGGGCCTTTGTCAGCATCCTGACCAGTCGTTGTCCGGTGGCGGGGGAGAGGGTGAGGAATCGCGGGATCGTTTTTGCGCCCCCTTAGCCATGCGCCCTAGGCAGCCGCCTAGTCCGCCTAGTGGTAGCGCCGGCCCTGCCTATGATGATCCTTTCCAGCTGGCTCTACTTTAGGACTCTGCATGCTGCTAAAAATTGCAGAGCTTTTACTCTGGTCAGATTTAATGTTCTCCCATCCCTTTGGGGCAGACATGCAGGCAAACCTCTTTCTTCAAGGGCATGCCCTTGTAATAATCAGGAGGGAGAATCCATAGAACATATCCTTCTATTTTGTAACTTCTATGCTGGAGTCAGGCAGCATATGATTGGCCTCTTACTGACCAAAGCATCAGGAAGGTCCATTCAATTTTATATTAAATATCTGATGGAAGATAAAATTCCAGTGGTGTCACTGATAGGAGCTAAATTTCTATCTGTAGCAGTGAGAACAAGAGAACAACTCACAACAACACAACTCGCTATTTGAAAGTGAAACTGGAAGGCTCATACCCAGGGACCAACTTGTGATTACTGGAACACGATATACTATGTTATACTTTGAATCTGCTTGCTTTGAGATTCTGGTGCACTACTTAATGTTTTACTTTTTTGGGTGGGGGGTCTATTGACAGCAATAAATTTGATAGATTGAACTACCGTTTCATGTTTTAAAACTGCATCTAAATTCCTGATACATTAATACAACAACGGCAACAACCACTACAACAAAACTATTTGCCAACCCTGATAAAAAGATACACTGAGCATTTTAAATTCACTTAAATCATAGCACCATCTTAACTACAGGAATAAAATGGAGTTTGCTTCTGCACCTGTCACTTTCTGCTCTAGCTGCACCACTGGGACTACAGCTCCCATCAGCCCCAGCCAGCATTACCAATGGTTAGGGATGATGGGAGTTTTCATCTAAAATATCTTGAGGGCACTAGATTGGGGAAAGGCTGTGCTATGGTATCCCCCCCAGAGCTCTATTCTGTTGCCATGCTGTTCAAAATCCAGATGAAACTGCTGAGTGAGATCATCTAAGGATCTGGAGTGAGGTATTCATTTCTCTTTTTCCACAGGATTCAGTGGAGGTGCTGAATCAGTGCCTGGGATCAGGAAAGAACTGGATGAAGGCCAATCAGCTGAAGCTCAGGGCTTCTCTACACAAGGCATTTATTGTGCACTCATGATTCGTCACTCACGGTAGTTTGTGGGTGCTTTACACAATGTTGTCATCCTCCAGAGTCTCTCCCGTGCTTTCCAAGCATTTCCCCGCTGTTTTTAGCTCATTATCCTCATTCTGTTATTTAGCTATCACACTAAATCGTGCTAAAACATGTGTATTTCCACAATTGCGCTATGCCACAGTGCCACCTTATGGTTGTGTAATGGAACATATAGGAAGGCAGAGACAGAAAACCACCGGGGAAAAAGTAAGGAGCCGATCTTAATCTCACAAAGAATCCGGAAGCAGAATCCTTGGCAAAGTGGCAGGTTAAAAGCCTCATGCAGAGAAGAAGCCTCCAGTCCAGACAAAATGGAGGTATTTTTGGTAGGTGTTTGCCTGCCTTGGGAAGTGGTGTTCAATCTGTGGCAAATGGGATTGCATGCCTCCTAAAGCATCATGTTTGCAGGGTATGGATACTATTCAACCCGGTTGTGTCTTCGGAGTCTTAAGTGGCTTGCATGGCATGAGGCACTTTTCACTAGCTTCCGAGGGTGCTTCAGCTACTACAGCCCCCATTCAGAAATAGCCTGGTCACAGTTCTCCGTTCTCTGCAGGGCTGGCCCTACCATTACACGAACTGATGCACCCACATCAGGCAGCAGAGTGGGAAGAGCGGCAAATTGCGCTGCTCTCCCCCACTGCACCTGCCAGGAGGGCCTGCCGCCACTGTCTCCCAGCCAGCTCCAGTGGGTGTTCTGGAGAGCCCCGCCAGCTGCTGTCCTGCTGTGGCATTTGCCACAGCAAGAATGAAACTGGCAGGGCTCTCTAGAGCAGTGTTCTCCAACCTTGGGTCCCCAGATGTTTTTGCCCTACAACTCCCAGCATGCCCCAGCCAGCGTATCTGGGGACCCAAGGTTGGAGAACACTGCTCTAGAGCAATCGGGCAGGTGCACCACCAGCTGCTGCCACTGCTGCTTCTTATCACGGGCAGCAGCAGCCCCTACCTACCTACCTACCTGCTTGGCTGGCCAACTGCTCTCTCGCTTGCTCAGCAGGGCCGGTGCAAGGCAGTTTGGTGCCCTAGGCAAGATCAGATATTTAGCGCCCCCCTTGATAATCGCCCATCTGGCCGGTCACCCAGCCAGATTTATGCACATGACTGCCCTGCCCACCCAAAAGGGTCAATTATTATTTATTTATACACAGAAAGGAGTGGGCCGGTGAGAGGAGCTCAACCCCCTCCACCCTCTGTGCTCCCTCGCTTCATGCAGGGGGGGGCGTGGCTCGTGGGTAGAGCCCCCGCTTTGCATGCAGAAGGTCCCAGGTTCAGTGCCCCCCCATCTCCAGCAGAGCTCGGAAGGGATCATGCCTGAAAGCCTGGAGAGCCGCTGCTGCCCGTCTGTGTTGACAATGCTGGGCTAGATGGATGGGGGGAGGGGGTCTGACTCAGGGCAAGGCAGCTCCCGGTGTGCCTAAGTGCTTTCTCCCCCACTGGTTCACTTCTGAGGTTGGAGCTGAGCTGGGCAGAAAGTCTGCACGTGGGAATGAGAGTCCGCGTGGCTTCCCCCTCTGACATGCACAGATGCCAGAAACACACAGGTGGCAGCCGTGGCGGCTTTGCCTCGGAGTGGAGGATTCTCTCTCTAGGAATCAGCTCGCTGCGCAGGCTTTGTCCGGCCCGCGAGAGCGCCTTGCGCGGCCAGGGGAGGGGGAGCCGGCCGGCCACCCGCAAGGGGCTGCCCCGCCATGGCCCGGAGCTGCGGGTGCCCCGCTCCTTGGCTCCAGGCGTGCCAAAGATGGAGCTCTGCAAAGGGCCGGGCCGGGCAGGGCATCCGCCACCTCTTCCGCTTCGGCTTGGTGGGAGTTGTGGAGCGTTGCCTTCCCTGTGCCAAAGGTCCCTAAGAGCGGGGAGCACCTGCAGGTGGGCTGGGGCTCCTCGGGGTCTTTCACGCTCGAGAGATGCAGGATTGGGGCGGGCGGAGCAAGAATGCTGGCCCGCCCCAATCCTGTGTCTCTCGAGCGTGAAAGCCGTACAGTACATAACTTTAAGGAAGTGTTTTTACTAGGCTGATGAAAATAGAAAGACAGAAAGGGATTATATGCGCCATTGAGTTTGACTTTTGAAATGGAATGAAATATGAAGTGTGCATTTGTGGGATTATATGGCAGTGGTGGAAATATTTTTCACTTTTCATGGGTTAAATGCACAAAGGGAGATGTTAAAAGATTAGAAATAGGGTTGTGCCAAATTTTTACCCACAGAAATATTGGAAGTGAAAATTGAAGCTTGGAAGGAAAGTTTCATGCCCCTCTTCCTTGTTTTTCTCATGTTCTGCCCGTTGGTAGCTAGCTGCTTCTTTTCCTGATCTGCAACTTGGGCAGCATTAAAAATACAGAAACACACCACACAGGAGTTTCTTCTTGAACTGATCCCAGCCAATCAGGGATCACATAGTCAATTAACCAATCATTCTGTTAAAATAATATGCATATTATCGGCATATGTGCCAAACATCAATATGTGTCTCCAGTCCAGGTATCTGTGCTGGATGGCTTAGGAAATCTCTTCCAGAGCCTGTGGAGAATTTGGTTGAAAAGCTGCTGCCAGGCAGGATCAACTGTTAGTGAGGAAGGAGGGCTATCGGCTTGACATTACTGCAGTTCACTATATTGCAACTAGTGGATTATGGCAACTGAACTTCATCATACTCCTCCTCATGAAAGCAAATAATAATAAGGAATAATGATCCCCTCCCCTCACCCATGCATGCCCCCATCAGTGGCTAGGAACCCAAGGTGCAATTTTAACAGAACCCAAGGACTCTAGGATTCTTGGCATTTTTCTTTCTTGGCAGATTCAGCAGGGAGGGGCCATAGCCAAGTGGTAAAGCACCTGCTTTGCGTACTACAGAAGGTCCTGGGTTCAATTCCCAGCATCTTCAGGTAGGGCTACAAAAGAATCCTGCCTGAAACGCTGGAGAGCTGCTACCAGTCAATGTCGACAATACTGGGCTAGCTAGATGGCCCAATGGTCTGGCTCAGTATATAGCAGCTTCCTATATTCCCATTTTGCTTTAAGCAGCAGATTCCACACCATAGCACAAAATACCTTTGAAATCCCACCCAGTTTCAAAAAAATATATTAAAAATGTGCAGTATCCATGTGACACAGGCATGAACATAAATTACATTGCACTAGCATAAGGAACCTTTAGCCCAGTGTCAGCTGGTGCAATGGGTTTTCTCGGGAATCCCATTGTGCCAGCTAATGTCATTGGCATTGCAATAGAGGTCCCTTACACTAGCACAACTGACATTCACACTTGTGTTGCCTAAGAGCCTGCCCGTAGCTTTATTTGATGGAGGACTTACATTTGTTTAAACACCGGAGAGGGGGATTTTTGTCTTGCAAGACCCAAACTCATTTTTTTGGAAGCTTAGCTTCACACAAGTCAGTGGCTATTGTGCATTTTCCTTGTGTGCATGAGACATGTGCCTTATAGTAGCACATGCTATGCACTTGAATGAAGCTCACTGTCAGCTCCAGGACATAAGCAGCAGGCATACTTGACTGGAACACCGGGGCCAGGGGTGATGGAGGTGGAAGGAGAACCAAGGCTTTTTATGCAGGCAAGGGTTGGACACAGCAAGGCATGGTAGGGCCAGAGGCAGAAGCAGTGTCAGGAACAGGCAGGAGCCCAACACAGACTAGGCATGGCAGGACCAGAGTCAGGAACAGGCAAAGGTCAAATACCAGCAAAGGTGTGGCAGGACCAGAGGCAAAGGCAGAGTCAGGGACAGGCAAGACACAGATGAAGACATTGCAAGACTGGAGGCAGCCTCCAAGGCAGGACCACAATGCAACCACCACAAAGATTCATTCTGTTATGGCAAAGCTCAGTAGGGAAGGGAACCTTTTATAGAGCCTCCTGTTGCTCCCAGCTGGTCTGTATGAGTGGACTGGCAATAATCCTGCAAGCACCTATAGAGGTCCAGTGCCAACCCTGCAAGTACTCGCAAGGTGGACCATGCAACTTTCTCTATCAGGCCACCAGGAGGAGCTGCAGCGCTTTGCAGGCCGAACAGACCCTGACAGTCACACCCCACTGCACAGTTCTGAATTTTCCTCAGGAAAACCCCTGGGCATAGCTTTCTTTGACTGTGTATGCGCGTGCATGAATGATGTGTGTGAATTCACTGTTGGGAGCAGATTTATAGGGGTGCACTGCTGCCCACTGGCTCAGGGCCCATCGTGGCCTTGGTCTAGACCTGCTGCAGCAGTAAGCAGGGATGGCCCAGTCCACTGGCATATTGAGTAGGCTGCCAGGAGTAAAAAAATAATAATGCATGGATACCTTTGTTGGTTCAAAATCCACAGCTGAACTGTCCTGAGCCACAGCTTGGCCACACCAGCCTGAGACATGAACCTAGGGTTGCCCATGCGGCCTCCTTTACGGAGGACAGTCCTCTATTTGGTATAGTGGTTAGAGTGCTGGACTAGGATTCAGTGTGGTGCAGTGAGCCAGTGAGATGTGGTGGTCAGAATGTTGGACTGGGACTCAGGAGACCCGGGTTCTAGTCCCCACTGGGCCATGAAGTTCACTGGGTGACTTGGACAAGTCACTGATGCTCAGCCTAACCTACCTCACAGGGCTGATTTTTGACCTTCAAAAACTGTTGGAACAGAGGAGAGATTAAATGGCTCTCATGGCACATGAATGTTGTACATTCCCACCTATGTGCTTATTGATTTCAGCTGTCATTTTTAGCCCAGAGTTTGGAAATCATGTAAGAAAAGCCTCACCTGCTTACAATATTTCTCCACTTAGAAATGTTCCTAAGGTTTATTGCCACATCAAATCCCTTAAAAAATAAAATAAGGAAATGTTAAAATTAAGAACTAATGTTCACATGAAAGAATCTTTTTTTTACTATTTCCTTCAGCAAACCAACAAATGTTGAACAGTTGAAGTGACTTTGAAACAGCAATAAATTATTTCACGCATACATGCCAAATATTAAAACCAGAAGGTTGCTTCAATATGAAGTCACTGGGACTAAAAAGACAGGATTGCCTTTGTTAATTATCTGCTTGTTTATTAGCTTAGCCTCACTAAAGAATTGCAGATACCCAAGAGTTAAGCATTTCAGTGCTATTTACAGAACGTAGCCATACGGTTTTTTTTATTGTCTACTTTATGAAGAAGAAAAAGTTGTTGGTGTTGTTTGTTCTTTAGTAATAAAGCTCTCACTTCACTGTTTTCTTGAACCTCTAAAGGGGTTTAATGTTCTTGGACAGGTTCTTCTTGCTACACTACAGGTAAGCATATTCTAGTCTGTATCATAAGGGTACCTTTAAAGGTGTGCAGCAGCAGAGAGATTACTGTGATGAAAATTAGGTAAGGAAATAAAGATCTGTGCTGAGCAGCTAAATTGGCTGTTGCTTGCTGGCTGGGGCATGCTGGGAGTTGTAGGCCAAAAACATCTGGGGACCCAAGGTTGGAGAACACTGTGCTAGAAAAAGTCGATAGATTTCAGTGGTCTAATGAGCCTTTTTTATGGCGGTGATCCAAAGGGTTCTGTACAACCTACTGCTAGGATGGCCATGTGACCTACTTTACCAAGGACAGTCCTCTTTTTGAACAGCTGTGGACCCCTGGTCTAAAACATGACTATTTGGGATCAATGCTTACATCACAGCAAACACTTGGGAGATGCCACTTGGAAACCATAACATGTGAGAGTGTCCTGGATTTTTAGAAAATAAATAGCTAATTTATTTTGCTATATTGGACATGATGGGAAGATTATTGAAAAACTGCTAACCCACCTTTTTAAAAACAATATAGGATGATTTATTATGAAACGCAAATGACAATGTTAATGATAAATAATTAAGAATTTAAAAATGTAAATAAGTAAAAAGCAGTAATTGTATTAAAGGGAAGACGCATTGAGCAGGGGGTTGGACTCGATGGCCTTATAGGCCCCTTCCAACTCTACTTTTCTATGATTCTATGATTTCTATGAAAGACACAAGCAGGTTAACAATGAATTCTGGGTAACTGGCATAAAAGATAATTCTCAAGATGGCCTGGGAGGTATCGAAAGAGAAAGTGCTGAGTTAAAGCCCTATCACTTGGACCAAAGAGTTATTTCAGTAATAACTCTTACTCTTCAGCCAGTGTGGCACAGTGGTGAGAGTGTTGGACTGGGGCTCGAAAGATCTGGGTTCTAGTCCCCGCTCAGCCATGAAACTCACTGGGTGACTTTGGGCCAGTCATTGACTCTCAGCCTAACCTACCTCACAGGGTTGTTGTGAGGATAAAATAAAAATAGGAGGAGGATTATGTAAGCCGCCTTGGGTTCCTTGCAGGAAAAAAGGCGGGGTATAAATATAATAAATAAAATAAATAAATTAACAGGTGTAAGACTGTATTATTCCAGCTCAAAAGTGTACTTTTGTTTTCACTTATATGTTTTTGCTTATCAATTAATGAGCAAAAGAAATTGTGTAACATATACACATCAAAAAGCTTGATATAGAAGTATCTAACACACATTAGAGACTTTGGTTTAATTAGCAAATTTTGAATACAGAGTTGTCTTGTCAAAGGCAGGATTCAGAATTGATTGTATCTAGCCTAAAGGTGTATGTGGTGTAAGTCTTTTTTATGCTTTAATTTTTCAGGAATGTATTGTAACAATAAGGTACCTAAGAATGTGAGCCCTAATTTATGGGACAGTAGATAATATTAGCTATGAGGTAATTTCTACCCAAAAAGGTATAAATATATGCTAATTTTAGAATGTGGGAGCTTATTATTAGAAGCTCACCAGGCCTGTGTACCTGTCAACTGAATATCCTATTTAGTATTGAATAGGGGAACATGGTACTTAGAATGAGAATTCTCCTTTTTAAGCTATTAGGACTAGAAGTCCGGCCAGATGGGCGATTAATAAATATAATAAATAAATAAATATAAGAAATAAAAGTCTAGAACAAGAAATGTTTAGGAAATTCTATGTTCTCTTAAGCTATTAAGATCTAAGAATCTTTTAGTAAAGCTCTATCTCACAACAAAACATGTTCTAATGCCATTTTATGCAAGTTATATTTTGATGTAATGCTACAAGTATATATTTTAATAAAAAATAAAAATGGATCAAAATATTTTCCCCCTTACTAATTACTGTTAGTACCAAACCAAAATTGAATCCAGCTAAAACAATTTTTGGTGTATGCTTTGCTTGAAGTGTATTGATCAGCTGCGGGTAGTTAACTGGCAGCCAAAGGTTTCCCAGATACTGGAACTATAGTTTGAAAACACTCAGCAGAGGCCAAATCTGTAACAAGAGCCGCTTGCCCTGTAGATCACCTGCATCACACACTCCTTGCTGCAGCCGGTGACCAACAACATAGAAATCTTTCAGACTTCCAGTGATGGGGAGCGATGCACAGGGCTGGCTCAAGACATTTTGCTGCCCGGAGCAAAGAACAAGGTGCCCCCTCCCATTCTATGCATACAGGCTAACTGGGCTGGCAATCAAATCTTTCTTCAACACTGATGGCGGGACACAGTGTCCTCCACTGCACCTGACCTGAAGGCATAAGAGTAGCTTCAGGAGCGCAGGCCAGGGTGCATGGCACACACAACCATCTCTTCCAATGCCTTGCTGCTGTCTCCCAGCATCTGTCTCCTGAGGCAGCCACCTCACCCTGCCTAATGGTAGGGCCGGCCCTGCAGATGTGCAAATCTAGCAATGCCCACGTGCTCCTTCGTTGGCACATTGCTTCCTCATCCCCTTCATCCCATGTGCTCATTCCTTTGTTAGAAGTGCACATGGTACAGCTGCGCTGAAGCACAGATGGAGTTGTGTTTTAATTCCAGTGCTTTCTGAGCAGCTTCTCACATGGTGGCCACAACAAGGTACCAAAAAAGAAAAGGGGAGGAAAAGTGGACGGCAAACCTCAGTCGGTGCAAAATACTGAAGCATCTCATATTAGTCCTAGACTCACCACACTGATTCAACTAATGTGATTCATATTAGTTGGCTATTTGAAGGAGCAGCAAGATAAGCAGAAGACCAAAGTCAGCTGGCAGTTTTAGCTGATGAGTTAACTTGTTCTTTTTTAATTGGGCAATAGTGAAGTAGCAGAAACCTATTTGCATAGGCATTGCGTTCATCAAAGTACAGAAGAATCGTAGCCCGTGCTACCAAATTACAAGAGTACTGTGTAGTATGATATGGCATTTATCTTCATTAGGGAGGAGACACCTAGTGATTATTCACTCTCAGATATCTCCTCTGGGAGTGAAGGAGCCTTCCAGCTAGAGAGAAATATCACAAAAAGCAAAACAAGGTGTATTGTTTTTTATTTCATGGTTCAATTATGAATAGAGTTTAGGAATCAACATATTATACTTGTTAAAATGTTGCAATTAAGACTAAGGCAGGGCATGTGGAATTTCATGTTGCAAAATGCCATGCATGGGCTTAGATCAGCGTTCTCCAACCTTAGTCCCCAGATGTTTTTGGCCTACAACTCAGCATAGTTGGCTGGGGCATGCTGGGAGTTGTAGGCCAAAAACATCTGGGGACCCAAGGTTGGAGAACACTGGCTTAGATGGATGAGTGTAATGCGCCTGGAGCTTCCGAGATTCTCGTGGTCTAGGCAATGGCGCCATCAGCACTTTGGGACAGAGCTCCAGGGCCCCACTCAGCCAAATGAGCAGGAGGGCCCCCAAATGCAGCAGGACTGGCTTACCTCATGCTGAAGTAAGTGAAGCAATACACATAACCGTCAGGGGAGGCTGGTGACTCCGATTTTGGTGGGGCCCCTAACCCATTGCAGCTTTTATTTGGAGCTTCATCGGAGCTATCCATGGTGCTCCGTGGGGGTGAACCTATTTTGGAGGTGGAGTTCAGCACCACGGATAGCTCCGATAAAGCTCCAAATAGAACCTGCAGTGGGATAGGAGCACATCCGAAATAGGAGTCACTCGTCACCAGCCTCTCCTGATATCCATCTAAAGAGGTGTGTGTATGTAAGAACATTAAGACCAAAGTCTAAAATGACCTAACTGGGTTTGGGGAAAACCAGTTCAAAGAGAGAGAGAACTATAGACATAAGTTTGGGAATGCAGGGAGATGTGACTTGTATCCAGAGTTGGTACTATGTCTAAAGTAAAATTCAAAGTGAATCTGCTCAGGTGAACATCTGGAGGGACCTCAAGGGAAGTGTGTGTTTTTTAAAAATAAGATGAGTGGAATTTCTTGAGGAGTGTTATATGTGCATTCACAAATAGATAAGGCCCCTTTCACCTCCACCTTGCGATGTAAGCCTACATGCCTGAGGTATGCATGTGAAATAATACCTAGGGATGTCACTGTTCTGTTTTTTTTTGTTTTTTTTTGCATAATACCCAAACTATGTAGGCTGGGCTAATCATAATGTTGGGAGGAGCTCTTTCCAGCAAGGTGATGACCACATAGAAAGACCTATACAGCTGTTCTTGCCCACATGGTTCTGGTATACAACACAGCCACATGGGATGCCACCACAAGGAAACAGTTACCACACTGCTAAGGGGGTCTAAGTCATCGTCAGATTATAAGAGTATAGCTGAGGGGATTTTTTAGAGATAGAGAGGAGAAAGTGACAGTTGAGGCAAAACGGGGGTGGGGTGGAATAGAGGTGTTGGTCAGGCAAAATGTCTGTAGGAAATTAAAAGAATTTCAATACATTTGGCAAATTTCTGTCTGTGTGTTTGTGGTGGCTGCATATTTCTAGGTGTGTGTGTGTGTGTGTGTGTGTGTGTAAAGATAGCCTTGAGAAATTGCGCTATTGCTTTTGAAACCTTTTTGGTTTCTCTCCAAATTCTGATGGAGCTTTTCACAAACAAAAACCTCAGCATGCACCTAGAACAGGGGTTGGCCCTCAGATGCCTTACTTGGTGCCCACCTCCCCATTTATTTATTTTTTTAAAATAACAAATTACCGGTAACTTAATTCTGTTGGTGCTGGAAATTGTGGGTTCAAAGGAGTTTAGTGTGTTGGGGGCCAGACCCCACCTCAGTCTTGTACTCAGTCTTTTGGGAAAGTTACTTGTGCTTTGTGACTAGCCATGCTTCCCATGGCAGCTGTTTTGTGGTGGTGCCCATGACAGTTTCTCAAATTGCCAGATGTTCTTGCTTTATATCATCGGGCTTATCTGCTGACTCATACTGAATTTTGGTCTTTCCCATCTGCATCGGACCTTCCACCTTGGCAAGTTTTGGAATCTTCTTGTCTGGTTCCTCTCTCTAAATGGATGCCATTAGGTTCTAGGCACACAAGAACACACAGGTTTCCTCCCACAGTTTCCACAGTTAGAGATGTGTGGTGCATAATGTCACGGCAATTACACTTTGATCCATTTTCTCATGTTAAATTGACTTTATGGAGCAATCCAAATCTAAAAATTGGTAAGAAAATGTTTTTATGGCAGACATGGACAGACAAATAGGGCAATTTTTACTTTGTATCAACTGGTGGGTGCCAGTGATGATTGTTTTGTAATTCTCTATCTTGCGTGCCAAATATGATGACTTGCCAGCTATGGCTGAATGACAATACTTGAAACTGCAGCATTTGTTAGTATCTAGGTTTGGCCCGGCTGCACTTACAGCATCACAGTCTCCGTCATTATTGGAAGCACTTATTGAGGCTGGTCAGACAAAGTGACCCATGATCCATGTCTATAAATATTTGTTATTGGTGAATAAATATGATATACAGGGTTTTAAGCAGGAATGGAGTAGGGCATTAGATTGTCCCATTCTGCCTAATCAGTGGATCACCGCTTGGTGGTTACATCTGTCACATTTATGGATCTAAGGCTGTGTCTTATTCATCAAAAACTTTTGTTTCATGAGTGACTATTGGATATCACAATGTCTCTTTAACAAGGGATTGTCTAATTTAGCTAATTGCTGGATGTGCAATGCAGCTAATGCTTCTTTTGAACATACGTTTTTGGCAATGTCCTGTAGTTGCTTCTTTTTGGGATGAGGTTATTATATGGGTAAATTATGTACTGGATTAATTTTGTACTAATATTCACTTTTAAATTACTTACCTGCTTCATGGAAATGAAGGAATGGTCAGAGCAAATGGATTCTCCACTCCCTTTTGACAGCTAAAAGACCGATATTACAATATT
Organism: Shinisaurus crocodilurus; assembly: GCA_021292165.1. Lineage (NCBI taxonomy): Eukaryota > Metazoa > Chordata > Lepidosauria > Squamata > Shinisauridae > Shinisaurus > Shinisaurus crocodilurus. Next base: position 132,032,967 of record CM037876.1, on the reverse strand, counting down.
GGAAGGATAAAGGCCCACCTCCTATAATGCAATGGATTTGAGGACCTTATAATGATTTCAGCATTTGAACCAGTGGCAAATAGACGCTGCCTTCAAATGGATACTTATTTAGACATCTGGTCTGCTTTTGTGGAACCCTATGTATAATTGCTAGAAAGTTGTATTTTCATAGATATGTATTAATTGCTATGGATATATAAAAATTCATGTATGTATATTAAAAACAATAGCTAACAAAAACCCAAAATAAATTGCCAGATGTGCCCACAAGCCCCCAAATGTTGCCTGCCTCTGGCATAGAATTTCACTTTAGGTGATATTGACCAGCAAGTCTATCTGGTCTGGACATTCTGTCCTAACGTCATCTCCAGCCTATACGATGAAAAGAAGGGCCTCCTGGGTGTAGTAGGGGAACCCACATGTTGGTGTAGAAGCCAGAACCAGAGCAAGCTGATATGCTAGCCATTATCACAGTGATAATGACAGTTGACAAATGGCACACATTCTGAGGGACTTCGGCCATTAGAATTATCCCGTGCAGAGCTTCTCAGCATGCTGCAAAGGTGGCCCTTCTGCTCTAGCTAAGCTATCATATTTAGTCAACACATTGCAGCTTTGGGGGAAAGGTGTTGTGCTTTTGCTAAGAATATAAAGGAACACATCTGAGGTTTATTGGGAGTGAATATAAAGAATGTTATGCTGACTACCCAAAGTGATCCAACCATCTATCATTCAACTATTACACTTTTGCCCATGGAGATTTCTAAGTTAAGGACTTGTAAATCTCTGCCAGGAGACATAATCCAGATACGCCAAAAATATAAACCCTCTCTATTAGGCACTCTTTAGTCTACTGTTCTGTTTTTTCTTCATCAGTCATTTAAGAACAGGTAATTTTGGAGGTCAGCTTTCTCTTCCAAACTCTCATGAAATAACCAGAAATTTGCCAGTGGGCAAAGTGAGCCTGCGAGACATAACAAATGTCATCCAATACTAGCCAAGAGAGAAGCAAAATAATTCTAAAAGCATACAGAAGATCAAGACAATTTGATAAAAGATTTGTGTTTCTGAAAAGGTCAGTCTCAAAAGTTTACACAAGGACCAAAAGGCAGGTTTAAACTTTCACTGGAAGGTTTCAAGGTCCCCTTCTCCCTCATTATAATTTTGTGAAAATGAAGAGCATTTTGCCTCCTTAAGACAGGGAGATAATTCCACCCCCCCAGCCCCCAGTTTCTAGTGGTACCTAAATTTGTATATCTGAATAAAATACCACCAATTAAGCTCCCTGCCAGCCTTCCTAACCTGTTACTCAATAGGGAGGCATGCATGGTTCCTCACCCGCACCGCCACCTTGACCCCGAGCATCAGGAGGTTGATGGAGTGTAGTAGACTGGATTACAGCTGGAAGACTTGCACACCTCCTGGATGAACACATAACCTGGGGTGGTTGCTGGGGAGAGCAACTGAGCTCCCAATCAGCTGACCTCCTGTCCAATCAGCTGACCTCCTTTCCAAGCGGATGACCTCCTGCCTTCTCATTTTTCCACACTTTCCTAAACATAAATATTACCTCCTGCAGAGAAATTGATTTATTTGAAGTGTTTTTTTTATGCCACTCCTCAGTAAAAAAAAAAAAAAAAAAAAAAGGCAGCTTACCTATAACCCATTAAACAAGAGTGTCCCTGCCCGCAAGCTTGCAATCTATAAAGACACACACAACAACAACAACACCCAAGGAAAAAGGAAGAGGAGGGAGGGAAGAAGGGAAAAATATAACTTTTAGCGGGGCTGGTGGAATGATCCTGCTTCCTCCCTCTCAGCTCCCTCAGCTCAGCCTGCTGGAATGGCTGCTGGTGGTGACACATGGACTCTGGGGGTGCCACGCAAGCATCAGCCCCCCAAGATTGTATTTGCAAGCAGCTGGCACTGGTATCAATCAATATGTCCAAGAGCAAACTTCTCATGCTTGCTCCCAAGCTCCCCCTCTTCTCATGCATTCTCCTTATCCACTGATACTGTCACTACTGCTGCATCTCCTTTTGCAACATTGTGAAAAGACTGTATTTCATCTCTGCCCCTCTGCCAAAATCTCTGGTTTGTGTCTCTTGTAAAAGAGGACAGATGGCCACCCTACGGCTTATAGAGGTGTCACACTGCAGATGCAAAGCAAAAGCAAAAGAGCCCTTAGAAATATGAAAATTAGAATCCATCTAAATCAGGCTTACACAGCTTGTGGCCAGCCAAGGTGAATGCAGTTCACCAGTCATGTGCAGCAAGACCACTGGTCTTCTGTTTTTGTTACATGTACATATACATAAGCTGGTGGGGGGGGGAGATAACACAAGATAAAACACCCCACATTTCTGGAGTGACTATTCAGTTGGGGCGCTCTAGAAGTGTGTTTTGTCTTTCACAAGTGATTGTTTGATCGCATGTCAAGATACAACCAAGGGCTTCCCTTCTCAAACAGGCAGTTGGGCGCTATAAACCAGCTGACTCTGATATTCACTCTGTGTCTACCGTACCAATTTTAGAACTGTTGCAAACCAGCTGAATCATCATGGTTTCCATTCTGACCAAAGAACGTTGTAAACTGGAAAGCAGCACTAAGCACCTCTAACCGAGAATTCTCATGATCTTCATGAGCTTACAATGCCCCAAAGAGTTCTTTCGCTTGCCAGATAGGCCAGTTTGAAACTGGTTCAAATTTGTAGTGTAGATGATGTGTCCACAAACCTCTGAGATGGAGAGCTCAATTGGCCATGTTTGCAGCATGTGTGCAGAACTGTAGATGCGCAGAAATAGAGCTGCCTCAAATAGGTGTGTGTGTGTGTGTGTGTGTGTGTAGGCACAGTCACCCAGGGACAGCCCAATGATGAGATTAATCCCTTGCGTTTGGAACATCTTGAGCTGGTTAGGACCCCTGTGCACAAGGAGTCAGGCTGTGCTCTCTGAGGCATCTTCCTCCTTCATCTGTAGCTTGCTCTTCACATCATTCTTAATCTTTTCATTTATTTGATCCCCTTGAAACATGTTTGATATCCAGCAGGAAGTGAACTGGGATGCCTGAGAAATTCCATGGGTTAAATACTGTTTGCTGTTGATTAATATATGCAAACGGCCATGCCATCACAGAGAAATGCTCTTACAGCACAGACGTTTCTTCTAATGTATTACTCAACACCAGTTGGTATGTAATTGTTCAACATGATGGTAAAGCAGGGATGGGGCACTCGTTTCAGGTGGGGGACTGAATGGCCCCCACCCAGCCCTCCGTGGACCAAAGGACATCAGGGGTACAGTCATGCCCCCTGACATCTGGGAGCGGGACCAGGCCCCCTGACATCATGTGGTCCTCAGCCACTTCAGCTCAGGACCTGGCTTCACTGTGCATGGGCTTCCCCCATTGGGGAATGTCTGCACACAGAGAAGCCACCCTGGCTGAAGCGCTAGGTGGATCACCCTCCTAGTGCATTGGCCGGAGCAGCTTCTCCCAGGGGAAGGATGTGGGGTAGGCGAAGCCGAGTCAGCCAAGGTGCCAGGTGCATGATCCACCAGGCACACCATCCAAGACATCTTTGCCTGCTCCATGCCTTGTCCTGTTGGGGAGGACACGGGACAGGTGAAACTGAGCTGGCCAAGATTTTCTCCACTCAGGCTTTCCCTAGCTAGGAGAAACCCGGGCAGAGTGCGGTGGTCCCCTTTGTGCCCAGCTTTGGCGGATGCATGCTTTCCCCAGCAGGGGAAAGCACAATTGCACCAAAGCTTCGCTGGCCAAGGCACCAGGTGGGGGAGTGCTCCTTCATCTGGTGTCTAAAGGCAGTTGCCGACGTGATCACATCACACCGGTGCTCAAGGAGCTGCACTGGCTACCAGTTGTTTGCCCAGCCGAATTCATGGTGTTGGTTTTGACCTTTAAAACCCTATACAGCTCTAGTCCAGTTTATCTCAAGGAGCGTCTCCAGCAACATCAAGTAGGCCGCTCAACAAGATCTGCCACAGACGGCCTTCTCCTTGTCCCATCAGCCAGAGCTGCCAGGCTGGTGGGGACTAGGAAGAGGGCCTTTTCTGTGGTGGCCCCCAAACTGTGGGACTCTCTCCCCAGTGATCTCCACCATGCTCCCTCCTTGATGAGCTTCCGCCATTTATTAAAAACATGGCTTTTCAGGCGGGAATATGGGGAGGGCTAGGACTTTAAAATGTTATACTGTATTTTATTCCACTCTGTTTCATTTTATATTGTGGGGTGGGCTAGGATTTTAAAATTTTATACCGTTTCAAATGTATTTTATTCTGCTTGTTTTATTTTATTTCACATTGTACATCGTCCAGAGTAGCCGGGTTCCGGCTAGATGGGCGATCTAGAAGTACAATAATAAATAAATAAATAAATATGGCTGGGGAAGCACTTAGCGGGCCACTCACCCACCCACTTGGCAGGGAGCATCACGGTGGGGGGGGGGTCCCTGCTTTTTCTCTGATCACAGAACAGAGATAACAGTGGGGATTCCCCTCCCCGCCTCCTCCCCAAGCCAACAGTAGCCTCCAGAGGGCAGGGCTTAGGGAGGGGGTGGGGCTTGGGCAGCAGCGCAGGTGGAGCCTCCACCTGACAGTGGTTTCCCTCAATCTTGCATTAAGGGCTGGCCCACACATGCGTGCCCATTACTTAATTAGCGTTGCTTAGCAGGGTGGCTGGCTGGCATTTGTGAATGGCCCGTTAGGAATGGCCAGTTGACCTGCTTGCTCCAAAAAGTGCTGGGGGGGGGCTTTGTGAGTGATTCAGTCAAACACTGGATGGATAAGCCTCATCATGGAGCTCTCCTCCTCTTTCTCCACAGACCAACCCTCCCCCCAACCTTATAAGTACGAAATCACACAGCTAAGAGCACTGGGCACACTTTCATCGCACCTCTAGCACCCTGCTTTGCAATGGAGTCTGTGCAGACATTCAGCTGACAATCACCCAGCATACACAGGAATCTAGCTGCGGGGGAAGGACAGTGGGAGGGGGCTGTGGCTCTCCTGCCCTGCCCGTGGGCTTCCCGGCGGGGCTGCTGATTGGCCACCGTGGGAATAGAATGCTGGCTGGCCTAGATTTGGCCTTTGGGCTGACCCAGCGGGGCTCGTCTGAAGTGTGGAGAAATGAAGTCATCGACAGGCACCCGCGAGCCAGGCAGAGTGAGACAAGGAATGCTCGCTGTTCAGATGGCACATTGTTCCCATCCTTTTCGGCAGACGGTTTCCCCTCTGCTTATTTTTGCTGGTGTGGTTTTCTTAAAAAGGGTTCCTCGTTTTCGGTAATGAAATGTTCCACTGCAGGCGGAAATTACCCTTATCGCCAAAGTACTTCGGAGACCACACACACACAGAGAGAGTGTGTTATAGCGGTGCTGAGGTGACCTGGCTGGCGACCGACTTGTGAGGAGCAAAAGAAAAGAAAAGAAAAGTCTTCTGAACATTCCCCAAGCTGTATTACTGGCCTTAAAGGATAAAATGTTCTACATCTGCTTAAGATTAGATCTCTTTTCATACAAGATGCCACATGAAGAAGTCCTTAAGCCGGGATACACAGGAACCACAATATCAGAGGGAATGCACCAATCTAATCAGAAAGGAGTCTTTAAGTGGCTTTCCTTTTGACTGACAGAAGGTGTCCAAAGCCAAGGAACCCGCCACGTGTGCAAGGTATCTCCCCTCGCCAGCCTCCCGCCGCCCATATTCTTTTCAAAGCAAATGGAAAGAGACTTCCAGCCAGAAACCTGGTCGTTACATAAGGATTTGACCTCAGCTGGCTACTTTATAACTAGCATGTTGCTCCTTCTCTAAAATTAGTCTCCTAAATGATCATTTTGGAACTCATTCCATGCTTTCATGTTTCAGCAGCCATCAGAGAAATATACATACGTGTGTGTGTGTGTATGAATGCAGTGATCAGCATGGCTACAAACAAAGGAATGAAGGAAGAACCCACCTATGCATAGTGCACATATTGTAGAATGCTTTGGACACAGTCCATTGCTGGCCGAGGGGCCGAAAATGACATCCCCTTAAATGTGTGTCTAACAGCTACATCTTCATTCTTTTTTTTTCTTTTTTCTTTTACTCTAGAGTATGAGCAGGGCACCTGATCCAGATCAGGGCCCTAGCAGGGGGGGCTTTTCAAATCTGGATTGAACCCCTGCTTCTACTCTGGAGTAAAAATGAAAAGAAGACCTAGCTGCTAGACGCATGCTTGTAAGCCACTCTGGGAGCCTTTTCTGGTGGAAGAGTGGGGTATATATGTAACAAATAAATAGATAAATAAATAAAAATAAAGTGATGTCTGTTTTGGCCCTCTGTGTGCTTAAGCCAGGGGCGCAGAACCTCTTCCAGGCCTGGGGCCGAATTCCATTTTGGAGAAGCTCTCGGGGGCTGCATCCCAGTGGTGGGGGGGGCTGAAGGCCAAAGGGGCGGTGCCCAAATACCAGAAATTCCATCTTAAAGCTCTTGCTGCCAGTAACTAAGCCTTGGGGGGGGATTTCCACAACGGGGGGGGGGGAAACGTCACAAAAGCCAGGAAACCACCAAATGATTGGTAGTCGAGGGGAACGGTGGTGGGGCCAGGGGAAGGGGCATGGCCTTCTGGGGACCCCTGGAGGGCTGGATTGGGACCTCTAGAGGGCCAGATTTGGCCCCCAGCCTGGAGGTTCTCCCTCTGCCTCTGGCTTGAACTAAGTGAGGAATGAAGCAATTTCAGATTTCAGTAGCTGGGGAGAAAGGGGTGAGGAGAGGCAAGTTTTTCAGCACATTACAAATGTCTGCCTTTGGATATAGGCAGTCCCTCCAATCCAGTTAGGGAAGCAGGCATCTGTGACAGGAATAATTAAGGATGGGGGAGAATTTCATTTGGTTCATACTTTTAAGCAAACCCACCTAATTTGACCTTCTCAGACTAATATGCGGATTGGAACACAGTCATACTTTGGAGTGTGCACTGCTCTGAATTTTGTGATGCCCTTCTCCGTTCAAACATTGTCTATCAACAGTCACACATTAGGGCAAGTTGTGTACAAAAATGCATCAGTCAGGGAAAGTGGCGTACAAAAATACATATATCAGGGAAAGTTGCTTACAAATTATGCATATTAGGGAAATGTGCGTATGAACATCAATGCACATTTTTGTGTGGGTTATATAAATTTAAAAAAATGGGCTTACAGATGCAGAAACTGGTCAGGACAGGTTTATGACTTGAATACACATGAAACTGACATAGACTGGATGTTGAGTGATTTGCCCGCCATCCCTAGCGGGAATCCTGAGCGAAATGAGAAAATGTGCATGCAAAGGTGGTGTGTGTGTGTGTGTATGATATCTGCCCCCTTAAGGGCCTTGGGATGTGAGCTGTGCAAAGTGGGGGGGGGCACAGAATGGAGAGACAGGAAGGGAAGTTGGGAAACGACTGGAAGAAGAAGGCTGGAGGAGAAGAGGAGACAGCCAGCAGCAGAGTGAAGAGAACAATTTATATTTTTGTTGTTCCCCGCCTCGATATAGATGGAGAGGCGGGTAAGAAATCATCATCATCATCATCATCATCATCATCATCATCATCTGAGAAGGAAGTGCAGAGAAGGCAGCAGTGTGGTGAAGAAAGGAAATAGCTAGAGCAGTGTTCTCCAACTTGGGTCCCCAGATGTTTTTGGCCTACAACTCCCAGCAAGTTGGAGAACACTGAGCTAGAGTGAGCAGCCCTCAGCCAGAGAGAAAGAGTGAACCTCCACAACAGAAGTCAGCAACAACAGACTGAAGGGAACCGGGACAAGCAACTGTTGCTGATCTAACCACAGAAATATTGCGCTTTGTAGTCAACTGTGTGGTTTGATGACTTAGAGGTGTTCATTTCTGGTTATATAGTTCTATTGGTTAGTTCGTTGATATTGTTATTTACTGGAAATCCTAAAGCTGAGTAAATACATTTTGGCAATGTCCAGCAGTTGCTTCATTTGGGAGGAGGCTATTATACGGATAAATTTTGTACTGGATAAATTTTGTACTGATATTCGCTGATGTACATACTCTTTTAAATTACTTAGGGTGGAATCATATTGTGATGCTCCTAAGCCCTCCAAACTCGGAAACTTACGGTCATCGTATGCAGAGCAGGAGGAGCGGCGGGCCGGTGGGGGCTAGATGGACTTTTCGATAGACAAGACAGGCATTTAGATAGATAGACAGGCATTTTTGCCCATCTAGCTGGAGCATTTTGGAGAAGGAGAGTGGAAAGGCTCCAGGATAGCTTGTATCCTGGCCTCTCCAGTCTCCTCCCCTCTCCACCCTCCAAAACACCCCATTTTCCTAACCTTGGAGAGCAGCCGGCCCAGTTCTTTCCTCGACAGCTGCAAGGGGGTGGTGGAGTGGGGCAGAGCTCCAATTCCCAGCTTTGAGGCTGGAGGCTGGAGCACTGTCTCTGACCTCAGATCTAAGAATCTGAAATATCCTATGGCCCCTCAGATGCTGTCTAGGGGCCATAGGATTGCTCCCTTACCTGCTTCGTGAAAATCAAGGAAAGGTCAGCATAAATGCATTCTCTGTGCCCTTTTGACAGCTAAAAGACTGATATTACAACACTAGAAGGATAAACACTAATCTCTTGTAATGCAGCCGCAAACAATAAACTAACTTGTAGTATTAAATGCAAAAAGGGACAGTTAAAGAGGAATAATTTTATGGATATATGGAATCAATTATTAGACTATGTATTAATAAAGGGGAAGGGGAGTATGCCTTGTCAGGACATGTTATATTTTTGGAATGTGGAATTCAATTGATTAAGGGGATGGAAGTACATTAGTTGGTCCCTAGGCGTGTGGGGGGTACACCTTATGATTTACTATAGTTGTATGTTTTTGTTTTACAGTGTTGTATGTAGTTTATAATAACTAAATTGTTGTGGTTTTTTTTAAATCTCTTGTAATGCAATGGGTTGAGGACCTTACAACACTTTCAATGTCTGAACGGGTGGCATATAGACACCACATTCAAATGGATACTTATTTGGAAATTTGGTCTGCTTTTGTTGAAGCCTATGTATAATTGTTAGAAAGTTGTATTTTCATATATATGCATTTCATACGTATTCATTGCTATGGAAATATCCACATTCATGTATGTATATTTTAAAAACTCAAAACAAGAGAGTAAATACTGTTAAATGTGCAGTTGTTTGTCTCTGGAGTGCTTGCAGTCTGCCCCTCCTCATCCTAATTAGAGAAACCCGAGAGACATTGCATGTGCATGGTTGCTTCCCTGATGTGGCTAAGTATGGCCATATACCTGGTCCGAAAATTGGCCATAGCGGTGATCACTGTTCAGGAGGGGGAGCAGAATTTCATCTCCCCTCCAAAGATGATTAGCGCTGTCCCTGATTATCTGACCTGGGCTATGCTCAGGCATCCCTGGCTTTTGCATGCAGGCAGCGTTGTTTAAAGTATTAAGAGAGCGATCCTACCATCTCCTATACTCCGAATATCGGAGGCTCCATGCCTTCCTATGCCCCGTGGGCAGAAGGGCAGGATGGAGGCGGGGCTTACTGTATTTATCTTCTGTCCACGGCTGAAAGGAAAATCTGTCTCTCCCATATGGGAGAGAATCCTTTGGACATGCCCTTGAGCCTAAATGTTTTCCTGGGTTGGGAGCTGGGAGGACTTCACATCCCGTAAATCCTTGTCCCTTCTTCCTCACCCACTGGAATGCCCCAGAAATGCCCAGTTTCCCCCCACCCCAATCTGCAGTGACAGAGATCCAACCTAATAGAGGAGGCCACTGTGGAGGTTTCTGCAGTGCTGGAAGAGCTAGGTCGGAGGCTCCCACATTTAAAGCAAACCCCCTCTGAGACTGTAGTTCTGTCTGTGGTCTCAGAGGGAACTTTCTGAACAATCACGGCCCCTGGGACACTGTCTAGGAAACATAGAATTGCTCTTTAACTGTAGCTATTTACAAAAAACAAAAAGAAAAGAAAAGCACACCTCACAGTAAGTATAGAGAGATTATTAAATTTAGGGATGGAGAAATCAATCTATGTCACTTTCGCACGTGTTCACCTATGTCCATTCCATCTTGTTTCCACATTAATCTGCAATTAAAAAACAATAATCTTCCCCAAAATTCAAGAATACATTAAATACATATTTTTAAATGTATTTTCTCTCAAAATTTGCATTCAACATGTGTTAATATTTTAATATGTGTTTTGATGCATCTTTGAGGTGAGAAATATATGTCGGAACATCCGGAGAGCACAAAAGCTGCTGGATAACAAGTTTTGATCTGCACATTATGCTGCAGATCAGGTCAGTTCATGTTGGATTTTGCAAAGATGGAATTCGTCATGCATCCCTAAAAGACAAACAGCCCCCCTGCCTTTAAGCAACAGGGATGCGGATCTCATGTATATAAGCCCGTTTAATTCTCTATAATCACAGAGAGTCTAGAAGAAGGAGAAAACACCCCCTTCCTCTGTAAACGGTGCCCTAGCCCCTTGGAATCCATGGGCCTTTGCGCCTGGCTCTATGCTGAGTTGTGACCTCTGTTTGTAAATCTTTCAGATGCACTGCGTTTTAATTATTCCCATCTGCTTATGAAGAGTGCAAAAGGTAATGGAACAGACACTTAATTGTTCCACCTTGATTTCTGTGCCTTTCAAGAGCAGAAGGAATGCTTCAGCTTATCTCTTGCATATCGGTAAATAAGGGCTATTGACTTCCCTTAACGATAAACTAAAAATGCTGTTAAATGCACCATAAACAAAACGTATGAACCCCCTTTTTATATGATTAAAATGGTCATAATGATCTGATATTTCTTGCTGATTGAATCTGCCACTTCTGTTTACAAGGAAAATAAATAACACATGTTTTCTGCCATTCTGAAAGGTTCCTATTTATTCTGTGGTCATTTCCCACTTATGATATTTCCAGCTTAATTTCACAAAACAGCTTTTACATGGTTTGAGAGAGGAGGGGGAGAAAACTCCACTCTTATTGTACATTGTCTTGAAAATATTTTGCCTTTGAGCTGCGGACTTTTATTTGTAGAAACAACCAGCCATACCCTTTCTGAGGCCAGCATTATTCTAAATTAAAAAGAGAAACAGCTGCATGACTTACAAATGTCTGCATAACTTGGGATTTTGCTTTCGTCTCCATTGTGGTAGACGCTAGAGTTACCAGATCCCAAGTTCAAAAAGAAGATCTGTGGCAGATAACTTACACTGGTGGCTAGGACCTCTGTGGAGCTTGGGTGTGGTGCTCTGACTAGTCATTTCAACACCTGGGGCAGGCTCCCAATTCTACATCTGTACCTAGGGGTGGCCACTTACACATTGCCAAAAGAGAGGAACTGTATCACCAAAAATGAGGATGACGCAAATTTGCATTGCATTTGCATGTGCAAATTTATATGTATCGGTGCAAATGTAGAAATGATAAGTATGATTTAAATAGAAATACAATACAATACAATACAATACAATACAGTACAATACAGTGTGGTGTAGTGGTGAGAGTGTTGAACTGGGACTCAGAAGATCATCCGGGTTCTAGTCCCCGCTCTCGGCCATGAAGCTCACTGGGTGACTTTGGGCCAGTCACTGACTCTCAGCCTAACCTACCTCACAGGGTTGTTGTGAGGATAAAATGGAGAGGAGGAGGAGGATTATGTAAGCTGCCTTGGGTTCCTTGCAAGAAAAAAGGCAGGGTATAAAAATAATAAATAAATAATAATAAAATCTTACCATAGTGGAGAAGACTGGCCAGCTGACCTGTGTGCTCAGTCTGCTGGCTGCCCAGGTGCTCACATTTGGTGCTCACATTTGGTTTTATTTTTAAACCGGACTTGGATTGGGCAGCTCATCGTACAGAGGACACTTTCAAATGGAGGAGTATCCTCTGCCTCCAAAACAGAGGACTGACCTCTGAAAAGTAGGACACTTGGCCCCCGTCTCCATGCCTCCCCTCCCTCACTACAGATTCTTCTGTTCCTATTCCATTCACCCCATGTGATATAGTAACAGTTGTACACCGAACCAAACATTCATTACAAGGAACTCGGATATGGAAATGAATGTCGAGATGTATGAAACATATTTTAAAATACAATCTAGAGATTGCGATGGCTGTCACCATTGTCCACCCCACTCCAGTATGTGCATTGTGCGTGGGATGGAACATACGTTATGGCCCATACGAACTTGCTTGGTGTTTTTTTTAAAAAATGCAAGATATGCAGCAATGTGCTCGTGCATAACGATGAGCAGATTTGGGTCCTAAATCTGGAGAACTCAACAGCTGCCCCCAAGTCAAAAAGAAACAGAGACAATGCGTAACTGAAACAGCGACGCACGAGATAATTAAAACGTTTGTGACAGTAAACCAAAATAGAAAGAAAAGAGAAACTAAACAAACAAACAAAAATTCAGACACAGAGCCATATGCTCACATGTATATCGCAGATTAACAACAACCAAAAAATCCTCTACAAGTTGATGTACAATCCTCCACTCTTTCCCCCTCCCCTGCCATCTACATCAAATAAGAGCCTTTTCGGTATAATGCCAATGCTGGAAAACAAATCATCTGGCAATAGATCAGCCGTTTTCTCTTCTCGAAAACGAAATATGGAGAGGCGCCTATGTCCTTTAGGTGGGAGTCGAGATCATTGATATTGAAGGGGACATCCATATAACTGAGAAAAATCAAGTGTCACTTGTATCGAGGACCAAAACAAACATTACTTTAGATCTGTCTACCAGCGATGTCCTTTTTTCCATTTTTAATCTAGAGTAGGCTCAGGGGGCAAAACTGGATCAGGACCCTAGCATGGAGGAGTAGAGGGGCATTTAAAATTTGGATTGCCCCCACACTCCTACTCTAGAGTAAAAATGAAAATATAAAAATGCAGCTGCTAGACACAGATTTAAAGTAATGTCTGGTTTGGCTCCATGATACTTTATGCTTAAGTGGTTGACAGTGCAATCCTATGCTCGTTTACTCAGAAGTAGGCCCCACTGAGTTCAGTGGGACTTATTCCCAAATAAGTGTGTATAAGGATCGCAACCTCAAAATCAAGACGGCTCAGCTGGCTATGTTATTGGAACATTACATTCAATTCCATGCCATTGTATCCATAACATTTTCCCCTCCAGTGTATAGTAATATACCTTGGATTGCAAGTAACTTGGTCTGAGAGCGTTTTGCAAGACAAGCAATTTTTTAAAATAAATTTTGACTTGATAAACAAGCGACGTCTTGCAAGACAAGGTAGGGATGTAACCGCTCGCCTTGAGTGGGCGTAGCGGGCTGAAATCAGTCCCGCTCACACCCGCCAGAGACTCGCTTTGATATAAGAGTGTTTTGGATTACAAGCACAGTTCCGGAACGAATTATGCTTGCAATCCAAGGTATTACTGTATACGTATTGTATTTTATTATATTTAATAATACAGGCTTGTGGCTTATGCTGGCTCAGCTTGACTGAGTGTGGAAAGCTAAGCAGGGTCAGGCCTGGTTATTACTTGGATGGGAGACCCCTCCTCTAGTTTCCTGCATTGAGCAGGGGGTTGGACTCGATAGCCTTGTAGGCTCCTTCCAATTCCAACGCTATGATCTATGAAATCTATGAATAATTGTATTTGTACTACTGTTAGCCACCTTGAGCACCCTCTGGTGGAAAGGCGGGACACAAATTTAACAAACAGACAGACAGACAAGCCGTAGTAGATCTGATTCAGTAACCTTGCCAGTCTTGAGGGTATGTTATGGAGTTCGATGTCTATGTTGAATCGTATTTCATGATACATTTTGTATTGCTGGTTTCAATTTGGTTTTATGTGTTGAGATGGTTTTATTCTTTGCTGCTGGTTTTGTCTTGGTTTTATTCTGGGCTTTTAAAAAAATTATTAATGTTTCTATTTTATGTGTTTTTTATGTGTTGTACACTGCTTAGATAACTTCAGTTATTGGGCAGTTTAAAAGTAGAGTAAATACCTGAATTAATAAATACTTTGGGATTTTTTTGGCAGACAAGGGAATGATTCAAAAGAGCTCCTCTTACCCCCTTCCCCTGCAAGCTGGTGAGGGTTAGAGAATCAGCAGCATCACAACATCACTGGAAATGCATAGTGATGGAAACTGCAGGACATGTAGAGTGATGAATGAGTGAGTAGAGTTTTGTTTTTGGGTTTTTTTTTAATAATAGAAAACCTTCTGGATTTTAGTGTGTGTGTGTGTGTGTGTGTGTGTGTGTGTAGAAAGCCATTGTTTCTCTGTCAGTAGTAGACCTTGGTGCAACCTGAAATCAGTGTGCTACCCAGGATGATCTAACCCTGATTAAGTCTGCATAACACTTCTGACACTTCTTAAGACTTACAAACTGCAGATGTTTCCCATCATTCTCAGCTTTCTCTCTCCCCCGCCCCACACTTTTTGGTTATTGTGCTTCATGTCCAGCCTGTAGAAGAACTCTGGGGAACTCAAAAGCTTGCTCACTGTTTTGTCCTAATCAAAGTTCTACCGTCCTGTTACTTTTTTTGGGGGGGGGGATTAATTATCTAGCTGCCTCTGACCTCTTCTTTGAAAAACATAGAATTAACCGTATGTGTTTTAATGAAGATAGAGTCACAGTGTAAATCCAACTGAGTTCAATGGGACTTGTTCCTACATAAATGTGTATAGAATTGCAGCGTTAAGTTCCTTCTGGTGACAGAGGGCAAACAGCAGTATACCTACCAGGTTATTAAAACCTTTGCTTATTGTGAAACCATTGTCATATATTGTATATTGTGTTTCAAAAACTCTGTCCAAATTGTTCCCGACACAGTTAAATAAGATTAAATTATGTGTCTAATTGAGTGAAGTACTGCAATATGTTATCAGTAAATGGCAATGAGGTCACAAAACACTGGGGTGGTTTCTTTTTAATCATCGACAATATACTCTTTCCTTATTGTTTATTGTAGCAATAAAACAAGTCTTGGTCCTTTATGGTAAGATGACTTGGCAATACAGAGGCCAATCCTTTATCTCACAAAATTAATAGGCATTGATTCCGTATGTTATCATCACTCTGGGTGAAAGGAATCGGAGGGTGCTACAACGAATGAACTGTAAATCAAGTATGCTCCTTTCAAATTCATGGGGATGTCAAATCTGGGGTGACTGATCAATTTAAGAAAAATACAGTATCTGGTCGCTGTCCTTTTCAATGAACTAACTGGTTGCAACAATGCACTTATCTGGGTGGAGAAATGATCGGCGCAATATCTCATTTTGACACTAGGTGGCACTATCATTTATGATAGAAGTTCAGTCTGAGCTGGTGGAGATTCCTCTTGTCCGGTGAACTTCTTTAAGAGAATGCAAAATTCGGCTGTCGTCCTGATTGGTGCTTCATGAAATATTACGTGACAAAATATCACCAGCGCAGTGGTAGACATCAAGAGGATGTTTAATGAATGCAACAGAATCTAAGAAAGCAAATTAATCAGATAAAAAACTTAGATTGTAAGCCTGCAGACTGGCCTTGTTTTATGCTTTAATCACTGTATAGTACCAAGTAGTTTTCGGTGCATTGTTATTGTTGAATTATGATTTCATTACAAACATCTCAACGAAACCCATAAATGAGGAAGGTGAAGAACAGGTGCCTGGTAAGACAGCACAGAGGCAGTCCAATAGCATGCTGTTAACTTTGTTGACAAATATAGTGGCTTGGAACCAAAGTCCTACAAGGAGGTCATGCATATAATCAATGGTTTAGTGGTAAATTTTGATGTGCAGGCTCTCATCATGACAGTCATCATAGCCACGCCCCCGAGGAGAGCCCAAAAAGGCAGGCAAGCTGTGCCAATCTGTCTCTGTCTGTCTCTCTCTGTGTGTGTGCGTGTGCACACGTGAGTGCCACAGAAATACTGATCTGGCAAGGGGCAGCGTAATGCTGTTGGACTTGGGCTGGAGAAACCTGAGACTACTGCACGAGCAAGGGAAAGAGAGGAACACAGCATGTTCCCAAATAGCATAAAACCACCAGCTCAAGATTTTCCAGGAGTTTCTTTTCCCAGCGACAGGGAGAAACATTTTATCTCAAAGCTAACAGATCAGTTCTTGTAGGCTTCACCTACGTCAGGAGCAGGTCTTTTGTAAAGTGAATGAGTCTTAATTGTCCATTCAAGACCAAACCACCACCCCCAAAATAATTTGCATCACAGCAGGGATATGCTCACAGAAATATATTGTTGCTGGGAAAATCCACCCCCCCACACACACACACAGCTACTGAGAAGATTGCAGCCAAGCTCAGAGGGAACAGGGAATTCTGAGGAGAGTGGCAGATGATGTCAACGTTCCTGCTAATAAAAAAGTGCCTGCACTGCGTCCCTGCGAGCCCTGGCTCTGCCACGCCACCGCACGTAATGGATCTTTCCCTTCCCCTTCTCCCTTTTCCAGCCCCCTGAGCTCCCCCAGAAGCCCCGCTGGAGGGTTAGGGGACCCCCTTGAACAGCATGGGCTGTAGCAGGAGGAGCTGCAGTGGGAAAGGAGGTCAGCCAACACTTGGCAGAGGCACTCGAGTCAGCATGAACAGCCATATAATATATCCCAGCGGTCTGTTTCACGATGTCGTGTTGGGAAATTACCACTTTTAAAATTAATTTTAATGTTCCCTTTATGGAGACGGGGGCAGAGCTTAATGGAGAACATGCTTAAAAGGATCTTAGATAGCCGGCGTAGAAAAGGGATCTCTCTCTGTCTGAAACCCTAAAGAGGCACTGACTAAAAGGAACAATGGTCCAAGAGCAGCTTAAGGTGCAATCCTATGCAAGGTCAGGCAGAAAAAGAGGCAGGGGAGGCTGGTGGTGACTCCTCTTTCGGCGGGGCTCCTCATCCATTGCAGGTTTTATTTGGAGCTTTATAGGAGCTACCCATGGTGCTGTACTCCACCCCCAAAATAGGCTCACCACCATGGAGCACCATAGATAGCTCCTATACAGGTCCAAATAAAAGCTACAATGGTTTAGGAGCCCCACTGAAATAGGAGTCACCAGCCTCCACTGAAAAAAAGGCCAACAAGTCCCAGCATGCCCCAGCCAGCTATGCTGGCTGGGGCATGCTGGGAGTTGTAGGCCTTTTTCCTGTCTAAACTTGCATAGGATTGTGCACTTAATATACTGTTCTGTTCTGTTGTTAACATATGAAGCCCTAAATAACTGGGGACTAGCAGACCGCTTAGATACGCCCAGCCAACCGCTGAGATCTTCTGAGGAGGCCTTACTGGTCGTTCTGTGACCAATAGATTGTTGCCGGGTAATAATGGCACGTAAGTGGGCCTTCTCAGTACTGGCACCCCACCCCCGGAACACTCTCCCATGCATGGGAGGCAGAAACTGTGGTCAGTTTCAAATGCCTCTTGAAAACATACTTTGTCACACAGGCTTGCCCTGACTTGTAATGGGTTGTGTCACTGCCCCGCTTTATTGTCATTCTTGTTGTAAAGTTTTTAATGTCTTATTATTTTACATTGTGTTATAATATACATTTGATACATTTTAATGCAAGTCGCTTAGGGATTTTTTTTTTTTTTTTAAACAGTGGTATAGAAGTATTATTAATTAATTAATTAACCAACCAATCAATGTTCTACGTTGAAAAAGGGGAGAGGGAGAAGAAACCATCATGAAAACTAGTACCTCATGAACATGTCCACAAAGAGGAAAGTGTTACATATATTTTCGCAAATCCTGCCATGCGTTCTTACTCCATCCTACTCGTGTGTAGTTTATGTACACAGGCAGCAAGTCCTGGGGTTCTCTTTTAGGCTGTCTTAAAGCTAAGAATGCTGTTCCCTAGGGATCTCAGAGAAATCCCAGTGGAATCAAATGAGCTCAGATTTCTATGAAGCTCAGCTGTGGATCCTTCTGCGGGCCGGCTTTTCCCGAGCCACGAGGATTTTGCAGAGCAGTTTTGCACTTTCATGGGGTGCAAGTGTGCACTCGTGCTCATGTACATTTGCAGACAGGAACATAATTCTCATCAGTCCCTATATATATATATATATATATATATATGGGAGATATCTGTCTGTCTGTCTGTCTGTCTATCTATCTATCTATCTATCTCCCAATTCCGTCAAGGAGTAGGCAGCGGAACAAAGGATGCCTGACAATCCAGGAAACACAGATGGAACAGATTTAACAAAATCTCCACATCTCTGCCATTCTCCATTCAACAGCTCTGGATCACGTGGGTTGAGATTGTCGAGTGCACCGTTGACGTCGCTTCTGATAGTTTCCCACATTGAGTCCTCACTGTCCATAGCTTGAAATGCTACTGACTGGTGGTGTTCCCTCCCAGCAAATAAGACATGCATGCCGTTGCCTTCTCTGCTGGTAGTTAAAAAGTAATGAGTCCTTTTATGCTTTCTTTACATAATAGGCTCCAGCCAGAAAACTGGATATTTCTTAGTCAATAAAATAAAATGAAAATCCCCATATGAAATGTACAAAAGATGAAATTGAGTAGGTTATTGTGGTTAACACAGCCAATAAGGAGAAGCTGACTTTATTTGCTCTGCTAACTTGAGGAACATTATGCCATAAATGTCTAGCTTCGTTTTGTATTTCACTTTGAAGTATGTTAGGATGAGATGTTCCATTGCCGGTAGTGTGGTGCTTATTGAAAGCACACCAGAGATTACGGATTCTGGGCCTGATCTTTAAAAACAATAGTGCAGCAGAAGAGCACAGCCATCCAGTTTGGTGCTGTTAGGAAACAGTGCGTGATGGCTTGCCTGTGCCGCTGTACTATGTTGCTCTAATGAAAGCTTACTGGGCCATTTCACGGTATGATGAAAATGACACCGGACATGTGGCCCTTCACATTCAGTCTTTACTGCAGTGGGTAATGGGCATTTTTTTATGCCAACTTCTTACAGGGCAATATAGAGAAGGGAAAGGGTCATTTATTTATTTATTTATTTATTTAATAAACTGTATTCATCGCCCAGAGTGGTCGGTTTGCCGGCCAGATGGGCGATCCACAAATTTAACAAATAAATAAAAATTAAATTAAATGCTTACAATTTAAAACACCTTCTTCATTATCATACAAATAAATTCAACAATATAAAAACTAATAAATGTTCCAAGACAGCATAAAATACAATGTCAGGTGTAACAGGTAAAATAATTACAGGAACTAAAATCATCATCATCATCATCATCATCATCATCATCATCATCATCATCATCAAAATAATAATAAAGCAAAAATATTTAAAAATACTTTAAAAGTAGTTTTTTTTTGGGGGGGGGGACTTTAAAAGCCTGGGTGAACAGGAAAATCTTAGCCTGGCACTGAAAAGATAGCAGTGTGGGCACCAGTCAAGCTTCCCTAGAGAGAACATTGCAGAGCTGGGAGGCCACCACCAAAAAAGCCCTCTCTCTTTGTTGCCACCCGCTGAGCCGCAGAATGCAATTCTCTAATTATTTATTGTATAGTATGGATATTCAAGTGAGATTTGGGAGCTCAATCCAGCCCTCTCCACAAATGTTCCCATCTGGACCCAGCATAGCCCCCAATCCCAGGAATTTACCTTATTATGCACCTCACTTTCTTCCATTTTCCATGCGTGAAGGCGAGCAGGAGTGAGCAGCTGAGCCACATAAGAGGTCTAACAGGCATAGTGACACGGTGGAGAGGGGGTGGTCAAGAGTCTTTTGCCTGTATCTGAGCTCTAGAAGAGCCCACAAGTCAGTGGGCGGGGCAAATATTGCCGGCCTTTTCAGCCTTGCTCAATTAAAAATATGCCCCCTATTTAACCTGAGTTGCCATGCAGACACATGCCATACATGATGATAGGCCTGAAATACATGGATCCAAATGTATTTGCCAATATTTAGGAAAGGATTATATTCAGGGCTTCAGAAACTCAGGCATCTTCCTGGCCTTACTGAAACCAATCAATGATTTTGATCATTCATAAAGAGTGTTTGTTCTGCACTATTAATCTGGAAATGATTGTGTTATCTTTGAATATAACATCCGAAAACAGAAAGCTGTTATATGATCACTCAGAGTGAATTTTTATACAATCATTTATGAAAGGTAAATTTCATCACGTGGTTGTTTCCTCCTCTCGTCACCCATAGAAATATTTCTTGTGAATCCCTCCCTTGCCGCCTCCGCCTCCTCCTCGTTGTTGTCGTCCTCATTTCTGCCTTTTGATCTATAGGCAGCTAACAAAATATGTAAAATCCAGGATACAGATTAAAGTAGCCTTGCCAACCTGGTGCCCTCCAGATGTGTTGGACTACAACTCCCAGCTAGGGATGTATGAGACTTACCAGACTGGCTGAGAGAGTGAGAAGGAGGGGTGAAGCCTGTTATAGAAACCGTGGGCGGTGCTGTTCAGGGGGGAGTCGCAGAGAGGAGTCTGAGGGAGTGAGGAGTGGTGTGTGAAGTCTGGAGCGGGAGAGAGAGAGAGAGAGAGAAGGAGAGAAGTCTGAGTGGAGTCTAGGGAGAGAGGGGGAGTATTGGGTAGTGCTGTCTGAGAGAGAGAGTTTACAAAGTTTAGAATCCTTTAACATGATCTATTTCCCTGCCCTTAATTGTAAATAAATAAACTTGTTTCCTTTTTAAAAAATTTAAAAGGAGTGGTCTGAGTCGGTTACCCTGGAGGGGGTTGGTGGCAGTGGAGGAGATTGGGAGAGTGTGGAGGTGGGATTGGACCATAATAAAGTTGCGAGTTCGAATCACAAGGCGGGGGTGAGGGGTGAGGCATCACAGACTTACCCCATTTGCAGCCCTGAACGCGAATGTGAATGGGAGCTCATCTTGGGGGGAAATGTTCGTACATTCCCGAACTTGTGATGTAAAATGCACATTTCATGCTTTAGTTGGTGGGGGCCGAGTATGCGCTTTTGGAAAATGTGCACAGCAATGGGCACTTTTCCCATTCGAAATGCACACTTTTCCTGCGTGAAGAATCCCGGAGACAGATTGCAAACAAAAACAGGAGCGAGCTGAACAGAGCTCCAAAGTGGGTTTCAGAGGATTTCGGCAAGCTCAAACGCCCCTGTTTCTCACATCCCGAGTCCCAGCATCCCCCGGCCAGTATGGGGATGCTGGGAGTTGTAGTCCAACACATCTGGAAGGCACCAGGCTGAGGAAGGCTGGATTAAAATATTATTATATGGATAGGCGGCTTATGCCTGTCTGGTAGGGAAGGATTCGGCACATCTCTGTCACTTCTCACCAGGGGGAGGCTGGCGACTCCTGTGTCAGTGGGGCTCCTCATCCGTTGCAGCTTTCATTCTGAGCTTCAAAGGAGCCATCCATGGTGCTGAACTCCATCCCCAAACTAGGTTCGCCACCGCGGAGAACCATGGATAGCTCCTATGAAGCTCAGAATAAAACCTGCAACGAATAAGGAACCCCACTGACATCGGAGTCACCAGCCCTCCCCTGGGCTTACGTTTAAACATCTCCCGGGCCAGCCTGGACTGCACAACCAGCAGCAGCCCACCAGCAGCCCAGTAATCCTCTGTGCTTGCTTTTTTACTTGGGGCTGTGTGAAAACAGATGGGCTTGTCGTCGAGCATCTGCTGGCCACAACATGTGGGGATGGGCTGAATTTGTTCGGGTTGGTCACACAGGTTGTAAAGCCCTCGCCCTGTGAGTGCTGAAATGTGTAAGGAAGGCAAAATTTGGCCAGGTGGGGGTATTTTTCTCAAGAAAGCTTTACCACAGGAAAATCTCAGGGAAAAGTCTCCATAGGAGCACTTATTCCTGCCATCAGTTATGGTATAAATTCACAGGGGAAGGGCCGTGCTTTGCATGCAGAAAGTCCCCGGTTCAATCCCTGACTTCTCCGGGTGGAGCAGGGAAAGACTTCTGTCTGAAACCTTGAAGAGCCACTGCCAGTCTGTGCAAGCAATACTGAGTTTGATGAACCAATGGGCTGATTTGGTATAAGGCAGCTCAACTGCCTATGTTCCTTTTAACCCCGCCCAGTGCATCTGTACCTTAATACAACCAGTTGATTCAACAACTAGGCTACAAGGCCTGTGGCTTACACTGGCTCAGCTTGTCTGAGTGGGGAAAGCTAAGCAGGGTCAGGCCTGGTGATTACTTGGATGGGAGACCCCTCCTCTAGTTTCCTGCATTGAGCAGGGGGTTGGACTCGATGGCCTTGTAGTAGGCCCCTTCCAACTCTATGATCTATGAAATCTATGAACTCTGATTACTGTCTAGCTGTGATTTCCAGGGGTCTTTCAATGTGACTCTGCCTCAGTGTGTTATATGTTTGAATGCAAAATTTGAAAGAGTGTGGTGATGGTTGTTTGGGGTTTGTTTGTTTTCTGTTTGTGTGTGCGTGTGTTTTTTTACACCACCCTCTCCTTTAACCAGTGGATTGAAGTGAGAAAGCGGGAGTGAATTTGCCCGAGGGCTTTAAGGTCCTTAAATATCATCTTCACTGGAGACTAAACATTGCAAACCACCCTGCTGGTAATAGATGGGCATTTTAAAGAGTTAAAGGATAAACAGTGATGAAGCATAATTGGAGCTGTGTGTTGTGCCTCTGCTGATGAAATGCCGGCAAAACTGACTCGGCTCAAAATGACATGTTTATGAAACATCAAAGAGCCCAGGCTGACTTTACATTATATCAGTGACAATTGGATATACTGGAGCACTGTTTGCCGTTTAGACCTTCCCTGCTTACTTTTTTTCAATGTGAAGAGAAACATTTGCTCTTCCACTCAAGCTGATCTGTATATCACAAATATACAGTGATTTGTAGCAACTCATGGAATGGAAGGAGCTAAGAGAGAAGGCCCTTCTTGGACCACTGAATATGAGTGATATATATTCTTTCTTTTTCTCTCTTGTTTCAGTGAATACAAACAGACGAAAGCTGTTGTATGAGTTCATCACAATTCCAGATGAGCGGATTCCCCACATTCTCTTCTTTTATTGATCCTCTCCTCTCCTTTGCTCTGCCAGACATCCCGCTCCTCCTGGAATTGAATTGAACTAGGAGAATTTCTACACTTAATTCCAGAATTGGATTATGCACAGTTTGCCACAGCTTTCAGTTCTTTTGCGTCTCTCCCTTCTTCCCCACACCACACACACACACACACACACACTACCAATTTTCATGTGTGAACTGGTAAAACACTGTAAAAAAGCAATCTTGATGGGATCATATGAATGGTCGTCTCGAGGTACTTTTTGTGGGGTGTTTTTACTGATACACACATACACTCCCCCCATTGATAAAGCACCCCAAAGATTCTTGATACAATCATACACGCATCATATCAGGTTTGCTTTATTCCCCCCCTCAGTGTTTTATTAATCCACATCTACTCACTGGTAATCGTAGAGATGGGGAAGACTCAAATTAACTGAAGGGACTGAACGCTGTGGCAAACGGCACATACACAGTGCCCTGTACAAAGTCTGGATTTAAAGTTTTTTTTAAAATGGAACAATGAAGAATTCCTGACACATAGATCCCACTTTGGAAACCACACCAGGCAATTCAGAATTCCAAAATCCAGGAAGCATCTCTAATTGCTTTTGTAAGCATCTCTAATTGTAGTAAGCTGCACCAACCAAGGAGTTCCAGTTGATGGGCTGGATCCAGACTTAATCATACATGGAATGGACCCCATTAAAATCAATGAGACTTAAGTTAGTCCCTGACTTAAGGTCTACTGCTTTCAATGGCTATACTCTAAGTATGTCTACATCTGGATCCAACCCTATAGTATTTTATAAATATGTGATCTTTCCATAGATACCTCCCTTATTATGTGTCAATGACTTTTCTTTGCCAGTCCCATTCTTGGCTAATCGCTTCAGCAAAGCAACAAACGAGGGGCAGAATGAATGAATGAATGAATATGTGGTTGCTGCATCTTCTAGGCCTCTTTCTCTATCTTGGGGGGGGGGAACAGTTTCACTTGTTCCTATAATGACTGCACATGTTTCATTATTATGATTAAGATTATTATTATTATTATTATTCCACCCTTTTTATCAAAAAAGCTGCCACAGCCATGCGTGACAAATCTAAAATAAAACAGTGAAATCATAAAGACAAAAAATATTAATAAAATCATTAAGAGAGCAATCCTATGGTCCCTGGGAGAGCATCTCAGGGACCATAGGATCGCTCAGAAAAACCCTCTGAAATCGGAGGCAGCACTCTGACCTCGGATGGAAGAGTTAGAGAATCGACCCGCTCCCCGGCCCCCTCGCAGCTGGCGTGGAGAGAACTGCACCGGTTGCCTCTCCAAGGTCAACCTTGGAGAGAGAGAAAGGGGGGAGTTCCAGTGGGCAGGGAGGAGACCTGAGTTATCCTGTGCCTCTTCCAGTCTCTTTCCCTTCCCTCTGAAGTGCCCTCACTAGATAGGCTGAAAGGTCCCTTCTAGCAAAATCTGCAGGGCGGGAGTACAGGGAGGCAAAGATCGCCTCCACCGCCCCTCCTGCCCTGCATTGGATGATGATTAGACACCTCCGAGTTCAGGGGCTTCCAATCACCGAGGGTGCAATCGATAGGACTGCGCCCTAAAAGCATTAAAACAACAGTACACTAAAAAAATAAGTTAATTTAAATAATTTAATACAGCTCCTAAATGACTCAGATAGAAATGTTTTTGACGCAAGTTTTGGAAAGCCCAGTCTCATCCACCTTGGTTTCTGTCGGATGGAGGATGAGTGCAAACTGAAGATCATTGGCCCCGGTGTTATAAGATAGGGCTGCATTGGTGAATTTCAGTGCAAAAAAGAACAAGAGTTTGCTTAAGAGCCAGAGGGTAAATGTGCAAAGCAAGCTCTTTTCTGTTTTTATTTGTTTGTTGAAACACATTTATATACGGCCTTTTCATATTCATTTCAAAAGTGATTCACAGACTTATTATTTATTACTTACCGGTATATAGCGCAACCAATGTGCATGCACATCAATTTTTTTAAAAAAACCTGCAAAGAAAACATCCATAAAATAATACCATCTGAATAAACCAAATAATAACAACAAACACAAAATAACAACAAAAAAGAAACAACACAAAACACACATTAACAAAATCCATATAAGGATCAGTAAAGACTGGTTAATTTTCAAAGGCCAATTGAAACAAACAAAGAAAAAGTTTTTTTGGACTTTGGGAAAGTTACCAGGAGGGGGCTCTACAGCTTGCTCTGTGCAGGGGCTGCTATGGAGAAGACCCTGCTCCAAGTAGAGGCTAAGCTAGTTTTCTCATAGGAAGGAGCACCTTTTCCCATATGTTCCTGCCCAATTGCTAAGATCAACTTCAGAGGCTCTTCTCTGGGTTGTTTTGCTATTGTTTGCAATGGTGCAGTGGGTGGCTACCAGGGGCAGAGCCTTCTCTGTATTGCCCCCCACATCTATGGAATGCTGTTCACAGGGAGATCCACCTAGCATCTTCAATGTATACATTTAGACACCAGGTTAAGACCTTCCTTTCCCAGCAGGCATTCACAGTGCAATCCTATTCATGTCTACTGAGAAATACACCCTATTGAGTTCCATGGGACTGACTCCCTGGTAAGTGCCTATACAATTGCAGATTGTCTTTAATCTGTTGCTCTGATTATTAATTTTATTGCTGGTTCCTTTTTAAATATTTTTTTAATGTTTAATATTGTATTACTTTGATACTTCTATTGTGTGTTTTTGTTGTTGTTGTTGTTTTGCTATTGTTTTTATTGTTGTGTTTGGTCTTCTATGATTGAAAATTGCCCTGAGGGCATTTGCCAGTTGGGCAAGATACACATCTTACAAATAAATAAATAAATAAATAAACAAACAAACAAATTCTGAACAGGGCCTCATCAGAAGATCTTAAATGTTGAAGGTGGCTCATAGAGACAGTGCTAGCCTTAGAGAGTTTTGCACCTGAAGCAAAAATAAAATAAAATAACAATGACATCTTTCCATTCATTATTTTAATGGCAGGCAGAGATGAATGTTGGCGTTAAGAAAAAAGCCATCATCTCTAGAACCTGCAGTCTGACACATGTGCTTCACATTGTTTCATGGGAAAGCCAGTCCTGGTTGTGCCAAGAAGTGTAGCTTGTGAAGTGGTTTCCTTGCTCCCTTATTCCCATGCTCACGAAATTAGAGTTCTATTGCCAAAAGGGCACAGCATGCAACACAAGGACAATTGGAAGCCTACAAAAAGGCTATTCCATCCTGATCTGTACTTCTAAGGAGTTTACAAATTAAGTGCAAAATATGCAAACCACTATGGTAAAAGTTATCTTTCATCGTTGCTGGTAATGTTTAATGCTTCTTTTACTTACTAGCAAACGGGTAACATATTTTAGGCCTAAGGGATCATGCTGTGAATAGGGTGCTTGAGCATCTGTTTCCCAAGAGACTTTTACTCCTTTCCCCATGAAACAAAGGGACTGGTGCACAAAGTAACGGAATTTTCATTTTACATCAGTTAGCAGCAGATGCAGAACGGCAGAGTGGTGCTCAGGTTATCAATTAGTTTCTTGCTTATTGCTGCTGGATGTTTTTGACAGTTTCCAAATGGAAGGTGATTGAAAGAATGAGCACAGTTGAGAGTGTATGGTAGTTGATCATTCCAGCATAGCACATTGTTGTATCCCTGTTGGGAGGGATGGGTGATTGCCAAGGAAAATGCACTCTTCTCGCTTTTGCTTCCTATTATTCATGATCATATTTGTATACCTATTCTTTCACCCAGCTCAAAGTGAAGGACATGGAGTTCCCTTAATTTTACTCTCACAACAAGTCTGTGAAGTATGTTAGGCTGTAAGAGGCCTTAGGTCACTCCAGGGATGTCATGATTGAGCAGGGAGTTTAAGCTCCGTTTACCCAGTTCATGCCCAATATTCTACCCACCATATCTCACTGGATTTCAGTTGCATGACTGAATGGTCCCACACAGAAAATATTCTCTGCAAATAGAACTTAGATGTCAGGGAGAAAGGCTGAGCCAAAATGTGGAAGGGGAATTTTGCAAGTCCTAGAAATGCATCCTCCCATTTCAGCAGTCATACAATCAGGATCTGCAAAGTGCCGTATGAATGCTTGCACATTCAGAGTGAGGGTAGAACATAAGAACATAAGAAGAGCCCTGCTGGATTAGACCAAGGGTCCATGTGGTCCAGCATTCTGTTCACACAGTGGCCAACCAGTTGCCCACGGGAAACCCACAAGCAGGGCAGGAGTGCAACTGCATCCTCCCACTCATGTTCCCCAGCAACTGGTGTACAACCATCAGGACTAGTAGTCATTGATAGCCTTATCCTACATGAATTTGTCCAATCCCCTTTTTAAAGCCCTCCAAATGGGTGGCCATTCCACATCTTGTGGAAATGAATTCCATAGATTAACTATGGATGGTGTGAAGAAGTACTTCCTTTTGTCTGTCCCCCTCTGATTTGACTTTGTGATGTCATTATATACCCAAGACTGGTTAGCTACCTGGCATTGTCAGGAAGCCTATTCAGAGTGAGGCCAATGTATCCTGCTCTCACTCTGATTTGGCTATGTGATGATGGGATGACATCACACTGCCTACTTGATCCCTGATTTGCTGCAATCACTGAAGAAAGAAGCCTCTGTGTGTGTGTGTGTGTGTGTGTGTGTGTGTGCGCGCGCGTGTGTGTGCATGTTTAAATGGCACCAAAGCGGCAGATTGGTAAAATAGGCAACTGCAAATAGGTGGCAAATAGCACATGAAAGTGGTAGGCAAGGAGAATTGTGAAACCTTTTAATTCTCTAAAACTCCGTGTTTCACCCTAAAAAATTTCTTTGATGAAAAATTGTTGCAATCCATAGTTTTAGCTCAGATGCCTTCCTGACATGCCCATTTTTATTTGCATGTTTTCTTCTATATGTACATGCAATGCAGCCCAGGAACAGCTTTACCACTAGGTATACGCGAGTCTGTCTAATTCATTTCCACAGAGTTCCACTTTCCCCACCTCTAAATCTTTCCATGCCAGTTCCACGAGGATGTTTTGTTTTTGTTTTTTGTTTTGTTTTTTAAAATGTGGGGTCTTTTGGGGGGCATATTTTTAAAAATGTGTGCATTTTTTCCAATTTTACGCATTTTTTAGTTTGCATCCAACCATTGAGCACATTGTGTTTT
This sequence comes from Shinisaurus crocodilurus, assembly GCA_021292165.1. Classification (NCBI taxonomy): domain Eukaryota; kingdom Metazoa; phylum Chordata; class Lepidosauria; order Squamata; family Shinisauridae; genus Shinisaurus; species Shinisaurus crocodilurus. The sequence continues at coordinate 132,004,772 of CM037876.1, read as the reverse complement.
TATGCATTTTTCAAATGTATGCATTTTTCTTTGCACACGTTTCAAATGTGTACATTTAATTGGACACGGTTTTCTGTCCTGCAGGATGCATCCTAAGTCCAGAAATGTACAAATGGTATCCAAATGGAAAGTGTGTCCAGATCCATTTCCAGGTGGTTTGGATTGGAGAAACCTGCAAAAAAATAAACAAACAAAAAAGCTGATGGAGTAGATTCCACACACATCCTTACTGACCACTTGATTAACTCTTTGTCTAGAATGGGTCTGTCATTTGTAAAATAAAATTCACCTCTTGGAATCTCCAGAGTGATATTTTTCAGGACTTCCTTCTGGAAACTCGCACTGCCATCCTTTTTGCAGTAAATTAAGAAAGAATGTTAATATTCCACATTAACTACTCCTTCTGCCATTTCAAGTCTGTTGCCTCATCTTTGTCTCTCGGCTGCCAAAGGGAAGTGGCAGCCTTGAGAACAGACACATCTTTCTTGTCCTGAATCACTGGCAATATTTGGATATACATCCAGCTCTCCAATATTTCTTTGCCTGTAGCCACAAGATGAGCTGCCCAGTACAATCCTGGTTTACAAACGGAATCCAAAACAAACACAATCAACCCCGTGTAAAAGCCTACTTTGGGCCTTGGGCCGTTTTTGCACCACAGATAATGACTAAACACATTTTTGTGCATCTCAAGGAAGGATCAGATCCAGTAGAATTTCTTAGTAAGGACCAGATGCTGCTTATGGTGCTTTTGCTCTCCCTTCTCTGTGGTTTAGTGAAGAAAATGGGGACAGGGGAAGACTTCAGGCTTGTTTTAAGTTCCTACTCTCTCCCATCATCTTTTATTCTTCTTTTCTTTTTGGTTTCAGCCAGCTCCAGTCTTTTGTTGGGACAGGAGGAAATGTTCCTGTTTTTTGTCTACCTTTACAGCCGAGAAACAAGGTTTCCTTTCAGTCAGCATGAAGTGATGACACCCACTTCCTCCAAATCAAGGCTGAGTGAGCTTCAGCAACAAGCATTCCTGTCTCAGATATTTCAGGATTCTGTCTCAACTCTTTCTGTTTGGTTTGTGCCTTTGAGTTTGACTTTTCCTTAACCTTAAAAAAAAAAAAAAAAAAAAAAAAAAAAAAAAAAAAACAACTTGTTTTGATGCATGTTTATGATTACTCCATGCATGCTGGGGAAAAGAATTTTGCCCCCGGAATATATAACATGTGTTCAGAGTGCTCTGTAATATTACCTCCTTTTTCATTGATAAGCTCTTCTATGCTCTGAATTCTCTTTCTCCAATGTATTTTGTTTGCTTGTTTGTTAAAGGAACATTGAAAAACTGCACACGTGAAAACAGGCTTGCGGTGAAGATACTGAGTCAAGATTGTAATGAGCCCAGTTCAGTTTGTGGTTCGAACGTGATGTCTGTGTGTCCTTGAGAAATCACGTTGTACTAGCAGTCTTTAAACTATTTTCCTTAGAGTAGCCCAAGTCTTCAAAATGGTAGTTACTGAAGTACATTGGCTATTGAGCTGGGGAGTCCAGCTGATGCATCACAACTGGATCGGGGACGGAGTATGATTTGCAGGGGTGAAACAGGTTTGTTTATTTTATTATTAACTTTTCTATACTGCCTTATTTGCTAAAAAGCCATCAAGGCAGTGTACAGCAATTTAGAACAATACCACCATAAGCACAGTAAAAACCAAGAACATGAAAAACAGTAAAGCATTAAAAGAACGACATAATTTAAAAGGCTAAATTAAAAAGGAGCATCTTCTTCACAGCCTTTCTAAAGGCCAGATGAGTGGGGGCCAACTGTAGTTCTTGAGGGAGTACATTCTACAGTTTGGGAGCAACACAGGAGAAAGCCCTTCCACATGTGCCTGACGAATGGGCCTCTATGGGTAAAGTTGTCCAGAAGAGGGCCTCCTTTGCAGCTCTTAAAAACTGGGCAGGTTCATCATAATGAGACAGCAAGTCCCCTAGGTAACCAGGTCCTAAACCATTTAAGGCTTTACATGTTAAAACCAACACTTTGAATGGAGCTTTAGCAATTGGCAATCAGTACAGCAGTGTTCTCCAACCTTGGGTCCCCAGATGTTTTTGGCCTACAACTCCCAGCATAGCTGGCTGGGGCATGCTGGGAGTTGTAGGCCAAAAACATCTGGGGACCCAAGGTTGGAGAACACTGCAGTACAGTATGCCTAAGTACTGCAGTTGCTGGGGAACATGGGCAAGAAGGTGCTGTGGCACTCCTGTCCTGCTTGTGGGATCCCGTGGGCAGCTGTTTGGCCACTGTGTGAACAGAATGTTGGACTAGATGGACCCTTGGCCTGATCCAGCAGGGCTCTTCTGATGTTCTTACGTCTTTCAGACAGGTGTAATATGGTGCCTATAAACCCCAGCTATGACAGACACACCCTGGGAATCATGGCTGGGGAGGTTGCAGGGAAAAGCAGTGGGAAAAGGTTAAGCACACATCTTTGTCCACTATGTTTGGCTTTCAGATTGTGTCCCCACCCTCATCTTTGCAGCACGAAGCAGTGGCCAGGGTTCACAGACCCCTGCTGCCGCCAAAAACATAAATTAGCCCTCTCAGATATTATCCAGATTTCATTATCTTTTCCCTTCGTAGATTGTCCCTATTTATTCAAATGTATTCCCTGCCCTTAGGTTTATTTGAAACACATGGCAAAGTTAGGGTTGGATGAGGAATCTGTCAGTTTTGCTTTCTCCCACATTCATTTTTTTTAAAAATAAAATAAAATAAAATAAAAATAAATCCAATTTTTCCATCCTGGTTATGATGCAATTTGCAAATTTTGGCAAGTTCCCATTAAAAATGAACCAAACAGAATTCTCACCCATCTGCACCAACCAAATTCAATGGGTGTGGCCATTTTCAGCATGGGGAGAACCACGTTGTACCTACCTATCATATAGCTGTCAAAGAGACAAGGAGAGAGATAAAGGGGGCGGCAACCCCAATTCAGCATCACAAACATGGCTAAATACACCATTCAAAGCCAGACTGTTAAGACCTGAGCGCTCAAAGCCTTCTGCCAGGATGGACAAATCTGTCAGTTTTGCTTTCCCCCCACATTCCTTTAAAATCATCATCATCATCATCATCATCATCATCATCATCATCATCATCATCTCAAGTTCTTTCCATTTAGTTCATGAAGAAATGTTGAATCATACAAAATTTGCACCCATCCCTATTTATGTGAAAAAAATAATGCCCCTGTTTGTTTGTTTTTTTATTAAAAAATAAAAAATAAATCCCTAGCCATAAAAGACCTATCCAAATAAAAACATATGAGCTCTAAAAGATGCTCAGATCCGATACACCTCCAAAGTGAGTCCCATAACTGGGGGGCAGGCATGAAGAACATCTCTTTATAAACCCTCACTGTCTCTATTTGACATTTGCAGGGCATTATTAAGAGTCTGCCTTAAGCAGACAATGAATATTATAGTGGGGCAGAGGGAGAAGCGTCTCTATGGTAGGGTCCAGGGGCCAATCCCCCCCCCTGTCGGGGACCACACACACAGGGGACCACCACACACCCCGCTGCAAAAATTACCACTGCCAAATTGCTGACAAAGCCTTAATTTTGCATGAAAACAAGCCGTGCACTTCCCTCACACCTTGTTTTAAAGGGGAAATGCTGGGGGATTTTCTCAACAAGGCTGTGTACTGCCAAAATTTGGTGGCAATTGGGAGGGGGGCACAAAAAATGATGAAGGTGCGTGTGGCCCATGGGCTGCACATTGCTGACTCCTGCTCTACGGCACGCAACGTTCAAGTCCTTTAAAGCAGTGTTCTCCAACCTTGGGTCCCCAGATGTTTGTGGCCTACAACTCCCAGCATGCCCCAGCCAGCTACGCTGGCTGGGGCATGCTGGGAGTTGTAGGCCAAAAACATCTGGGGACCCAAGGTTGGAGAACACTGCTTTAAAGGATGAGTTCTGCCAGATTGCTGTACCGGAAACCCAGAAGCCACTGCAAAGCCATTTGTTCAGCACGACCCACATGCCCTTGCTTGTTGAGGCCCCTTCGTGCGCACTCACCCTCGGTGGTTGACTCCCCATGAAGCAACCCCACCCCACTTGGGGAGTGCTTGAATGAAGCAGCTACAGGGGTGAGGCCAACTGTATGGGGTCTGTCCCAGCCAATTATGACTCTCCATGGGTGATGATTGCCTGGGAAAGACCCACGAAATTGCCCCGCCCAGTGTTCTTTCTTCATCCACACACACCCCATGCCTCTATGAGATCTGCCTGCCACAGAGCAGTTTCCCTTTCTCTTTGGCTCACACGCAGCCTACAGTCGAAGCATCCCTCATCAGTGGTGAATGAGCTCGTCCCAGTGAGACCTTTTGCCAATCGGTTACACAAACAAATGAGCATGTTGATGTGTCATTTTGATATTGATTAAATAAGGAGGGAGATGTTTCCTATTCCTTGGGATGGCACTTAGCCTGCTCTTTTCTGGCTGCTCGCTGTGTGTAGCTCCGCACCGCCGCGTGCAGAACGACTGCCAGAAAAGTTTGGCCGAGCCTCCTCAAAGCAAGCAAAGAATATTTGTGGAATAACGGTGTGACGTGAAGACTTCGAAGATATGTTTCAAATTTGATTAGGATATGGGAGAGTGGGGAGGAGCTCCTCAAAAAGCCCACCAAAACTTGAGAGATGGTAGGGGAAAGTTTGTTAAAGGAAAGCAAATGTAGGTATTATTAACCGGCCTGTGGCTGACGTTGGCTCAACTTGTCTCTGAGCATGGAAAGCTAAGCAGGGTCAGGTCTGGCTATTACTTGGATGGAAGACCCCTCCTCTAGTTTTCTGCATTGAGCAGGGGGTTGGGCTCGATGGCCTTGTAGGCCCCTTCCAACTCTATGATCTATGAAATCTATGAAACATGTTGTAACAAGCACCAGCCTTCAAATACTGTTATTTTCCCCTTTTGTATCCTGCCCATTTGTATCCTGTCAGTGGCTGCACTGGGTACAAGGGCATTTCAACTAATATTTCGGTCTACTGTGTGCGTATGTGCCAAGAAGACGCCTGTGCCCAGGATCCTGCCTGCAGATGTTTCTGTCATCCGTCAAACCTGTGCAAATTTTCCATAAAACTTGTGAAGCCTAGAATCAGGATTTGGCTAATAAACAGGATTGTCAGGTACCCTTGATTTAAGGGATGTCCCATAGAGTATAATGCACATAGGGTACAAAAATGCAGTTCCACTCCATGTTATAAAAAGAGACTGAACAGCTAAATGAAACCCCGTTTTTTGCACTGATCCCTGCTTTTTGAAATGTTAAATTTGGTATACCCATAAAGGACATATATCATTTGAGTCACATTATATTCAGCGGTGCAAGAGGTCTCACATTGCCTGCAGTAATGAATTGGTTTTGCCTAGAGCATCCAAGCCCAAAAGCTGTTGTTTTATAGAGTGCCACTGATGTGCACGATCCTTTACAGCAGGGGTGTGAAACCTCTTTCAGCCTGAGGGCCAAATTCAGTTCTGGAACAGCTCTTGGGAACAGCATTCCAGTGGTGGGCGGGGCTGAAGGCAAGATATAAAAAATGCCAGCGTATTTTAGCTTAAAGCTCTTACTGCCAGTAATTAAGAGAGGCGTTTCAACTTTTTCCAGTAACACTTCGCTTCTGGGAGTCAAGGCAGTCTAGAGTTAAAGTGCAATAGTAAACAAAGGGAGAGGTGCCGTGACACTGTTATGGATCTTCATGGGTTAAAGAGAGGAGGGGAAGGAGAGGATGTGGGATTCAATAAAGGACGGTCCGTCTCCTTTGGGAGAGGCGCTCCAGTTTCCACTTCAGCATGGCTGCTGTTCATTCTTTTCATTCTCACCAGATTGCCCCAGCCCCCAGGCATATCAGCAGGAATCTCGGTTGCATTGAATCCATTGACTGGGCTGCATTCAGTGTTAGTCACACTTAAGCCGCATTCATTTCAATGGGTCTACTCAGAGTGGCACTATCACGGACTACAACCCAAGATGTTTAATAGCAACATTTCCCACAGGACTCTGACAGGTGTTGACTATACAGTAATACCTTGGATTACGAGTAACCCAGTTTGCGAGCTACTCGTAAGACGAGGAAAATTTTAGCATAAATTTAAATTTGAAAGACGAGCAAGTCTCGCAACACGAGCCACTGCTGCTTCCAAATTTAAATTTATGCTCTCGCTCAGCTGGCGCCTCGCGCTGCTGCACCGCCGCTAGCCGGGCGAGCGGCCACACCGGTCAGTGCCTCGCCTCCACGGGGCTCCTCACCCTCCTTCCTTCGCATAACATTTACCCGAATCAGCGAATTGAAGGAGGCGAGGGAGATGCGCAGGCATTCCTAGACGAGCGCCGAGAAGAGGGGAGCATCGCTGTCAGTCATGGAGCGGCTACTCTGAGCCGCGGCGGTCGCAGGAGCAACGCTGCCGCCAGCAGCAGCAGCAGCAGTAGCAGCAGCACACCGGGACGTCCAAGCCAGCCTCGTTAGCAGAAGAGCCACCAGCAAAGAGAAAAGGCTGCACACACGCGCGCCGGGGTCCGCACGAGCGGCGGCGACTGCTGCGGCGGGGTCTCGCGCCACTGGGCGCCGTGCCTGACGGCGCGAGCCCAGAAATTCCGTCTTGTGCCTGCCCTGAGCGGTGGCGCCTCTCGCGCTCTCTCTCCCTCTCCTCCTGCCTGCGATGCTCCAGTGAGTGTTCTTCCTCCCCCCACTTCCCCTTTGGCATGTAGCAGCGCCTTTTCCCAGAGGGGTGGAGCGGCGGGACGAGCCAAGTGTGGCGCGCGGAAGGGCCCTCCCTGGGTGGAGGTGTGCAGTCGCCCTCCTCTCGCTCTCTCCACCTCCAGGACGCTGCTGCCGCCGTCGCAGCAGCAACAGCTGCCGCCGCTTCTGCCCTTCTTCCGTATAGAGCTGCCAGCAGGACACATGAGGCTTCAGGCTTGGTGCATCTTGAATCTTCCCTCCCGAGCGTCCTGTTCGCCTTCGTTCTCCACCCCGCCGAGCTTCTCCTTTGCAAACACTTTTCGCGGGGGGGGGATGCGAGGCTTTGAAACGGGAGCGACACTTTCTGTGCAGCTTTGTGCTCATACGTGAAGTTTGGCACAAGAAGGGGCTTTGAATTTTTTGAAACTGCAGGAGCACGCTGGGCGCCAGCAGAGGCGAGCCGCTGCTGGCAAAGGAGACGCGGTGCGGCCCCTCGCTCTGCCGTGCCGCTTCCCTGCCTGGGAGCCGGCATGGCAGCGCGCGGCGCGAGGCGCCAGGCTCCAGCAGAGCGAGGCACGGCGCGGCTGGGAGCTGGCACATCAAAGTGAGTTTCCTGATTAGAAATAATGGGACCTCTGCTGATTCTTCCACAACCATTTAATCACTGCTTTGCCTGCTCCCTCCATGGGGCTCCCTGTCAGGGAGCCGGCAAAGCAGTGATTAAATGGTTGTGGAACGAATCAGCGTTCCCATTATTTCTAATGGGGAAACTTGCTTTGATGTACGAGTATTTTGGATTACGAGCATGGTTCTGGAACGAATTATACTCGTAATCCAAGGTACTACTGTACTTGAGAACGTGGTGCCAAGGTCCGTCTGCTCCAGCACTACGTTTGCAGCAGTGGGGCGGGGCGGGGCAGGGCAGGGTGAGGAATCTCTTTCAGGCCGAGGGCCAAATTCTGTTTCAGAGAAGCTCTCAGGCTGGTCGCCCTGTTTATCCCCATGTACATTTTGTTGTCCTTTGGGGTCTCAGTGAAAATAGTGAATTTTAAGGTGCTATGCTACGTTCTTTTTTAAATACAGTCATGCCTTGGATTGAGAGCATAATCCGTTCCGGAAATGTGCTTGTAATCCAAAACACTCTTAGATCCTGTTAAATAATTGGATCTGTGGTTGGAAAGAGCTAATGGAATTTACTAATCTTAAAAGTATTTCAAGGATGTTATTTTTATGCCACATGTCAGTTTTAGCCACTCTGTTGAATCCTTTATTCATATTTTATACGAATGATCATATTTACTCATAGATGCTAATGTATTTTACTATGCTTTTGTACAATGCGGCCATTCTAAAGAGTATTCTTTGTTTAGCTGCAGTGAGTATCATGTGAACTGAGGTAAAATGAAAAGAAAACTGGTAGCAATCGTAGATACATAGTCAGCCTCAGTATGTCTAATGCAGTGTAGAGTGCAGGATGAAGCGATTATACTGTTTATAATTGTGAAAGGTTAGAAGTAAAGTAAAGGACAGAAGTCACAATGACCAAAGACCTTACTCTATGGCATTATTAGCCTAACAATTAATCCAGCCCTACCCCTGGCAAGAAAAATTATTATGGAAGTAAATAAATAAAAGTTCCCTGGAAATGACTGTTGCTGAGACACTCTTCTTAAACGGCTACCATTTTTAAATGCTTCAAATATGATCCTAGATTAAACTGTAGTGTAGACACATCTGAATTTGGATCTGGGGGATCTGTGTTGGAATCTTTTCTCAGTCTTGCATCCCTTACACCAGGGCTCTCCAACCTTGAGTCCCCAGATGTTGCTGGCCTACAGCTCCCAGCCTACCCAGCCAGCATGGCTAATGGCAAGGGATTCTGGGAGCTGTAGTCCAGCAACATCTGGGGACCCAAGGTTGGAGAGCCCTGATCTAGGAGGACAGAGGCTCCAACAACTAGTTCAGGGCTCTCCAACCTTGGGTCCCAAGATGTTGCTGGACTACAGCTCCCAGCATATCCAGCCAGAATGGCTAATGGCAAGGGATTCTGGGAGCTGTAGTCCAGCAACCTCTGGGAACCCAAGTTTGGAGAGCCCTGCCCTACACCATTTGATGGACGGAAGTAATTATTATACATTATGTAAACAAGTTGTTCATAGGTTGGTAGAGACTGAGCTAAATGAGCAAGCCAGTTTTATGAAAACTAGTGCCATGCCATCTCACAGAATTTTTGAAATATTTCAAAGATCTACCGTATATTCTTTCACAACCTTGAAAAAGCAGGCGTTCACATGTAGGGCTTCTCTACACGAGGCATTTATTCTGCACTCGTGATTCCTCACTCAAGGTAGTTTGCGGGGCTGTATATGACATCGTCCCCCCCCCCAGGGTCTCTCCCGTGCTTCCCAAGCATTTCCGCACAGTTTTTTTAGAATGAGGATAATGAGCTATTATTTAACTACCCCGCTAAATTATGCTAAAACAAGCACGTGTATTTCCGCAATTGCACTATACCTCAGCACCACCTTAAAGTTGTGCAATAGAATTCCTATAGTATATATTCCTATAGAATATATAGGAAGGCAGAGAAAGAAAACCCCCGGGGGGGAAAATCCACGTGTAAAGGATGCTCTCTTACTCCCGCAAAGAAAACGGAAGAAGAAACCTCAATAAAGTGACGGGTTAAACGCCTCATGTTGAGAAGCCCACAGAGGGCACAAAATGTTGCATTCTTATGATCTCTTAGAGCGCAATCCTAAAGCCTGAATGTTGATGGCTGGAGGGGGTTAGGATGGCACATTGGTGCCCCTCTGTTGGCCTCTGCTGGCAGAGAGGAGCACCTTCGGTCGGGAGCTCTGCCACAACAGAGGCCTCTGCTTCACTGGGTGGGTGGACAGCTGCTGCCAGTGGTTCCCCCACTGGCTATAGCAGGTGGAACGGGCCAAGATGGGGCATTCCATGGGCAGTGCAGGGGTTCGATCCAAAGCTGCTCCATCCCCCCCAGACGGGTCGTCGAGCTAGCATAGCAAATTCCCTACTGGCTGTTAACTGGGGGTGGGGGTGGATTTCAAGGATCTGCTGGGCTGAAAAGCTTGGCAAAGCACCCCCACCTGCTGCCCTGGCCAGCACTTTATTCCCCAACTGCTGACCCCACTCAAAATTGCTCTGCCTGCCGTCACATCCCAAAAAGGACATTTTTCAGAGTCATAACTAAGCACCAGGCAATAGCATAGCTATGAGATGTGGCTCCCAGGGATGTCAAAGAGTCCTTGGTCTCGAGTCACGAGTCAGGTCACGAGTCTTTGGACCCGAGTCTCGAGTCCGAGTCCAAGTCTTTGGTCCAAAATGGTGACTCACGAGTCCCTATTAAAATCAATGGGGGGTTTTCCCAACAAAATAAGGCTACTTCAGATGTGTGGCTTAAATAAATTCTAGGCACAAGTGTGCCTTTTTATCTCAAAACTCTGCCACTGATTTTGACAAGAACAGACCAGGCAGACAAACCCAAAATAACCGGGCAGGCAGAGGAGGCAGGGAACCCCAAAGCAGGCAGGCAGAGGCCTTTGTCTTGGACAATTCAAACTATGGAACTGGTAAAGAAGAGACCAGGCAGGCAGAGGGGGCAGGGAACCCGAAACAGGCAGGCAGAGGCAGCCAAACCCCAAATGTCTGAAAGGTTGCATTAGGAAAATGATTTTAAAAAATAAACTTGGATTGTTACTGCAACTATGTCCAGACAGCACCTGCAGGTGGCATCAAGCAGGGATGTTGACGAGTCCTTGGTCTCGAGTCCCGAGTCGAGTCTCGAGTCCCATTAAAAATAGTGGGACTCGAGTCTGACTCAAGTCAGATGGGAGACTCAGTCCGACTCACGAGTCGAGTCCTCGAGTCCGAGTCCCCATCCCTGGTGGCTCCTGCATCAGGCAAGCTCATAGGCCAACCCTGGTATAGGGAGTTGCCTGGTCAACTTCAGTGTTCTTGTCCCAGGCTTTTTACTACGCTTCAGTTTTGTTTTTAAATGTGTGTTATTGGGGTGTTGTTCTTCTTGTTTTAAAGATCGTTTTACTCTGGTTTTATTCCGTTTTAAATATTTAAATGTTTTATATTATGTTTCATCATGCTGTATTTTAGGATTCTAATGTTTGTGAACCACCCAGAGAGCTTTGGCTAATGGGTGGTATAGGAACATATCACACAACTAAATAAATAGGTACTGCCACGATGCCCTGCAACCTGGCCAAAGTGACATTATAGTTCTCCCTCTAGTGCAGAGGTGCAGAACCTCCAGTCTGTGGGCCTAATCCGGACCATGGGGCACCCCAATCTGGCCTGCACACAACCTCTTGCAGTTCTTCTAAGAGGCAGGGCTTAGGCTCCAAGCACCGCCCCCTGGAGGAATCCCCTCAGAGGGCATCCCCCTGCTGCTATCTCTGATCTGCGAGTGGAGAGAACGGTGGTTATTCCTCTAATGGTGCATCAGCAGTGGAACGCCTGCTGTTATCTCCAGTCTCAGACTGGAGATCACAGTGGGAGGGGGATGATGGGGCAGCAGCTGTTGGGACTTGCCCAGTCCTGGGGAAGCTGCCGCTCTTCCTACATGTAGGTGAGCCCCCTTTTGCTTAACCTGCTCCTCCTCCTTCCAGGGATGTTGAAGAGTCCTTGGTCTCGAGTCACGAGTCGAGTCACGAGTCTTTGGACCCGAGTCTCGAGTCCAAGTCCGAGTCCTTGGTCCAAAATGGTGACTCACGAGTCCCGAGTCACAAGTCACTCCCAAAGCTGACTCCACGAGTCCCTATTAAAATCAATGGGTTTTTTCCCCAACAAAATAAGGCTACTTCAGATGTGTGGCTTAAATAAATTCTAGGCACAAGTGTGCCTTTTTATTTCAAAACTCTGCAACTGATTTTGGCAAGAACAGACCAGGCAGACAAACCCAAAATAACCAGGCAGGCAGAGGAGGCAGGGAACCCCAAAGCAGGCAGGCAGAGGCCTTTGTCTTGGACAATTCAACTGTTGAACTGGTCAAGAAGAGACCAGGCAGGCAGAGGAGGCTGGGAACCCCAGACAGGCAGGCAGAGGCAGCCAAACCCAAAATGTCTGAAAGGTTGCATTTTAGAAAAATGAGTTTAAAAAATAAACTTGCTGTACTTCCTAAAACTTATCCATGTTGCATTTGAGGAACATGCTTTTTTCTAAATGTTTGGCCCCCATTCTGGAACGGTGAGGTCTCATCACAATTCCACCCTCACTGAACACCCGCTCCACTGGTGATGAACTTGCTGGAACCAGAAACACACTCAGAGCAGCCACACAGTGTAATCTCAGGTCCTTCTTCTGCCTCTCCCAAGTACGCAACACATCAATCAAAATAAATCTTGACACACTGTTGGGGCTGCACTCCTGGTAGCCGTCCATAGTGGCCGAGCAGCGGCACACCTCGCTTCCATGCGCTCTTCGCCGGCAATCACGCTCCTCTCCACTCCTTCTGGCACAGCCCAGGGATGTTGAAGAGTCCTTGGTCTTGAGTCCCGAGTCGAGTCTCGAGTCCCATTAAAAATATTGGGACTCGAGTCCGAGTCAAGTCAGAGGGGGGACTCAGTCCGACTCACGAGTCGAGTCCTCGAGTCCGAGTCCCCATCCCTGCCTCTTTCCCACAATGGCGGAAGGAGGCGGGGTGGGCAGAATGGCTGAGTCCCCTTTGTGCCTGCGTTGGAGAAACGAAAGGGACTCAGCCGCTTCTCCTTTGTGCACCACGCCTCCTTTCCCCAGTGCAGGAAGGCGGTGGGTCATGTGAGGAATGTGGCAAAACCAACCTAGGTCCCATTGCTCCTCCATCAGAGAAGCAACGGGAACTAGGCTGGCTCAACTTTGCTGCCTCAGCTTTCCTTAACTGGGAAAACAGCAAAACCTGGTCCCTGGCCAGGGAGAAGATGACATCAGGTGGGTGTGGCCATGCCCACTGACATCAGGGGTGTGGCTACACCCACCTGACGTACATATGACCTGGCTCCAGGGTTTTTTTGTGGACCTTTGGGCAAGACCCCCTCAATGGGCCCACTCCCTCAGTGACTCTACCCTCTCACTGCCACTGCCACCAGCTACTCTTGCTTCTCTCACCTTCTTTCTCATCATCGCTACCACCTAACTTGCATGACAGGTAGAAAGCCAGGGAGCAAGTAGGCAGAGATGTCTGTTGCTCCTCCTGCTCACCACCACTTTGTTGTCTGGACCAGAGTGAGAGGCAGGTGAATAAGCAGTCTGCAGGGGTGAAGAGGAGGAGAAACTCTAACAGTGGGCCCCTGCTGGGCTGAGGGTCCTTGGCAGGAGCCCGACCATGCCTACCCTGGATCCTAGCCCTGCCCATTTGCTTTGGAGGTGTGGCTTGGAGAGCAAGTTCAAGTTGCCTGCCTCTCCTCCAGGTTTCCCTTATGCATATATATCCACCAAATCTTGTTCAAATTAAAATCGAGCTCATACATTTTTAGTTTGCTCACTTCTGACAGCTCAGGCGTCTATTTCACACCTAGAAAGTGCCTTTTAAGAGAAGCGAGCCCAGTAGTCTTTAATAGAACTCTAATTGGTCCTCCTTGCAACTTCCCAAAGGAATTGAACTATCTACACGCCCACGTTTACGAAGTATGGCACTCCTATCTGGTATCAGACGGGTAATCATCATCCCAGAAGGCAGGATCTCAAAATAACTGCTCAGTATATGCATAAAGAATACACTTAATTTTTTTTTTAACATTAAAACTGACTGCTCAAGGGTTTCGAGCTCTTGCCAGTGGAATGTCTCCAAAAAAGACTCGTTCCAACTCTGTGTAGGAAACAGCTAAGATAGCACGCTTTCCATATTGTACGATCAAAGTGGCTTCCAAAAATGCAAGCTTTCCCACTGAATCCCACACAACAAAATGTCATCGAGGAGGGGTGTGTGTGTAAAACTCTATTCTGCATATCACAGGCTGTAGACCTGTTCTGAGCTACTATACTGCTAGCAGCAGGAGCTATTGATGTCTCAAAAGAGAAAAAGAAAAAAATGCAGAACACCGCTGGGTTGATACTGTACATATCTGACTTCCACTAGGGAGACTTTGCCCAGGGTAAAAACATTAGAAAAAGATAATTTTTGGTTTATAAGGGGTTTTCACAGCTCCTCTAGATTCATATGGTCTTCCCAGATTGTCACTTCATAGTGGGTGGCGGGGAGGGGAAGGAGGGGAAACTCTGTCACTGCGGTTTCAGGGATATCATCACTCAACCTGTAAAATATTGTTTTATGGAAAATGCGTTCTTTGGAAGCAGGCCCATTGCAAGATGCACTGTGCGGAACACAACTTTATGGGTGTCGTGGGCACATATTGGAGAGGCGTCCATTTAGTGGCGATGCCATTGCGTTTGCCCCATAGCTAATGAGGACTTGTAGAATGAGAAAGCCAATTGTTGGTGCCAAAATGTTCACCCCCGCATATATCACACACACATCTCTGGTTTCAACGGTTCACATTTAAAAAAAAAATATTTACAAGATGGAAACACGACACCCTTGTATATGAAATACTGTACCAGGATGAGGTAGACAATCTCTTTGCCCAGCTAATGATGGTAATATCATAGACAGAGACTTGTGTTTTCATCTTTTAAAATGTGAACAGTTTTTCACATTTTGTGGAAATGTTCTTTCTTCTCTCTTTCATGTGAGCAGTTGAAATTAGAGACATGCCAAATATTGGGGGGTGGGGAACATTTCAGCAGGAAAAACGGGCATTTGGAAGACTGAAAATAATCCGCAAACCCAACTAAAAGCTTCTTCTATTTTTGCACCTGTTTGCTTCTGTTCACAACCCTTTTCTATTCCTCACTCTGGCACCATTTTTAAAACAGTTTTCTTCTGGCTGGCTATGTGAGTGACCTCACAAACGATCAGTGATCCTGTTGGAAGCAGGACAGGACAACAGCACGGCACCACATAGTTCAGTCTTTGCCAACCTGCTGCCCTCCAAATGTTTTGGAATTGGACTTCAGCTCTCATCAGCCCCAGCCAGCATGGCCAATGAATCCTGGGAGTTGTCATCCAAAACATCTGGAGGGCACCAGGTTGGTGAAGGCTGACATAGCCAATCAGATTTGGCAATGTGGTGACATCACTAATCTCTATTTAGACACCCTGTGTAAGAATCAACATATGAGAAGAAAGAGCAAGGATGAGCAAATTAGCTCCACCACCACCCTGTCACTGTCCCTGTTACCCTCCATGAGTTGTTGAAGGGATAACTTGTGCAGCGGAGAGCCTTTTCTACTTGTGCTGCCTGCCTCCCCGTGTGATGTAGTGCCCTGATTTCCCAGGGTTTCTAAATCATGCAGGGAGCATTTTTAAGCAGAGATGGCTACCTGCTTCAGAAGTTATCCCTCCAACTCATGGAGGGTGACGGGAGGGTGATGGGGAGGCAGCACTAGCATGCTCATCTTCATTCAACTCCTCACGTGTTGATTCTACACAGAAGTGGCAAAAGAGCAAAATCCACAGGGCCTGTTTATTTTTGTGTAAGCCCCACATTTCAGAGACCTGCACTGCACCTATCAAACCAACTCCTTCCTTATGGTAACAGTATGTGAAGCCAGAAGGAGTTGGTATGATGCGTGCAGTTCACCTTTGGGGAAGGGGTACCTGTCCTGTAGGTCTTCCACATTGGGCTTGCACAAAAATAAGCAGGCCTGTTGTGATTTTGTGTCACTTTTGCTTTCTACCCAGAACTAGAACACCTGAATAGGGCTGCTGGAGGAAGCATAGCCCCCATATTGCTTTCAGTCTGAACAGAGGGGGAACATATAAGAACACAAGAAGAGCCATGCTGCCTGTGGAAAATTCATAAGAAAGTCAACAACACCCTTCTGCTCATGTTCCCAGTCAACTGGTGTACATAGACATACTGCCTCTGATGGTGGAGGCAGCATATAGCCATCAGCACTAGTAGCCATTGATAGCCTGATCCTCCATGAATTTGCCTAATCTGTGCCTAATCCCCCTTTAAAGTCATCCAAAGTGGTAGCCATCACTACATCTTGTGGTAGCGAATACCATAAGATGGTATGCAGTTTAACTACGGTATGTGCTGTGTGAAGAAGTACTTCCTTTTTTCTTTTTTTTTATCTGTCCTGAATCTCCCACCAATCAACTTCATGGGATGACTCCATTGGGTTCTAGTTTTATGAGAGGGGGTCAGGGGGAGAAAAATGTCTCCCACTCCACTTTCTCCACACCATGCATAATTTTGTACACCTCTATCATGTCGCTTCTTACTTGTCTTTTTCCAAATGAAACAATCCCAGGCTTTGTAACCTTTCCTTGTAGGGGAGTTGCTCCAGTCCTTTGATCATTTTAGTTGACCTTTTCTGCACCTTTTCAACTCTGCAATATCCTTTTTTAGGTGCGGTGACCAGAACTGTACACAGTATTCCAAGTGTGGTCGCACCATAGATTTGTACAAGGGCAGTATGGTCTTGGCAGTTTTATTTTCAATTCCTTTCCTAATTATGCCCAACATGGAGTCTGCCTTTTTCACAACAGCCGCACACTGGGTCAACATTTTCATCGAGCTGTCCACCACAACCCCAAGATCTCTTTCTTGGTCAGTCACTGCTAGCTCAGGATTCCCATCAGCTTATACTTGAAGTTGGGATTTTTTGTCCCAACATGCCAACATCCCAAAAAAATCACCCAAAAGAAGAAGCCCTTTTTGGGAGGGTGGCTGGTGGCTGTGGGTGAAAATGTCTGCAAAAAATCAACCTCCTTTTTTGGCTCAGCCCTAGTTTACTTTACACGTGTTTACATTGAACTGCATTTGCCATTTTGATGCCCATTCTCCCAGTTTGGAGAGATCCTTTTGGAGCTCTTAGCACAAGCCCTTTGTGTTATAAGTTAACCACCCTAAATAATTAGATGTCATCAGCAAATTTGCCCACCTCACTGCTCACTCCTAATTCCTGATCATTTATGAGCCAGTTTAAAAGCATTAGTCCCAATACCAATGCTCTGTGGGAACCCAAGTGGGAAGTCTATTGCCAACACAACTGGGCCATCACTTTCTGCCTTGTTGCATTATACCAGTGGCTTCCACAGTATTCCAAGTGTGGTCGCACCATAGATTTGTACAAGGGCACCCGAGAAGCACAGCAAAACTGGGAGCATCAGCCAGGTTGCCACAATCAATGAATCCCCCCCCCATTCAAAGTGAGGGCAACACAAGGCTTTCACTTGCCTTCAGTTATATCACCACATTGCTAAATCCAACTGGTTAAGTTGTGCCATGATGACATCATTCTTTCACTTCCACAAACATTTCCATGCCCATTTGTGTGTGCCCTGAAAAAAAAAAATCACCCGAAAGAAGAAGCCCTTTTTGGGAGGGTGGCTGGTGGCTGGGGCTGAAAATGTCTGCAAAAAATCAACCTCCTTTTTTGGCTCAGCCCTAGTTGAAAACCATGTTATAGATTGAGCTGCCTCTAAAAGTGAAGCTTGTTTTGCTCAGTTTTTGTTCTTGTTTGCTTTTGAGAGGCGCAGCGTGGTGGTGCAAAGAAACCTTTTCACTGAAATACTGAGGGCTGATTCAAGCGGAGCAGCCCACACAGGGAAGCCACCAAAACCACTTCCCCTGGGCTGTGAGTGCTTGGAAC
The DNA here is from genome assembly GCA_021292165.1 of Shinisaurus crocodilurus. Lineage (NCBI taxonomy): Eukaryota > Metazoa > Chordata > Lepidosauria > Squamata > Shinisauridae > Shinisaurus > Shinisaurus crocodilurus. The sequence continues at coordinate 131,987,370 of CM037876.1, read as the reverse complement.
GCTGGAAGATGGGTCACCAAGTGGCTTGGCCTGACGACGTGGGGAGCCTCTCTACGCCCGTGCAAAACTCACTCATGCTACCCTCCCTTCATGGCTTGTAAAAACAGTTGGCTCGTCTTCGTGATAACAAAGGCTCTCTAAGCAATGCCATCATATGTCCTCGTCTCTGTGCGATGGATAAAAAGGGAGGACAGACGGGGAGAACGCGATGAGATGATATATACACTACCCTCATTAATTATACTGCCTGCATTACGACAGACAGAGTGGCTCTCATTCTGTCACTTGAAAATTGTGGAATTTAGCATGAAGGGAGCCTGGGAACCCTGCTCTAACAGATGGTTGGTGCCATTTTGGATTTGGCGGCTTCTTAGAAAAACAGTTCTGGCCGCTTTTGAAGCCGCCTTTTACACAGCAAAATACATATTTAAGGGCCCCTTAATAATCAAATGTGTCACTCTATGACAACAGAGAGCTTTTCATCCTTCAGAAAGGTTGCCACCAGATATGCTCCGCCTGAAGGAGAACGGAGCCGAAATCTTAGCCATTCTCCCACATTTTTCTTCTGCAGGAGCATTACGTTTTCAAAGTATCAGACAGTCATTAGAAATAGAAAGGAGTAGAATGAGTGCTTTCTTCCTTACAAGTGGATATTTGGTTCATTTCATAGGATGGGGGCGCTCTCTTTTTGCTTTGTTAAGCATGTCTGGTGTTTAACAGTGATCAGCATTTTTATGCAAGCAGTGTGTGTGTGTGTGTGTGTGTGTGTGTGTGTAAAGTTGCCGTGACATATTGTGCTTCTTACAGTGGGATGCTGAAGTGTGTTGAGAGACTGGGAATTTAGTTTGGGCATCAACAAGAAGGGCACAGTCGGACCTAATGATACTCGGATTGGGGTTATGCTAGGCCCTCTCCCAGAAAATTGGATCAAGTATCCCACCTGTGCCTTCTCCTTCCCCTTCATGGTACTGCAGCTGCTTGCAACATATGCAGTGACCTGGGGATCATTTTGTGAGGCGCGGAGAACAGCAGGAAGCCTGTGGCTGGAGCCGGTGTGCCGCTGTTGCAGTAACAGGAAGAATGAGGGAGAAGACCTATGGAGATAACCATAACCAGACTGACCCAGGCAGGGGAAGTTGGTGTGACCAAGAGAGGACGTAGAAATTAACGTTGGGGGGGGGAGTGCAGTCTTCCCCAACCTGGTGCCTCCAGGTGTTTTGGACTTCAACACCCATCAGCCCCAGCCAACATGGGCAATGATCAGGAATGCTGGGAACTGTAGTGGTAATGCCATAATGGCTTACTGCAGGGGTGGGTGACTTGTTGTGACCCTCCAGATGGTTTAGCCTACAACTCCCATCAGCCCTAGCCAGAATACCCAAGGGTGATGAGGGATGATGGGAGTTGTAGATGAAAACATCTGAAAGGCCACAAGTTGCCCACTCCTGGTTTACAGCTAACCTGATTTTGCTGAATTATACCAGCCATGGCTATCATACCAGGCTATTCTTCGGACTTGGGAGAGATGTGTGAGAATGGAAGCTGCTTCTCATTTTACTTTTCAGAGGCACAGGATGGGTTCCATGAGCCACTCCCGTGACTGCAGAAGCAAGCGACTGCCTTTTCCAAAGGAGAAATCCACATTGCTGGCATTGACTCATGAACGCCAAGACCACAGCTCAGACTCGTTGTCCTTCCTGTTCTCATTGAGAAGCGGATGACATGCATTGAGCATGTAAAGGTTTGCCCCCTCCCACCTTTGCAGTCTTGCAAAGGATTCAGAGGAGCCACCTGCTTGTCCTAAGTGTGAAAATGTTACATAAAATGCAGAATAGAAAGAGCTTGTTTTGTTGGTATAATTTAGAGATGTTGTGAATTCTTCTGAACAAGTATCTGTAGGCATGTGGGATTTTGCACGAACCTTGCAGACTTTGGCAGAGAGCTGGAGAGCAGTGTGCACCCTTCACCTCGAATTTGATCACTCTCAGTGTCCAATAAACAGACCTGGGCACGGCTATGCAGTTGAAGGGGGCAGGACTATGCAGATGAAGGGGTGGGGCCATGGAGGGAGGAGCAATCTTGATTCTCAGTTATTCTCAGTGGCTGCCCTTAAGTTCTATGAGACAAAGTAAATGAGTTGCAATAGGCAAAAATGGGGCGTCCATGGGGCATGTATGCCAGCTATCTTTAACAGGCCTAGTAATTTATTGAAATTGTTATGTTTTTCACTGTTTTAAATTGCTTAAAATTTTGTATATTGACATTTTATGCTGTATTTTATTATCTTATATCTGTAGTTTGTTTTTGTGAACTGTTTGTGAACTGCCCAGAGAGATTCAGCTATTGGGAGGTGTATGTATGTATGTATGTGTATGTATGTGTATGTATATATCTTTATCTATATATCCCAATGTGTGTGTGTGCGTGAATGCGTGTATAGATAGATAGATAGATAGATAGATAGATAGATAGATAGACAAAATATGCCATAGTCTACAATTGCCCCAAAAATGCCATGCAGGGACCATCACGAAAACCCTGCCTTAAGTCATCACGGCTTCTCAGAGTCCCGAATTCCCCCTCCTCCCGCAACTGCAAGCTACTTAAAGGGGTCATGGGTAAAATTGCAGCTAAGCTTGCAGTTTTAGCTGAGCTGCAATTTTGCCCTTGGCCCCTTGAAGATAGCTCTGCTTAGGCTCAAACAGCTGCAGTAAGCAGGGAGGGAACAGACGCTGCTAAGCTGGGAGGGCCAGGTGAGGATGTGTGTGTGTGTGTGTGTGCATGCGTCTGCCTCTGCTGCACGTTGCTGTGGGAAAGGGATTAGCTGGGGGAAAGCCTGGACCGAGGGAGAGGTGAATGAGGGAATTTATCGCATGATTCCTATCTTTATATTGCCAAAGATTTTATTTCCTAACAGAGTTGACTCTATGCCTTTAACAGGTGTTTACAGTGTCAGAAGGAAATGCAAGAAACTCCCCCTTCTCTCTGAAGCTCCATGTTTGGGGGTGTGGGGTGGGTGGGTAAGCTTCACCTGTTGAATTTGTGCCAATCCTGGCAATTTTAAAACAAAAAGAAAGAGATTGCCCTGCAAGCACTGACCACCCCCATGAAAAACACCAAATATCAACAATTAAGGGTTTAAGTAAGGTTTTTAAAAAAAATATTACAAAGCCACTTATAAAATATTATTAAATTAATATAATAATAATTATAATATATAATAATAATATATTATAATATATTATTATTATTATTATTATTAATAATAATAATAATAATTATAATATATAAGATTTTGTGTGTTTCCTCTAATAACTTTTGTACTTGACCATGCCCTTTGGTCGCCTGGACATACCCTTGGCCACGCCCTCATGTTGCCTGGCCACACCCTCTTGATCACACCTTCCTGCTGCTTAACCATACCTCTTACAAATTCACATGTGTGTCCCTATTTTCATCTGTGAAATGTTGGAGGGTATGATGATATGCTTCTCACCAACAAATTAAGGTCACCAAAAGTTGAGTGTATCCCCCAGATCAATGGTGTCCCCAGTACAATCTCTTACTTTCTCCCATTTAAATGGCTTCCTTTCACTTCCACAGGGAACAAAGAAGAAGACTGCACATGGGGGCACTGATACAGTAGGGACCAAACTGAAAGGGATGCCATAGAAGTGGGTGGGGCCAATACATGGACTTGATTGAGATGAAATTGTGGATAATTGTAGCAACAGTAAATACAGAGAAATTAGGTACTTTCTCTGTTTCAACCCTGCCCCCAAACAAACACAAAACAAAGCAAAACGAAAGCAAAACACAACCAAGAATTTGGAATTATCCATTAAAACTGATTGGCGGGCAATCCAGGACAAAGAAGAGGAGGTGTTTCCCATTGTGCAAGCAAGCACTATGGACTCTGTTGTCCATGCATTGGTTTATGCTAGCGCAACATCAATAGCGCTAGCGCCATGACACCCTTGGATTCTTCCCAATGCATTCTATGCACTGTGCATGAGCAAAGAGAAGGATGCAGAGTGGCCTTCCAGAAGGCTCCAGCTTAACCTCCCCCTTCCTCACCATGTGACACCTTTTGCCAGCTGGCGCACTGCTGTCATGCTGCAACTTGGCAGAGCCTTCACATTAAACCGAGGGGCCTTCCTGTGCCTCACGTGAGAAAATCCATCAGCTCACCCCTGTTCCCTTGGTGCCCAGGCTCCCTTCAGGACAGTCATCCATGGAGATCTGGGCAAGACACAGAGCTGGGCAAGAAGAGGTTTGGTGTAAAGTGAGCCACATGCTGAGTGGGAGTGCATCTGGCACAGCCCCACTGGAGGAGGCAGAACAGAGAGGGAATCGTTCAGCTGATGTCAGACAGGCAACCCTTCTGTGCCTACTCTGTCTCCATTCATGCAGGCTGCAGGATTGTGGCCTTAACTATCAGAGTGTACCATCACTTGTTAACGAGAGAGGCTTTAGGAGAGAAGTTAGTTTATCGCTGCAAAACTGTGCCGTTCTTTGCATCCTATTAGCACTCTAACGGTTAATGTCTTCTTAAAAAAAAAACAAGGAACGTGGATTGGCTGAGGTCCTTCTTCCGTTTGATGGCTCAACTGAAGCTTGATGTTTATGGTGGATATTGTTTCGATTTCTTTAGATGAGATGAGCATCTAAGGAGTTTGAAAATGTGTTTTAATTAAGATTCTGCTAAATTTTATCAGACACCTACTTGGAAAACAAAGCAACTGAATAATTAACTCTGATGAGAGCAGATGCTGCTCTAATGACAACCTGTTACTACTCAAGTGCCTCATTAGTTGTTTTACTGTGTTCTTTTAATATGTCCAGAGCTCCTTGGTTAATGAGTATATTGGTGACTATGTACTTTAAATAGTTCTTCATTGCGGACAGTTGTAACGATGAGATTCCCCCCTCCCCCATCTAAAAAAAATATCTCCATTAAAACCATCTCTCCCCATTGCTTGCCCTGTTGTGTTGTATGCTTGGAAGCAAGTACTTGCTTACCTATCCTTCTGGGATTATTTTAGCCATACATCAAGTGAAGCTTACAAATTGATGAGAATCTAATGATGCATTTATTTACAGATGTGCACCTCTGTTCCCTGTTATGTTGCCAAGTGGTGGTGAGAAACGTAGAGGCAATTTCTTTCCCCAAAGTGACATGAGTAGTTGTCTTTGACCGAGCAGCTTTTCAAAATGCCTACTCTCTACTATTTATAGTTATAAAAAAAATTAATATTATTATCCCGCTCTGTGTATATATGTATACACATTCACACATACACACATGCATGCATGCGTACATATACGCACATGCATACATATATTCTCTTCTAAGAATATATACATAAAGCATTGTAAAAATAGAAACTGGCTATTTATAGCGAAATAACCTATTTAAGCAATACATTGTGGTTTTCTCTCTCCCAATGATATACTGTGGTTTCCTCTTGGGGAAAGTTTTATTTTTATATTTAATACTGTGGGATTCTAGTTTGAACCATATGCATAAACCAGGACCAATCTGGCTATAAAAATAGATCATTAAAGGTTTAAACCATTATATATATATATATATATATATATATGTATATGTATATATATAGGAAAGTGAATTATCCAGCAAACTGGATTTCTCTTTTATAAGGCGCCTATTTCAACCACAAACTGATTCCCGATGACATGACATATTTAAAAGATTTCTCAAAGATACATCACAGCTGTATTTGAGATAATTAAAGATGGAGAGAAATAAAAGCTAATGACTTTTAAAAGTTTACAGTCCTGTCAAAGACTTTTAAATATGATACCAACATTAAAATGGATTCATTGGGACTTGTGCAGATGAAACTGAGGGCAGAACTTCCATCAAAGGCCACAACGGAGTGGCGAGGCAGCCCCACATGTGCTGAAAAGGTTCTCCCTTTTAGGAATGTATGAGGAAATTTTCCAGTTCATTTCAGGCCAGAACTTACCCAGTTTGCACCCCCAGACCCGAATGCAAAGTGTCTGCACATTTCCAAGCTTGCAGTGTGATTTGCAGAACAAAACAAATGCATTATTTTTTTAAAAATGCAAACATTTGAAAAAATGCCCCTGAAAAAAGCATACTTTTGAAAAATGTGCACAAACATTTTAATCAATGGGAGAAAAAATGTGCACATACATTTGGGAAAATGTGCACAAAAATATGTGCAAATTTTCATGTGAAAAGAAAGAACAGAGCTCGCAATCTGATATGGACAAAGACTTGGAACAAGCTTTGAGGTGGTGGAATTCAGAGAAGTTTGCATTTTGCTGATTTGCACATTCCTACTATTGTTGGTAACAGCAAGGAATCCTGCCACTTCATAGAAGTCCATAAACTAGCATTGGCAGACTTATGTTTATATTGGCTCTAGATTACAACCAAACATAATAATCCAGTACATAGTTATACGTTGCAATTGAGTGAAATCAATGGAGTTTGAGCATGTATTACTCTATGTTGGACTGTGGCCACGATGCATACAAATTAGAAGTTAATAAAGCTGTTTTATTTACTAAGAGTTCTCATCATTTAATGAACCCTTAGAAAAAAGTATTTGGATGGTGATTGCACCCTCTTGAGAAATGTCCACTGATTGCCTTTGTCTCATTTGCCCTAGTTAATCTCCTAGTGACTAGAAATGTTCAATTACATGGTTTGGTCACATGGCAACTGGCATTTCAGTTTTTTCCCCCATGGTTTCCAAGTTTGTCTTCTGCAATATCTTTCTTTTCCTTATGTCATTCACTGTTTGGGCCAAGTTTGGCTCTGCGAAAGAGCTGGATAATCTTCTTGGCGAGACAATCCGAAAACCCTACCATGTCCTTGATAATGGAATGACAGGCGGCCATTACAAAAGACTCACTCAGATAAGGCAAGGCCCCGTTTTGATGCTCGATCTGACGGACTCATCGGAAAAGGCTTCTTCCTGCCAGAGGAGGAGTTTTTCCGTTGAGTTCTATGGAGCAGGACTGAATGCTAAATTAGATTTTCCTCAGATGGTCTTCCCCTACAGCATAACAAAGAATAGTTAGCAGTAGATGTCTCTCCTGATTAAAGTTTCACTGTGCATGCTACACCCGTAGTGTGGGAGGGAGGCGCTGGTCCAACATGACACATCCTACTGCTGATGCAATATGTCACATTAAGACATGCTGAGAGCCTTGATTACAAATTTACTTTGGCACAATCTTCATATGGAGCTCCACAGAAGGAAATGGAGTGCCATCAACGTACACTGGCTGGCTGTGTTTGCTTTTGCAACAGGTTGAAAACTGACGAGAACAGCTCGGAGTTTCGCTTCCAAGTGACCTTTACAATAAGTGCGCATTCTGTATTTCTACTTTTCGTAATAAACACCCCGCATCTTTGCCAAAGCTGGGTGGCTCTTCGCCATGTGGGGACTGGAGCTTCACGTACGTATGGTTCAAAATACGTATTAGTAGAACTCCTGCTATTCCTGCGTGGCGACTACCTAAAGGGGATAATCAGGATTTTGCCCGCTGTAACTGAAGAGGAGGAACTGCTAGAGGTGATCTGTTCTACAGACCATAGCCCCTTCTGCGTGCCACAGGAGAAGTGAATCTCTTTAAATCACCTATGAATCCTATTCTTATAGCCCAGGGCTTTTGATATGGCCAAATGGACTAATCAATAAAGGATATCTATCTATCTATCTATCTATCTATCTATCTATCTATCTATAGCCCAGGGGAGGGCAACTGCCAGCGGAGTCCCTTTCTCCACACACACACAGAGACGCAGAGCTCCATGCCTCTCTCTGCACAGAGAAAGGAAAAGTTGGCAGGATGGGTTTGGATGATGTCATGGGAGGGGGAGGGGCTTCAAGGTAGCTTGGCCCGGGGGGGGGGCAATATGGTCACCAGGCCAAAAGAGGTTGCCTGCCCCTACTATAGCCCCACCATGCCAAAACGAAGCCATAAGCAGCGTCAGGGAGTGCGACAATTGTTCAGGGTATAGAATGGGCTGCAAGCGTTATGCCACCAACCAAGCACATGGTGGACTATGTACCCACACTATGCTGTGGCAATGTCACAGATCATGAGGTCAAACTAGAGTTCTGGGCTGTTCATGTTTTGTGTAGCAGGGCAGATGTGTAAGTTATTTTTAGGATCGTAAGGGCTGACTGGCCACACATAATGAAGTACTGTTGTTCAGCTAAGAGGAGGTTAGCCTTTCAAAACCATATGAAAGGCAGTATGGTACAGTGGTTAAAGTGTTGGTCTTGGAGTAGGGATGGATAAATCTGTCCATTTTGGTTTCTCTCAGTTTCTCATTTTCCCTATCTTAAGTTCACTTCTCCGCTTTCGGCATCAGTTTGAGTTATGTGTTTAGATGCATGTTTGTAGGCAATTTTGCCAAATGTGTGCTGCACATTTCCCCCCAGTATAAATCATTTTTGTACATTATTTTCACCAACGTGTGCATTTGTGTGCGCACTTTCCCCTGAGATACACATTGATGATGTACATCTTGTTTTCATTGGAGAATTGCAACGCAAAATGCGAAGTGCACATTTCAAAGGATAACTGAGTTTCAGTCCATGTATTGGCTCGAAAGTACAAAATTCATGGATTTCTCCCCCATCCCAAACAAGGACCGGGGAGAGCTGGGTTCAAATCCCCACTCAGCCCTGATGCTCACTGGGTTACCTTGAGCCAGTCACTCTCTCCCAGCCCAGTTTACCTCACTGCACTGGTCTGTTGTGAAGATAAAATGGGATGATGGGGAACCGTGTAGGCTGCCCTGAGCATCAGGGTATAAATGAGGATGATTGTGGTGGCGGTGAAGATGTCACACTGAGCTCTTTGGAGAAGGACACACATATAACAAATATATATTTAAGAAGTGGGAATTCTAGGTACAGAACTATATTGTGTTGCTGATTCCCACTAGTAAAGTAACATCACGGGTAAACACTGGCTGCCAATCAGTGTCTGGGTGCAATTCAAGGTGCTGGTGTTTGCCTATAAAGACCTGAACGGTTTGGGGCCAAATGACCGCCCAGAAAGAGGCAGGTGCAGAAGCAAACTCCCTTTCATTCCTGTAGTCCGGTTGGTGCTAGGATTTGAGTGAATTTATAATGCCAAACCGCATATCTTCAGACTATTGAATTATTTTAGGGACATTTATTTCCGTTTATTTTTGACCCTGTTCCCACTTTCTGGACCGAACATGGACTTGAATGCAATCTGCGGTCGAAGTCCATACACTTCCAAGCTTGCAATGTGATTTGCAACTGCTTCCCCCCCCCCCCAAAAAAAGATTCCGACAGCATGTGTACATTTGAAAAATACACATTAAAACAATGTATATTTTTGAAAAATGCACAAACACACTTTAATCAAGGGAAGCAGAATGCATACTTTTCTTAGATGCACAATTGACTCATATATTTGAAAAAGTACCCGCAGAAACGTGCACAGGTGTTCATACAAAAAGAAAAAAACCCAAAGCTTGCAATATGGACTCAAGTCGGAAGGAGCTTTGAGATGGAATCCAGAGAACTTTAGCAGACTTGAATTTTGCTGATTTGCACATCACTAAATAGTATTTAAAAATCAAGGCTGGCAAGCAGTTATGTTGTTGTTCTAACATATCAGGACTATAGAAGCAGTTTTAAAGCATGGAATGGTGGTTGCAGCAGGGAAGAGAGATGGCAGTATTCTTCACATCTAAAGTAATGCACATGGCTGTTTAAAGCCCCCACCCCACCCCAATAAGACCATTAAGACCAGCATCTAAAATTACCCAGCTGCACCACTGCTTGGCTAGTTCCTCCCACAGGAGACTTTATCTTTATTTATTTTTTTAAAAAATTATTTATTATATTTATACCCCACCTTTTTTCCTGCAAGGAACCCAAGGCGGCTTACATAATCCTCATCCTCCTCTCCATTTTATCCTCACAACAACAACCCTGTGAGGTAAGTTAGGCTGAGAGTCAGTGACTGGCTCAAAGTCACCCAGTGAGTTTCATGGCAGAGCGGGGAATAGAATACGGATCTCCCTAGTCTAACACCCTAACCACTACGCCACACTGGCTCTCTTGAGATAATAACATCTGCAATGTGGTTTTTTAAAAAAATTGCCTCCTATTTGCTTGGCTTTGGCACACGCCACCGTCTCATTCGCTGAAACCATGAGAACTAGAATCTAACTGTTTTAAAAAGTGGTCCTAAGAGTCTCAGAGTTCCAAGACTCTAAAGCTAAAGCTGCAGCCTCTAGTAGAAGAGGCTGTCACTTTTGTACGAATGCCTTGCAGGCTGCAGAAAACCACAATGGAGAAGTTATCACTCACTTCCAGTCAGAAACAAAAATACAGAACATGAGACTGGCCTTTGAAATTACTCTACCTATCAGGAAACCTTGAGTTCCAAGCAAGGCATACTGGAAAAGAACATGCTCCTAGTACCACTTCTGTTTTAAAAGAGAAACTCGGGGCCAGTTTGTTTTCTAAAGGTACACACAAGAAGTTTTAAGTGCACTCCTAAAAATGTTATGTAACAAACATGTGTGCACTTTGTGTGGACGGGAGCAATCACACTCACAGCCTTTATTTCACTGTGTGGTTTACGGTGGGGGGGGCAAGATCTGGATCATGATTGCAGTGGGAGAGAGGTAAAGGATTAAAGCCCTCAACTCCCTTCCCTCCAGGGACAGAATCCAGATTGGACCCCGCATATCTGCTATTTACTTAAAAACTACAATATTGATGCAGTTGCTAATTGTATGAATGGTCTCCCATCTAGGGATGTGTGAGAAATATGCTCAAATGGAGTAATCTCTACCGATTTTCCCAATCCACACCACCAGGAAATGAATGCAGACATAATGCAATTTACTTTGGGAAATCCATACATTTCTGGATTTGCGATGGGTTCCACAGAACAGAAAAACCACATCTGATAAAATGCATGCATTTGAAAAGTGTGCAAAGAAAAATGTATACATTTCAAATATGCATACAAACAAGCTTTAGTCAATGGGTGGATTGACAGAAGTGCATGCAATTTGAAGAATGCACCCCAAAAGGCGCACATTTGTAAAACTATGCCTGAAATTCTGTACTGATTTTTTTTCCCCCTGTAAGAAGAACTCATCTGCACGGAACCAGCGCGGAACAGACTTAGAAGTGGAAAAAGGAGGAGGTCGGCAGAAATGGGCTTGACAGATCTGCCCATCCCTACTTCTAGTTTGCCCCTCGGGGAGCTGTGATTGGCTACAGCATACTGTTGATTGTATGCATGGCTGGGATATCTGGGCTTGTCTGATTCGTGTGAGAAATGGTCCTTTCATGTGAAATGGACAACAGAAAAGGAGTGAACGGATAGTGAAAAGCAGTGAAACAAAGATCTTAATGCCCTCCAGATGAAAGGTGGAAAGCTAAGCAGGGTCAGGCCTGGTTATTACTTGGATGGGAGACCCCTCCTCTAGTTTCCTGCATTGAGCAGGGGGTTGGACTCGATAGCCTCGTAGGCTCCTTCCAACTCTATGATCTATGAAATCTATGACTCTTACGCTTTTCTACTGTCATTAATGTTTTGTTATAGTCTAGTTAAAGGGCAAAGGCAGAAACCAAGCTTCTCTGAGAAGTCAAGAGGCAGGGTTCAGTGGAGCAAACCACTTAGTCATCAGGGGAGGGAATGCTGGACATTGCCAAGCAACAGGTTAGAATTCCATTCTACCCTCCTCTGACAGACTAGTTCTGACAGTTAAGTTAACTGATGCTTTCCAGGGTTAAGCAAGGAGACATGTTCTGCGATTCCCTTTCCTCATAGTATGAGTAACGTATAAGAAACTGTGCTTACTAGAAATCTGTAACCATCAAGCATATAGTACAGAAGTAATCTTATGTTACTATTATTTATTTTAAAAGCATCTACTTTAGAAACAAGCCTCTCTCTGTGTGAGAGTTCATTGAGAGAACTCTGCTGCTGCTATTGTGCTCTGCCATCAGCCAATACCCTCCAGATGAAAGACTCTTATGCTTTTGAACGGTCATTAATGTTTTCCCACACTTTTGATTCACACAAAAGGTTTCTTTCAGTATTACAGGGGAAATGATTGTCATTGGCAAGCATTCCCACTTGAGAGTAAGAGGGAAAGAGATCATAACTGGCAAAACATAGCAACAATATATTTGTAGGTCACCTTTCCTACTTTAAAAAAAGAAAAGAGATAGCCTTCGGGATTTATGGGACTTTCAGCGGAATGCCGTGCCTTTTATGGACACTTCTTTGGGTCTGATTAATTAGTAATTGGGGGCGGGGGCTCTGCACTTCAGTGACTCTTGTTGGTTTGATTGTAAATCGCAATCTGGTGCTAAACCTCAGCAGGTCACATTGCTGGTTTTGCTGTGCCCCAGTGACACAACTGATTAAATCCGTGCAAACAGTCGCTTTAGCAAAACACTTCCATAAGGACTGGAGAGTTACATATACATTTGGAGATAGTGTGAAATGGATGTTTCTGAGGACACGCTTCGCACTCTCTCTCTTTGTTTGTCATAGAACTTCCTTGCTATTTCAGATTACCAAGGAATGGCATATTCTTGGTTTGCCTCAGTTCTTATCCATTGCAATGTTTTCAGGAGGGATGGAAAAGTCAGTGATTTTCAAGCTCACCTACATTCTCTGAAAATCACTTCATAGCTCATTTTGGCTCACTCCTGTTTTTGCTTTTGACTTGGTGTGTGTGTGTGTGTTTAGCTCGTTCAAATGGGGCAATTGCACACTTCAAATGAGGAAAGTGTGCTTTTTTGTGCACATTTTTCAAAAGTCCCCATTGACTACAGCATGAAAACATGCATTTTTCGAACTCCAAATTCACAAATCCCCTAAATTTGGGGCTTTGCAAACATTTCTCAAAAGATGCTCTCCTACTTACATTTGCTTTTGGGATCATGAACAGGACATGTTCACACAATTTGCAAATAGAAATGAAATTCCTGTGCGTCCTCTAGTTTGCAGGCAGAAACTGCTGTGACCATACAAGAGGTTTTCAGGGCAGGAGATATCTGCAGGTCATTTAATGCAATTCTCTGCATTGAAACTCCCTAACACATTAATCCTCATGTTCAGAGAGAGAAAACACAATGGCTTCAATCCAACGGTGGTGCCTGCTGGTGGAAAGAAGGGAGGCCATTTTTGCTGATCCCCGCTGAAGCCACCTCTGTGTGTCTCCCCCAATCTTCTCTGGAGGGTTGAGGGATCCTCCAGAACAGTGTGGGAGTTAGTGCTGAGGTCTGCAAGGGGAAAAGAGAATCCCCTCTTCTGCCAGCAGGAAAATCTGCTGGATTGGACCCATCGTATTTATTGAACAATAAACCGAGACAAAGCAATATTAAGGAACAGGGCTGGAAAATGAGTAATGGAGAAATCTCACCTATTCACACTCTTTTGCCCTGCCCCGTGTAGCTTGTAATAATAATAATAATAATAATAATAATAATAGTAGTAGTAGTAGTAGTAGTAGTAGTAGTAGTAGACGATGACAAAACTTTAGCATTGCCCTGGAACTGAGAATCAAAGTGTGGTATATAAATACTTATAGGAAAATGCCACTGCAAGTTCTGTTTGATTTCAGTTCTGGATCTACAACCGAAACAGGATCAGTCAAGTCTGCCAATGGCATCTCCCACTTTTAACAGTAGATTCCTTTCTGCAGCTGCACCCTGAATCCCCTGCACATATATGGGAGCATTCTGGGGCCTTGGAATGGCAAGACCCTGTACAACATGGATCAGGTCCTCCTTGGCATGTATTGGGAGATTACTTTATGGGCGTGATGAGGAGTGTACAGTCCATGCCATGCACGTTGCAGGGAGACCTGTGTCGACCTTCCGAGAAGATGGTGCTGTTGCATGCAAAATAAATCTGCCGCTTCCTCTGTAGTTTTCCTCCCTGAGGAAAACTCTGGTTCTCTTCCCCCCCCCCCAAGCAGGTCATCATGAATTAATATCACAAGTGAACAGTTTGAAATCTTCAGTATCATGTAGCGGAGAGCACCAGCTGTTTAACCTCCTTGCTGCTGAAATAAATGGCTACCACAGTTGGATCCGGATGGCTGATATACAGGCTCAGAATGGAGTATGCATTAATTACCAAAGCCTGTGTTATTCCATGGGAGTTTCAGGGTGTCACTGAAAAACTAACAAGAACCCAAGTCCTGTTCCAATTTGCAGAGCATGGCACAATCAAAACAACAACCTAGAATGCTTCCATTTTGCTGGTTTGCACAGACAGAACAGATTTGTTTACCGATACCATTATAATTCCTCGAGGTGTGAATGTTGCAATATGCAAGAGGTGAAGAGACAAGCTGTATGACAGGTATTCTGCAAATGTGTCAAGCGAGGCAGACGGTTGCAATGCAAACAGAAAAAAAATGGGAGCTGGAATAGAAATAGCAATGGCTTGCCCAGGAGATCGAGGGGAATAAAGAACCTTACCTGGTTGCCTCTAATGCAAGCCTCACCCGGCTGAGAATCATCTGTCTGGCCCGTGTGATTTTGATGATTGACTGGGATTGAAAAAACTCATTTTTTGGTTGTTGCCTCCAACAATCCTTCAATGGGATCCTTGGGACTGCACAAGGATATAAAAGTTTGTTTACTGCTGGAATTAGGTCTGCAAGACTGTGTTTGGTGTAGCTTCTGAACTCTTAGACTCAGTACCAGCTCCAGGTTTTCTTTAGGGCCCTTGGGCAAGACAGCCTCCATGGGGCCCCCTCCCTCAGTGAGCCCACCTTCTCACCGCCATCGTCACCAGCTGCTCTTGCCCCTCACCCTCTTTCTCATCATTGCTCCCACTTGCTTGCTTGGCCAGCAGGGAGCCAAGGAGGAAGCAGGCAGTGGCATCTCCTGCTCCTCCTTCTCACCACCACCATTGTCTGGGCCAGAGCGAGAGGCAGGCGAACAAGCAGGTTGCCATGGTGACGGGGAGGAGCAACTCCCAGGGGACCCTTGTCAGTGGGCCCCCGCTGGGATGTAGGCCCTTGGCAGGGGCCCAACCATACCTACCGTTGACGCTGGCCCTACCTCCAGCCCAAGGGACCTCAGCCTAGTTTCAGATTCCACCCACTTTGAGAACCCTGCATACTTTGGCTCCAGTTCCACCCACTGCGGGCCCTCAGCGGGTCCCAACCATGCCGACCCTTGACGCCGGCCCTGCTTAGACTGCATCTTGATCCCAGCTCCCCACCCTTCTGCTAGTGACTGTAGAGCTAAACGGGAAATATGGGAAAGGCAGAAAGTCACAAGCAGGGTTTCACTGCTGCTGTCCCAATCTGAGCCTGCCCGGCAATCTGAATTAGGAGTGTGGTAAGGGCTCAAGTAGCCCTGGGTTCGAGTCTAGCCGATTAGGTCAATCCATCAGCCAAACGCAGGTAAAGAAGTTTAAGAACAAAGCTTTATTCAATCAGATAATGCAGCTGCATGTCCCAGCTCCAAACAAAAATGGAGTGAGCTCCAAATATGCGCAAGCGTTCTACTTTTATGGAATCCAGGTTTTATAAGTCACGCATGTGCAGATGCTGCTAAGATCTCAGAACAGTAGAGCTAATGCCTTTTGGCTCTACGCCGGACATGCCCAGTGTATACCAACCATGCCGAGATAACATTCCACAGTCCTTTGCAAGCGGGCATGTGCACCATGTCCCTGAGTAGTGGACACATTTCTGCCTACCCATCATCTGAACTATATTCTGCTTGTCCTGCAGTTTATTGCGCAGGGTGAAAACATCATCTGCCCAGCGTATCAGTGTTCTAAGACACTGTGAGCTCTACAGCAACACACTGTGATTTAACTAACAAGTTACTGAGGCAGACTGAAGGTGAAGCCCTTGGTGACTTTTGCCACAGGAGTGATTGGCCCAGCCCCCAGGTGGTGGATTCTTTTACTGACATGTGGTTGCATCCTTATCAATGGGGGGATACGGACACAGTGCTGGACAGAAACATTTCCCTGGAGAATCCAGATTCCTCCAACAAACCTAGGAATTAATACACCCAACACATTTTGACAGCACCTGCCTCCATCATCCGGCTGACCACACTGGCACTAACTCCCCCAAGCAGCTCAGAAAAAATGAGCTCAATTTCAGCCAGGACTCAGGTCTAGAAACCTGTTTGGGAATGTCAGGCATCAGCTCCGGGACTGTGTGATCTTTATAGAACGTCAGACAGTGGCGGCTGCTGGCTGGCTCCAATGCCAGTGAGGGAGGTGTATCCACTCCAGGTTTCGGTCTGAATTTTAAAGGAGCTATCCATGGTGCCAAAGCCTACCTCCAAAATAGGCTCAGAACCATGGATAGTTCCTTTAAAGTTAAGGTAAAGCCTGGAGTGGATACAGCATCCCACTCGCATTGGAGCCAGCCGCCCGCCTCCGCTGAAGTCAGTTCTCAACATTCCGGAACGCTCCAACATGACCGAGACAGAGGGTGAGGCTATGCAGATGAGAAGGCGGGGCTATGCTGATAGGCACCAGCTTGATGTTCAATGCTTGGGGGACGGGGGTTGGTCACCAGGGATGGAGGGCACGTTTAGTCTTTATGGCTATCTAGCACACACCATTCTCTCACAGAAGTGAATGGTTGTCATTCACTCCTATAGGGGGAGGGGGGAAAGCAATGTGCTGCACTTGGGGGCAATGCCATCGTGTGGGCCAAAGATGCCTGAGGCTCTACCTGAGCCCTCATTGACAGGGATCCCACAGGGTGTGTGTGTGTGTGTGTGTGTGTGTACGCGAAATACTGGCTGAGGGGTTATGGGAGTTGTAGTCCAAGACATCTGGAGGAGGCCAGGTAAAGAAAGGCTGCTCCAGGGTCTCTAAGTCTAAAAGCCTCCTCTCCTGATGCACAAGTGCTCACTGTCTCACACACACCCTGCCAGGATGTGCGGATCAGCAAAGCTCGAGCTCGCTGAAATTCTCCGAATTCCATCTCAAAGTGTGTTCGAATTCTAGCCCATATCAGATTGCAAGTTTTTTTTTCCTTTTCACATGAAAATCCCCATTTATTTTTGTGTGTATTTTCCCAAATGTATGCACCCACTGTGCGCATCTTTGAAATGTACGTATTCTTCTCCCCTGGATTAAAGCATATTTGTGCACATTTTTTCATGCACATTTTTCATGCGCATGTTCAATGTATTTTCGGGGGGGGTGTCTGCAAACCACATTGCAAGCTCGGAAATATATGGACTTTGACCGCAGTTTGCATCTGACTAGGCCATGTTCAGCCCAGAAGCTGTGAACTCAGTAAATCCTGATCATAAATGTACTGGAACAAATTTATATCATACATCCTTACCTCCTCCCTGCCAATCCTTTGTGGTTTCAAGCATTCTCATCCTTGAAGGGGCCTGAACCCAACTCAGAATGGAACTAGGCTTTTCAAGCTAGCTGCCAAAACTCCTTTTCCCCAGAAAAAAAATGGGGGATGCATTTTTGCAGCTTTCCTGAGCACCTAGAGTCTCGGGAAAAAGCGCAACATGTGCATCACAAGTTCAATACAACTAGACCTGTTAAGAGAAAAAAACAGCTGACATGAGCCCCCCCATATGCCCGTAAAGGCCATTAGATGCCATTAAATGCCTCAGCATATAGAAGGTCATCTTAACCTGCCGCCAAAAGGATAACAGAGTTGATGCCAGGCAGGCCCCAGTGGGGAGATTGTTCCATAATCAGGGGGCAGCCACTGAGAAGGCCTTCTTCTTTGTTGCCACCATCAGAGCATCCCTTGGAGGTGGCACTCGGAGGAAGGCCTCAGATGCTGAGCATAATGTCCAGGTAGATTTATGTTGGGAGAAGCGCTTTGACAGGTATTGCGGTCCCAAACCATATAATTTATAGGTTAAAACCAGCACCACTTAAAACCAGTACACAACTCTCATCCACTGGCTGTCAGAAGCCATTGCAAGAGGGGAGAAGGGACCATGCCACCAAAAATCCTGAATGGCCCCTCAAAGTGTAGAGATTGCCCATGGGTTAAGACTCAGTTTGCTTTTTTGGGGGGGGGGATGCAAATTGAAGCAGTTTAGATGCTTCTTGGTCCTTGTGTGTGCACCTGGGGAGGCAGGCAGGGTCACCTGCAGGTTTGCAACCTGGCTGGGCTCAAAGGTGCCAGCTGCATGAACCAGTGCTTTCATCTGAGGGGAAGACTACAGGAATAGCTGCGATCACATGGATTGCGGTGGCTACTGTAGTTTACGCACTGCGTAGATGGAGGTGCTGGTTATACTGGTGGAACGCCTGTTGATCCCAGCCTATCTGTGAGCCCCCCAGTAGAACTGCACACTCCCGGGCCATCACAAAGAGGCTGAGAAGTACCTGAACCAGATCCCAAAGGCTCATGAGAAGAATGTTTTCCTGCCTCTTGGAAACACAAGCTGCTCTTCAAAAGGGAATGTTATTTTCTAGGACAACTTTGAAATTAGATTTCATTCTGAGTCACAGCAAAACGCCCAAGTGAAATTCACAAACCATCCCGAAAGTTTCAAGTAAGGAACATCAACATGAAATCTGTTAGCAGTTCAGGCTTAAAAGGAAGTGGAAACTCCCACATACAGTGTCACTCCTGGATATGGGACTCAAGATTTTTTATTTGTTTTTTCGGTAGGCCACTACAAATCAAAATGTAATTTAAGGTTTTGGCTTAAATTAAACTCTGTGGTTTCATTACTGAAACGTTGATTTGAAATGAATGTTTTTGGTTCAGGACTTCTCACTAGAACATCGGTGATTTGAAGAGGGACTAAACTGTTTCAATTAAATTGTGTTTTAAGAAAGCCAAGACTGGCAGCGAGGAACTGAATTGTATCAGTTGACTAACTCGCTAATGTGCACCTGTTCATGCCTTCATGGTAAGATTGTCTGGCAAAAGTGGATTTATTTAAGACTGATGGTGTAAGAGCCCATTTGTAGACTGTAAACTCCTTAGGTGGAGATTAATATCTGTATAGGAAATGGCGCAGTTGTCATACTGGATGGAGTGTGACATATTTTTCCTAGAACAGGTATGCAGATTGGATATTCACTGCATGCATGCAGCAGAGTGGCTCCCCAGTTCGTCTCTTTGCAACAAGAAGGCTAGTATTATGTACTGTACAGCTGGTGAATTTCCAATTCATACCCTTCCAGTCTCAGTCCCTCTTTTGCAGCAGGAGGACCTATGTTACAGGACTGCTGCATGGAAAGGGAACAGTCCAATGCAGCTGGGCTGACTCCAGGTTTGTGAGGGCCTTTGGCCAAGACACCCTCCATGGGGCTCCCTCCCTCAGTGAATCTACCTTCTCACCGCCACTGTCACCAGCTGCTCTTCCGCCATATCCTCTTTCCCATGATTGCCACCACTTGTTTGCATGACAGGTAGAGAGCTAGTGAGCAGGTAGGCAGTGGCATCAGCTGCTGCTCCTTCTCGCCACCGCCGTTATCTGGGCCAGGGTAGGTGAACAAGCAGGTTGTAATGGTGAGGAGGAGTAACTCCAGGAGAGCCTTGCCAGTGTGGGCCCCTGCTGGGGTGTGGGCCCTCGGCAGGTGCCCAACCATGCCTACCCTCCTTCTGAATAAACATACGAAGGCTCAGGTTGCATGGCAGACAATCCTGGGCCTTCCTTCTTAATAAGCACGCATGGGATTGGGCTGAGAAGTATTTTTGTTTCACTGGATCATGCCCTCCTTACCCGAGCCAACCCACCACCACGGTCCTGTATTGCAGACCGTGGCAACCTGCAGTCATTCTGGTACAACAGGCAGCCCAGGACTGTCATCCTTGCTAGGCTCCAGATTGAAAACGAAACAGACTTTTGCAAATCAGCAGGGTCAGCATCTGAGAAGCATGTGAATATTGTGCACTTGTAAATATTTGAGCACATCTGCTTAGCTCCCTCACAAGAGCCACTGGGAAAACGTGCTTCGCATTGTGCCGTGCAATGCTGTTGGCCTGCTCTAATTGTCAAATCTGGTGAGCGGATTTTTTTCTTCTCCTCCTCATCCACACACGAAATTAAAAATTACTATCCTTGTTCATTATTAACTCAGTTGTAGGGCTGCACAGTGCCATGCGGCTGCATATATGTATACACACACACACCCTCACTGTGAGAAAATGTTCATTAATATTTTGCCAGTAAATCTTTTTCTTTTACACCTCAGATATTTTGTTTAGTCGTTTGTATGGGCTTGCCTTCCAACCTCAGAATCCAAGAGCCCATCTATATTGAATTGCAATGGGCCCATCGAAATGTGGACTGCGGTGTGGCACACTGGCAACAGAACAATTCGGGATCGGCTCTGGTGTTATGACCTTGTGCTAGGTCAGGGGTGGGCAGACCTGAGGCTTATGGGATCTACGTTGGTTTTTGCTAGGATCCTGAGGTCTACCGAGGGCCAGGAGCAAAATAGAGGCTCAAGAGAACAAGGGTGAGCAACGAAATTGGGTGGGGTAGGCAATGACCTCTCCATCTAGCCCTTTGTAGGCCATGCCCCCTGATGTGATTGGGTCCCCAGTGGGCATGCTGAGTGGATGATTCCCTGCCCCCGGCGCACCCCCTGGAAACCGGTCTTGTTGCGTGTGGGGTTTCTCCAGGGGAGGCTGGTGATCCCTGTGTCAGTGGGGCTCCTTATCCATTGCAGCTTTTACTCTGAGCTTTATAGGAGCTATCCATGGTGCTGTATGTTCACCACCAGGGATAGCTCCTATAAAGCTCAGAATAAGGGCTGCAATGGATAAGGAGCCCCACTGACATAGAAGTCACCAGCCTCTCCTGGGTTTCTCCCCCTGTGGCACAGCTGCTCCACATGAACCATGCCTTCACCCATTGGCAAAGGACGAGTGGAGCCGACTCGTCTGGCGCTTGCAGGAGTTCCAGGTGAGCAGGTGAGAGCCAGTGTGGCGTAGTGGTGAGAGTGTTGGACTGGGACTCAGGAGATCCAGGTTCTAGTCCCCACTCGGCCATGAAACTCACTGGGTGACTTTGGGCCAGTCAGTCACTGACTCTCAGCCTAACCTACCTCACAGGGTTGTTTTGAGGATAAAATGGAGAGGAGGAGGAGGATTATGTAAGCCGCCTTGGGTTCCTTGCAGGAAAAAAGGCGGGGTATAAATATAATAAATAAATAAATGTTGCCCGGCCTCGATTGTTGTTCCCCTCCCACACACGGCAGGTGTGAATAGGGTGGCAGCCTCAGAATCCCCCCCCCCACCAGGCATTGATCTGCCCTGTAAAATCCATCCCAATTTTGCTTTCTGACATACCGTGTCCCTCCGATGGCATTTTCCCACATAGGGGGTGAAAGGGAGGATTTTCTTGCTTAAAATGCAAAACAAAGGGGGCGGGCGAGGAGATTCTCCCATTCTACCTTCACAGTTCTCCCCCCACCACCCCATCCAAATGAGTTCTTTGTGTTAATATACTGCCCCTGGGTACCTTTTCCACGGCATAATCAGAAATTAGTCAGCACATCCTCTTCAGCATCTCTGACCTTGCCAGTCTTACAGGGGTCATATTTTCACATGGATGAGCTGCTTGTTGTGAGCAGTTCCTCCGATGTATTAGGCACAAACATGTTTCTCATCACCATGAGGCGAGCGTCTCTCACCATTCCACCGGTTCATCCCTCAGCCCTCCCACAAGGAGCCACATTGCCAGGAAAAACCAACTAACTACTAGGATTTGTGTCCGTGACTTTCTATGAGTCTGCAGGATATATGACTAGGAATGTGCAAAGCCTGCACTTCCATGGATGCACAGATTTAAGCTTCCCTGCACGCTGGTATCACCCCACGCGCAGTGGAGGCTGGGGGCGCCAATGTCAGCTGGGCTGTGTGTCCGCTTCGGATTTTACTCCAAACCTTTAAGGAGCTGTTTATGGTGCAGAACCTATGGCGGGGCTAGGGTTCAGCACCATGGATAGCTCCATAAAAGTTCAGAGTAAAATCAGGAGCGGATACACAGCCCCACTGTCACCAGCCTCGACTGATCACAGCCCAGTGGGCACCCACAAAAGTAGATGTATGACTTCCACAAAGCAAATCTAAATGTGCCTTGCATGCGCATGATCATGCCCGATTGGCTTAAGCGTGAATCCTGTTCCCATTCAGAAGTAGAAAGAGCTGAATAATCCATGTCTGAATCATGGCCAGTCATGTGCAATTGGCTTAAATGTGCATTTTGCGCAGCCAGATACCGTTTTCCTTCTTTTCTCTCTGTGACTTTTTCATTGGGAGTGCGAAATTATGGATAGTCCTAGTATGCAGCTAAGCAGTTGTTTTACTTTATCTGAGAGACACAGAAGGAGTGGTGAAGGGGAACCATTTTAACTGTTACAATGTGCTGCTTTTAATGAAAAGGGTGGTACTGGTTTGCTTTTATTTGAAAGTGCCAGTTCTAAAATAACATGATAATAACAATCTACGGGCCTTTTTAGTGATGGCACCATGGTTATGGAATGCCCTCTCAAGATACACTCAGCTGGCGCCTACATTGTGGTCAGGTGAAAACCTTTTTATTTTCCCAGGGGTTTTAGTCCTTCAGTTTTGTTTTTAAATGTATTGTTCTGCTTTTAGATGTTTACCCTGCCAATTGTTTATTTGTGTTGTTATTTTTTTTTACTATGGTTTGATTGTGTTTTAAACTTTTAAAGGGACTCCTAGTAGTCCCCAGACAGCCACTCCTTAAGTCAACTTATCTTAAGCTCTGCAACATACTGTTGTGGACATGGTGAGAATTTGAGGGCATCTGGCCCTCAAGTGATTGTGCAAATTAGCCTTTAAATGGCAATCAACAAACTTTAAGTCACATTTTAAGTTTCGCTCGTTGCAATGCATTGCAGTTCATGGGATCTTTGCAGTGGTGTAGTGGTACATTTTAGTGCTAGGGCTCATCATGACAGTGTCCAGAGCCATGTCTCCAAGGAGAGTCCAAAAATTCCAGCAGTTGTGTTGATCCATATCAACAAAAAACAATTCTAGGAGTTTTCATCTCTACCAGGAGCAGGTCTTTTGTAAAGCTAATGGGTCTTAATGGCCCATTCGAGACCAAGCCAGCTCAAAATACTTTGCATCACACCAGGGAACAATATATCCCCGTGGTAAAATTCATTTCTCCCCAGCTACTGTGCGGATAGCTCAGAGAGAAAAGGAAATTCTGGGGCGGGGGGGGGGGAGAGATGACGTCAGCATCCCAGCTAATAAAGAAGTGTCCGCGCCGTGCTCCTGCGAGCCCTGGATCCAATGCACCACAGGCCCTTTGTAACCAAGACTGAAGAACCAGGCAACACAAGGCAGTACAAGGGCAATTGCAATAATTACAGAGCTGGTGGATCCTAAACGTATGAGAGGCAATTGGCAGGCTCAGAGAAAGAGCCATTCTAAGGGTTTGCAGCAGGTATTGTAATCACAGGCTCCCCTAAAAGGTGTGGTAGTGATATCAATTTGCTAGAGGTAGGATTTGAGAAATATGGGAGATAGCCAACCCATTTGAAGCAAAAGTGTTAAGAGATCAGCTTTGAGTAAGACTCATAACAGATAACCTTTTCTTATTTTCGTTTTTCCTCAGGCATACAGTCCTATTGTTCAAAGACAGCGGATTGGATTCAGGCTGAGAGGCAGTGCTAACAGCGGTGTCAGAGACAAGGAAATGTTAACCAGTGTGATCCACTAGAGAATGTGTTGGACTTGGAAATGTGTCTGAGAAGATCAGAACTGGCCACGATACGATAACACATCCTTGACTTATATCCAAGTGGATCACTGCAATGTGCTGTACATGGGGCCACCTCTGAAGGCTCTTCAGAGACTTCACTTGGTCCAGAACTTAGTCCAGCAAGGATATTAACATGCACTCACCGATGGGATTATATTACACCTCTCTGGCAACAGCTGTGCTGTTTCAATTCAAAGTATTTGTGATGTTACCGTTGAAGCACTACAGAGCTTGGGTCCAAGATACCTGAGGGAGTGTCTCTTTCCATACCAGTCTATCTACCGTCTAGGATCTATTGAAGAGGCCGTTCTCTGTGTCCCATCTGTGGCTGAGTCATGCATAGTTGGGATGAGAGAGAGGGCCTTCTCAGTGACTGCATCAAGATTGTTACCACATTAGATCTGCTGAACCCCCTCTTCCTATTTTTGTTGACTAATCAAAACATTCTTATCCTGGCAAGCATTTGTCTCACTAGGCAGTTGATTTTTATGTGGTCGTAGACCCTCATTTGAGAATGTTTTGATCTGCAAAGTTAGTTTCCAATTTTGTGCTGGGTTTTTCTTTTAAAAAATCTTTTATGGGATTGTTTTCTTTTTAGTTCTTGGAAGCCACCCTAAGTGATGCAAATGCATTGGAATGGTGGGGTATAAGTTTATAAATAAATGAATGGCGTGACCTTCAACTTTCTCCATTGGACTACACTGGTTAACCCGTGGTTGCATCTCAGCATAGTCTTGTATCCCATTGGTTTCTGGTGAGGACAGAAGAGATAAGGTGTTCAAGTGCATAGTTGCCAAGGTTCTCCAAGCATCAGCTCACTGCTCATCTCTCCTCGCTGTTCATTTTGCACAAATGGGAAAATTGCACAAGACGAACAGCTATCGAACATGAAAGTTGCACGAACAATCCCCAAATTTGCAGAAATTTCCAAAATTGCACAAATTTCCCCGATAAATTGTGGGTGATTTAAAATGTGTACATTTTGAGAAGGTTGTGCATTTTAGGAAAGTTGCACATTGTGAGAAAGTTGCGCATTTTAAGAAAGTTGCGCATTTTGAGAAAGTTGCACATTTTAAGAAAGTTATGCATTTTAAGAAAGCTACGCATTTTTCAAGCACACTTTTTGTGGACGTGAAGGCAAGTCTGGGAATTTGCAAACACTTTCAGAGAAAATATGCTCCTGTTAACATTCAGGATTGTGAACAGGGCATTTTCAAGTGATTTGCAAACTGAAACGAAATTCTCATGCATCCTTAAAAATCTCATGGCTTGTGCCAACCTACTAGCACCCAGGGTACTTAAGCCTGCTTCCCTAGAGCAGTTTTGTTTGGAAAACCCATGGGGCCTTTTAACACCCCAGTATGTTGCTTGTGTTTGAGACATAAAGACACCCCAATGGCAAAACCAATAGACTCTTGGGATATTTTATGCCCCACCTGTGTTTTCATTTCCATAAAAGAAAGTGGTAAGTGATTGAAATTTGAGGACATTGTACATGTGACAGTACCCAACAATGTCATGGGAGGACTATAGTGAAGGTCTACTTCTGTGTAAATTCTGCAATGCTAAGTGCACTTGGGATAAATTTGGCATCTCACCTGATCGGTGGAGGGAGGGTCTGTACATAGCATGACACAGCAGAATGCAGATGATACAGCAGAAAAACTCCAGCTATATGCAGTATCAGTACCCATGAATACCTTGCAAATAAGCAAAATTAGATAAACTTTTCACTGTCATGTGAAAATAAATTGGAAAGTAGATACTTTCTCCATGAGGTTAGCAATCCAAGGCAGCCTTTAAAGATTCTATCCATGAAACACACTGGACATTTTTGATTTCTTTGTAATAATCAGTTTATTTACAACTGTATCTTTATCAGGCATTATGTAGGGTGCAGAAAGAACATACAGGCTGTGCCAAACTTGTGATGAGACAGAATTCACCCCAAATGTTTTTTTTCTCCAGCAGTCTTGTCTCAGCAGTCCTTTCCAGTCATTTAAAATTCAACACAGTATCCTGCTATCTCCCATCCTTTAAACCAGGGGTGGGCAAATTATGGCCCTCCAAAATAGTTTGGCCAACAACTCCCATCAGCCCTAGCCAGGATAGCCAATGGTGAAGGATCACGGGAGTTGTAGGGCCACAAGTTACCCACCCATGCATTAAACCTACTCCCCACGGACAAGTTTCATAGCCTCCTCCTACCCTGCAGGTGAATGTGAGTTGACCATCCAAATGGTGAGGTGATCTGCTGCACATTAATTAAATCTATTTATTGTCAATCACCAAGTCATCTATCTGGTACATCATCTACAGAAGTGGCATCCCTGATGCTTGCTAAGCTTGTGTGCTGGCAAGCAAAGTTCAGTTGCACAGGGAGTGCAGTTCAGCTTCTGTGAGGCAAAGGGAAGACGCCAATTTGGCTGAAAGCAAGGCCCCTTAGAGGAGCAGGCTGAGAACATGGAAGAGGTCCTGGGACCTGGGTTGTAGAAAAGCTAAAAAAACAACAATGAGCCCATATTGAGTAATAGCGTCAACATACTCTTGATCCTTAGGCCGTGATGACAATTTTGCTGTGTCCAGGGCTTCAGAGGTATACCTTCCAGTTGCCTGGATCATGTGCAGCTCAAAACAGAAAAGAGTCCTAGACGATGAGGCTCTTTAAGCATGGATCCAAACAGATTGTGAACCATTACTATCTAAGAATGTCAGCTACGATTAGAACAAACATCAAGCAAAGGGAAGAACGGACAGCTATTGTATGGGCAGAAATGGATTTTCAGATCCTACCGTAAATAAAATAACACACTGAGTGAAGCCAGTGCCCCTGTGATGATCCAGTTTGCAGAAATTTTTACTGGCAAGCTGCCATACTTATTTTCATTTATCTGCCTCAAAGCACCATTTCAAAAAGTGCAAAAGCGTGTTGTTGATAGAGTAGATTGTTTATAGCTGAATTGAGTATTTCAGAACAACACGCATTGTAATAAAGCGGGGCAGGGGGAGAGGCAGGGAGGGGAGGATGGCTACAGCTGCAGTTTCTTGCAGTCCTTTGTCAAAAAGAAAGGAAACCACAGAAATGCAAGACATTTATTTCCCCTTAAAAAGGTAATAGGAGAGAGAGTCATTTCCAACCATACTGGAGGATAAGGATGGATAAAAGATGTAAAGTGCACGAGGTCAATTTCAAACTCCTGTCTAATTCACCGGGCCAGCACCTTGTACCCATACTGCTATTGCCTTTATGGTACTGTATTTTATAGTCTGTTTTGTTACCCAGCAGTGATTTGAATGGCAGTAAATTCTAAGCATCCGTCGCCTTGTGTGCACCATGGAGGCTTTATTGCCAGTGCAACAAAGGGGCTTGTTTATACCAAGAGTTGTCCTGAGACGGTAACTTGATCGAGTCGGATTTTATGTTTATTTGAGAAAGGGGTTAATCTCAGAGGCTGAAAAGCATTTAAGCAAGAGTCCCTGGCTGATTAGGGCATCTTAACCAGTCTATTTCACCTTGAGCAAGGGTCACATTCAGAACTTTCTCACAAGGCTACATGTTCACATTCGCCTTTTCCAAATCACAACCAGAAGCTCTCCATCATTACTTAGTACTGTTTACCGACTGATGCCCAGTCTGGTAATGGTGATGCCCAAGAAGATAATTTTTTTTGGATCAGGTCTTTGGAATGCACAGATGATTCCCCTTGCTGGAATTATGCATCCAGTATCCAGAACTGTTTTCAGAGTTCCCCTTGGAGCATTGTGCCTGGATATACAGTGATGAACAGATAACCAGGGCAATCGGTTCTCACAGTACCAAGTATGTGTGTGTGTGCACTACAAAATCCAGGTCCAGCCTGTCATAGAGGTGGGGCACAGGAGTGAACACCTGACTTAGCACTCTTCATCACGCGAGTGAAGCCACGGGCAACAGCTAGTACAGCATAAAGAGGAGTGAGATAAAGGTAGCCTAGCATTTTACACAATCCTAAACCCACTTACCTGGGAGTAAGCCCAATTGAAATGAATGGGACATACTTCTGAGTAGACCTGAATAGGATTGCACTGTACAATAGAAATCATAACCAGCAAACCATGTGTCTTTGGGTTTTAGTCAAGTCTTCTTGCAATGGAACTGGAAGAACCACCACACTGAGTAAGGTGATATCCGCATTGTAGAAACACGCACCTGCACACCCTTTCAAGGAAAATGTCATGTGCATGCATAATAAGTCAGTGCATGACCCAACCTATGTTTGCAGCTCTTTCAACTCTCAAGAGGGTCCTACTTTCCGATGTCTTTTTCACGTGTACAGTGCATTTCATGCTCTTAATGTTTTCCAGAAATTCAATGTGACAGAACCGGAGGTATCGCAATCTGGAACTCTTAACTTTCGTAAACGGGTGAGAATACTGGAATGTGCATGTTCCTTATTTAACTGCTTCACCATCTTTCCCTATACACTGCTAGGCACAGCCGTTCAGGATACATTATAGGCAACTAACATCTGGACTGAATATCTATTAGGACCATATGCTTGCCTCAACTACAGCATCGTGCCATAGATTGGGGGAAATCCAAACCGAATGGGGATTTTAGACATTTTCAAGGGTCAGAAACAAAGTCATTTGAGTCCTCTCCCCCACCCTACCAAAGAATATGGCATATTGGCGGCTTGTAGCATAGACTTATGGACTTGCCTTGTGGCTGAAAAATAACCTGTTTCTCATTTTAAAATTCAGACCATCATCGCAGCTCCAAACAGATGCATCCCAACGAGTTTCTCTCCTGGGAATGCCTTACCCAACAGTGAGCTAAATATTTCGATTTTCTAAATGAAATCCAGGCTGTACTTGAACTGTCTTTTGATTTTTGTGATGGACCAAGTTACGAATTGTTCTCTCGGTAGTAGTGTGATAAATTCCAGTTTTCTCCCAATAGAATTCCCTTGGTTTACAGTTGTGAGGTCTACATGTGCCCTCGAATGGATATGCATGGGAACACGCAGCTTATATAAACAGAAGCAAGCATTTAAATGCCAGCAAAGGCCCTCAAGGTTGTTGATTGAATACAGTTCCAACTCCCTTGCTACTGAGAAATGAATTCACAACACACAGAACACTGAGAAATATTCTGGTTTCACAACGGTGTCTGGGGGAGGGGGGGAAGAGGGCCTTTTATCCAGCTACAAGATACAATAGGAAAGAAATAGATTTCCACAGTTCCATAATTCTCTCTCCAAACTAAAATTAGAGGCATTTCCAACATTGTCTTCTGAGAAGGCATGATATACCGTGCGTCCTCACAAATGCAGGCTGCCGCACACAACACAAAGAGGGAGAGAAGGGAGTGCTGTGTGAAAGGTGTTCCCAAGACATCGCCTTCTATGTATGAATGGTCTTCAGCTAAGCCGCTGCACTCCAGGGGAAGACCTCATGAGGTAATTCCTCCCATAGGGCTTCTTCAGATCAGGAGGTGCAGGCAGCCTGGGAGGCTGCAAAACAATACATTTATTTATTTATTATATTTATTATATTTATATACCCCGCCTTTTTTCTTGCAAGGAACTCAAGGCGGCTTATGTAATCCTCCTCCTCCTCCTCCTCCTCCTCTCCATTTTATCCTCACAACAACCCTGTGAGGTAGGTTAGGCTGAGAGTCAGTGACTGGCCCAAAGTCACCCAGTGAGTTTCATGGCCGAGCGGGGAACAGCACCCGGATCTCCCGAGTCCCAGTCCAAGACTCCCACCATTACGCCACACTGGAGAGATGTATAACAGAAAGAAAGAAAAAAACACAGCACCCGCCGCACAGATTAGGTAAGTTCAAAATACCAACACAATAAATTCAAAATAAATTATAAAATACTCTGAAAGTGAGGCAGAAACATGAAAGCCTCTTTGGGCCGGGGGAGACAAAACCTTTCAGAAAACTGGAGGACAGATTTTGGCCCTCTTCCCTGGAGCTGGACAAAACACTGCCCCCCTCACACCTTTTACCACCTCACAGTTATAAACTGTTGCCATTTGTACTTGGTCTCTGAAGACTGGATAGAAGAAATATCTTTGTTCATGTGAAATATGTTTCTCAAGTAATTGCATGGATGGATAATGTATAGGACTGACCAGTTGAGTAATTTACTTTTTCTACTGGACTTTTTAAGCAGGCTGAGACTCTTTTTTTGATCTTCTGAATAGCAACATGTCAAAAGCCACTGATACTGCAGAAGTGATGTATAAGGTATTAGGGAATATGATTAAAGGTACCGTCATGTAATAGCCTTATGATGAATCGAAATGGTATTATGGTATTTTATCATGATTTTATCTTGTGAACCGCTTTGGCACTTTAAACAACAACAACAACCAAAAGCGGTATAGAAATTTTCTGAAATAAATAAATAAATGACAGCCCATGGGTTAAACAACCCATGGGCTGCCAGGGATGAGTGGGAGAGAATGAGTGGTGGTTTGTTCTTGGGTTATCCATTGAGTTGTATAGTCCCTAAACAACCCAGCAGCCTGGTTTTGGATTACATGCTCAGCAACCTACAATGAGCCACTCGTGGGTTGCTGATTAAAAGCAGATGTGGTGGGTGCAGAGAAGGCAGCACATCCTCTCTCTCTCACCCATCCCCAACAGCCCATGGGTTGTTCAACCCATGGGCTGTCGTGTCATGTGAATCAGGTTTATGGCTCAGTCATGATTTCCAGGGATGCTGATCTTTTGTATGAACTTTCAAAGATCTATGAAATCTTTGAAATCTGTGATCTATGAAATCTATGAACCCATGGGCTGTCGCGTCATGTGAATCAGGTTTATGGCTCAGTCATGATTTCCAGGGATGCTGATCTTTTGTATGAACTTTCAAATGCCAACATTCTTTTCTTTAATGAGGCCATCTTCCTCGCTTACTGGATTTAGCCATTCAGTGTATTAAAAGATTTGACAATTCCCACTTGACCAGTTGGGAAATAATCCATAGCTTCAGATGGAAGCAGGGAAGGGATGGACTCATTGCTATGTGTGAAGGCTACCTGCATTTTTCTTTTCTTTTATAATCTAAGCTCACCTTCTCTTAATGATTGCTACCACAGCTCTGCTCCACACAATATTCATGTCAAAATTAGTAATTTCGATGAGGCAGAAAATTCTCCAGAAAAATGCTTAAAACTGTACAAACACTTACATTAAATGTATGTATGTATGTATGTTTGGCTCCATTATTTCCCCTGTTCCTACTTTTGTGCCCTTTTTCTACCGGCTAGTGTTTCTTGATCTTCCCCAGATTAGTCACACTGGTGATATCACCCAGTCAGGAATCCCATGGTAAATGTGACAATCTTCTGTCCTGACCCAACACAGTCAGTCAGATTTAACTGCATGGTGATTTCACAGAGGAGGAGTGGAGGCAATAATGGGTGCAAACCTATGCATGTTTACACAGAAAAAAGTCCTACAACTCCCAGCATCCCTCTAGCCAGCCATGTAGAGGTGTACCAAAAATAGAAGTGTCACCTTTTCCTCTCTCTCTCTCTCTCTCTCTCTTTCCACCCAGTATTGTCTACTTTCACTCTCCAAGCTGTCAGAATGGGATCTTTTGCATCAAAAGATGCAACCTAACTTTTTAAATAAAGATGTCATGGACTGAACCTGGGGCCTTCTGCATGCAAAGCATGTGCTCTACCACTGAGCTACAGTCTCTCCACTCAATGAGATTTCATGACACTCATGCACATTCCACATAGTATTTAAGCTGATGCACAGGTTGAAGAGCTTTTGCAGAGAACAAGGTCTTAATTGCTTGGAATACTTTCTTGCCTGGACTTACCATGAATCTTGAACTCTTGTCTGCCTTGCGACTTGTATCATTAAGACCTTGACTTGCAATATATTGCTGGTACTCTGACTCTGTATGAATTCTAGCCTTGGGAGTGCCTCTTGAACAAAGTATTCTGCTCTGTCTAGGCTATTTGATTTATTGGGGATTACAAATGCTGTAAATCCTGCCATGGGCCCTGGAAAGCTGACTGTAACCTGATCTACTGCAATAAAGAGCTTCATTGTTATTTGTGATCTGTGTCAATTTGTCAGAGAGTATCAGGAAACCGGACCTGACAGCTGGGGTGGTCAAGTTGTCATTAAGAGTCAGCTTGGTTCCCCTTACTGGCAGGGCCGGCGCTACCGCTAGACCAACTAGGCGGTTGCCTAGGGCGCGCGGCTGAAGAGGGCGCGCGGCTGAAGAGGGCGCGAAACGCTGCGCTCCTCTTCGCTGCCGCTGCGCCGTCCCCGCCAGGCCTCCGCCTCCCCACCCTCCTGCCTGCCGCCGCCGCCGCCGCCGCGCCTCCGCCCACCCGCTCGCTCGCCCGCCGCTGCGCCTCCCACCGCCATCGCCACCCCCCCAACACCCCCGTCACCCCCCGTCACCTACCTTCGTCGCAGCAGCCGCAGCAGCAGCAGCCACCGCCGCCGCCGCGCTTCCGCCCCACCCTGCTCGCTCGCTCGCTCGCCCGCCGCTGCCCTCCCACCGCCATCGCCACCCCCCAACCCCCCCGTCACCCCCCCGTCACCTACCTTCGTCGCAGCCGCCGCAGCCGCCGCAGCCGCCGCCGCCTGCCGCCGCCGCCGCAGCCAGGGCGGGGGGGGAAGGTAGGTTGGTGGTGGCGGCGCAGGGTTTTGTTTTTTTTTGCTTTGGAGAGGGGGGGGCGCTAACTATTTTTTCGCCTGGGGCGCCAAACTGCCCTGCACCGGTCCTGCTTACTGGCCTTATTAAAGAACAAGCCTTGTGTTATCATATGGCATCCTTGGGCAGCAACGAAGGCCCCAAAGGCCTGGGTTGGGCTCCCCTTTAAATCTCAGTACTGGGCACCTGAGCAGTTGCCGTTATAATTTCCACAAATACCCCAGTGTAATGTTGCTGTGGGGCACTGTGGTAAATAAAAATGGCTGGGCCCAGTACATGTAACACAGGCCTGTGGCTCACGCTGGCGCAGCTTGTCTGAGCGTGGAAAGCTAAGCAGGGCTAGGCCTGGTTATTACTTGGATGGGAGACCCCTCCTCTAGTTTCCTGCATTGAGCAGGGGGTTGGACTCGATAGCCTTGTAGGCTCCTTCCAACTCTATGATCTATGAAATCTATGTACACTGGAACTCTCTGGGTCACCATTCTCAATAGCTAACATTAGTGTATAGAAGGATTTTTTTTACAAAGAAACCTCCACCCTATTGTATAGTCAGCTTCAATGGAGCAACAGGAACTATATATGGGGTTACTGTTTCACATAACTATGGAGCCATTCCCTTCATTATAGGAGATGGGAACGAATTTTCAGAAAGCTACTGTGTTAAATTTCTCCCTAGTAGTAACCTTACCAAATTAACCCCAGTCTAACCTGGCAATAGAATGGTAAGATATTCCATATACCAATCCAGAAATAGAACTGACCTGACTTAAATACTTTCCCTCCAGGACCACTAAAATGTATTTAATCAGAAAGATTTTCACTTCTCCTGATCAGGAGGGTTGGATAGGA
Organism: Shinisaurus crocodilurus; assembly: GCA_021292165.1. Classification (NCBI taxonomy): domain Eukaryota; kingdom Metazoa; phylum Chordata; class Lepidosauria; order Squamata; family Shinisauridae; genus Shinisaurus; species Shinisaurus crocodilurus. The sequence continues at coordinate 131,954,066 of CM037876.1, read as the reverse complement.
GGCACAACTGCAGTGATGAAAAGTCAGTAATTCACTTCCCCTAGTCAGTTCTCCAACGTGTATATTCACTTATTAAATTAAATTCCAGCTGTTGCCTGCTGTTCATTCTCTCTCTCTCTCTCTCTCTCTCTCTCTCTGTGATACATAACTGGTTGTGGGGAGGGACAGCACTAATGAACAAGGAGGTTGCCATTTAAAATTAATTCCAAGCAGCTAGTTTATCAAATATTTTAGATAGAAAGTCAGTGCTGCTTGGAATGATCAAATAAACATATATCACAATCCTATACTTGTTTCTCAGAAGTAAGTCCCATTGAGTTCAAAGGGGCTTACTTCCAGGTAAGTGGGTATAGGATTGCAGCCTTAGTAGGATAACACTATGGGATATAGGTTGAAAATGTTTAGAACCCTAGAAATCCTGCCAGCCCCTCTCATGCTACGTCGTATTTAATGATGGCTTCGCTAAATACTAAAAAGATGGAAAGAGTGTTCTGCAAATGTTAGCTGCGCAGACAGAAACGCGGGTCGGTTAGTACATAAAGATGATTTGGCTCTCATACAGGCATGTTTTGCTTGGGAAGATGTTTTCACAGGAAACAGTTAAAGGTTTATGCAAGTAGAGACAGTGTGATGCAAAAAGGTTAAAATTATCATGGGAAGGCTGATTGCTTGGTGCCAAGATAGAAATTGAAATATCACAAGACTGTGTAGAAATCTTTGTGAATACAATGTTCACATCTATCTGAAAGTATGCATAAGCGCGCCCATCGCATGGCAGATTTCAGAATGGCCACCAGAATTTCTGATCGGGATTTAGGAAGGGGGGATTGGCAGAATGAAGACTATGTAAGAGCTGGGGCTGAGCACCTTCACCTGACTTGCCCCACCCTTCTATTCTGGGCAGGGCTGGTCCAAGGTATTTTGCTGCCTGCAACCAAGACCAAGATGGTGACCCGACCCTTCCATCTCATGTACAAAAGCCAGCTGGACCGGCAGTGGAATGTTGCTTCAGCAGCACTGGAGATGGGGCAGCCTCCTCCACCTCACCTGAAGGCAGCAGGCTGGCTCGGGGGGGCGCAGGGCAGGCCGCGTGGCCCACAGCTCTCTCCTCCAACACCTTGCTGCCGCCTCCCAGCACCTGCCGCCTGAGGCGACTGGCTCACTCTCTGACTGATAGTAGGGCCGGCCCTGATTCCGGAGGCTTAAAAGGAGCGGCTGCCTTGAAAGTGGCAGCACCACAGGGGCAGTGACCCTTTGGAACAGACCTCGCTGAGGACAAGGCCTGGGAATGATATACTCCTCCTACCTTCTGTTATCTTTTCAAGTTTAATGTATATGATGCAGTATGACAACTGCTAGAAATCAAGGGGACAAATGTGGACGGACACACACACACACACTGGCCCTTTATACAATCACCCTAAAGATTCAGATTTGTGGAAACAGAACTGCAACATTTGGCCCCTTTTAAAAATCCATTTTGATTCTATCAGATTCAGAGCTTCATTTCTGTCTACTGATGGCATTTCAGATTTCCAAAGGATGGCAATGGCGGCACCACCTTTTAAAGGGCAAAGTCCTTCTTTTGTTTCACTGTATTAGAGAAATAAAGACAATTAAATGAGCTATGGCTCCACTCTACCAGCAAATGGGGCGTGCCGTTGTGCACTAAAGACTCTCCTAACCTCCCACTCCTTGGTAGCAGCAGCATCCTCAGATTACAAAAAGGAGGAGAGAAATATACCAGGTCTTTTGTATTTGACTGGGGGAATTCAGAGGCCCGGGGCTGACACACCTGGCCTGGTGAGCCACGGTGGGCCACACGTGCTCAGGCCTCAGAGCGTTCTTCAGGTGCAAAAGGAAGCAAGGGTGTTTGAATAGGATCCGCACCAGGCGCTCGTATGCTAGGGAAGAGACCTGCAATGGGCTCCCGCCATTACTCCCCCCCCCCGTACACATGCCTAGGGCATCCCAACCTAGTGGATGGATCCATGGTGTTTCCTGGAGAGGCAGCTGGCTTGTTTGTTTGTTTGTTTATTGCTTGCTTGCTTGCTTGTATTTATACCCCGCTCTTCAGCCAGAAAAGGCTCTCAGAGTGGCTTACAAAGATTAATAATAAGACAGTCCCTGCCCTCAGGCTCACAATCTAAAAGACAAGACACAAAAGGAAGAGGGATTGGGAGGGAGGAGGAAGAAAGCAAAACTCAGGCACCAGTTCTTAGTTAAAAAGGTTCTTATAGGTTTTTCTTTCTTTTCTTTCTTTCTTTTTTCTTTCTTTTTTTTTTTTGGCAGAGAAGGGCAAAACAAGCTCCCTGCAGCTGCCCCCTCTCCGGCTGATGTATGGGGCCAGGTTGGTCTCCCCCTTGCTGTGATGTTACTCCTGGGAGGCAGGGGGTTTGACTGCTGCTGCTTGAGCCTAGGCCAAGCAGAGGCAGAAGAGCTGGTGCAGTGCTGATGAGAGAGGAAGCACCAGGTGAACCGAGCCTCAGGAACTCCGCACTCCCGCGTGCCTCCTCCGTCCCTGCCTGCCAGCACCCACGTCTCCCCACCCCACACCCCACCCCAACACCTCTGCTGCTGCTGCTGTTGAGCGCGTTTCTCTGGACTCCTCCAGGCTCTCCATCATCAGGAACTGGTGGCCCTGTGGCCCTCCCTTACGGACGACGGCCTTCTATCTGAAGAGCTGTCAGAGGACAATCCTCTAGGTTACGGGTGGGCAGAAAGTAGACGGTTTAGATTCAACTCCCAGCATTCCCGACCATTGGCCGTGCTGTCAGGGGCTTCTGGGGGGAGCTGAAATGCAAAATAACTTCTGCCCACCCCTGCTCTAATTGAATATGTCCTCTGTTTGAAGGGCTGGCCACTCCAGTCCACATCTGGTTTAAAGCCCAAGAACCAGGGATGGGGACTCGGACTCGAGGACTTGACTCGTGAGTCGGACTGAGTCCCCCCTCTGACTCGACTCGGACTCGAGTCCCAATATTTTTAATGGGACTCGAGACTCGACTCGGGACTCGAGACCAAGGACTCTTCAACATCCCTGGGCTGTGCCAGAAGGAGTGGAGAGGAGCTGTGATTGCCGGCGAAGAGTGCAGGAAGCGAGGTGTGCCGCTGCTCGGCCACTATGGACGGCTACCAGGAGTGCAGCCCCAACAGTGTGTAAGATTTATTTCGATTGATGTGTTGCGTACTTGGGAGAGGCAGAAGAAGGACCTGAGATTACTCTGTGTGGCTGCTCTGAGTGTGTTTCTGGTTCCAGCAAGTTGATCACCAGTGGAGCGGGTGTTCAGTGAGGGTGGAATTGTGATGAGATCTCACCGTTCCAGAATGGGGGCCAAACATTTAGAAAAAATCATGTTCCTCAAATGCAACATGGATAAGTTTTAGGAAGTACAGCAAGTTTATTTTTTAAAATCATTTTTCTAAAATGCAACCTTTCAGACATTTTGGGTTTGGCTGCCTCTGCCTGCCTGTCTTGAAATAAAAAGGCACACTTGTGCCTAGAATTTATTTAAACCACACATCTGAAGTAGCCTTATTTTGTTGGGAAAACCCCCCATTGATTTTAATAGGGACTCGTGGAGTCAGCTTTGGGAGTGACTCGTGACTCGTGAGCCACCATTTTGGACCAAGGACTCGGACTCGGACTCAAGACTCGGGTCCAAAGACTCGTGACTCGACTCGTGACTCGAGACCAAGGACTCTTCAACATCCCTGTCAAGAACCATCAGAAGCTACAAGCTAGAGCTTAAAGGAGCCTTGAAGTTGCCCATCAACAGTGAGCACCCGGACAGCAGACTAAGCAAGGTACTGAGGTCACCTGGTCACAGTCTTCCCCACCATGGTGAGATGGTGGGAACAGGCCTGTGGCTCACGCTGGCTCAGCTTGTGTGAGTGTGGAAAGCTAAGCTGGGTCAAGCCTGGTTATTACTTGGATGGGAGACCCCTCCTCTAGTTTCCTGCATTGAGCAGGGGGTTGGACTCGATGCCCTTGTAGGCTCCTTCCAACTTCTATGATCTATGAAATCTATGAGATCTATGTATATTGCATTTCCATGTAAATTGTAGTAATTGTTTCTAAATTTGCATCTATACATATTTAAATCTGTTTCACCCCTTTCCTCTCTCTTGTTTTTTTGGGGGGTTTTTTTGGGATGCATTTCCTATTTTGGGGTGAGGTTTAAGTGGCCTCCCTACCTGAAGCAGTTTGGCTGGAACTTAGGGAGCAACAGCAATTGGCTAGCTGGTGCTGTACTTTTTTTTTTTTTTAAGTTCTATTTTTCTCTATATTTTTGCCATATATGTACGGATACCTTTTCCATTGCTTTCCAACCATAAGTGACAAGCAAACAGTCATGGGATTACTAGACAGTCCACACATGCATCATATAAGTACAGTTTCAAAACAAATAGAATATATTATTATTAGGCGCAAAAGAAATCATTAGTGGCCACTTCAATAACTCAATGGTCTGGTACATGAATTATAAGCATTTATTAAACTACAGCTAAAGTATGTTTATAAACCTAAATCTGAATGTCTGCATGCATAAATAATAACTTCATCCTATCAATGGGAAGAGAAGGAAGCCCAAAGGACTGGGACTCGGGAGATCCGGGTTTTAGTCCCTGCTCGGCCATGAAACTCACTGGGTGACTTTGGGCCAGTCACTGCCTCTCAGCCTAACCTACCTCACAGGGTTGTTGTGAGGATAACATGGAGAGGAGGAGGATTATGTAAGCTGCCTTGGATTCCTTGCAGGAAAAAAGGCGGGGTATAAATATAATAAATAAATAAATAATAAAAATAAATACCATCATGTGGCATCACACCCTCTGATCTGTATTGGGCAATGGAGCTTCATAGATTCATAGATCATAGAGCTGGAAGGGGCCTACAAGGCCATCGAGTCCAACCCCCTGCTCAATGCAGGAAACTAGAGGAGGGGTCTCCCATCCAAGTAATAACCAGGCCTGACCCTGCTTAGCTTTCCACGCTCAGACAAGCTGAGCCAGCATGAGCCAGGGTGGCCACTTACACATTATCACACACACACACACACACACACACACACACACACACGGAATTGCATCACCAAAACAAAGGATAACAATCTGCATTACACTGGCACATGCAAAGGTATATACGGTAATTTAAATGGAAATACATCTCACCATGGTGAGGAAGATGGTGACCAGGTGAGCTGTGTGCTTGCTCAGTCTGCTCTGTCCTGCTGATGGGCAACTTCAAGGCCCCTTCAAACTCTCCCTTCTTATGATTCTTGATCTTTAAACCGGACTTGGATTGGACAGCCCATCAAATAGTACACACTTTCAAATAGAAGACTTTCCTCTCCCAGCTCTCCAAAATAGAGGACTGTCCTCTGTAACAGTGTTCTCCAACCTTGGGTCCCCAGATGTTTTTGGCCTACAACTCCCAGCATGGCTGGGGCATGCTGGGAGTTGTAGGCCAAAAACATCTGGGGACCCAAGGTTGGAGAACACTGCTCTGTAAGATAGTGTATGCACAGGAACGATCCAGCCACATTTAAGTACTTCTAGTTCCTATTGATTTCAGCGGGGGAAAAGGCTATTTTCCCACTGAAATCAATTGGGTGCTTAAGTTTGGATGGAACGTGCCCCATAGTAATTTTCGCTTTTGTTTAACGGTGGAATGTGATCAATGGGTTTGTATCAGCTCCCCTGATATAAATCTGATTTATGTGCTTTTATAGTGGCAAATGGTTATTCAGTCAATAGAGTTTTAAACCCATAGCAAAGCAATATGCTCAGCACAGCAAGGAAACAAACTTACAAAGGGGTGGTTATATGGTTAAAGAGCATAAACTTCACTCTGTCCATCTGCCTGTCTCTCTTTTTTTAAACAAAAGGTTCGCCTACAAGAAAGGACAAAAGGATTATAGTTTGCAAACATCTAGTCCAATCTCAGAAAGGAGATCTGCTTGCCATGTTACATGATTAAGAATCCGCGGACAAAGTCAAAATGAAGGGAAACAGATCTATACATCGGCGACTTTGTTCAGTCCCTCAGCTGTGTCAGCTGCCAACAAATCCATTACTGAGAATGCATTTTGCACTAGAAGAATCTCATGGCTATAGTTAAGGGTTTAATAGAAGGAACTTTGGCTGGATGGAAGGGAAAATTCTACCTCCTGTGTACTATTTCCAGTGGAGAAGGGTTTTCCCCTAGTGAAAAGTAAATCGCTGAGAACAAGCAACTGAAATTATGAAAATTGCCAGTTCTCTCCCCCCCCCCCCTTATCCTTGTGATAGGCAGCAGTCAGATGGTGAACTCAGCTCCTTCCTCCAGAGCCTTAGTCTCTGGTAGGCAGACCTGTGCTTCTCCATCCTATCCCCCATTCCTCACCAAATGCCGCAAGCCCCCTCGTGAGCGTATCCCATTTTCTGTGTCAGGTGACAGGCCTAAAAGGAGAGACAGCATGACATACAGGAAAGGGTGTCGGACTGGACAAGAGACAAGAAGCCTGTGTTCAGATCACGACGCTCACTGGGTGGCTGTGAGAAAGCCAGTCCCTCATATGGCGGTTGTGAGGGTAAAATGGGATATGTGGGAATTGCAGGATACAAATGTTTACATAAAGAGAAAGACAGACCTCCCTTTTCTGCCTTGGAAGAGCATAAGAGAAGGCCCTTGCAGAGAGGGGTAAGGGCACATGGTGGAGGCAGGTTGCACCCCGACCTACGCACATGCATTAGAACATCCTAGAGAGCCGACACTTGGGTGCTTCAATGCATGTAAAGACCTCTCTTGACATGCCCGGTGGTTGCTTCTTTTTGGGTTGAGGTTATTGTACAGATAAATCTAATATTAGAATGCTCCTTAATATTTACTGATGCACACGTTCTTTTAAATTTATATACCTGCTGTATGGAATTTATCACAAGGACAACGCATGTGGATTTTCCACGCCAAAAGATTGATATTACAACAGTGGAAAGATAAATGCTCACCTCCTATAACGCAATGGATTGATGATCTAATAACGCTTTCAACACTTGAGTGGGTGGTATTTTAGGCGGATGGATAAATACATGAATATTGGGTCTGTTTTTTCTGATGTTTTTTCTGATGTCACTGTAAGAACATTCTATTCCCCCCCCCTTTCCTTCATTTCTTTTTCTTTTTCTTTCTATGGAGTTTCTTTGTTTTGGTGTAGTTCACATTTTAAAAACTAATAAAAATATTTTTTTTAAAATGTAAAGACCTCTCTAAGTTCAAGTAGGATGACACTGGATCAGTTTCAGTTGGTGAGTACCGAGGACGTGGACAAGCTGCTTGGTTAAGTGAAGAGGACCACTTGCCCTCTCGATCCCTGTCCTTCCTGGTTGGTTGTCAAAGGAGGAGATGCAGTTGGATTACAACTACAACGTATTGTTAATGCATCTCTCCAGGGAGGGAATTTTCCATCATGTTTGAAAGAAGCGGTGGTATGGCCGCTTCTAAAAAAGCCCTCCCTGGATCCCTTGGACCTTATCAACTACAGACCAGTGTCGAATCTTCCATTTTTGGGCAATGTGATCGAGAGGGCGGTTGCCTTCCAACTCCAAGCAGTTTTGGATGACAGCGATTTTCTAGACCCATTTCAAACTGGCTTCAGAGCAGGATACGGAGTTGAGACTGCTATGGTCACCTTAGTAGATGATCTACGCCTGAATACCGACAGGGGGAGTGTGTCCCTGTTGGTGCTTTTGGACCTCTCAGCGGCCTTCGATACCATCGACCATGGTATCCTTCTGGAACTCCTGAGGGGACTGGGAATAGGGGGCACTGTGCTTCAGTGGTTCCGGTCCTACCTCTCGGGTAGGTTCCAGATGGTGATGCTTGGGGATAGCTGCTCCTCCAAAAAGGAGCTGCTATGTGGCGTGCCACAAGGAGCTATTCTTTCTCCAGTGCTATTTAATATCTACATGAAACTGCTGGGAGAGATCATCCGGGGGCATGGGGCGGGGTGCTATCAGTATGCTGATGACACCCAAATATATTTCTCTATGCCTTCGGCAACAGCGTCAGCTAAGGACAGTGTGTCTCCTCTGAATGAATGCCTGGAGGCAGTAATGGGCTGGATGAGGAAAAATAAACTGAAACTGAATCCAGACAAGACGGAGGTGCTTGCTGTCAAAGGCCACAACCTGGGTTTGGAGATATGTCAACCAATTTTGGATGGGGTTACACTCCCCCTGAAAGACTGTTCGCAGCTTGGGGGTGCTTCTGGATCCGTCGCGCCAAATGACATCCCAGATAGATGTGACGGCTAGGAGTGCCTATTATCAGCTTCGGCTGATACGCCAGCTGCGCCCCTTCCTAGAGTTGGAATACCTAAAGACGGTAGTGCATGTGCTGGTAACTTCGAGGCTCGACTTCTGCAATGCGCTGTACATAGGGCTACCTTTGTACCTAGTCCGGAAACTTCAACTAGTGCAAAATATGGCAGCCAGACTGGTTACTGGTACACCTAGGGGTGCCCACATCACACCAGTCTTAAAAGCGCTCCACTGGCTGCCAATCAGTTTCCGGGCGAAGTATAAAGTGTTGGTTTTTACCTTTCAAGCCCTACATGGTTTGGGTCCAGGCTACCTACGGGATCGCCTTCTCCTGTACAATCCGCCCCGCACACTCAGGTCCTCTGGGAAGAATTTATTTCAGTCCGCCAAAACTAGGCTGACAAGTATTACTACCCAGAGGACCTTTTCTTCTGCTGCTCCCAAATTATGAAATGACCTGCTGGAGGAGATTCGCCAATTTACCCGTCTCTTGGAATATAAACAAGCCAAAAAGACTGAACTGAACTCTTCCAACAGGCCTATCCGGCAGAATTTTAGGATGCCTTTAAGATGTTTTTAGTTTTTAAGATGTTTTAAAGATGTTTTAAGATGTTTTAATAGTATGTGTTGTGTTTGATTAGTTTATGTGTTTTGTGTTTTCTGCTGTTCCCCGCCTCGATCTAGATGGAGAGGTGGGTAAGAAAATAATAATAACAACTACTACTACTACTACTACTACTACTACTACTACTACGGCCCTCCCTTTGCAAGCTCCTGGTTCTATGTGTACAGCTGTATATGTGGCGGCTCTCAACACGTGTTCTGATTCAGCCTTCCACAGCCTGGTGCCCCCCAGGTGTTTTGGGCAACTCCCACTATTCCTGACCATTAGCCATGCTGGCCGGGCTGATGGGAGTTGTAGTTGGAAACATTTGGAGGTCATTGTCGTAAATCCGCCCAGTGTCAAGATAAGCCGTCCTCGTTATAACAGTCCGAGTGTCCAAGCCAAGATATATTAGTCCAAAAACCGAGCAAACGTAAACCAGTTAGGGGTCAGGCACAAGCGTAGTCAGGGTTGTTCCGAAGATCAAAGGTACAGGGGTCCGAGGTCAGGAATATCAAGAGCGTCTGGTGGTAGCTGTAACAAACAATTGCTTCCAGCATCTGAGTGTGTTTGGGACCTGCCTTTTGAGCAGGTGCTGATTGGTAAGGCTGCCCAGCTGGGTCAGGCTGCAGTTAGCCTGACCCCACCCCAAACACACTCCGGCACGGCTGGTCTCTGTCTGACCTACTGGAGGCACAACAGTCATCAGGCTGGAGAAAGTTGCTCTAATTCATCTTTGCAGGCTGGGGGCAGCATCTGCCTTTGCAGTGCTGCAGCCGCCCACTCCGACAAGATCCAGGGCCAGGCATTTATTATTTTACCCCTGTTGAATGTCTGTAAGAGGAGTGCAGAACCTTAAGACCCAGGGGCTAAATCAGGCCCATGTGGGGTTTCAATGCAGCCATCTGGGGTTCCCTAGATGGCCATGTCCCTTTCCCCGGCTCTGCTCCCTTTCATCTGATCGCCAATCATGTAATGGTTTCCTGGCTTTTGTGCAGTTTTTTTTCCGCCGATACTAAAAGGTTGAAATGCCTTCTAAGGCTCAGTTCCTGGCAGTCAGAGCTTTAAGCTAAAACATGCTGATATTCTTGGCACTGCCCATTTGCTCCAGCCCTTCATAGAATCATAGAATAGTAGAGTTGGGAGGGGCCTAGAAGGCCATCGAGTCCAACCCCCTGCTCAGTGCAGGAGAACCGATGTGGGCAGCCCAGGCAGTCACCCATCCAAGCACTGACCCGGCTCATACCTGCTTAGCTTCAGCAAATGTGCAGATGAAACAAAGTTGGGTGGAACAGCAGCTAATACTCTGGAAGACAAACAAAATTCAAAGTGATCTCGATAGGCTGGAGCGCTGGGCCGAAAACAACAGAATGAAATTTAATAGGGATAAATGCCAAGAAGTTCTGCACCTAGGGAGAGGAAACCAAATGCAGAGTTACAGAATGGGGGACACTCGGCTCAACAATACTACGAGTGAGAAGGATCTTGGAATTGTGGTAGATCACAAACTGAATATGAGCCAGCAATGCGATGTGGCTGCAAAGAAGGCAAATGCTACTTTGGGCTGCATTACTAGAAGTATAGCCTCCAAATCGCGTGAAGTACTAATTCCCCTTTACTCAGCACTGGTTAGGCGTCATCTTGAGTACTGCGTCCAGTTCTGGGCACCACACTTTAAGAAGGATGTAGACAAACTGGAGAGGGTTCAGAGGAGGGCAACAAGGATGATAAACGGACTGGAAACAAGGCCCTATGAGGAGAGACTGAAAGAACTGGGCATGTTTAGCCTTCAGAAGAGGAGACTGAGGGGAGATATGATAGCACTCTTCCAGTACTTGAAGGGTTTTCACACAGAGGAGGGCCAGGATCTCTTCTCGATCATCCCAGTTTGCAGGACACAGAATAATGGGCTCAAGTTACAGGAACCCAGATTCCACCTAAACATCAGAAAAAATTTCCTGACTGTCAGAGCAATAAGACAATGGAACCAACTCCCTAGGGAGGTGGTGGGCTCTCCCACTCTGGAGGCATTCACGGTGCAGCTGGACAGCCATCTGTCAGGGATGCTTTGACTTGGATTCCTGCATTGAGCAGGGGGTTGGACTCGATGGCCTTGTAGGCCCCTTCCAACTCTACTTTTCTGTGATTCTATGATTCTATGTGGCCTGCATTATGTGCTCTCCACGCCACTTTTGCCTTTGGCTCCACCCACCACTGGAATGTGATCCCCAAGAGCTTCTCCGGAATGGAGTTCAGCCCCCAGGCTGAAAGAGGTTGAGCACGTCTAGTTTGTAAGGCGCTATAGTCTTGTTTTAGGATGTGGGGAACCCATTTTCAGATCTCAACCGTGAAGTTGAGTGAGCGGTGTTAGGCAAGGTACCATCACTCAACCCTAGAAAAATATTATATGGGATCTCAAAGTGAGACTACTGGCCTTAAGCTGTTCAGAATCTCAAACTAGTTTTGTATTTAAAAACAAAACAAAACAAAAAAACAACCCACAGAATTATTTTCCATCATTGCAATAAAATATTTATTAATACCAGGCATTAAATAACCCAATGCAGACTTGTTCATGTGAGTGCAGATTTCAGTGGGTGCCCCTGAGAATGAAAACCCTTTTTGCTTGCTTCAAATAACTCCACAGATCTCTTACCTAGACTTAAAATCTTTTGAAAAGAATTAGCAAATAAACATGGATATTCCCAAACTGTGAATATTTGAGTTCCATACTTATGCTTCTTTAGCAAATATTACTCCATGAATTATTAAGCTGCAATCAATATTGCCCAAGGATATGGTTTTTGTTTGCAAAATATCACTATTGCTGCTATATTACCTACATAAAAATACAAAACAAAATGTTAAAGATCTCTCATATATATATATATATATATATATAAATAAAATGGGGGGATGACAAAGAACCACATCAAGGCTGAATGAGTGATGTCTCTTTTCTGCTATATGGACACATGCTTGTTAATGCTTCAGGAAGTTAAGAAATGTTACTAAAAAGCTTATTAGTATTACTATTATTAAAATTGTATGAGCAGATCTTGGCTTAGTTTGCCAAGTGCTCTTGCCCTAGGATTTCCACATGTTACAATAAATCCTGGGCATCCTCAATTGTATAGAGCAACCTGCTACATCATATCACAAATATAGGACAATTGCATATAAACTAGGATAAACCAAGGTATTATTTTATTGTATGCCTGGAGTACTAGGACGAAGATAGCAGAAGACAGAAAAGTATCCATGTTTGAATATTGGGAGGGATAACACAGTGCAGTTTTCTTTGACCTAGTACCACCACCAACCATCTTTTCCCCTTTGGAATGATTCAATGTACAATGTAACATCAATGATAACAATTCTAGAAAGCCTGGGAGAGTTCCCTCTCTCCTAGCCTACTTCTCCAGGGTCTGCTGTGTGTTTAGCCTGGTGATGGGATGCTCACCTGCACATCCAAAAGACAGAGGAGGGAAATGTGATTTCCAACAAAAACACTGGTCCTAATGAGGAATCTCCCTAAGAGAGAAAATTAAATAATTACAATGTGACAGATAAGTTACAAACAATATCCATCTTTTAATACAGTGTGTGTGTGTGTTCATTGAACTCATACCCTTTTTAATGGGGACAGGTGAGATCGCCATTATTTTATGCATAAGGTATTTTAGAGAGCAACCCGATGCTCTCAGACAGAGCGCTCTGATATTGGAGCCTCCAAGTTATGCTGTGCCCTGCTGCTGGATTTGTATTCCCCTCTGCCTCCATGGGGATCTTGTAAAAATGTCTAAATGTTCCCCTGTGGGGGGGGGGAGTGCTTGGGGGCAAGAGGGCTATGGATCCCGCGATTCCATAGCAGCTCCCAACATGCCCAACAGGACAGCACCCTCTGACATGCCTCTTTCCCCCATCCCTGTGGTAGGATTTCCACAGTGGTGGTGGTGGGAAATCCATCATTGGATCTCTCCCCCTCCAAGGACAGACCTCTCTCTCAGCCCATGGAGGGGGAAATGCACCATATCCTATGGCCGCTGGGACACCCTGCCAGGGACCACAGGACTGCTCTCTTAAATTCTGTAATTTTAGACACACCCCTGCCCCCCGCCCCCATTGTGCCACTTCGAAGAGATATGTGGAAGCTACCACACTTGCTGATTATTATGATTTTCCTCCCACTGGGATATGGCATTGTGATCATCATCCATTTTTATCATGACCTCTCATGACTAACACTGAAATGGCTGTCAGTCTGTTCTCTCCTTGCAAAGTTTTCATGTGTTAGATGAATTTCTAGGGGTGTTACTCTTCTATGCCTTTATTATTTCGTTACATGCTCTAACTATACTGCAACAACTCTGCTATTCTGTATTTATTAATTTTATTTATTAATTATATTTATACCCTACCTTTTTTCCTGCAAGGAACCCAAGGCGGCTTACATAATCCTCTTCCTCCTCCTCCGTTTTATCCTCACAACAACCCTGTGAGGTAGGTTAGGCTGGGAGTCAGTGTGGCCCAAAGTCACCCAGTGAGTTTCATGGCCGAGCGGGGACTAGAAGAACCCAGATCTCCCGACCGAGTCCCAGTCCAACACTCTCACCACTACGCCACACTGGCTCTCATCGTTTGTTTTGCCATGAAATACATTGTAAGATGTACTTATGCCAGTGTGGCATAGTGGTGAGAGTGTTGGACTGGGACTCGGTCGGGAGATCTGGGTTCTTCTAGTCCCCGCTCGGCCATGAAACTCACTGGGTGACTTTGGGCCAGTCACTGACTCCCAGCCTAACCTACCTCACAGGGTTGTTGTGAGGATAAAACGGAGGAGGAGGAAGAGGATTATGTAAGCCGCCTTGGGTTCCTTGCAGGAAAAAAGGCGGGGAATATAATTAATTAATTAATTAATTAATGTACTTATAACAGAGATGCATTGTATACAGGAGATCTCTCACATTGTGATTATTTCTCTCTGTCTTCAACAGTGTCAAGAAGCAGGCATCTCCAGGGCAAGGCCGTTCAGGAATCTCTAAGGAACTGAACTATGAGCTTTTAAAAAAAGTGCTAGGGAAAAAATGTCCAAGGGAAAAATTAGGAATTTATGGGTTGTTGTTTGGCTGTTTTCCCCCCGCAAAAGCCTCACACAGACAGAAGGGCTCCTTCCATCAGTGTGAGCTTTTCCACTGGCTGAAGGGGGGGGATCTTTGCCAATTCTCCCTCCCCTGCTGTCCACTACATCCCCCCAAAATCTGATCTGGAGGGTTGGGGTGAACCCTCCAGAACAAGGGGGTGGAGTTGACACTGGGGTCTGTAGAGGGAGGGAGAATTGGCGAAAATAGTGTCCTCTCCCCGCCCCTTTCCACCAGCAGAAACATTTTGAGCAGAACTCCACTTAGGGATGCTCCATCTGGCAGAATAAAACTCTGGATCCAACCCAAAATGAAACTCAGACCTATTGTGATGCCTCCCTGCTCCTTCAATAGCCCATGCCATCCTGACTTTTTAGCACAGTAGTCAATAGCTCAATTGTCTGTTCACTACAGATCCTTCAGAAATGCGATCTTTGCAAATTCCTATATGAAATAACTTGATCTGCACCTCTCAGACTGATGTGCGGATCGGAAATTAGCTATCCATCAGATTTAACACATCTTTGAACATTGTGCTGCAGCTCTCATCCCTTTCAAAATTTCAAAATGTGCACTGGAATATGTATTTTGAGAGAAAGTGAATATTTAAATAATATTTTAAGAGGATTTTAAAAAACACACAGAGAGATTAATGTGGAAACAAGACTGAACTGAATTATGGGCCGAATCATGCGAAAGTGACATGGACTAGAAAAAGACAGATTTGCCCATCCCTAGAATTTGCCGCTTTTTGAAAATCACATGCTCACACACCCCTCCCTGGTGGCCCTGGAGGCCTTCTGTGAAGTCTAGGGAGGGGAGAACCAGGGATGCTCCAGCTCACCAAGATTCTCCAAACTCCACTTCAAAGTTTGGTTTAACTTGCTCCAGTTTTCATTTGTGAAGTACCAAAGTGGAGGATTAAACTGACAAGTTCTTTGACAAGTACAGAATATGGCTCTGCTGAGCTAAATGAAGTAGTGGGGCGGGGGATGAAACTGACAAGGATACTTACAAGAGGGGAATATGTGCAGGGGAACATAGCAGACTTCAGATCGTGCAGAGTTGCGCAAGATCAGCAATAAAAAATATTTTTTTTAAATTATGACACACACACACACCCAAGTTGTGCAAATTACCATTTGTGAAAATTACAATTTGTGCAAATGGCAGACCCCCCCCCCCCAAAAAAAAATTTTGCACATTTTTTTTCCGGAATCAAGAAAAAAAATCTGCTACAGTCCGCCAGTTTACTGAGGAATCCTGTTGGGATTAAATGGGATGGAATTCCCAACATTACACATCCCTAATTTTTCATCCATTTTGATTTGCATTTTCAACAACGGAGAAACTTTCATCTGAAAGGGATGCAAATTACATAAAAATATTTTTCTGTTCTTCATCCAAACTCTAGACAACAAGTACCACTGGTTGTTCTGTACAGCTCTGTCTGAGCAAGACTTGGGGTGCTGGATGAAAAGCAGAGAAAACTTAAAGATGGTTGTCAAAACATATCAAGATACAGTGTTGGGGGGGGGTTGTCATGGTTTTCAGAATAGCAAAAATGAATCCAAAATGAATAGATAGTTTTGGTCTAGCTCTGCTGTTAATGATACACTCACAGTTGGAATGTTTATGAACATACCATGATGTCATAACAAGTCAGCCAATAGTTAGAAGGGCTCATTGGCAAAATGTAGAGATGACATTCAGTTTATAGGTAATTGAATGACAGGTGTGGTGTTAGCCTACATGAACCCTGCATCTGTTGTTTAAATTATGCCTGGTAAGAGTGCTTATGTGCTTTAAAACTAGATGTTCTCTAAGCCATGTTTTGTATGTGAAATGCAATATAGTTGTGGTTAAGCTATCTTATAACCAAATTCTAAACACATTTGTATTGAACTGAAGGTTGGTTTATATATTATGTCTGCCACATGGAGGCCACTTTTAGTCACTTCACATGGCAGCTGTCGTTAATAGTAAACTGTTAGTGTGCAGAACATTCTGTGGAAATCACACGACTGTTCCATTCCTTACCAAAAAAGAGGGGGAAAGTCTGATTTTCCACAATCTCAACAGAGATAGAAGAAACGCAGGGAAAAGACACTTGAATGACATTTGGATGACTACATCATGTGCATAGGGTGGCCAAGTCAATCCTCTACTTGAAGGGCTGCCAGAGGGCTGTCCTCTATGAAGGCATCCTCTATTTGAAGGGCTGCCCAGTCCAGGCCTGGTATAAAGATGAAGAACCATCAGAAGGTAGAGCTGGGCCTTGAAGTTGCCCATCAACAGCATCTGGACAGCGAACTAAGCAAGCCACAGTCTTCCACAATATGGTGAGATGTACTGTATCTCTATTGAAAAGACAATAATTATGTCTGGACTGGAGTGTATGTATACATATAAATTAGCCTATGCAAATTTATGCAATTTGGTGTCCTCTTTTGTCCTCTTATTTTGGTTATGTAGCCCTTCCTTTTTGGTGAATCATAAATGGTCACCCTACATGTGCAGATCCTCATAAAATGTGAGTGAACAACTGTGGCTATTCTGGAATAAATCCCTCATGTGGAAGCAACCTATGTCCAATAAGCAAACTGTGTGTCTGATCTGGGTGTTCTTTGAATGAATGAATGAATGAATGAATGAATGAATAATTTTATTGAATAATTCTTCTGACCATTTCAAAGGGTGTTCATTCGTTCCTTTAGGTAAAGTGTAACAAACCTCTCTTGAGTACAAGTATACTTTCTTAACTGGTTTGTGGATACCAATAACACTCTTTTAAAACCTTCCCCCCCCCCAGGTTTTCTGAAACACATATTCCAGAAATGCAGCGCACACAAAAATCCATTGCACACATGGTGTGATTAATACATAGGGCATGCAGTATCCAACAGGGTGCTTATGCCCCTGCCAATTCTTTTGAGCCCTGCCGATTCCCTTCTGCAAGCAGTACCCACTGCTTGCCGAAGGGAGATTTAGCACTTCTGGGGGCCACCTGAAACAAGCCTGTTTCTGGAAAGGGGCAGGTCAGTGGAGCTCACATGGAGAGTTTCCACTCATTCTGGGGCTTCCTCTACGAAGCCCTAAATCTCCATTGAGTAAGCGGTAGGTCCCCCTTGCACAACAGAAGTGTTGGGACCCACTGCTTGCAGAAGGGAATTGATGGGGCGGAAGGGAATCGGTAAGAGCATAAGCTCTCGATTGGATACTGGCCTTAAGCACACATGCATGTGCACACACACACACTAATTTGCTGTAGAATATGTTAATGAAGGAGTCTATAGGTGGAAGCAGTGTCCAGAGCAGTGTTCTCCAACCTTGAGTCCCCAGATGTTTTTGGCCTACAACTCCCAGCATGCCCCAGCCAGCTATGCTGGCTGAGGCATGCTGGGAGTTGTAGGCCAAAAACATCTGGGGACGCAAGATTGGAGAACACTGGTTCAGAGGATAAAATATTAGAATATTTCTCAAAGACAATGATAAAATTACTCAAATAAGTTTGCCAGGTATGAAGTCTCTGATATGTGAAGAGCAAGACCAATAAATCACAAATCAGCACAGTTAAGCATTCATAGTCAATTGCTTTCCATAGGCCCAACCATTTTTGACCCTTTTTTTTATTGTGGCCTTAGAATTAATGTAATTCTTTTTGATTGGATTTATACGAACCATGTCATCTGCACACATTTGAATTACAGTCAATATTGTTGAGGTAATGTATTGAAAGAAGGGGTTAGGAGTCCATAAAATTATTAAATGAATCACTGTCTTGCGTAGCATTGTGACTTGCCCTTTTGCATGCAAAATTGCTCTTGTACTTACCATTTCACCTTTTGTGTCATGGCAGGAAGGGGTCTCATCACGTTTATGCAGAAAAGGAGAAAGAGTCTTGTAGGGAGGGCCCCCTGCAATTTCACTGTGCTAGGTTAATTGCAGAGGCCGGTTGTGTATGCACGGATCCTGCTGAATAGTCTACTCAAGCCCTTACTTCATTGCTTCCAGGGCTATTTAGATAGCATGGCTCATAGTTATAGATTCATAGAGTGGGAAGGGGCCTACAAGGCCATCGAGTCCAACCCCCTGCTCAATGCAGGAAACTCAAGGAGGGGTCTCCCATCCCCAGGCCTGACCCTGCTTAGCTTTCCACACTCAGACAAGCTGAGCCAGCGTGAGCCACAGGCCTGTATAAATGCATATTCTTTTCAAAATGATACCACTTGGGAGCCATTGGCCTCCCTTAACCACTTTGTTGCTGAAAGAATCACTTGGCACCTTACAGAGTAAGGGCCATGCTCCAAGGCACCCTCTGCATGTCACTACAAAAATAAATTACCTGCTCAAAAAGGTCTGGACTGTGCCCAACTGGGCCTGACAAGGTGTCTGGGCGGGGGAGGGGGGGGAAGCTATTTGCTTAGAAGGAATAGTTCCTCATCTTGGGCAGTTGAGTTGGCTAACAGGAAGACTGCTGTGGCTAGTTATAAGCGTACAAAGGACATCTGGCAATCCTGATTTAGCAATCTATTGGAATGCTTAAAAAAATAGTTCGTGATGTAGTAACAAGTCTGCTGTTTAAAGGGGGGAAATGTTTAAAGGCCACTGGGTATGCCTAAAGTTGTTCTTTGGATTGCAGCCACTGTGTAGAAGCACCCTGAGGGAAAACAACAATTATTTAGAGAGAAAAGGTGGGGGGGTGGGAAGGGGGAATGAAGACTCAAAAAATATATATACAGTAAAACCTTGGAGTGCAAGTAACTTGGTCTGCAAGTGTTTTGCAAGACAAGCAAAATTTTAAAATAAATTTTAACTTGATAAACAAGCGACATCTTGCAATACAAGTACTGTAGGTACGGTCAAGAAAAATGAAGACTTGACACACTATCATTCTTTATTGCAGCTTAAATTAAAAATATATGTACAAATTTCTTATGAGGAATTTCGCTTTGATATACAAGTGCTTTGGATTACAAGCACGTTTCCGGAACGAATTATGCTTGCAATCCAAGGTATTACTGTATCCTCAAAGTGGCTAACAGGACAAAACCAATCAAATCAATTTTAGAAAAACAAAGCAAAAAAAAGAAGGTCAAAGCAACAATATATAAGTATCGCGAAGGACACAATCCTATGCATTTTGCACAGTAAAAAAAAGGCCTACAACTCCCAGCATGCCCCTGGCTGGAGCATGCTGGGAGTTGTAGGCCCTTTTTTCTGTCTAAAAATGCATAGGATTGACCCCTAGGAATATTATTTTGGCATCAAATACAGTACTATTTCAGGATGGACCACATGCTGGGATGGGTCAAGAATACTGTGTCACCCTTTGTATCTAACCTTATACAGGACTATTAAAAAGTGTGTGTGTGTGTGTGTGTGTGTGAGTGTGTGTGTGTGTGACAAACAAAGAGGGAGGGAGAGGGAGTGGGAGAGAGTAGCTCACCATGATTTTGAGTACTGACTTCATTGCACTCATGAATGTCTACCCAAATGTAAAACCTCTGAGCCAAGTCAGAATGAATGAAATCATTTGAAATTCAGACATCAAAAGAGGAGGGAAACACAGGTTGATTTAACCTGTTGTTGTTGTTGTTTTAAAACATGAGTATTCAACAAGATCTGTCTGAATAACCTAGATATTCCAACAAGAATCTAAGGGCAGTGTCCAGCTTGACACTACCCTTAACATAAATTATGTTGCGCCAGTGTAAGTGACCTCTAGTGCACTGCAAACAGGGTTTGCAGGTGTGACAGATTTTCCAGAGAAACATGGGGGTTGCAGTGGGAGGACCCTTCTATTCCCCCCACCCCTGCAGCAATCCTGATCGTGATCCTGGTCAAGAAACCGGGATCTGTTCACTGCCACCCAGCTGAAAGCTGATCGGGCAGTGGGAGAAAAGCATAAGAGAGCAGCTGAGGGCCACATGTAGCCCACAGGCTGCAGGTCACCCACATGTGCTCTTGACAGAGTAGAAAAGATTTCCTACCTAGTGTTAGACAGCTGCCAACATCCATGTTTGGGTGAATATGGACTCCAGGCAATGATGTATAAAATACATCTTTATTGATTTAATGATTTTACCTAGTGATGGGCAAACTTACTCCGAGTGAATTTGGTTTTTCCATGGAAAGTAAGGAATTTATCCATGCGAGCTCGGACAAGATTTCTTCCTTACTACGTGATCTCATTCCATTTACATGCATTTTGTGCATCTGCAATATCAAAGTGCATCTAGGGAGCTGTAGTTTGGAATGGTGTAGGAATGTAGCATGATGGCATGCCTCACCACATGATGTTCCCCCTTCCTGATTGGTTGCTTTCGTGTGGCCTGCCTGGGTGATGTGATATTTACTCACCATTGCTGATCACCTCACAGGTGTGTGGAGGAGAGAAGAAGCTGGACCCACAGAGTGCTCCTCCTCCTCGCCCTCGCCCTCGCCCTCGCCCTCGTCCTCGCAGAGTCAGGGCTGCATCAGATCATTCAACTTAGCACACGTGCAGGAATGTTGTTGTTTAGATGCAGACCACACGTGCACCGAAGCTCGCAACTGATTCTGAACATACTTGTGAATTTGTAATACAGCAATCTAACCTTGCTACTAAGGTGAGCATTGTGAACAGGTGAGTTTCAGCCAACCATCCAACTATGAAATTCAGTGGCATCACTAATTTTAGCTGCATTTAAAAACAAACAAACTGATAACCGCCTTAGCAGGTATTCCAAGAACTGGAATGTTCTATTCCTACATACCTGGCAAAGTGGGTGTGCTACACTTTCTGTTCAAATACCTGCTCCCTGCCATTATTAAAATGTCAGGACAAAGACAGAAGTACAGGTCTGTTGTTCAGGTTCATCTAGAATAACTAATATACCACGCATCTGGAGGAAATGTTTAGGGTCATATCAATACAGTCATGCCTTGGATTGAGAGCATAATTCGTTCCGGAAACGTGCTTGTAATCCAAAACACTCTTATATCAAAACGAAATCCCCCCCCAAAAAAATTGTACAGAGATTTTTAATTTAAGCCATACTACAGTACTTGTATTGCAAGACGTTGCTTGTATATCAAGTAAAAAAAAATTAAATAAATATTTAAAAATTTGCTTGTCTTGCAAAACGCTCTCAAACCAAGTTACTTGCAATCCAAGGTATTACTGCTGTACACTGTTTTAACAATTGGTATGGGGACTGGTTGCCAATCTAGTCTAGTAATTACAACAAATATTGAGATAGCATCTATATGGAAAATGGATACAATGTCTATATAAGGTTGGCTTTATAAGGGTGTTGGGTATATTCTGTGTGGTAAAGCTAATGCACAAGTAGGTTTAAACAGAGTAAGGAATATACACATTTATTTGGAGGGAAACTGGTTTGATTTTGGAACTTGAGATACAGTCAAAGGTTGCCGTGTAGTGGGGGGTTAGATATTTTAAGGCCAAACCATATCCACTTGCATAGTGCTAATCCAAAATTGGGAAGTGCTTTTCAGTAACCCTTTCAGCCCTTGTGGAAAGTGCCCCCTTCCTGCAGTTTTTGTATTCCTTTGCAAAAGGATGCAAACCAGGGCTGAATTCCGACTAAAGTTTTGTTTTTTGTTTTAATCAATCAATTACATGACTTTAGTTGGTTAATTGAGCAATGTGTTGGTTAACCTTGCAGGCATTTGCATATGGGTAAACCTGACGATATTTCTGAAGAAATCATCATGCCTTGTTTATTTTTTAGATAACACACACATGTCATAGCTGGGATCACCTTAGAAAAGGTAACCAACCCCTTCTCTGTGAGAGAAAGGGAGGAATATCTCTTACGAAGGCGAAAAATTGTCTTAAAAAAAACAGTGCCAGATGACTTGGAGAACTTTTTCCTAACCAACCTGGTACCCTCCAGATGTTTTGGACAACAACTCCCATAATCCCTGACCATTGTCAATGCTGGCTGGGGCTTATGGGAGTTGTAGTTCAACACAACTGGAGGGCACCAGGTTACCTACTGTTTCTAATCAATGAAATGAGACAGCCCTGATGCAAATAGATTAGCAAGGGGAAAGGTATTGGAGGGAAGAGGGAAATTGTCCTCGTTGCCTTGCCTTGATGCAGTTGCTCATAGTTGACCAATGGCAGAACGTGGAAAGGAATGCACATTTAGATGGGCATCTGAATACACATCCAATTGAAAATAATGCAGTGCAGATGGCTAATGCATCCAACTGTGTCCACACTCCTTCATATTTTGATTAAAAATACGTCTGGAAGTCAAGCCTGTAGACTTGTGGGATTCCTCCATTCCTCCCATTGATAAAATGCCAACGATGGTGGCAAGCTGAGAGACTAAATACAAGTGTAAGTCATCTGCCAACTGCTCAAAAACTTTACAAGGGAGCGGTTTATGAAGGCTTGAGAACACAGCTCAGAGAGTCGGCTCATTGAGAGCTGCAGTTTGGGGCATTTTGGATAAAATACGCTAAGATCGTGTTGTCAAAACAGGTCAGAAAAGGGTTCAGACTTTAACGCAGACAAAGGGTAATGTGGTGTGGCACAGTCTGGTCACTGCAGCAGTGCATCTGAAGGTTACATTTTATGTTTATTAGCATCATCCAGATGGCATTTTATGTCCTTAATAACTTTGTCCCTGACTAAGCCATGAACCTACTGTGTGACAAGCAGCGTAGGAAATATCCATCAGCAGAAAAGCCGTTTTGTAATGGGAGCTGGAGACCATTCACTTTAAGGTGCCTATGCTTAAGTTGTCTGCGCTTGTCTCACCTCATTATGTGCACCGCACAGAGATCTCAGTAGACTTTCCCAAGTAGAAGAGTTGTCTTGACTGCCCATCCCTTCCTCCCGAAAGCCAGTTGTCTAAAGCAGGGGTGCACAACCTGAAGGTCACACACACACACACACACACACACACACACCAGGGTGGTTGTTTTTGCACCCATGACCTCTGCCACTCAATTTACCGTTGTTGTTCTGGTTGGCTGTTGGAGTTTTCCCTGGAGCTTCTCTAGGAAGCCACCAGTCTCAGTGAGCCAGCCCTCTGAGTGATGGAAGCCAGAGTATCTTCTGGGAGACGTTCTGGAAGCTGTTGTGAAAGGCCTCTGTGACCCTCTGAGCATCAGTGCTCTTACTGCGGCTGCTCCTGAGGGGAGAGGGCAGCGCACTGCGTTAAGAAAAAATGAGTGCATACCAACACTGATGCTGGAGAGAGAGGGGAATTCAACTAAAATGGGGAATTGGTGGGACATGATGCTTAAGCCAAACAAATAAAATCTATTCCATCAAAATGAATTTTTTTTTAAAAAAAAAAACCGAAATAAGATTAAATTAAATCAATTTTCCTTAATTACTTTTAATAAAATTAAATTGATTTCAATGAAATAACATTGGAAACTGGGAGGCATGATGGAGGTAAAGGGGATATTTGAGGAGAGGAAATCTATGGGAAATTGCTGCAAAGGTCTCTGGCCCAGGAAGGTATTGTGGAATTATTTTGGTGTGTTTGTACATATTCAGATGTGCACGTGCAGCCCCTGGAGCCCTCCACTGACACCAGATGCAATTCCTGGGGATGAAAATGTTGTGTACCCCTAGTCTAAAGTTTTCTGAAGACTCTGCCAGGTTGTCCATTGGGAGACTAAAGTCTTCTGGCAGGTCCCTAGGAAATTGATGCTGGAAACAAAGGCGATGTCAGGGGCTAGACGAAAACGTAATTCCCAGATCCAGGAGCCAGTTGGACAGAAGGGTTCCAAGCAAACTTAAATAGACGTTGGTAGACATTGTCATAAAAGCAACAAAGGGCCTCATGGCATTACCGTGGGTGGCATAAGCTTTCATGGACTAACGTCCACCGGACACATGAAGTTCATTTAAGTGTATGCTACTATGAATCTTATTTTTAGTGCCACAAGATACTTTGGGTTGGTTCCAGATTTAAGCTAGATCAACTGTGCTGACAAAAGTGGACTTCCCCACCCCTCTCTTTCCACGGCAGCCCCTCCAACCCCCTGAAAATGCTACACAGAGCATCAGGAGGACCTGCTGCATGGGGTGAGCTGGGGTGAGGGGGAGGGGGGATCCCCCAAAGTCGGGCCGAGGGACCTATATGCTTGTTTTCCATAGGGGAGAATTCAACCAGCTGGCCCTCAGTTCATATCCCCAGCTGCGGTCTGAAACAGTACAGAGGCCAGGGTTGGCAACGGTTTCGCCAGCTCCCGTGACAGCACAGCAAAGGTGGGGGGGAGGGTGTGGGATGACTTTGGAGGCGGGGCTAAGCACATGGCTCTGCTGCTTTTCACCTCCCTTCCTCTATTCATGCAAGTAACCATCAAACAGGGCTTCCATGCAGTAGTTCTCTCTGTGATTTTTCTTTTCTGGTGGTTCATGTACAAATGAGTCATCAGTGCAGCTATCAAGCAAGAAACACATGTACATGTGAACTGGCCCTCAGGTGTCCATAGATGGGTGGAGAAATTAAATATGCGTTACATATTTATTTCATATCTTTATTTACAGCCTTTTTACCCCGCTTTTCAGCCAAATAAGGCTCCCAGAGTGGCTTACAAAGATTAATATTAGACAGTCCCTGCCCTCAGGCTTACAATCTAAAAGACATGACACAAAAGGAAGAGGGATTTTGGGAGGGAGGAGGAAGAAAGCAAAACTCAGGCACCACTTCTTAGTTACAAGGTTCTTAAATATTTTTTCTTTTCTCTTTTTTTTTTTCTTGCAGGGAAGGGCAAAACAAGCTCCCTTTAGCTGCTCCCTCTCCGGCTGATGTATGGGGTCAGATTGGTCTCCCCCTTGCCGTGATGTTAATCCTGGGAGGCATGGGGTGCAGCCTCCCAGTGGCCCTCAGTTCATATAAACAAGCCATGATACTCACTTGGTGGGTGAGCTTTGACCATTCATGTTCTCTCATTGCAACCTACTTTAAAGGGTTGCTGTGAGGACAAAAAAAAAAAAGGGTGGGGAGATCCATTAACATCACGTTGAGCTCCTTGGAGGAAAGGTGTGGCATAAATGCACTCCATCCATCCATCCATCCGAAAAGAGAAACATAGGTTCCCAATCAGGCCATGTCATTCGTATTTGTAATTTAAATTATGTATTTATTATTTATTTATGACATTAATATACTGCTCCACACCTAAACAGATTCTGGAGTGCTGCACAATAAAAAGATAAAAAAGATAAAAAGGATAGAACACTATATTAAAACAGAATATCAGTGTGTGTGTTTTTTTTAAAAAGTGGCTGGTTAGTCAAAGAAGGCTTCTTGGAATGAAAGTGTTTTCAGGAGGTGTCAGAAACAACACAATGTTGGTGCCTGCCTGACCCCTGGAGGCAGGGAGTTCCATAGAAAGGGGGCCACCACACTGAAGGCTCTTCTCTGGGTGGACTCCAATTGGGTCAGAGGTCCATGCGGAACCATCAGGAGAATGTCCTCCGATGACCTCAGTGATTGGGCAGATTGGTAAGGGAGAAGGCGCTCTCTCAAGTATCCTGTCCCAGGTTGTTTAGGGCTTTGTACTCTAGAACCAAAACCTTAATCCTGGCCCAGTAGTGAATAGGCCCAGTAGCAGGACCGGTGCAGGGCAGTTTGGCGCCCCAGGCGAAATAATATTTAGCGCCCCCCCCTCTCCAAAGCAGCCCTGCTCTGCAAAAAAAAAAAACACCCTGCAGCTGCCACCACCAACCTACCTTCCCCCCGTCCCTGGCTGCTGCTGCTGCTGCTGCTGCCGCCGCCTCCTCGGAGGAAGAAGTGATGCGACGGGACCCCCGCGCTGTTTTTTGCCGGGGAAACCATGGCAACAGGGCTGTTTAAGCCCTGTTGCCCTGGTTCCTCCCGCCAAAACAACACGGGTGGGGCTCCGGAAGCGACGCGCTCCGGAAGCGACGCGGAGAAGGTAGGTGGCGGGGGGCGGGGGGGTGGGGGCGGTGGCGGCAGGAGCAGCAGCAGCGAGCGGGAGGGCGGGGGAGACGCGGTGGCGAGCAGGACGGGAGGACGCAGCGGCGGTGGGCGGGAGGGTGGGGAGGCGCGGCGGCGGCGGCGGGCGGGCGGAGAGGCGGAGTCCTGGTGGGGGCGGCGCAGTGGGGGCGGCGCAGCGGAGGCGGAGGCCTGACGGGGGCAGCGCAGCGGCACCGAAGAGGAGCGCAGCGTTTCTGCACCCTCTTCAGCCGCGCGCCCTAGGCAACCGCCTAGTTTGCCTAGCGGTAGCGCCGGCCCTGCCCAGTAGCAAATAGGCAGCCAATTTGACAGAAGAACAGCTTTAAGAAATGTTGGTTCAGACACTTTCTCAAGAATTCCTACAGCGGAACTGGGAAAGCCCATGTTCCTGTTCCCTCTTCTGGTTAGTACCCGGCTATTTGTGTATTCCCTTGTAATGCAAAGCAACGTGGCTCTCTTCTAAACCATTACGGAGCATTTGCATTTAAAAAATAATAATAATTGATCATATCTCTGTAATTTCATACTTTTATGCTAAAAACAGGATATGTATAGACGTGGCTCAGCATGTCCAGTGAATTATGGCTTATCTGGGATTTTAAATACAAAGATTATAAAGAGCCGGCTGAAGCCCTGCCAGGAGTACTAAAATTAGTGTTCCTGCTATCGGACTAAATATATGTTTTTTTAAAGTAATAAGAGGGAGTCGTTATTGAAACTGCAATCATCCTTCACAATAAACACTGTTTTCCTAAAGAGCTGCTATACAATAAAGTTATATCAGGACCTGGATGCCCTGCCCTTATAATTAAAGCAAGTATAGGGGGAGAAAACCTACTAATTTTGTCTTAAAGTTGTGTTTCATTTTGTTGATGCAGAAATGTGAAGGATTATTCATCACAGGGTTTTGAGAGTGTCAAAGCCACTGTAAATGATGAGTGTATGAAACAATATTATTCTGTCCGATCATTGGTTCATCTAGTCTTCCAGCATATCTGGCTGGCAGCTGCTTTTGGGGGTCTCAGCAAGGTTTCAGGTCCTCCGCAGACCTGCTATATCTATTACTTATATAGCATGATCCATGAACACGGCACAGCACAAAGGACAGGTCCTTGCCCCAAGGTGCTTACAATCTAAAATCTGACAAAGGGAAATGACAGTAGAAGGAGAATCGGGGATGTCCTAATGCTAAAAGCACAAGGCACAGAACATTCCGTACCAGAAATATATATGATCAAAGATGGAGTTAGGGAGGAAGAAAACACAGGGTAAATATTATACAGGATCATAATCCTTACAAAATCTATCAGTAACATATAACAACGCATCACATGAATGTTTTAGTGACACATATTTAAGGTAAGGTATATAGGCAAGGCACAGGAATTAGGGGATTGTGCCTGAGATCTCTTTAAACTGCAGTTGCCAGGCATTGAACCTGGGGCCATATTCATGTCATGTAAAGCAGTTGTGTTGGCCTTTGAGCCAAATCTGGCCCTCCTGGTATCCCAACCTGGCCTCCCAGGTTGCCCCAAAGAAAAAGAAAAAAATCCAAAAAAACTCAGAGGGTTTCACTTGCCCAGATGCTCTCAGCTCCGCACCAGCCATATGGAAAATCAGCTAGAAATTCCATCATTGTCCTGAAGCAAACACATCCAGGCACAAGAGAGGGATATATAGATCTGAGTGAGAGACAATAGTGACATCAAATGTCTGGAAGAAATACTCAAGGGAATTGCTTGACCCAAGCAGAGAAGATGTTCCCCAAACAAAAGGCTGATTTGGTTAGGTGGCCTGGTCATGTAGCTCATGGCGATGGTCAAAAGTTTCAAGGGAAGTAAACCCAGTTTACAATTTACAGTAAACCCAGTTGTAAATCTTTATAAACAAATATAAATCTTTATAAACCGCCCAGAGGGCTTTGGCTATTGGGCACTGTAGAAATGTAATAAATGAAATGAGTAAGGGGTTAACATTAAAGACAGGCCTGGCACCCTGTGTGAGAAAGTTCAGGGCAAGGTGTCCCCCAGGGCGCCTCCAAAGTGACCCCGCCCCGGTCTGTGAACTAGATGATTCAGGCTCCCAGAGCCCACAACCCAGGCAATCCATACACACACAACCTCCAGGTTTCTGGACTGTCTTCAAAGGTAGCCCCATGTACAACATATTACAGTAATCTAAATGGGACATTACCAGAATCATGGACTACTGAAGCTAGCTTATCCACATCCAGATAATGCTATAGCTGGGATACCAGCCTAAGCTGGTAAAAAGTGTGCCTGGATGTGGTTAGCCACCACTCGCTCGAGCAACTTGCCCAAGAAAGGAACATTTGCTGTGGCCTATAGTGGTTAAAACCTTCTGGGTCCAAGGAAGGTTTCTTTAGGAATGGTCACACTATCACCTCCTTTAAGGAGGCTGGGACCATTTCCTCTCTTAATGAGAATTTCACTGTCTCATAAGAACATAAGAAGATCCCTGCTGGATCAGAACAAGGGTCCATCTAGTCCAGCATTCTGTTCACATAGTGGCACACGGGAAACCCACAAGCAGGAGGACACGAGTGCAACAGCACCCTCTCACCCATGTTCCTCAGCAATTGGTGTACATAGGCATACTGCCTCTGATACTGGAGGTAGCATATAGCCAATCAGGACTGCTAGTTGGCTATCTTCTCCATAATAGTAAGGTGGCCCCTGACAAATAGATGCAATAAGCCATGAGGGGCAAAGGGCAAGCATACATGTGGTTGCATCAACCTGGCCAAGCACATTGTCCACATCCTTGGGCCCAGAAACTGAAAATCATCCAGCAAAACAGGGCTAGACTGGACACCTCCATGGATTGATCTGCAATAACTATGAAATCTAAGTCATGGCATTTGTAAGTGATTTTACCCTAAAAACTCTCCCACAAAAATGTCACAATGTGCCACCACACAGCAAGAGTTCAATAGGCCCTTAACCACTCAGAAAAGCTCCACAGGTTGAGATGGAGAGGATGCAACGGTGGTGGAGAAAAATTGCTTCTTCGTCACCATCAGTGCCACGGAGTAGGTTGAGGATGAGCTCATAGTTGTGTTTGACTGAGTTTCCCTCCACTGCCAGATGTCTCCCAGCTTGCTTCATTGCCCTCTGCTCAGGCATATGCCAAGGAGCTGCATCATCGGCCTGCATGGGCTCTGCTAAGGAGGAGACAATGCTTGGTACTAGTGATCATGGCGAATGCCCAGGTCATCTTTGCATTCCACAAATGGAATTCAGTTTTGTTTACTGCAAGGGTGCACAACTCCAGGGGGTCTGAAGGCCATTTGGGGGGGCTAGCCCCCCCCCATGGGCCACACTCCCACTGGTGGAGGCAAAAAAGTTATCAATTTACCAATACGGAATGGTAAGCAGTTCAAATTTAACTTGCTAACAAGCTAAATTTGACCTATTTACCGCTCCCTAGTGGTAAATGGACAATTATTTTGCCACCACTATGAATCTGGGCAGTGTAGCAGCTTCAAGGAGCATCAGGGGGCATCAAGGAATTGGCGAGGGCCACACCGGGATGGTGGTGGCAGTGGCCTCATGCAATCCAATGGGCCGTGTGTTGCCCACCCATGTTTTACTGATAGTAGCCATCCTGGATACTAATCGCAAACTCAGTCTCCAAATGTGCCAAAACAGCACTATTCCATGTGAGAGGGAGGTTTTAGCAGGCTTGGGGAACCCCAAGCTTTGCAGAAGTACAAAGAGAGAGAGAGAGAGAGAGAGAGAGAGAGAGAGAAATGGAGAGACTCTTAAGGGGGAAAATATTCCCAAACAGTCCAATGAGGACTATAGATGGGCAAATCTGTGAGTTTCACTTTCTCCTGCATTCGAATTTTTAAAATCTCAAGTTCTTTCTCTCCTGAATATGAAGAACAGTCCAGATTTTGGTAAATTCTTATCAAAAATGAACCAAAACAAAATCCTCACCCATCAGCACTCGCCAAATTCAATAGGTACAGCTATTCCCAGCATGGAGAGGACCACGTTGTACCTGCCTTCCAAAGAGCTGATGGGGAGCCTATCAGGGGGAAAAAAGGGGTGGCAACCCTAATTAAGCACTAATGGTTGTTGAACACACAGGGATTCGAACCCAGGCCAGGCTTTGAAGAGCAAAGCACTCCAAGCCCCCCGCCTGGATGGGCAAATCTGTCAATTTTCCTTTCTCCCACATTTGCTTTTATTTTATTTTTAACCTTAAGTTCTTTTTGTCCTGCATATGGGGGGGAAAGTAGCAAATTTTGGGAAATTCTTATCAAAAAACTGAACTGAAACAAAATTCTCACCCATCCCTACGTGAGCAATCCTCAGTGGGCACAGAATTCTGACTGAGTGTGTGATGGGGGAGGGAAGAGAATGGGAAATCAGAGAGGGAGAGGAATGGAGCATCCTGGAAGCGGATACGACTGGCTGGCTGGAAACCTGACCAGAAGCATTCCATGGTGCAACATTTTGTTGCAGGTTCCCACATGTCATTTTAAACTGTTCCTGCATAGCAAGCATTTTCAGGAATCAGAACAGTTAGGAATAGTATGTACCAGTGTCCACCAGTAGCTTCACTGTATAATGTAAACATTGCTGGCCTCCAGGGTGAAAGGGTGGAGCTGGCCAGCCTACTCCGGTGGAGGCCCCAATGTCAGCAGGGCTGTGTATCCGCTCCGGATTTTACTCCGAGCTTTCAAGGAGCTATCCATGGCGCCAAACCTCTTTGTTTTGGTAGGGTTCAGCACCATGGAGAGCTCCTTAAAGGTTCAGAATAAAATCCAGAGCAGACACAAGACCCCACTGCCATCGGACCTACCAGCCTCCACTGGCTACTCTCCCTTTTAACTGTGTCCTAACTCTGTGTAAATGACTGAAATTATATAGACTTCTGCCTCTTCTGAACGGCTTAAATTTTCCCAGAATCTTATTGTGGGTTAAACGTCTGTTAATTCTACAAAGCCTGCATTACAGCTTTCTAAAATGAACTTCTTTTGCTTCTGTGCTCTTTAAAGCCCAAATAGATTGCCACATGCCAGATACGACGCTGTGCAGTACATTAATTCATTTGCGCAGCCTGAAATTCTTAACCAATTTACATTTCTGTCGCTCCATAAATCAAAACTTTAACTTTACACATTTAAACAGTTTCTGTTGGGATTTTGGATCAGAGCTGATAACCTTTTGCCAAGATTTCACTAAGTGCAAATTGATACATATGAGACAGAGAGCGGATCATTTTCCTGTCGTATGAGATGATATCTCTGCAATGCTGCAATGGGGCCCTGCTCCAGCAGACGCTCTCTGCACTCACGACGGCCCCACTTAATAAAGGGAACGGAGCCCTTAGCACATCCAGAACATGCCATATGTGCCAACCTAGAGGACCTTTCACAATGGCTGCCTCATGTGTAGAGCTGTATGGAGAAAAGAACATGTGCCTAGATGGTTCCCTCGGACACACAAACACACACACACACACACACACACACACACCCTACTGAGCACTCAACACATTTTCATTAAGGCCTGATAGCCCCAAACTGGTCCTCACCAGTGGCACATATGCCACCTTCTGGATGTACTAAGGGTTCCGTTCCCTTTATTAAGTGGGGCCATTGTGAGAGCAGAGAGTGTTTGCTGGAGGAGGATAACGACTTCTGGAAGATGATCGTAGAATCATTTGCAACAGATTCACCAACTGTTGCTTGGCATCCACCCTGTTCACAAAACATATATGCAAGTTATGCTAATAACGCAGAGCTTATGTATTGTAATTAGCCTTACAGCTCTCTGTCTGATGGGTGATTTTGGGCATGGCTCTCTTCATGCTGCCCACCCCCACAGTAGACCGATAACACACTGGGACAGCTCTTCCCTTGTTAAAATGCGCATTTTTTCCTTCTTCTTCACATATTAATTGCTTGTTCCAACGTGTGTCCGAAACATGCACACATGGGACTTGGCAGTCTCTTAGTCACCCATGGCGAGTAAGGATTGCCTCCAGGTGGCCAGCTGAGAACACTCCTTCGACCTGTTGGTCTGCTACTCCACAGCACCGCATTCCTCCAATGGGGAAGGCCACTGCTGCGCTATGGCAGAAGACAGTCTATGCCTCCTTTGCGATTAACACCAGAAGAGGAAGAGAAAAAGTGCAGGAGCTTGGCAGATGTCATGGTTTAGCACTTAATCTCCCCATCCAGAGAAGACCACTGTTGTGCTATGGCTGCTGCCACCCCCTCCCTCCCTTGGATAGAGAGAGCTCCAACCACCAAAGCAAGGCACTTATTTTCTCTGGCTGGGGGAAGGGAAACATTGAGCTGTGGCAACAATGGAAGGGAAGGGGAAAGAAAGGGAGAAGAAAACAGAAGTAACATGAGGGTGAGTGGGAAAGTTGCAATCCAAATGCACTGACATGTGTGGCTTCTAGTTTATAGACAGCTTTGCCGGCTTTCATTGAGCTCTGCCATTTCCCATGATTCTTCACCACATTTTTATAAAGCTTGGGTATTTTAATTTGAGAAAATAATTCTGATGCTGGGCATGGTTAGCTCTTTAAAAAATAATAATAATAATAATTCCAAGGCATACTTGATTCTATACTTGACTCTGAGACAAATGTATCATGGAAAAATCTTCGATTCCATAAACAATATAGCCATTGGTTGCCTAACAATACACCAGATATCTCTGACTTCCATCATCTAGGGCGCAGTCTTAATCTTGTTGGGTTAATGAGAGAAGTGAATGCTGCGGTCTTTGTGTCATATAAATATTGGTTCCCATTACAAAAAGATGAAGAAAAAGAGTCATACCACCACACCCTGGCATTTTCTAAAAGCACAAACAAGGTTTCCCACAAACAAATACATAAGCTAGTGACAGTTGCTGCCACTCTAGAATCCTCTGAAAACTAGACAGGGAGTGTGCGTTCCCATCTATTTACTCTGACAAAGTCCAGTTCAGCTCATGTGTGGTTTTGGGGAAGAGAGAAGAAATTGATCCTGTGTACAGAAGTCTTTCATTGGTCATCCAGAACTGTCATTACCTATGCTCATAACCAGACATTATACCAGACAGTAGGGCTTTGGGGGCCTACCATGTGCTTAGGGGTCTTTAAGCCACCTCAATAACAGATATTGAACTTCATGTGTGGCCACCTTGAGTTAGACACATGCAATGGTGCATTTAGGGACAACCAGAGGGGGGCTCCCTGGTCCTACCCTATGTATCAAAACTATGGGATGTGGCGTAGTGGTTAGGGTGTTGGACTGGGACTCGGGAGATCTGGGTTCTAGTCCCCGCTTAGCCATGAAACTCACTGGGTGACTTTGGGCCAGTCACTGACTCTCAGCCTAACCTACCGCACAGGGTTGTTGTGAGGATAAAATGGAGAGGAGGATGAGGATAATGTAAGCCGCCTTGGGTTCCTTGCAGGAAAAAAGGCGGGGTATAAATATAATAAATAAATAAATAAATAAATAAATAAATGGGATGATGCCTCTGTCTCTGCCCAACTCACTGGTTCCATACACAGAGTGGGAAAGAGTAGTTATTATTAAAAAGAACTGAATGGGCTAATGTACCATGTATGTCTTGAGCCCATGTTACTTGAAGAACCGTGTTCCCCCGTACCAGCCTGGCCATACTCTGACATCATCAACAGAGGCCCTTCTCACCTGCCCACCACCATGGGTGGTTGGACTGGTGTGTACCTTTTCAGTGGTGGCCCTGCACCTCTGGAATCAGCTTCCAGCAGGTGTTGGTCAGGCCCCTTCCTTGCAGGTCTTCAGGGAGGCTCCGAAGACCCACTTGTTTTCATTTGCCTTTTCATAATGTGTGGGCTGCAGGTTTTATTGGTGTTATCTTTTTTTATAGTGCTTTTAATAATATTTTATTGTATATTTATGTATTGACTATTTGTATTTGCATATTGTTGTACTATTATTATTATTATTTTTATCTTGCATGCTGCCTTGAGAGGGTTCTACCAGCCCGTGGCTTATGCTGGCTCAGCTTGTCTGAGCGTGGAAAGCTAAGCAGGGTCAGGCTTGGTTGTTACTTGGATGGGAGACCCCTCCTCTAGTTTCCTGCATTGAGCAGGGGGTTGGACTCGATGGCCTTGTAGGCTCCTTCCAACTCTGTGATCTATGAAATCTACCCTTAAAGGTAGCCTAATTTTTTTAAAAATAAATAAATAAAATGCAAGCCAAGGAAACAAATCCCTTTGCTGGAGGAGCAGAAGCAGAAGCAGGTGGGGTGTACAGGTGTGAGACTGTGGTCAATATCCAATGGGTCGCTTATGCCCCTGCTGATTCTCCTGCACCCCACTGATTTTGTAGCACAAGTGGCCCCCGCCCCTTGTGCAACTGTGATTTAGCACTTCTGGGGGCACTGAAATGGAAATGCTAGTTTCTGGAAGGAGGCAGGTCGGCACAGCTTACATGAGGGAGCTCCACTGGCCGGTCTCCTTCCAGAAACAAGCATTTCTGCTCACTTTGGGGGCTTCCTCTAGGAAGTGCTAAATCTCCCTGGCATGGGTGGCAGGTCCCGCTTACGCAGTGGAGTCGGCAGACACCATCACTTGAGGAACGGAATCGTCTGGGCAGAAGCGAATCAGCAGGGGTGTAAGACCCCTATTGGATAGTGCCCTGTTCGTCCTGCATTGACAACATAAGCTATAATTATAGTGAGGCATACATATAAAAGATAATCACAACAAAAGAGGACATGCATCACCAAAAAGAGGATACAAGAGGATACTGATTGACATAAAATTTGCATGTGCTAATTGATATGTGTAGATACAAATTTAGAAATAATTATTATACTTTAAATAGAAATACAGTCCATCTCACCATAGTGTGGAAGACCTGCGTGCCTTGCTCAGTCTGCTGTCCAGGTGCTGTGTATGGGCAACTTCAAGGCTCTTCCTGCCGATGGTTCTTTATCTTTATACTGGACTTGGACTGGTCAGCATTATAAATAGAGGATGCCTTCAAAATAGAGGGCAGTCTAATGGCAGCAGGGATGTTAAATCTGTTCCCTCTGTGTTTCGTGCATTGACAGGTGCCAGACAGGGATGTCTGAGAATTTTGTTCCACCTGTGCAAACGCACACTTGCACTAATGCATACTAGCGCAAGTGCGAATTTGCGCAACCCCCCCAAATTTAAAAAAAAGTCTGCAAGTACATTGTATTGTATTGTATTATTTTAAATATTTGCATTGTATTTTATATTTTTAACTGTTTCTATTGCATTTTAGTCTTTTAACTGTTTGTAACATGCCCAGAGAACATTGTTTATTGGGCGGATTAGAAATATAATAAAGAAATAAATAAAAAATCTGCATGTATTGGAAAAAGCCAGTAAGCTGCAGAATCCACAGGTCAGATTCATAGAAATCCGAACTCATTTGAATCCGTTGCGGATTCTTCTGACATCCCTATCAGGCAGACCTTCAAACAGAGGACTATGCTCTGTAAAAGAGGGCACATGGCGACCCTAAGTGAGGCTTGGCATTAGGGAAGCTATTTGAAAGTGTTGCTGAGAGATTCAGTCCTGCTTCAGAGCAGACATGCAGACACTCATTCTGCTTCCTTCTGAGCAGGCTTAAAATGGGTAAGAATCACATTTGGCCCCGCCCACTTTGCCTTTGGCCCTGTCCACAGAGGGAATGCAGCTCCCAAGTCCTTTCCAAGATTGGAATTCAGCTCTCAGCCTGAAAAAGATTCTCTGCCCATGCTCTAGAATAGTGTTCTCCAACCTTGGGTCCCCAGATGTTTTTGGCCTACAACTCCCAGCATGCCCCAGCCAGTTGGAGAACACTGCTCTAGAAAAACCCTCTTCCTTAAACCATTGCCACTGCTGGTAACTATGTCAACAGGATCCTAGAATTTGAGTCACGGCAAAACACTGTCGGTAATTTGACAGCACAGAACTCCAATTCAACCTCAGGGTGTGTGTTTCTTAAAATGCCTGCAATACAGTAAGCCAATATCTTTGACTCATATTACCCATCGTAAACTTTTTTAACCTGTGGCTCACTTTCAAAAATAATAAACGTAACTGTTCCATAAAAATATCTCAACACAGAAGAGCCAGAAAAATGAAGGACATGAACAGATGGCACATCAATCTTCCGCATTTATACAATTTGTTTTTTTAATGCAAATAGTGTGGGTTGCCTGCTCTTGCCTTGGATATTGTTCCAAAGATGAGCACATTTTCTTATCTTTCTGGATCAATGTGACATTTGCAGTTATCATAAAGTGGGAGCCCATTTAATGATGTTAATGCTTCCTTAATGTAAAAATAAAATCACCTCCTTTATAGAAAGCAAACAGATTAAAAGTCCCAAAGAGACCATTGAAATCTGTGACATTTGCAGTTCCTGGAGGCTTGATTATACACAGGTAAAAGGTGTCTTAAAAGCATTGTTTACGCTCATTAATCAGAACAT
The DNA here is from genome assembly GCA_021292165.1 of Shinisaurus crocodilurus. NCBI lineage: Eukaryota > Metazoa > Chordata > Lepidosauria > Squamata > Shinisauridae > Shinisaurus > Shinisaurus crocodilurus. The sequence goes on along the minus strand of CM037876.1, from coordinate 131,917,577 downwards.
TAAGTTGGAATGTTAAGAGTCCCCTCAGCCAGAAAAAGCTCCTGTAAAATGGTATTAATACAAAAGAACTGATGCATCTGTGGAGTGAAGTCAGTAAAGAGAGGTCATGGCAACATTTATGAAATTAAGGCAACAGAGTCTGTTATGTATTTTCAGCTTTTAGGTGCATTACAAGTGGGATCGGCAACAAAATATTGCAGCGCGGCATACTGCTGCTCAGGATTCCAGCCACCCTGTTCCATTTCCTCTCCTGCCCTCAGTTTTCTGCTTTCCTCCGCAACAGTAAGTTTATGGTTCATGGCCACTGAGTATGCTCAGTCCACATTGGGCTCTTTGGGGGGGGGGGTTGTCCCCTCTTAAGTATTTTCCCCATAAAGGTGGTTCTTCTGCAAATCTGGGGTTAGATCTAAGCCTGCTGATAGCTCCCTCTTGTGTGGAGGTTGTGCTGTTTTGGTTAGGGATCGGAGAATCAGTCAGCGAGGCTCCTCCAGCCCGCCGAGGCTGTCAGAGTTCCACCTTGAGGCTTGGTCTGCCTCACTCCTCTCTTTTCGATTCTGAGCTCTTTTCCCTTTCATTCCAACAAGAAAAGTGAACATTTCAGAACACATTTTTGGAAAGCGCACGCCCAAATGCACACTTCCCCTCCAGAGGCTAAAGTGCAAAAAAATTGTAGTGTGTGGGGAAATGTGTGTGTGTGTATGTATATATATATATATATATATATATATTTAAAGTGCACATTTTTAAAATATACGAACACAAGTTTGGCAATATGCAAGATTGCCCCCCCCAAATGCTTTTGCATTTGTATTCACACTTGGAGGTGCAAATGGGACAAACTGGATCCCATGCATGCAAAAGGAATTCAGGTGAAAGTCTTCACTGGGTTTTAACCAAGCATACAGTAACTCGACTAGTTGCTTGTGGCAAGTACAGGGGGCCTCCAGGTGACCAGGTAGGGAAGTGTTGAAACAGTTTATTCTTCCCACCCATTTATCCCCATGACAGGAGCGAGCCCCACCCCACCCCGCCACCGGAGAGGGAGGTTGACCCGGCTGCAGCAGGTAAACCTCTCCGGCGGTGGGAAGCACCCGCCCACGCTTCCCTTTACTTTCCCCGGGGAACCCAGGGAAAGCAAAGGACGGAGTGTCCGGGCGCTTCCTGCCACCCCTCTCCGCCTCCGGAGATGTTTAGCTGCTGTAGGTGGGGATGTACTAGTCGTCCCCGTGGATGCTCTGTGCAAGGAGCAGCCGCGGGGACTGCATTACCGCCTGCAGCAGGAAAGGCTTACCCCTCCGGCGGGAGGCTGTAATCCACGCTCGCTCCACGGCTACTCCGTTCACAGATCAGTCACGGAGAGTGGGCACTCCCGCTTCCTGTCGGAGGGGAGACCTCTCAAGGAGTAGGCGAGAGGCCCCATCCTTCCCTCTCCCCACTGCGCTTCAGGGCACACGAGCCCCGAAATCGGCTTGCGATGCGGCTGTCAAAGAGAGGAGCCTCACTCCTCTCCACGGTGTCCCCTGGGATATCGTTGAGAGGAAGGAGGGGGAAGGAGGCGAAGTGAGGGGGCAAAGCAACAATGATGAGCCCGATCGTCTGTCGGGCGTATCGTTGTAGCTTCGGGCGATCCAGCAAACAATCGTGGTAACGTACCACAATTGTTGCCGGGCCGTGCGTACCCACCCTTATATTCCACGCTTGGAAGGAAAAACACCCACATCTATCACTCAATGGACTGAAGATCTTACTGCTCTGGCATCATTTGAATGTATATCCTACAGGGCCAGGCTTCAATTTCATTTGGATGCTTATTCCGATATATTGACTGCTTATATTAATGTATCTATTTGAAAAGGAAATGTTAATCCTTTTTTTCTCCCCCCCCACTTTTTTGTTGTTGTTTTCTTTTCCCTATATCAAGGGAGATATTAATGATTACTGTATATTGATATGTTTCATGAAATTCCCTCCCCTCCCCCTTTTTGTTTGTCTGTTGTTGTTACTGTTGTATTCCAAATAAAAAGATTTTTTAAAAAAAAATAGAGAGTAACAGAACAAGTAGGCACTTAATCTAAAAATCTCAACATGGCACCTTATTTTACTTTCTTTTCGGGTGGAACATGTGTATTACCCTATTATCATGTTCATTCACTATTGTTAGGAACAAGTAACTTAATTTCTAAAGAAAGAGACACGTTGGCATTCAGGTCTGCCTGGGACCCATGTCACCTTCTCCTAGAAGTGGGTCACAATTTGGAGAGAGCAAGGGAAGCTTTTGTGCCCCTTCCAATTTCAGACCACATAGGATTATTCCTCAAAAGCAAATCTTTATCTGATTATTGTGAGTTATAAAAACTGACCACACGAAATGAATTAATTTATTTAAAATGATTTTTTTAAGGCTGCCTTTGAGGGTAGAACTCTCTCAAGGTGGCATACAAGATAAAAACAATTCAAAATATGCAAAAACAAATAGAACATAATAAATATTCAATAAAATGCTATGGAAACATTGAACACCAATAAAACCTGCAGCTCACAGATTATGGAAAGGCCAGCAAAAACAAGTGGGTCTTCAGAGCCTCCCTGAAGACCTGCAAAGAAGGGGCCTGACAAACCCCTGATGGAAGCTGATTCCACAGATGTGGTTCCACCACTGAAAAGGCCCTCTCCCTTGTACTTACCAGCCTAACTGCCTTTGGTGGTGAGCAGGTGAGACAGGCTTCTGCTGATGACCTCAGAAATGTACTTAAAACACACGGGGCAGAACCCAATGACACTTGAGTAGAAATTTGCTCACACAATGTGACTTTCTCCCTCTCTCCTCTCCCCTGTAGCCCTCTGCACTCCCCCAAATTTGCTCCAGAGGGTCCCTTGACTCTCCATAGCAGATTTTGAGGGCACATGGTGACTGGGTTCAGACAACACAATAACTCACTCTCAAGAGTTGAGTATGGGTTGAGTGTGGGTTGCCACTTGAACCGTGGGTTGTCATTGGAACATGGGTTGGTTATCGTGTTTTCTGAACCCAGCTGAGATAACATACCATGGTGAACAAACAAAACACAGTTCATAACCCAACAACAAACCATGGGTTCTCTTCATCCATTATTCATGGTTAACAAGCCATGGCTTGTTAGCACAGCTGGGTTCAGACAAAACGCAAACCCACATTTCAACAACAACCCACGATTCAACGACAACTCACACTCAACCTGAGTGTGGGTTATCGTGTTGTCTGAACCCAGTCAATGGGTTGCAGGGGGGGGGGGAATTGCCTCCGTCCTGGTTCTACTGATGGAAATAGTTCCATCAGTGGAAAACTGTCATTCCACCACTGTTTTTTGTCAGTCTAAACTTCCTGAGAATCTTAACCTTCTCCCAATGAATGAAAGCTGCCCAAAATGACACCCCGGCCTGGAATTCCTTCTCCTTCATGTGCGGGGGACAGGTTATGGTATCTCTGTAGTGAAGGAAAGGCATTCTGCACATGTTCAGAGACAGTGTCCTTTCTTAATCCTTCAAACAAACTCAACTCAACCCAGTTATGGAAAACAGTTTCCCGGGTCTAAGGGTCAAATGATGTGTTGGGCTGATGGGAGATGCATGGGACAGAGAAGGAGCCATTCGAGCCCTTGTTTCTCACACATGGTTACAATGTAACATGTAGTCTGCCCCAAAGTCTTTGAACAAATTAAGCCTTAACCAGTGGCATACTGGAGCCAAGGCTCACAGGGACACAGCGCCGGGACTTTTTTTATTAGCAGGGATGCCGACGTCATCTGCCAACCCCTTCAGAATCCCCCATTCTCTCTGGCTTAGATGCAATCCTCAGAGTAGCTGCGGGGAACTGAATTTTCTCAACAACAATTGATAGTTGTGGGCTATATTCCTGTTGTAATGCAGATTATTTTGGGGTGGCCTGGCCTTGAATGGGCCATGAAGACCCATTCGCTCTACAAAAGACCAGCTCGTGGTAGAGATGAAAACGGCTGGAATTGGTTGGTTGCTATGGTTCAACACAGCTGATTTCAATTTTGAATTCTCCTTGGAGGCGTGGCTATGGAGACTGTCATAATGAGTATGTGCACTTCAAAAATTTAGCACTACTTCACTGGCCTTAACTACAGGTACCATTGTCTGCCCAGTGTGTCAAATGCACTGCAGAACTGATGACGTTATGATGAAAAGAGTGGACAGAAGCCCCCAGGCGCTGTAATTCATTGTACAAGCTAATATTACTGTCGATTTAACCCATTACAACATTTACATATTACAAAACACATTACATTTGTTGGACAGAATAGGGATCAATTGAAGGCGCTTTTCAATAAAGCATTTATTGCCACCTAGGGTATTTGTGTATAAGCGGGATATAAATTGAATAAATAAATAAATAAATAAATAAATAAATAAATAAATTCACATTGCAGTACTTCTCTTGATGCTATGCCAGCGTGAAGCGGTCGTATGGTTGGCACTCTCATCTCCGAAAAAGGACACACATGTCTGGGAACTGAACTTAAAGTACATGCAACAATACTAGAGATCTCTCTTCTTTCCCCCACCCCAATAGGAAGATTAGCATAAAAATGTGCTATCCTAACCAAGCAGTCTGTTAACTGATAAGCTATAAAAATAAAAAATAAAAAAATCATCTGTTATTTTTATAGCTCAAAGGCAGATGCCATTTCGACAACTAGAATTGATTGAGTAAGGATTTTAGTGCTACAAAGATTTATCATTGTAAACTTGAGATACCTTAAAACAGAATTGTTCTCATTCTGAAATATTATCCCAAGAGCAATCAAGCATTAGGATCTTGCCAGCCCTAGTTTTATCCTGAACAAAATCATTTCATGTCACATCATAAAGAATTTCAGTTTGTTTTCTAATGTTTGCCTTGGAAATCTTATCTGCATTAAGCCAAGACGACTGATGTAATTACTCAACCAAACACTGATGTCAACGCTTCCTAATCTATTATTCCTGTAGGGGCCCATTCTTCCACTTGTATGTTTTATGGGGGCCCAGAAAAGAAAAAGCTTGATCGGCCTAATTGCAGTAGGTCCGATTTCATAAATAGTTATGACAGTATCTTCTCCAATAGTCATCTGGTGGATATTTTGGGACCCTTCATTGTACATTCCTCTGCTTTAAAAAGAATGACTTTTGTGCCCAATAGAAAAAGAAGTACAATGCAGGCACAGTGAAGTAGCAGTCCAATTTGGTTTTTAGGGGGGGAGGGTTAAAGCACATGCTGCAATATCTCCCACTGAAATCAACTAGACTTTGATGTTTGGCTACACCATGCCCATTATTTCTAATAATTTCTGGAGCGCTGAAGCAGAAACATTTTAAGACCCCCTGGAGCAGGGGTGGGGAACCTCGGGAAGCTCTTAGTCTGATTTTATTTTTATTCCGTGGCTTTTTACATTTGTTTTAGATTCTTACATAATATTTTATTAGATCTGGGTGCTTTTAACCTTGATCTGTGAACCACCCAGGGAGGTTTGGCTGTTGGGTGGTGCAGAAATACAAGTAACTCACTCACTCACTCACTCACTCACTCATAGCGATCAATAGCCGTATCCTCCATAAATCTGTCTAATCCTGTTTTATAGCCATCTAAGTTGGTGATGGAAATAAATTCCATAGCTTAACTATGCGTAGGGTGGCCAATTACAAATCGGCAAAAAAAGGGGAAGCACATCACCAAAAAAAAAAAAAAAAAAAGGACAAAAGAGGATGCCGATTTGCATAAAATTTGCATCTTGCTATAGTGTGGAAGACTGTGACCAGGTGATCTGTGTGCCTTGCTCAGTCTGCCATCCAGGTGCTGTTGATGGGCAACTTTAAGGCCCAGCTTTTCCTGCGGATGGCTCTTGATCTTTAAATCAGACATGGACTGGACAGCCCTTGAAATAGCAGAGGCTTTCAAAATAGAGGACTGTCCTCTGTAAAAGAGGATACATAGTCAACCTAACTATGTACTGTGTAAAGAAGTACTTCCTCTTGTCTGTCTCTCCTGCAACTCTTCACATCATGAATATGGCCTGTTGCTTTCATAATTCGATGCATCTGTGGCCTCCTTTGGATCTCAAGATAGAGGTCAGAGATGATTTCGTTGCCACAAACTGTTAAGAGTCGCCTGGTAGCTTGGGACAGTCCAGGTCAAGATTTCTTGACCTTTCTGACTAGACAAACTTTTGTTACATTAACCTCTGACTTCCAGGCTCCTTAATGGCAATATTTTATGGACACTGTAATTCTTCCCACCCGCCCCTCATTCTTCTCACTATTCACTGCCTTCCTCTCACCATGTTGCCTCAAATACATGTTTACCATCCAGATTTCACCCTTTATTTTTCGACCACAGTGGCAGGGGCCGCCCTAATCCATCAATCTCCATTTGTCAGATGAAAGAGGAACTCCTAGAATATAATTTTTTTCCTAACAAATGTGCAACAGAGACTCGTCCATATTACATAAAGGTCTAACTTCCTATCAGAATCAAATGAGGGCCTTGTCAGATTGGAGAGGGATATATAAACAAGAAACGTAAGCCTTTAATTGGTGGGGGAAATCAGATAAGCTCTCTTTAAATACCACCATTGATACAGAAATCTGAACTCAAATTACCTTTGATTCAGTCACTTAAGGAAACCGAACTGGAGCAAGGAAAGCTTAGTAAAAGTGCCTGAGTGAATTAAGCATTGGAAATAAGAGAGATTCTCAGGCTTATAAGAAATGACAAAAATAAATATATAGAAGCAAATGGGGGTATTATTTATTTCCAATACATCCTACTACATAGAATGTGAAGTGTTTATCAGATAGAAGGATGTCAAACCAGATACAAACCATATAATCAGGCATAGGAATTGATTTGTACCTGCTTGCGTGGAGGTTGGGAACTTTCAGGAATGTACTGAAAATCCATCCTTTTGATGGTCTCAAATTCAAAATATACAAGTGAGAATTTCTTGGGTGTTTCTTTTCTTTTCTTCATGTTCTACAGAGTTGTTTGTTTTGTTCCCAGCCTCCGTGGTTGCAGAGAGAGAGAAAAGACCTCAAAAATGTTATCAGAAAATAAATCTGCAGGCATTTTGTGTAGCTTGTTTCTGAAACGGTTGAAGTGAAGGAGTGTCCGCTTCATGACTTTTCTTCAGCATTGAATTTGATATCAATTAAGACGTGACACCAGATCAAGTAGCATCAAGGATTTGACATTGCTTTATATACTTTGAAAAGCAAAGACCCCAGTTTGTGTGAAGTGTCCAGAAGTACCCAAGGAGACTTTGACATAAACAGTTCTCAGTACGCATCAGGGATGTTGAAGAGTCCTTGGTCTCGAGTCACGAGTCGAGTCACGAGTCTTTGGACCCGAGTCTTGAGTCCGAGTCCGAGTCCTTGGTCCAAAATGGTGACTCACGAGTCACAAGTCATGAGTCACTCCCAAAGCTGACTCCACGAGTCCCTATTAAAATCAATGGGGTTTTTTCCCAACAAAATAAGGCTACTTCACACTCAGAGCAGCCACACAGAGTAATCTCAGGTCCTTCCTCTGCCTCTCCCAAGTACGCAACACATCAATCAAAATAAATCTTGACACACTGTTGGGGCTGCACTCCTGGTAGCCGTCCATAGTGGCCGAGCAGCGGCACACCTCGCTTCCATGCGCTCTTTGCCGGCAATCACGCTCCTCTCCACTCCTTCTGGCACAGCCCAGGGATGTTGAAGAGTCCTTGGTCTCGAGTCCCGAGTCGAGTCTCGAGTCCCATTAAAAATATTGGGACTCGAGTCCGAGTCGAGTCAGAGGGGGGACTCAGTCCGACTCACGAGTCGAGTCCTCGAGTCCGAGTCCCCATCCCTGGTACGCACCAACTGTGGTTAAATGTAGCAAACGTCACACCAGGGGCAGGCAATGCATACACAAACAGTGGCATGAAAGAGAAACACAGTGCCCAGCATTTGCTGGACTGGATTCTGGAACAAGCCCTGCTTGTTCCTAGCACCTGTTTTCACAACCAGCGCAGGTGTGGTAGCTGCTGCTTGCACTGACTGTAGGTACCGGGACCATGAGAGGAGGGCACTGTGTGATGGGGGGGGGCGTAGCTCAGTGGTAGAGCACATGCACTTTGTGCAGAAGGTCCCAGGTTCGATCTCCAGGTAGGGCTGGGAAAAATCTCTAACTGAAACCCTGGAGAGCCATGGCTGCCAGTCGGTGTCGACAATACTGCGCTAGATGGACCCATGGTCTGACTCCGTCAAAGGCAGTTTCCGATGTTACTATGATGTCTAACAGCCAGTGCCAAACTCAGAGTGCATTTGAAAATTTCAGAACTTCTCAAAGTTCTGCAGGAAAATTGGATTTGCCTCTTAAAAACAAGGGCTTCGATCCTAAGAGATGGAAATATCAGGAAGTTAAAGGAAGGAAAGTTTCCCATTCCTTCTCCCGCCCCCCCTGCTCCCGGAAAAGCCTCTCTGGACAATCAGGGGACTCTACAGTGGCCATGTGTCCTCTTTTACAGAGGACTGTTCTTTCTTCTGATGGCCTATTTGAGAGGCTGTCCAGTCCAAGTTTGGTTTAAAAATCAAGAACAATCAAGGGAAAGAGCTGGGCCTTGAAGTTGCCCATCAACAGCACCTCCTGGACAACAGACTGAGCAAGGCGCTCTGGTCACCCTCTTCCACACCATGGTGAGATGGATTGTATCTCTATGTAAATTATAATAATCACTCCTAAATTTGCATCTATACATATAAATTAGTATATGTACATCTTATGCAAATTACTATCCTCTTTTGCCCTCTTTTTCAGTGATGCATTTCCTCTCCTTTGGCAATTTATAAGTGGCCACCCTAGGGGACCCCTTGAAACTATATGGCCCAGGGCAGGAAACTTTCCTTCTGTGAATTTCCTGAAGTTAAATGATCTTTTGATCCAAGTTTGATTTGAGGCGATTCTCTCCTCCCTTATCAGCCCCGCTTGCCACATTCTGCATTGTTCAGGGGAGCCCACAGACTAACAGGAGGGTTTTTGTGGGGTACAGGTGGTTGCAAAGGTGAGGAGGAGACAGGAAACATTCCTCTTGTTAACCTCTTTAAGTTCATTTACCTTACAATTTGAGCCAGCAAGCTTTGCACTGGCCCCTTACTGAGATTGAGAGTAATTTATTTTCACACGTTCCTCTTCTAATGGCAGCCATCTGCTCCCATCTTAAGTACAGCAATAACATACCTCTCACACATCTGAACTGTTCACAATGCTTTCTCAGTGGGTTCTCAAGTTAGGGTGGATACTTACGCATCACTGAAAAAGAAGAAATGTACCACCCAAAAAGAGAACAAACTGCATACCATTTGCATATGCCAATGTATGTGTAGATACTAATTTGGAAATAATTACTATAATTTAAATAGAAGTACAATACATCTCACCATACTGGAAAAGGCTGTGACCAGGTGACCTATGGGCCTGCTCAGTCAGCTGACTATCAATGGGCAACTACAAGGCCCCTTTAAGTTCTCCCTTCTTATGGGTCTTCATCTTTAAACTAGAATTGGACTGGACAACCCTTCAAACAGAGGACATTTTCAACAAAAGCACTTCTGCTCTTCAAATAGAGGACAGTCCCTGGTAAAGTAGGACATATGGACACCCTAACTAAGCTACCATCAATCCTTACCTATTCTGAGAAGAAAGTCATAGGTATTGCACTGAGCAAATAAGAGTGGAGAACAGTGCCTTTGAAAAAATGCTCAATCCATTTATTTCTGTCCAGGAGAGGAGAAATGGTTACAAAATTCAGAAATGTCTTCTTGGCCTATTGCCACCATTTCCCTCCTGGAGTCTTCAGACCCCAGTTGGACATGACAGTGGTAATCAAACAACAATTCTACAGTATGTGATGCCGAAAGTAGAGGAGCATTTCCAGGGGTTCCAGTAGATTGCAGGCTAAACTGAAAGGCCTCAGTCCAACTGTGTATGTCTACAACAACAAAGCCTATGCTAACATAAGCATAGCCATTTCAGAAAAATAGCAATCGTCCCAATCATCTGTTTGAGTTGAAAGGGACAGGGGAGACAGCTAAATCCACATGATTAGCATTATTGCAGATTTTCTGAAAGGGTGATGACTCTGTGTAAGCAGTCATCACATTTGGATTGGGGGCAGAAGCCCTTTGTAAACCACATGTTTGCATACAGGTTTCTTCATCCAGTCAGGTATACATGCTCCAAAACCTGCCTGCTTCCATTTGCATAGTTTGGGGTGCAGCTGTACACATACACGTTCGTCTCTCTCTTTCTATATACAGAGATATATACTTTCTCACACATACACACACACACACACACACACACCCTGTTAGTATAAGCATTACTGATCAAAATATTACAAGCTTCTACTCGTTTGGCTGGCAATACTGGATAGCACCCAAGTACATCACCAGTGCTCTACATAATCAATCTTATCTGGACCATAATCAGTGTCATATGCAGCCTTATCACGCACACATCTCTGTGAACATGTACCGGGGTTGGAGGGGTTGGGGGGTTTTTTGTAAAAGGGCAACAGGAGCGACAATATTTTCAAGCAAGTCCATAAAACACAATCTTCCATCAAGAAACAAAACAAAACAAAAATGAGATGATCCCATCTTCCCTCCCCCCCCAAAAAAAACTTTGCATGGATAAAGTAGATAGTTCTGAGAATATTTTATTGAGACGCAACTGCACGCAAAACTGATCTTTATAGTGACGGATGGGTCCCTTTGTGCAGATAAAACCCAGATTTTAAATATTTCTTTTTAATTGTTATTGTCTTTGTGTTCAAGGACTGATTGTGGGAAGAATGCCATTCTCTGATCATAAAAAGAAAAAGAAAATATAATAAAAGCAGTAATTGGTCAATGATGATTGAACTAACGGCTTTACGGTGCCAGTCAAACACCCGTAATAATTGCCCTTTGGACTTTTTATGAAAGGTACAGGACTGTTTCACAAGGCTAATTCAGCATTATAAATCCCCCATTTTATGTCAGTTTCCACCATTACCACATAAGGCTTTGTGATATACATGACTCCTATTATTATTAAATGTCCCTAATTCTGGCAACCAAAGGATCTATCTTCTTTCCCCACCCTACATTTATATCAAAAGCAAACCATGCACACATCATTCTGCTAATAAACATAGGCATGGATCAGGCTAAAAAGTCCTTTTTAGTTTCACTGATTCCAAGTGGGAAGAGGTGTAAATGCTTCATTTCCCCACTAAAATGAATAGGAATGTGAAAGGTTCAGCTTTGGATGGATTTTGTGTCCTAAATTAGCATGATTGCTGGGCCTGGAATTTGCTGACATACTGGCACAGGGCAGGTCTTGCCGTCGGATCTAAGAGATCTCCTGACCCACTACCTGCCTTTTTGGTTGCTTCGCTCATCAGGTACTCTCCTGCTGGTGCCTAAGATTTTGGAAGTCTGATCCATGATGTCTCAGAATAGGGCTTTTAGTATCATAACATCCACCCTCTGGAAATCTCTACCAGTACAAATTAGACAGGCGCTGAACCGTCTAGATTTTTGGCATCTGCCAAAAATGCATTTGTTCCAACAAGCTTTCCCACAATGGTGATCTCATCTTCTGTATACAGTAATAATATACAGTATTGTTTATGGTTTGATGCTGTATTGTTTGCATATTGCTTAGATATTTTTTTTTTAATGAAAGTTTACATGTCAGTAAACAAACAAACATTTGTTTCTAAGCTCTTTTTCTTAGCACAGTGGTATCTTCCCAGAATTAGTAGCACATGGACTTGTCTGCTAAGGATCCCACAGGCATGAAACCCTTACTTGTTGTAGAGGATTCTGGGAAGTAGCCAGGTACAAGACAAGGGCAATATGATCATATTACGCCAGTGCTTTGTGACCTGCACAGGTTTCCAATCTGTTTCTGGGCCTAATTCAAAGTCCTTTAAAGCCCTAAATGGCTTGGGGCCAGATTACCTGAGGAATCGTCTTCTCGTATGTACACCTGCTGGGACCCTAAGATCATCTTCAGAGGACCTTCTCTGGGTGCCCCTGCCAGATGAGGTGAGGCAGGTGGCTACTAAGGAGAGGGTCTTTTCAGTGGTGGCACGCCTGTGGTGTTATTACCTTCCCAGAGTGGCTTGCCCAGCTCCTATGTTGTAGTCTTTTCATTGCCAGGTGAAGACCTCACTATTCTCTTAGACCTTTTAGCCCGTAAGTTAAAAAAAATAGTGTTGGTGCTTTTAGTGTTAATAGTGTTAGTTTTAATAGTGTTAGTGTTGTCCTCTGCTGTTAGTTTTATTTTGGTTTCATTTTTTTACATTCATCATGAGGGACTCCTCTGCCTGCAAATGTCATCTAATTCTGACATACAGTTAGAGCCGTTTGTTGATTTCCAATTATAGTCAATGGGAAGCATAAAGGTTTGGATTTCTGATTTGGGCCCAAATTGAAGTGGGCAGCCTCTGAATTGGTCCAAGCTGAATCAGCTATTTTCTGAAGCTGAAATTGAGATATTCTGCATGTAAAGCCTGTGCTCTACCACTGAGCTATGGAGGAATTTGCCACTACAATGCCATCCCCCCCATCTCAAAAGCATTAATTTGGCACTAGTGTCCCAAAATGGCTTTCATTTGAACTTTTTATACGTCCTTCCACACATTCACAGCCATTTAAACCACCATACACACAAATTAAAGAAATAATAGGAATGTAACTTGTTTAAATCACACACACACACACACACACACACACACACACACACACGAATGTTGGAATTTCCTGAATATTATCAGTTATGTGCATTTCCTGTTCAATTACTGTAGTTAGCAGTAGTTAGCTAGAGATAGATAGATAGATAGATAGATAGATAGATAGATAGATAATTCTAGGAAGGAGAGGGGCTGGGAAATTTATGTTTATATGCACTGCAATCAACTAGTATAATCTTTGCTACTGAGAATTTATTAGTGTACTTGATAGGTGCTGTGAAACTTCACAACTGACTCTACTCAGTAAGAAGCTGAAGCATTGGGGTAGAGATTGCTGGCATTCCCCTGCTGTTGAACAAGAGGGTAAATTGGACTTTGGAACTGAACATTTAACAAGAAGGTACTGCCATGGCAAACGTCTCCATATTTCTTTTCTGTTCCTGAAAACAAACAAACCCTTCTATATGATTTGACAAAGATACAGGAATAGTGTGGAATGGAATCTGAAATAATACGGGGATTTCAAATTGTATGATTGTGGTGGTGCTGATCCAGAGATAAACAGATACTTGCCAGCACCTCACTGCCCAGAGAATGGATCTTTAAGAGCTTTTGCCTGTTTAAGAGTAGGTTGGATGAATCTGACTCTCAGCAGGGAAAACCTTACCAACCTGCCCAGTGACTGAGGTCATGGGAGGACATTCTCTTGGTGGTACCACATGGACCTCTGGCCCAACTGAAGTCCACTAGCAGAAGAGCCTTCAGTGTGGCAGCTCCACTTCTATGGAACTCCCTGCCTCTGGAGGTCCGGCAGACTCTGACACTGTGTTGTTTTTGGTGCCTGCTGAAGACATCTTTGTTTCGGGAAACCTTCCTTGCTGACCAGCCACCGTTTTAATATCATCCTGTTTTTAATGCACTGTTTTTATTCTTTTATATGTTTCATCTTTTTATTGTTCACCACTCTGGAATCTGCCTAGATATGGAGCAGTATACAAATGCTGTAAGTAAATAAATAAAATATTTAGCTAGAGCACACACACACACACACACACGGCCAAAGCAGACATTATGTCGCAAGTAGCTACATCTTTTGTTCTTTTTTACTCTAGTGTAAGTGGAGGGTCCAACCCATTTAATAATGGATCACTATAAGGCATTGTAAATTGCAGGGGGGAGGCTCAATCTGAATCTAAAGTCCCCCCATAAAACCCCAAGCTACGGTCCCAATCCAGATCTCCCCCCCCCATTTGCGCTAGGGTAAAAAGAATAAAAGATGTGGCTGCTTGTTATGTGGCTACATCTTTAATGTAATGTCTGCTTTGGTACACACACAAACACAGCCTGGCAACTCCTACTGTGTGCTCAGTCCTCAATAAATCATTGTGAACCACAGGTGCAGCCTCAAGAGCTGAACACAGAGATCCACCTTTGGCGACCGCACATGTACATCACCTTTCTGTAGCTGTTCCTAATATGGCATCAGGAGATACAACACACGCTAGAAGTCTGCTTCTGGATGTACACCACCTTCACTGAATTGGAATGATTTTGATGTGTCGGATACACTGCTAAATAATGCTACAAATGCCAACAGCAAGTGACTTACAAGTAAGGCTGCAATCCTATAAACTCCCTTACCTGGGAGAAAGTCCCACTGAATTCAATGGGACTTACTTTTCAGTGGCTATAAATCTCAGTAAATCTTTGGCCTCATCCTTGCTTCCCTAGGAACCTCTTTCTAACTGATGAAAGTTGCAGGCAGTGGCTGGTGGGCAATTCTTGGGCTCAAAGTAGGACCACTGGGTGCATCCCCACTGTATCTTAACTAGTACTGCAGCATTGCTTTGTTAGGAAAATTTCAATCTGCAAATTTATCATTTATCTACATCTATGAGAGAGAGAGAGAGAGAGAGAGACAGACAGACAGACAGACAGACAGGTTACACTGTCTAGCCCTGGCTATACATCTCCCAGCAAGCAATGCTCCAAGCCCAGTTCATGAGAGGCATTGTGGTGCATAAATACATCACTGTGACATCAGGTTGGGTCTGAATGAGTAACCTTATTGGGGTTAATGCACTTCTGCCTACCTGTGACTCAAGTCTTCCAAGCCCACAGCCTGTAAAAGTCTTTTTCCTTTCTTTCTTTCTTTCTTTTATTTTTTTAAAAGGTGGCTATATTGACTTTCCAAATGACAAACATTTACTGTACTGATAAAAATTTATATTTGCTCTGCGCAGGCAGAAGGTCTCAAGCATCAAAGCTTCTGTTCCAGGGCTGTGCCAGAACCTATAAAGTTTTTAAGGCTTGACCAAGCATCCCGGCAGCAGTGAAGCAGAAGCTGGGACCCTGGGGGCTCCTTAACTGCGAGATTAAACAAACATCTTTTTAAATCACACACAAACACAGAGCAAATGCTGTTCTGCTATAATGATCGACAATAAGGAACCTTGCTAGTGAAGTCTCATCTGTGGAGCAAAAGGTCCCCCTTACTCAGGAACACACACACCACTGACTGACAGTTTTGCAGGACGATTAAGAAAAAAGATTATATTTAAAGAGCTAAGTGTCTTTAAAACAATTACAACACATGCATTTGACCTCATAAGAGGTCATTCATATTCTACATGCTGGCACTCTCAAGGAATTGTGGGGGAAACAAAGGTATAAAGACAGTCCTTGGCCTTTCCTCTCGTTTCTTCCCCATCTTCCTTAGCTTAGGCCTCACCTTACTCCTGAAATGATAGACAGATAGATAGACCAATAGATAGATAGATAGATTAGTTTCTAGCAAAAAGAAGGTGTTTAGGAGCTCAGAACTCACACAGCCTGTTTCTTTCAAGGAAGAGAAAGAATCAAGGGATAAAAAGAAAGTTAAAAAGAGTAGAGGTAATTATGAGGGGCAATATTATGACATACAACCCTGTACGGGGATATGTCTAGAGCTGTTAAACTTCCCTTCACCTGAGTAACAGCACTGATAATTGGTAAAGATAGGGGATAATTTTGTTTGGTCTGCATTTTTAAGCGAGCTGACTTAATTTAATTCACACTTCCTAGGCTAATGTGCAGAACCCTCGGATTGTGCACTTCTCCAAATTAGGAATGCAGTCCTCGGCTCCAAAATTGCATAAGGGATGAGTATATTAGGGAAAGTTGCATATGAAAATACCAATTTCTGTGCATTTTGTTTTTAAAAAAAACCCACAGACAGATGTAGAAATTGAACAGAACAGACATATGACTGAACACATGTGAAACAGACATGGCCTGGATATAGAGTGATTTGTCCATCCCTAGATATGTATTTTAATTAATTGTATTTTATTTTTAACTTAACTTTCAGGTCTAAAAATACAACTGAAAACAAGGGAAAGATGTCACCAAGCAGAATACTAACAGCTCACCTACCCCCAAAAGAACAACCAGGAACAGCTGCATAAAGTTATTCCAGGGCTGGCATCAAGGGCAGGGATGGCTGGGCCCCTGCCAAGGCCCCACACCTCAGCAGGGGCCCACCGGCAAGAACCCCCTGGAATTGCTCCTCCCCTTCACCATTGGAACCTACTTGTTCGCCTGCCTCTCGCTCTGACCCAAGCAACAGTCGTGGTGAGAAGGAGGAGGAGTGGGAGATGCCACTGCCTGCTTGCCCACTGGCTCTCTGCGTGTCAAGCAAGCAAGTGGTAGCAATGATGAGAAAGAGGATGAGGAGCAACAGCAGCTGTTGACAATGGAAGATAGGTGAACAAATGTCAGTGTGCTGGAAGAAGCAAAGACTACTAGCGTTGAAAAAATGATCCTTCAACGCCAACTTCAGTGGACCGGTCATGTTGTTCGAATGCCTGACTGCCATCTCCCAAAGCAGTTACTTTATTCCCAACTCAAGGATGGAAAGCAGAATATCGGTGGTCAGTATAAGAGGTTTAAAGATGTTCATAAGGCTAATCTAAAAAAATGCAATATAAACATCGAAAACTGGGAAGCTCTGGCCCATGAACGATCTAAATGGAGGTTGGCCTCTCACAAAGGTTCCATGGACTTTGAAGAAGCACGAGTGCAAGGCAAAAGGGAGAAACGTGCTAAGCGAAAAGCACGTCAAACAAATCCTTTACAGGACCATCTTCCATCTGGTAACCTGTGTCCTCACTGTGGGAAGCTGTGTGGATCTAGAATTGGCCTCCACAGTCACTTACGGACCCATCGCTAGAGTCTACACAATTTTCTTTAGAATTTCCTCCTTTTAAAATTTTTCTTTTTGTAAATTTTTTATCCTGGAAGACAATCTTACTCGGTCACGAGTGATCGCCTGATGATGACAATGGTAGTGGGAACGTAGATTCATTGAAGGAGAGCACATTGAGAGTATCTTGTCCAAGGGCCTTCAAAAACCTGGCACTGCCAGTACCTCTATTTTAAAACGTTTAAATGAACTGAGCCACTCCAGTCAGCCTTTAAAGTAAGGTCTTAATGGTATTCCTAAAAGCCTGCAAAGAGTGGGCCATATAGGCCTCCCTGAAAGGGCATTCAACAGGACCAAGGCCTTCTATGGAATGTCTTGCTCTTTGTCACCATTAGCCACATCTCAGAAGAATGTGCCCTTGGAGCAGGGCCCCACCACAATATCTGAGAAAATGATTTGGAACAATCAGTGGATACACATTGGGCAGGAAATTTTCTCCAGGAATAAGGGAGAAATAAGTTCCCCAGAATTTGTGCCAAGCCTTTGCAAAGTTCAATTTAAGTCATAAAGTACCAGGGGGGTATTGGAAAGCCAAGCTTCTGATCTGGACCAGGGTTTGCTTCCATCCAAACCCAAAGGTAGCTAAGGTGAGGGATGTATGAGAAATTCATTTCAAATCTTTTTTTACTAGAATTTACCCAGCTCACACCTGCCACAACCGGAAGCTGACCCAAATGCAATGTGCGATCGAAGTCCATACATTTCTGAGCTTGCAGTGTAATTCATGGAACAAAAAATGCTTGAAAAATGCAGACATTTGAAAAATGCTGATTAAAAATGTACATTTTTGAGAAATGCACACAAACAATGCAAATATTTAGAAAAATGCTTGCAAAAATATGCACGAATTTTCATGGGAAAAGGAAAAAACCACAGCTCGCAACAATACGAGTTTCGGGGTAGAATTTGGAGAACCTTGATGAGCTCGGGTTTTGCTGATTCACACACTTCCCTAATTGAGGTTTAAGATAGTTAAGGGCATAAAGTATATTGATATTCCAGTCTTTTTTGAATTATTTCCTCTTCCCCTTGACAAACTGCTTCAAATCTGAAAACATATTGCTAGAAAATCTTTTCTTTCAGATATTTTAAAAACACACACACACACTGAGACAATTCTTTTGGTGTGCCAAAACGTCCTGCTGACTGAAACAAAAATAAATGTTTTGTGCACATGCATTGGGGGGATGGGGGGGAACACTGCTTGATGGAAGTTGCATTTCACTAAAGAGCACAATATGTTATCGCCTCCTGAATGCTGCTGAGAACAGAATCTGTTCTCACTGCACTGTAACTAGGGCACTGTTGGGAAAGGGTATCTCCAAAGTGGAACATCTCCAAAGGATTGTTCAACAGTGGTGGTTTTAATTTAGGGGTGGGGGTATCTCAAAGACAAACGCTTGTAGCATGATCAAGAATTTTATTTTATTCATTTGTTTATTTGTTTGTTTTACATCCTGTGCTTCAACTCCAAAACATTCTCACACTGGCTAACAAAACAACAACTTGGCAATTCAAAAAATATTAAAACAGTGGCACATCAAATTACTTAAAGAAAATAATTTCTAATTAATTTGGGGACATTTTCTTGAATTATGTGCAGACTCATGTGATCCACCACAAAACCAATGCAGGAGGTACGCAACGAGATGTGCATGACCCCAAACCCTTCCATTTTATTCATGGCTTTCTTTCTATGTAACTATTTATTTATCCCATTTTATTTATAGTTTTCTTTCTATGTAACTATTTATTTAGCAAACTTTTGCGTAATGATTTTACTTATATACACAAAACCTTTACTCTTTAAATAGAGGGCAAGATGAAGAGGAGAGGGGGGAAACATAGGGAGGGATTGGGGGCAGGGGGCAGGATGGGGGGAAGTGTTTAGCATTTGTATTGTACTGAAAAATGCAAATAAATAAATAAATAAATTCTAATGAGCTGTTAATAATAATTTAAAAAAACAGCAACAAAAATGCCCCAGCAGAACATTAACAAACAGAGGTAGAGAAGCACATAGGAAGAGCCATGCTGGATAAGACCAGAGGCTTATGATCAGGTCCAGCATTCTGTTCTCGTCAGTGGCCAGGCAGCTCAGCTGCCCAATGCGTAGCCCACACCAGCAGGACATGAAAGCGAGAGCTAGCGTGGCCACTTACACGTGGCCAAAAAAAAGAAATCCATCACACAGATAGAGGACAAATATGTGCTCAAAGATTGCCTATGCTAATTTATAGAGATAGATACAAATTTTAAAATGATTACTATCATTTAAATAGAAATACAGTGCACCTAACCATAGTAGGGAAGACAGTTTCCATAAGACCCATGCACCTACTTCTGAGCGTGCTGCCCAGTGCCCAGGTGCTGTTGAGGGTGCCCGTCAAGGTCAAGGTCTGTTCTTTATCTTTAAACCGGACTTGGACTAGACAGCCCTTCCGATGAAGGTGCTCCTCTGGCAGCTCATCAAATACAGTAGTGTCCTCTGTAAAGCGGGAGACATGGGCACCCTAACAAATAGCACCCTCCCACTCGTGTTTCTAGCAACTGGTGTACTGCCTCTAACACTGGAGGTAATATATCGCCGTCATGACCAGTAGCCATTGCTAACCTTGTTTAAAAACAACAACAACCAACCACCACCCCACCAACCACCCCCGGCAAAATACTGGAGCCAGTAAGATAAAACAAAAACAAAGAACAGCTGAAAGGGCCAGGCAGATTAAAACAAAGTCCTTCAACTAGTGCCAAAAAGACAACAAAGTCAGCGCCAGGCAAGCCTCTTTGGGGACATTTTATTTATTTATTTATTACATTTATACCCCGTCTTTTTTCCTGCAAGGAACCCAAGGCGGCTTACATAATAATCCTCCTCCTCTCCATTTTATCCTCACAACAACCCTGTGAGGTAGGTTAGGCTGAGAGTCAGTGACTGGCCCAAAGTAACCCAGTGAGCTTCATGGCTGAGCGGGGACTAGAACCCGGATCTCCCAAGTCCCAGTCCAACACTCTCACCACTACGCCACACTGGCTCTCCGAGACATTTCCGAGACAGCGTGCCATCACCAAAAAGGCCCTCTGCCTCCAATGAAGATTTAAGGGAATAGGCAGATGTAGATTTTTGCCCGCCTAGCTCCTAGTCACATGAGCTACTGCATCACAGGACTTGCTGGGCTCTGCCGAAGCTGTGGGCTGGGCTCAGGATACATAAGTGTAATGTCCTCTGGCATGGTGCGGTGTATCAGTATTGCTGCTTGAGTTCATGAGCTTTTTATTAGTAATGGATTCATTTGTGTCCAGCGTCTTCAGAAATCCATTTTGAAAACAATTATTGATTCATTTAAATATATTCCGCTCTCTTAAGACAGTTCCTTACATCTGCTGGAGGTTGGGCTCTGTAAGTTGCGAGGAGACTTAAATCAGAGGGTTTGGCAGTAGGAACTGGGCACCTTAATCTCTGCACCACGGGGGCAGCTCCCAGGTACAGGGAGCGACTGGTCTGATCTTTGCTGCTCAACATTGCCACCCAGTTAATGGCCGGTGTGGGGTAATGCAGCTCATCAGCCCAGCCAAAACAGGTGATCCAGGAAGCCAATAGGAGCTTGGCTGTTGCCTTGGATGAAGTAGCTATTCGAGAGACTCCTGTGCTTTGTCTTGCTCCCTTTCCTTGGACTGCCACCTTTGTAACCAGACCATCTGCTTGATCTTGACCACATACCTGCCTCTGGGTCCTTTGCTGGCTGTTCTGGATCTTGATTTCTACCTGTCCTGGACTACATACTCACTTCTGGCCCTTCCAGCTGATTGCTTGCAAACCTGACTCTGCAGGGCCCAGACAGGTCCAAAGATGACATCCAGAATCCTCCACTGTAATCTGGCTTTCCCTGGAACAAAGTCTCACGTATTTAGGTTCGTCAACCAGGCTTTCTGATGCCTGTTGGTCAGCAACCTATCTGGACGCTATCCACTGGTGCCCAGTGCTGAACTTCTCTGCATTCTCAGATCCTGCATCTACCGAACAGTGGTGGTTGGTGCCCACTGGGGTTGGTGGGGCAGGGCAGCTAATGGTAGGTGGAGCTCAAGGTCACAGTAGGCAGAGCCAACTAGATCTAGTTATCTCCCCATCCTCCTCCCTTGCAAAGACCTGAAGACACTTAAGCAATGTATTACAATTACATAGCATCTAACTAATCCAAGGATAGTATCTTACTGTGGCTCACACTGGCTCAGCTTGTCTGAGTGTGGAAAGCTAAGCGGGGTCAGGCCTGGTTATGACTTGGATGGGAGACCCCTCCTCTAGTTTCCTGCATTGAGCAGGGGGTTGGGCTCGATGGCCTCGTAGGCCCCTTCCAACTCTATGATCTATAATCTAATCTATAATCTAATCTAATCTTATCTTACCTTGGTTTGAAAGGGCTGGGTGCTGTCACTTGGTTCTTCTGTGCTGGGAGGAAAGGAGTGTGGTCTCCACCACCCCTTACATCCACCCCACTTCTCCAATTAGGCATTAGGCACATCACTCCTTGAACAAGGAGTCTGGCCTCAAGAGCTTTCAAAATCATTGGTTGCCTGGTCCTTGAATTGAAGATTTTCTGCAAAACTCAGCCTTGAAAAAGATATTTGAAGAAAAACAAAGGGTTGGGGGGAGGGGGACAGATCCACATATCAACGCTCAAATGCAGTCTTTTGAAACACAGCAGCAACCTATTGTGCAGAAAAGGCAAACTGAGGCAAGTTAACATTAAGAGCATGCTTGCAAAGCAGAGAGTTGCAGCGGGGGAGAGATCCACACAGCAACACCGGAAACAGTATTTGGAATTCACAGTAGCAACCCATTATACAGATGAGGCAAGTTAACGTTTAGAATGATTATGCCTCCAAAGCAGAGGGTTGGGGGGGGCAGCGGGAGGGGAGATCCACACAGAAAATCTATTGCACAGGAAAAGGGCAAACTGAGGCAAGTAACTACAACATCATAAGTGCAAAGCAGACTGAAGAATAGGGGGGATTGCAAAAAAAAAAAAAAAAAAGGTGGGGAAACAGCAAGGGGTTGGAGGATTTTGACACAGCCCACACATATACCATGATTGCCCCAACAGCCCCAGGATGTCAGGTTAAAACCAGGAAAAAATAGGGAGAGAAATTAAAAATGGAACAAAGGGGGGGGGGAATAACAAGGGGTTGGGAGCTCCAGGAGGAAACCCCATCACCATCACCACCAACACACACACACACACACACACACACACACACACACACACCATTGTCTCTTCCAAGCCTCCAGGCCTCTGTTTTGTTTTGTTTTTAACAATTAAAAATAAATAAATAAAGTATAATAAAGGGCTCCCAGGGTCCCGTACGCACATGCACCAATTCCTACTCACACACACACACTTTAAACTCATAAAGGGAGCGACTTGCCTTCTGGCTGTGGCCGCTGCTGCTACTTTCTCTCCGATCTCTCTCAAAGCCCAGCATGCACAGGAAGAATTAAAATATAGCAACTAAGTACACTGATTGGCTGTGGACAAGCTTAAGAGTTGCCTCATTCAGAAAGAAATGCCTGATCCTGATTGGCTCTGTGGGAACCCATCACCAGGGTCATCTTTGGAAATCCATCAGAGCAGTCCTCTTGGATGCACTATCTACCCGCTGCTGCCTTCTTAGAGAGGTTCGTTGGCCATTGAGAATGCCTTAGCCGTCCCAGCATAAAGAGGAAATAGAGAGCAGGCAGGCATGCTCAGAAGCACCAGGTAAACCAGCCCTGCTCCAGACACTGCCAGCAGTGATAATGAGGGTCAGAAGGAGAGGAGGGCTGAACAATATGTGAATGAATTGCTCTCGCTGGGAAAAGGGAAACAATGGTGGCAGAGCGCTGCCCCTGCCCTTAAAGGGAACTCACCCCTGCCACCAATGTCCTTTCCAGCCACCCAAGTTCTAGAGGTTCAATCTATGTATTGCCTTTGATCTGTGCCCAAAGATTAAGATCAGGGGTGTGGAAACTTTGGCCCTCCAGGTATTGTTAGTCTTCAGATTCCATCATCCCTGCGCACTGGCCATGCTGGCTGAGGCTGATGGGAGTTGGGATCAAACAACACCCAAAGGGCTAAGGTTCCCCTGATAGGTAATAAAACCAAGGAGCATATCATGATCTCAAGTAAGGATAAGAGGATTCCCACCACCCTTCCATTTCCTTCTTATTTCTCTGGCTCCTTCTACCCTGTATTATAGTCTTCCTGAATACTGGATGAACTAGGAGAATTTCTAAAATTCATTCCAGAAATAGATCATGTGCAGTTTTTGCCCCAGCTTTCCATTCCTTTAGTTAATTTGTTCTCCCATTGCTGCTACATTACCAATGTGCACATGCGCATGGATAAAACCCTGCAAAAAAGCAAGCTTGATATGACTGATTATATATTTATTTTATTTTATTTATTCTATTTATACCCCACCTTTTTTCCTTCAAGGAACCCAAGGCAGCTTACATAATCCTCCTCCTCCTCTCCATTTTATCCTCACAACAACCCTGTGAGGTAGGTTAGACTGAGAGTCAGTGACTGGCCCAAAGTCACCCAGTGAGTTTCATGGCCGAGCAGGGACTAGAACCCGGATCTCCTGAATCCCAATCCAACACTCTAACCACTATGCCATGCTGGCTCTCATATATATATATATATATATATATATATGATCGGTCACATTAAAATTGTTGTGTTTTTTTGCAGTGTTTCATCCATGCACACTTGCACATTGGTGACATATCTTGATGCAATTAATCGCATCAGTATTATTTTCATGTAACGTTTTACTGATGTACACATATGCTACTGCAGATTTGAAAAAAATGACATATAAAAAGGATCTTGATACAACTCTATTAATACGATCCCATAGAGTTTGCAGTCTTTTATCAACGCACACAGGACAGGTGCACATGTGAATTAGTAAAATTCCTCACAGCAATAATCTTGATGCAATCATGCATACAGTCACGTCAATATTGCATTAATTTTTCCTTCCTTCCTTCTATGTGCACATACGCATCGGTAATACACAGTAGCCTTCCCCAGTCTGGTACCCTTCCCCAGTCTGATACCCTTCAGATTTTTTGGACTGCAACTCCCATCATCCTTGACCATTGGCCATGCTGGCTGAGGCCAGTGGGCTAAAAGCTGCAGAAACCTGAAGATGCACAGTGCTCTAAATTATGATTCAGAAATAAAAACAGGACAATGGAGAATTCCTGATGCAACGATTCCAATTCAGAAACAAGATCTGATAATTTGAAATGCCAGACTCCAGGGAGAAATGCACATGGCAAGAATTTCAAAGACAACATTAAGCTTTAGGGTAGGGCCAAAGCTCAGCAATAGAACACATGCTTTGAGGCCACTTTGGCTCCAGAATGGCTCCAAAATATTCTATTTTGTGAATTGTTTAAAAGTTGGTGATGAGTTATGTAGTGCCATCAGTGTAACATAAACAAAAAAGCAAGGTCCCTGCCCCAAGAAGCATACAAACCAAATTTCAACAGTGGGGGGTGGGGAATGCAGTTATGATGGCATGAATATACGCCAATGCAATTATATGTTGCATGTCAGCTTAGATACAATAACAATATTCATTTCTGTCATTCAAAAACTGCAGCCAGCCCAGTTCCTCTGACTCTGAAATACTTGGATTCAGACCTCCCTTTCTGTTCAACTGTTAAATTTAATTGACTTTCTTAAACAATCCATTTGGTTGCTCCTTTTGTCATGCTGACAAACTATCAGAGAAGACAGTCTGCAGACAGTAAAAATGGGGACACACCAAAGCAGCAAGCAGAATGTTTTTCAAATAAATTTCCGAGTAGGCCAGGAAGATGAAATATAATTATGGTTGATCCTATCCTCATCAGTGAAGAAATGGGCTACAGCCATTGGAATAAGCGGCAGGCAATTTAGATGCCGCGTTTGTGACTCCTGCTAGGAGGGAATTATAGTAATCAATCCTTTGTGGTTACAGAGGCATGAGCTACTGCTGAGAGGTCGCCACGGGATAATAAAAGGGCATACCACAACCGGCACAAATTGCGCTGCTAAAAAAAAATAGTACTACAGCCAACACGCAACTTCCCATGGAAAGGGTGTGACTAAAAGTGTTGACAAGATTTCCAACTTTACTTTCTGCCCCTGAACAAAGCAGTGGGAGGGGGACGCTGAAATGAAATTTCTCTGTATACTGATCTCAATCCAAAAAGTTAGTTCTAACTGCCTGGAGATATCATTCAAATACTTTCTTCAAAGAAAGAAGTTGCTGGCTCCACAAGGGAAATACTTACCGTAGTTGTCTTCTAGCAACAAACTAGTAATATGCTTCCCACTGTTTATAAAAAAAAAAAGTGCCAGGCAGGGTTGGGTTTTTTTTTGTTTTGTTTTTTGTTTTGTTTTGTGGCTACTTAAAATCTAGGAAGGGAAAGTGCTCCTCTGCCATTTTTCAGCCTCCAGATCCAAAAAGCCCTTTTGTTTAAAGTGTTCTGAGCTGGCACTACAAGCCACAATGTGTCAAGTTATTTCTGTTGTTCTGTACTTCTGAAAGAAAAGCGTATTTGCTTCTGACATGAAGCTTGTCTTCTTTTAGAAAGGGGGCTTCGCCTTCAGCAAAAAGTCAATGCGTCAAACTGCGACATTTAATACGAAGAAATGGATATACCCTTCAATGGTTAGCAGCAGAAATCAGTGCCATGCTGAACATTTCTTCCGCATTTTCCCCTGACCATCCTCGCTCAATTTGATGGAAAAGAAATTGCTTTCAGGGGGAAATTTCAAAGGAGGAGAACATTTTGGTGAAAGTACTGAGGCTGGGCTGTGGGATTCTTGTGCTAACCTTAGTTATGAGCTGGCCGAGGAGTGAGTGTGAGGGTCCTTCTGTCTTTCATTGTATAATCATCTCTCCAGCAGTCTGCAACCTTTTGGGCTGCCTCACCTCAATTAAAGCTGAAGGGAAGATACAAGGAGATGACTTCTCCCATAGGGCTTTTTCAGATCAGGAAGTGCGGGCAGCCAGGGAGGCTGCAGAACGACAGGGAGATGTGTAATGAGGGGAGGGACACACACACACACACACACACAGCACCTTCAGACAGCGATAAGGTAAGCTCAAAAACGGTATCAGAAGAAATCCAAAAGAAATTCTAAAGCAATTCTGAGAATGAGGCAGAAAAATGGGAGCCTCTTTCATGGGGGAAGAAAACTTGGGGGGAATTTGAGGAGAGGTTTCAATGCAGCACTAGGTAGAATAGACTTCCTGGGGGGCGAGGGGTCTCTCTCTCTCTCTCTCTCTCTCTCTCTCTCTCTCTCTCGGCATTTAGTGAAATGGTGTGTCCCCCCCCCATTTCTTGGCCCAGAAGGAGGATGGAGACTTTCGAGAGGCCATTTGAGCACCGCTCTATTCGATTCAGAGCAGGAGAGGCAACACAATGGACCAGTGCTGTGCCGTGCGGGACACAACAGGTGGCAGGCCAGAAGAACTGAGGGCCGAAGTAGACATGACTTCTAGACTTCTGTGTCTAGCAGCTCTGCCTTTCTTTTTCATGTTTACTCTAGAGTAGGCACAGGGGGCCAAATCAGGACCATAAAGCCCCCTTACCCGCACACTAGGGTCCCCATCCAAATCAGGCCTCCTGTGCCTACTCTAGAGTAAATGGGGGGGAGGGACAGATAGATACAGATCTGAAGTAATTTCATACCCTCCAACATTTCACAGATGAAAATAGGGACACACATGTTAATTTGTAAGAGGTATGGTTACGCAACATGAAGGTGTGATCAAGAAGGTGTGGCAAGGCAACATGAGGAAGTGGCCAAGGGTATGGCCAGGCAACCAAAGGGCATGGTCAAATACAAAAGTTATTAGAGGAAACACACAAAATCTTATATAGTATAATTATTACATTATTATATTATATATTATTTTATAATATTTTATTAGTGGCTTTTGTATTTTTTTTAACCTTACTTAAACCCTTAATTGTTGATATCTGGTGTTTTTCGTCAGTGTCAGTGCTTGCAGGGCAATCTCTTTCTTTTTGTTTTAAAATTGTCAGGATTGGTCCCTCATTTTCAGGGCAGTTGGAGAAGGAGAAGAAAAGAAGGAGAAGCGGAGGAGGGGGAGCTTGGGTGGGGGGAAATACAAAAAGACACATTGGGGTTTTGAGCCCCTTCAGCGTTTTGCTCCAACACCTCTACGAGCTCTGTTTTTTAAGCACAAGGAGTAACTTTCAGGGGCTGAACAGCTTTGTTGTTGTTTGTTATTGTGGAAAGCCCCAGTTTAAAGCACTTTTTGTGTTCTATTCACACAATTTAGATTTAAAGAAACACTTAAACTGGAATAATCTTACAGAATTTAACTAACTTGAATTAAGTTAAAACAAACAGTGCAATCCTACGCACAGTTACTCAGAAGTAAGAAATGTCTTAAATGGGTCTTACTTACTTACCAGGGGGCCTGGTCAGAGGCAGCAGGTAGAGCACATGCACACACGCATGCGTACACACACACACCCTTGGTCTGTTCCCTTCCTGCCTAAAGGGTCCATTGGAAAAAGCACAGCTAAGCTAAATGGCTTGTGGGAGGAGGCAGGGAAATTCGGGGCTCTGCACAACAAATCGGGAATCTGCACAACAAAGTAAGAAGCCATTATGGCTTAAGTGTTTGCGGGACTGTCCCAGCAAATTCGGGGCTATTGGAGAGTATGTAATGTCTGTTTTGGCCCATAGGTGTCTTGAATTCTATGCTTTGTATAGATTCAGTTTAAAACCCCATAAACCATATAGTAGCTACAGGTTTTCCATCCTGCTTGTGATAATTATTAATAAGGCATTTATTACAAATGTTTGAAAGAAAATATGCATATCCAATAAAGGAAAAATGCTTGCATTCACAAATCCCATTGCTTTTCCTTTTTAAAAGAAAAGAATGGCCTCACAGTGTTGTTTCACCGAGGTGTTTTTTGTTTTTTTAAATAAACAAACAACAAAAACCGCATAAAAAGGACATTGGGATTTGTTAAGATATGCAGAAGGTTCTACCAGCCAAGGGCAAAAGTTTAGCAACAATAAAAGAAAATGTTTTAAGGGTTTTTTTTTCTCTGTGAGTAGAGAAGGGGGGGGCGACATTGTGGTCATGTTTTCCAGTATATATGTCTATCCTTTTAATATAAACAGGGTGTATTTATAAAGCTCAAAGAAATGTGAAACAGATTCACTGGTTCCTAAATGCCAAGATGAATCTTCAAGGATGATAAGCAATTACAGAGAAGAGCCAATCAAATTTCCATGGGGCTTCGGACTGAGAGCTTTATTTTTATTGCACAAAAGTCAATATGACAACAGATATATACAGTAGCAGCACCCACCAGCCCTTCTGCCAGCATTTCCAGTTCAGCTCCATTTTTAAGGGAAATCAATGCCTAAATTCACATGAAACTTGGCAAAGTAGTTTGCAACCAGATGCACTTTTGGAAGTCCCCCCCCCTCCAGCAAAATAACATTTTATCTTCATCCGACAAGTTCTTGATCTTGCCTGTTCCCCAGCAACCATCCTACTCAGGTCCTCTGGTAATAGGTTCTCCATTAATGGGTCTTACTCCCCCAGGTTTATACTTCTGCTCCCAGGAGCATAGGACTGCAGCCTTCACTATTCAGACCACAGTCCTAAACACCCTTCTGAGTAGGGACTAAGCCCCATCATTTTTCAGATGAAGCCACGAGTGATAACCAAAAATAAAGATAGGGAAGTGTTCAAAGGAGAGCTACAAAGGGTGAGTACAGATGGATATTGACCATCTATGTAGTGATTTGCAGTAGATTTACAGATTTACAATTTACAGTAGTGATGGTATATCTATATGGGGAGCTGCTTGTTTGTAGCATCTGCCCATGTGGTGAAGAAAAACTTGCCATTTGCAGCTTCCTTGCAATTCTACTCAGAAGCCAGTGACTGGGTTCACACAACACTCTAAGCCATGGTGGCTAGCCACTATGGCTTAGTGTGTTGTCTGAACCCAGTCAGTATGTAGTAACATTCTTCTCTCCACATGAATAAACAATGCAGTTGAGCAGTGCGCTAGGTGATTGCATGCCCACCAAAGTAAGTTGTCCTATAGATGATAGGATAGGATCATTTATTCATTCATTCATCAATTCATTTATTTATTATATTTATACCCCACCTTTTTTCCTGCAAGGAACCCAAGGCGGCTTACATAATAATCCTCCTCCTCTCCATTTTATCCTCACAACAACCCTGCGAGGTAGGTTAGGCTGAGAGTCAGTGACTGGCCCAACCAAAGTCACCCAGTGAGTTTCATGGCTGAGTGGGGAATAGAACCCGGATCTCCCGAGTCCCAGTCCAACACTCTCACCACTATGCCGAGTTGGAAGGGGCCTACAAGGCCATCGAGTCCAACCCCCTGCTCAATGCAGGAAACTAGAGGAGGGGTCTCCCATCCAAGTAATAACCAGGCCTGACCCTGCTTAGCTTTCCACACTCAGACAAGATGAGCCAGCGTGATAGTTCTTTGTATTCATCCAAAGATGATACAGGTTCTAGATACTTACTAGGGGAACAGACTAAAACAGCTTGGTATGTTTTGGCATCGAAAAACTAACATTAACAGTGCAATCCTATACATGTCTACTCAGGAGTAAGCCGCACTGAGTCCAAAGGGCTTATTCCCAGATAAGTGGGTAAAGGAATGCAGCCTTAGAAGGATATACCAACAGTTATCAAATATTTTAAGAGGATGTCAGACTGAATAAAGGAAAGAACTATTCAGACAAGAACACTCTAAGAAGCTATTATTCTAAACCCTATAGGGAGAAACATTTAGGTTAGAACATTATTCATTACTTAACCAATATTTGTAAAGAGTCAGACAAAGGAAGACCCCAAGGCTGTTGATGATTTACCAAGAAACAAGGTTTATTCTGACATCCAAGAGGCTGGATACTGTGGTTAAGCATACATTTTTGGAACTATCTACACCTTGACTGGGTTCACCCGACATGCTAAACCTCAGTAGGTTAATCCCTACTGAGGTTTAACATGTCATCTGACCCACGCATGGTGCTTTATTTTAGAAGCCAACTGGTGCAGCTTCTAAATCACCCTGCGAAGCCATGGCTTGCAGTAGGGTTATACCAACCCAAGTAGGTTGAGTGTGTCCTCCAAACCCCGACAACACACTAACCTACCCGCAAGCCAAAAGGGCACAGAGCCCAGTGGCCAGAACAGCAAAGAAGGGCTGCCACTCTGGCAATGGTCCTCTGCCAATGACAGCCAGCCAAGTGTCCAAGTGGCACTTGGTTCGTCTGTCATTGGCTTCCCCGCATGCTCCTGCCGATGTACTGCATCAGCAGAGGTGCGCAGGGAAGCCCCCAGGGTCCGCCACCGCATGCCTCCTCCCCCTCCCCCCGTGCCTCACTCATTGCCATGGCTGCTGTCTGCCGCCGTCGCCACTGTCCGCCACCCGCCACCTCTGTCGTGCTGGGGAATGCCTGCTGCCCCCTTCTGAAGCAGGAAGAGGGCATGTGGCAGACTAGGCCGCCATCGCATCATGCTGCGACATCAGCGTCAGTGTGTATGATGGGGGTCTGGCACGCGCACACCAAACCCCCATCACACCCACCGTGGTGGCGGCGGTGCCTCCTCCCCCCTCTGCCCCCCTTATCCCACTGTAGTAGTAACGTTTATTTTGTGTAACCATAGCCACTGTGGTACGGCACCCGTGGTTGGCACACCACAGCAGAAGATGGGGGGCCAGAGGGGGGAGGCGCTTCTCTCTGTCTCTGGCGCACGTGCACACACTGGAGGGAGACTCAGTGCTCCCACCACCACGGGACTCCCAAGTCCCAGGCACTGAGTCTCTCTGTTGCCGGCATGTATGGGAAGGAGACCGATTCTGCGTGGGAGCGTGGGGCTGCTTGGCAGCTGCGCATTGCCAGACAGAATCTCCTCCCCCTCCCAACTAGTCCAGTTGGGAGGGGGCATTCCTGCTCGTTCCCTCCACACACACCCTTCTCCCTGGCACGTTGGGGAGAAGGGTGGCGGAGGGAACTAGAACCAGCCCTGCGCTCCTGCCGATGCTGGGAGAGCAATCCTGGTCTCCCTGCATCAACAGGAGCACGGGGCAGGGAAGCTGATGACAGCCGCGGATAGTGCCGATTGGGCACTTTCTGGCAGCCGTCATCCCTGTTCCCCTCAGTGTTAGCGATGTCCCCCAAGATACCAGTGGGAGAACTGAGGGCAGAGGAGGTGCCTTGGTGCTGCTGCTGTGAGCGATCCAGTGGGGTCCCCGAGGCAACTTTAAACCCACAGAGGCTATAGGGCCTCTGTGGGTTTAAAGTATCGTCCTAACCCAGCCGATGACTGGGTTCACATGACACACTAAACCTCAGTAGGTCAGCGCGCAGCCAATTCCAAGCGCTGCCACCACCACCACCCAGCTCACCCACTTGCTACCACTTGTTGTACCACCCACAGGCACCGCAACAAGCAAGTGCAGGGGGGCGAGCCGGGGGGGAAGCAACCTTTCTTGGCATGGGCACTGTGCAGCTAAGTCGCAGCCGCATGGAGAAAGGGCTGGGGACAAGCCCCGTGGTGCTGCATTTCCTTGAGGAAATGCAGCACCATGGTGCTCGTTGCCCTTGCTTGACGGGGCTGCAACTCAACTGAGTGGCAGCCCCACCAAGCAAGGGTAACGAGCCTTTGACAGCTGCCAAAAAGTGCCATTTGGGCACTTTTTGGCAGCTGTCATCCCCACTCCTCTCCCTTCATTGCTTCCACGGTGTTCCCTGGGATACTGATGGGAGGACTGAGGGAGGGAGAGGGGAGAGGCGGTGCCTCTGGGTCCCCACTTTGCCCGACCATTAATCGGGCACAGCCTGGGCCTGGAGCAACTTTAAGCTTCAGAGCCTCTGTGGACTTAAAGTGTCGTGCGAACCCGGCCAATAAAGGGCCATATTAATTTCTTCAAATGGCATTCTGCAAAGAACACACTCCTCCATTTCAGCCAGCTTGGTTAAATTACAGCTGTATACAAAGCTTGAATTATATGATTACTCCTGGCATTACTGAAAATGGCTTGTTTTTCCTCTCTAAAGCCTTAAACCAGTAGTCTTGCAGTATCCAAACCTTTATATGACATATAGATATAGATTATATATAGGTGTGTGTGTGTGCGTGTTTTTTAAAAAAACAAGTTTTTAATTTAAATCCTCACCCCCGCCTCTTGACTTTATTGCACAAGAATAGGATTTATCAGGCTTGGGTCTTCTGCTCTGAGAACTGCCTTGGTAAGCTCTAATTTCATTATATAATATGTGTCTATGTGCAATGAAGGGAGTATATAAGATCCTTATATAATGACCTCCTTCTTCATCATCCCTGTGTATTTCTTTTAATTCAAATGGCATTCTATTAGTTATTTACAAAATGCCACTCCCTTAACTCTGGAATTAGCTGAAGAAAAAGATGCTTAGAGAAGATCATTTACATCACCAGTCATCAAACGTGGGACAGAAACTTAGTATCAGTTACCTCCCAACTTTAGGTAGCCCACACCAGATGGGCACAACCACACTTCCATTTAGCTTCTTTTATAAACAGGAGAGAAAGAATTTAAATGTGCCATTTAAATTCTTCATTCATTTAAAGTTTTCCATATAAGAGCCAAAGCCTGTGGATTTGGTTCAACGGTATTAGGCCACTGATGTTTATGTCCATTTTATAGATTTTAGAGAACCAGGCCTATTATGGTTTTTATTATTTGTGTGTTATATGTTATAGTTAGTGAGATTTTGTAATTAAAGATCCAGTACAGTGTTAAGAACAACAACAACAACCTCCCGAGTGCCAGTCCAATGCTCTAGCCAGTACACCACACAGGCACATTCAGCAAACAAAGGTCAAAGGAGAGGACGACATACTCGCTGCAAAGTTGTGTTCACTGATACATAAATACAAGTCATACAACAAATGAAAGGAAATTACTTCAACCTCTCAAGAGGCTGGTTTCCATTTAATGTACTGAGTAAAAATAATCATCAATCACCTTCGATAAATTCAGGCTGCATTCATGTTTGGCAGCTGCCACTTCACACCAAGAATTTAAACTGTGTTTCCTTTATTTATGATTAAATGATACTGACAGAACCACTTTGTCACAAGGAAATACTGGGCATGACGCTTCTGAAACTCTAGGCGCCAAACTTCACATAGCTGATTTAGGCTCATAGTGCTACATTCAGGCCGTGATGGTTGATATAAAATGCCGATGTGGACAATGCTTGTGGCTGAAATACTGGGCACAGTAAAACTATTTATGGCCCGTTGTCTTAAATGTGGCTTAAAAGGGGGGGGGAGTAGCCTAACTTTGTGAAGGAAGGCTTTTTGCCCATGCCATTAAAGCAGTGTTCTCCAACCTTGGGTCCCCAGATGTTTTTGGCCTACAACTCCCAGCATGCCCCAGCCATGCTGGGAGTTGTAGGCCAAAAACATCTGGGGACCCAAGGTTGGAGAACACTGCATTAAAGGCTGCTGCTTGCTATACATTCATCTGAAAGTAAAGAGGAGATGTCTCTGTTCAACAGGGGTACCGTCCATCTCTATTCTTTTCATCTCCTCCTCCTCCTCCTCCTTTGTGCAGTTCCATCACAGGCTTACAGAACTTGAACCATTTCGGTTTTGGCATACGGACATAAGAAGAGCCCTGCTAGATCAGACCAAGGATCCATCTAGTCCAGAATTCTGCTCACACAGTGGCCAACCAGCTGCCCACGGGAAACCCCCAAGTAGGACATGAGTGCAACAGCATCCTCCCGCCCATGTTCCCCAGCAACCAGTATTCTGAGGCATACTGCTTCTGATACTGGAGGTAGCATATGGCCAGCATGATTAGTTGCCATTGACAACCCTACCCTCCATGAATTTTCCTAATCCCCCTTTAAAGCTATCCAAATCGGTGGACACTGCTACATCTTGCAGTAGCAAATTCTATAGTTTAAAGGTGCGCTGTGGGGCTGGAGGGAGGAGAGAAATTGCAGTGGGTTGAAAGATTTACTCAATTGAACATGCTGGCTGGGAATGATGGGAGCTGCAATCCAACACATCGGGGGGGGGGGCACAACTGAGGAAGGCTGCCACATCACATCTAGTTCAGTCTTTATTTAAAAGAAAAGCCATCCTGTGCTCTTTCGTCCTGTTTTGTCTACCCATGGAAAGCAGGATCAATCCCATTAAATGTAATAAGTGACAAGAATTGCATATAGTCAAGGCCAGTATCAAGCGTAGCCATGGTCGGGTACCTGCCGAGGGCTCAGACCCCAACTGGGGCTCACTGACAAGAGCCCCCTGGAGTTCCTCCACCACCATTGCAACCTGCCTGCTCACTTGCCTCTCCTTTTGTCCAAAAAAATGGTGATGGTGAGAAGGAGGACCAGGAGATGCCACTGCCTGTTCACTCACCGGCTCTCAGTCTGTCAAACAAGCGAGTGGTAGCAATGATGAGAAAGATGACGAGGAGCTGTGGCAGCTGGTGATAACAGCAGTGAAAAGGTAGACTCATTGAAGGAGAGGACCCACGGAGTGTGTCTTGCCCAAGGGCCCTCAAAAACCTAGAGCCGGCACTGCATATAGTGAGAATTAACTAAGCTTGCCAAGTGTGATCTAGCAACATCTACTCAACTCAAAGGTAGCTTTTCCTGTTAAGGAGAAGGTGCATTGCATTGTTTCTGTTGTCAATAACACTCTCCAACAGTCTTTAAAGTTTCGATCTCTGCCATATACTTCAAGTTGGACACGTGTTCTGTCAAGACAACAAATAAAGCCTTCAGTAGTATCCTTAGATAATACTGTAACTGTAACAACATGTGCCCATCTCTGACTATTCTATGAAGGAGTGACATTTTGGAAACGAGTTAAGCTAGTTGATGAAGAAGGGCCATGCACTTCCATCAGATAGCTGAGCCTCGTGGCATTGACTTCTTCCAGTCAAACACTATTTATAAACCTGAACTACAAAAGCATTGCTCAGGTCAATAGCCCCTTAATCTTGGAGAATGATTAACCTTTGAGCAGAGCAACTGAGTATAAAATACTACTATTTATGAGGGGACGCTGACTATTTATCAGGGATGCTGACTATTGCAAAGCATGCTCTGGTGCTAGCAAGGGCAAGGGAACTTTCCAGAACCTCAAAGGGAAACATAGAGCTACAAATAAGCCTGAAATATTAACTGCAAGTCACAGGAGTTAGAAAGAAAGCTAGGATCCTCCCAAATGACTGTAACTCTCTGTGGTTTCTTTTCTTTTTAAATATTTAGTTGGACAGGCTGTGGATAGATGCAGATTTGATTGCCTCTTCTTCTGATTGCACGGTGGCTCTGCCAGGTTTGAGGGGATCCCCCCTTCCTGCCCCCCCATGTGCCTGGTGCTCTACAGCTGCCACCTTGCTTTATCTCCCCAGGGTCCACCCCCCGATTCTGTCTCCCAGAACGCTCTGCTCTCCTTCCCCTTCAACTTATCAGGTGCCGGCAAGCAGGGGTCCCTTTTATCTTTTGTCTTTTTAAACATTTGGTCAGGCAGCTGCCCTGCATAGCAGGCCTGTCCAAGATAAAAGACGTGTGTTGTCAGGTGTCAGCCCTGGTACATGGCTGACCTTGCCGGGTGCTGCCACTCTACCCTGGCAAATGTTTGGGGCACCCCAAGCTACAGGGCCCTAGAAACAGT
The DNA here is from genome assembly GCA_021292165.1 of Shinisaurus crocodilurus. Lineage (NCBI taxonomy): Eukaryota > Metazoa > Chordata > Lepidosauria > Squamata > Shinisauridae > Shinisaurus > Shinisaurus crocodilurus. The sequence goes on along the minus strand of CM037876.1, from coordinate 131,881,808 downwards.
CGTATAGTGGTAAATTCTGAGTATGGGTGCTCATCACATCAGTACCCATAGCCACAACCCCAAGGAGAGTCCAAAAAATGCAGGCAGTGGTGTTGAGCTGTATCAACAAATGAGTTCTAGCAGTTTTCATTTGCTAGGAGCAGGTTTTCTGTAAAGCTAATGGGTCTGACCACACGTCACCTCAAAATCCTTTGCATTGCAACAGGGAACAATAGATTGTTGCTGGGAAAATTCATTTCCCCATCAACTACTCTGAGGATAGGCTCAGAGGGAACACAGAATTCAGGGTGGGGTGGGGGTTGCCAGATAATGACAGCATCCCTGCTAAAAAATTTTTAAACATTCCTGGCACTACGTCCCTGCAAGCTCTGCTCTGTTACGCCACTGCCTAGCACTGTTCCCCAATGCCCAGCCCCAGCAAAGCAAGTGCCATTGCATGTTGACTTTTACCGTCTCTAGTCATAGTCGCTAGACGGAAGGTAAATACCATTTAGTGAATACCATTAAGACAAGCTGCAATCTTGTGTCAGTTGCACAGAGGTCGTGTGTGTGTGTGTGTGTGTGTGTGTGTGTGTGTGTGTGTGTGGTGGGAATGTTGGGATACATGCTGGCAAGGACCGACTGTCATATTACAGCCCCAACTTTGGAGGTCACAGGAAATGCTCATACATGGCAGCAATTCCATGGGGCGGGGGGGCGGAACCAAAGCTAAAATATAACTTCTTGACAAACTTTCATAGAACAACTTGTTAAAATTTGAATACTGGATGGGACAAAAACACCACACATTTCATCTGTGCCCTGTTACATAGGGGTCATATTGTGCCATATAGGCATATAGAACAGAGCCTTCACCAGCCTGGTGCCCTCCAGATATTTTGGACTACACTTCCCATTACCCCTGACCATTGGCCATGCTGGCTGGGGCTGATGTGAATTGTAATCCAAAACATCTGCACAGCACCAGACTGGAGAAGGCTGATGTAGAACAGCCAGAAGAAAAATAGAATTGATTATTTTTTAATTTATTTATTAAATGTATAACCTGCCTTTCCACCAAAAATGGGTGCTCAAGGTGGCTAACAATAATAAAAATTGAGATTAAAACAAAAGTGTAATTAAAACATAACAGAAAAACAAATAAATTAAAAACACAACAAATAAGAGAAATAAACAAGCACCCAACCCATTAAAGCCCCCTTCAGCAGGAGACCTGTTTACATGTCAAAGGCCTGCCTGAATAAAAATGTCTTTTGAGACTGGCTGAAGGAGAACAAAGAGGGGCCAAGCTAGCCTCCCTTGGCAGGGCGTTCCTAAGACTTGGGGTGGCCACCAAGAAGGCCTCCTCACATCTTACCGCCAAACGTATCTCCAATGGCAGTGGGATTAAGAGAAATGCCCCCCCACACACACACACACTTAACAATAAGGAATGCAATGGAGGAAATCCCCTCACCCCTAAATACCTACCTACCTACCTACCTACCTACCTACCTAAGGTGTTCATCATCATAACAACTTGTTGCCTGAATTTCAAGTCTGTATTCTTCGGCAGATTTGTGACTTCAAAGGAAAATTGCAGTTTGAGCTCAGATGAATAGCAAAGCCAAAAGGCATTGTTTTAGTTTTTGCTGGATTTAAATCCAGTTTGTTTTCTTGGATCCAGTCTGTCAAAATCTTTTTGCAGTTCAGTCGTTCTGCGAGAAACAGATTTGCCATTAAAATGCACAGTCGTGCCATCTGCAGAAAAGAAGCAGAGAGCAGTAGTGACATATCTCCATGCAAAAAAAGGGGAAAAAATCATTAATAAAAAGAGAAATGAGTGACACCACTCAAAGAGGGGAAGGAGAGGATGCTACATTGACACCTTTGACTGACAAAGAGAGGAAGGAGGGAGGGAAACAGATGAGTGAATGTTGGGGAAGAGTTGGCCAAGTTCTGAAAACCAAGTTGCTGAAGCAGGGGGAACCTGATTTCTGCAGGAAAACACTAAAAAGTGGAGGCCTAATGCAGTGGTAGGTGACCCAGTGTCCTCCAGATTTTTTGGACTACAACTCCCATAATCCTCGACCATTGTCCATGCTGGCTGTGGCTGGTGGGAGTTGTAGTCCAAAACATCTGAGGGGTACAGGGGTACCCTTGGTCTAAAGCCTCCACTAAGCTGACAAAAAAAATGCTTCTGCTGAGTCGAACCCACCTGTAGCTCATCCATAGTTAGCAATGTAGGCAATTGCCTACATCAGACTTCCCCCAATCCAGTGCCCTCCAGATGTTTTGGACTACAGCTCCCATTATCCCTGACCATTGGTCCTGCTGTCTGGGCCTGATGGGACTTGTAGACCAAGACATCTAGAGGGCACCCTGTTGGGGAAGACATGATTAGAGCCACAATCATCAATGAATGGTTGATTACAAGACAATTTGGTTTCATTGTCCAAACGGCCTGGACACTGGACTACACCTCTGAATAGTATCAACCTGATTTCTAAGATCATTTATAGCAGGGATGGCCATCATCTCTACTCTCAGGAGCTCCATTCTCCAGGGATTGGAAGGGGTCAGGTCCATTAAAAAAAAAACTGACAACATCTAGCAATATGGGCTCTACAATTATGGAGCACATTTTATTTATTTATATGTATTTAAAAAAAAAAAAAAATACCCCACTCTTTGGCTGAAAGGACTCCCAGAGTGGCTTAAATAAGATCACTAACAAAGAAGATGGCCCCTGTCTGCAGATTTACCATCTGAAAAGCACCCCACAAAAGGAAAAAAGATGTGCAGAGGGAAAACTCATATATCAGTTCTTAAAGTTACAAAGTTTTTCTAAAGACCAACTTGAATGGAAGTGGCAGAAATTGATGCAGAAGATTCAAATCTCATGGAGGTGGAAACAAATGTAGCCACAGAGAAAGAAGGTGCATCAACTTTGAAATTCCTAGAACATGATAGACACAGGTGAAGATGAAGATCGATCCCCCGTTTGAAGCAGCTAATGTGTCATCAGGAGCAGGAAACAGGTTCATCTTTTGAAATTGACTTTACTGACCTTTACTTACCTCATGGCCACAGATTATGGACAAAATAAGGTTTTTAGTAATTGAACATGGACCCAACCAAGGTAAACACACTGATTTTGGGGGAGCTGCATCAGAAGATGGCTGCCGAGAAGATGGCAAAGTTGTTGATCATAACTGGTTGATGAATTTGAAAAAATCTAAGGCCTTGTTTTGCTCTCCTTGCATACTGTTTATGACAAATGTCCCTGAAGCATATTCAAATTGGCAAGTGGCTAGCAGGTGATCGCCATTGCCAGCCACCCCAGAAGTGCCCCAGCAACACTTTGGGGTGGCTGGCAAAGGCTTCCCCCACTCCCTGATGGAACCCATTTTAGGATTGCCGCAACTTGGCCTTTAAAAAAATAACAACACGCTTTTTGGGAGATCGCAGATCACAGTTTACAGAAACGGGCTCTTTCCCCTCTTTTCTCAGAGCAATCCCCTGGTTTCTTTGGGGGAGATCAGGCATCCCTAGTGGCCCCCTAGTTTTGTAAGTGTCCTCCCACTGCTAGCATCAGGGGAACCTTCAAAACTGGAGGGGATTCCCACTGACAGGAGGGAGGGCTTGGTTTGACATGTGTCAAAGTAATGTCAAATTCACATATGCCTGGCACGGAGAATCCCCCCAGGTTTTGCCACTCCCTGAGATGCTAGCAACTCAGGGTCAATGGCAAAATCAAGGAGACACTTGGGACTTGTGATCACCCCAAAATACCCCTGGGAATCCTGCTGGAAAGGGTGGCAAATGAGGGGGTGGCCCTCAAAATACCCTTTTCTGCTTGAATTTTTTGGGGGAACCTCATCTGCTTCTGGGTTATCCACACTTGGAAAAGTGAGGGCAGCCCATGGGCACATGAGCACACACCCCCCAGACACCCTGAAGATTTTGTTACTAAGGTCCTTCCAACCCTCACTCCCTTTTTCTTCCAGCACTTGCAAAGTGGGTTTTGCAAAGTGCTACAATGTTCATTTTTGGCAGGTACACTTGCTGGGAGGCAAACTGTGGCAGGACTGGACTTTACAGCTGGCTAGAAGAAACAACAGCTGGCTACTAAGTTCAACCAGTCACAATTTGCTGATCCCTGCCAAAATATTCACATCTTCCAATCAACTGAAATTGATTCCAGTTTGTTTGAGCACACAGATTACTCAGTTGCAAGAATCCAGTCAGCTTCTCCATTGTAAAATAATGCTATCACATGCAAGGTCATTTTATTCTGTTTTACTGTTAACACCCATCAGCCAATAAACATTTTCAAAACCATATAACCATATTACGGAATATGTGTGCACTGTTACATTACACTTGTCTTCTGCTGCTTCTCTACTCCAATTTCCTCAAGTGCAGACCATCCTCTTGCAGCAGCATCTCAAAAAATCCATCACACAAGTATAACTTAATCACAATTTCCCTGAATTTTCCTCACTTTTGACCAAGTTCTCTGACCTTCCTGAAAGTGGCAAACCTGTATGTAAACATCACTCTTTCAGGTCAAGTCTTTAGAACAGTGTTCTCCAACTTTGGGCTCCCAGATGTTTTTGGCCTACACTCCCAGCATGCCCCAGCCAGCATAGCTGGCTGGGGCATGCTGGGAGTTGTAGGCCAAAAACATCTGGGCACCCAAGGTTGGAGAACACTGCTTTAGAATGATAGGTCTCACTTGAGGGGTTGGAGACCAGCTCAATATTGGCAGTGGCTGGCTGAAATTATTTCAATTTGCAAAAGGTCTGAAGAGAAACCATACTACAACCTCCTCCTCCTCCTCCTCCTCCTTCTATTATCATCATCATCATCATCATCATCATCATCATCATTATTATTATCATCAATTTTATTTATATACCGCCCAACAGCCGAAGCTCTCTGGGCGGTTTACAACAATCAATAAAAGACACAACAATACAATATAAAATATACACAATAAAAACATTATAAAAGATAACGTCACTTGTGCCCAAAATACGAAGGAACTACAGTAATACCTTGGATTGCAAGCATAATTCTGCTTTTCTGCTGTGGCACCCCAGTTATGGAATGAGCTCCCCAAAGAGGTTTGCCTGGCGCCTACTTTGTATTCTTTCCGGCGCCAGGTGAAGACCTTTCTGTTCTCCCAGGCATTTTAATCATTTTAATCATTTTAATCTTGTAATTGTTTTTAATTCCGTTATCGTAACTGCTGCTGCTAGCTCTGCTGTTTGTTTTTAATCTGTGTTTTTAAATTTTATATTTTATATTGTATTTTATGATTTTAACTGTTGTAAACCGCCCAGAGAGCTTCGGCTATTGGGCGGTATAAAAATGTATTAAATAAATAAATAAAAAAATAATTCGTTCCGGAACCATGAGTGAGTCTTTAGCAGACGTGAGTGGGGCCGATTTCGGCCCGCTCGAGGCAAGCAGTTACATCCCTACCTTGTCTTGCAAGACCTTGCTCGTTTATCAAGTCAAAAAGTCTAAAAAAAAATTGCTTGTCTTGCAAAATGCTCTCAGACCAAGTTACTTGCAATCCAAGGTATTACTGTAATTGTAAACTTGTAAACTGTAGCTAGGTTAATGATTGCGAGGAAATGGAAAGTACATGTTTTACTAATCACTGATTGGTATAAGGAAGTTTGGGATATAGCCCTAAATGATAAACTAACTTGTAGTATCAAATGCAAAAAGGGAAAGTTAAAGAAGAATGATTAGACTATGTATTAATAAAGGGGAAGGGGAGTATGCCTTGTTGTCAGGATATGTTATATTTTTGGAATGTGGAATTTAATTGATCAAGGGGATGGAAGTATATTAGTTGGTCCCTAGGTGGGTGGGGGGGTGCACCTTATGATTTATTCTAGTTGTATGTTTTTGTTTTACAGTGTTGTACGTAGTTTATAATAACTAAATAAAATTTATTTTAAAAAAACATTATAAAAATTTAAAACCAAGTTTAAAATGACACAAATAGCTAAAACAAATTAATGCAATGTGACCCATAAAAAAGATTAAAAAATAACCACCCCACCATGCACTATTTAGTGTACCATGATGACCTATTTACCCCTTCACAGACACAGGCACGTTTTAAAAGGTTCCCGTAGAAAGAGCAATTGTAAAAGCATAGGTTGATAGACCAAACAGGGAGGCATGGCTGTAGAATTCTTGGATAACAATGTGCAACAGTTTTTTTCAGTAGATCTCTATTCTTTTTTTTTCTTTTTTTTTTTAATGGAAGCTTTTTTAAACCATGTGCAAAATGTAAATGTATTTAGGACTGCAATTCTAAACCTTCTCATCAGGAAGTAAATATCATGGAGCTCAGCCGGATTTCCTTTTGACTAAACATGTTTAGAACTCAGCTTCAGATCTTTTGGGAGAAGGAACGCCACTAGGAAACAATTACTATAGGCAACATGCCACTGGTCTCAAGGTTAAGAAAGTATTTTAAAATACAATGAAATATTACAAGTGGTATAAACGTTTTGCAGTGAGGCACAAAAAGCCATAGCACAGATGAATTATTAACAGCCAGAGTTTCACCTCATACTTTATTTAGTTAGTTTACATAAGATTTGGGGGTGGGGGGGGAGAACGAAAAAAAGAAGAAAATGTCTCCTCTTAACTATAAACAAAAACTTTGTAATATTTAGGGAGAAGCAAGAAAAAAATATATAGAAGCAAACGAACAAACTCTTTCAGTTTAAGGGAGCAGTTCAGATCTTGAAAATTCCCTCATGTACCAAATAGGATGGAAACGACATGGAAACGACATGGTCTAGGGTCTCACATAATGCACTCGCTGAGTAGAACTTAAGAAGAGCTCTGCTGGATCAAAGTAAAGGCCTGTCTAGTCCAGTAATCTGTTCATACATTGGCCAACCAGCTTCCCCAATTGGAAGACCACAAGCAGAACATGAGTACAACAGCATCTTGCTACCCATGTTCCCCAGCACTGGACACTGGAGGTAGCATATGGCCATCAGGACTAGTAGCCATTAATAGCCAGATCCTCTATGAATTCGTCTAATCCTCTTTTAAAGATGTTTAAGCTGATGGCCATTAAATGGCTCCACTCACGGAAGGTGCTTCCATCTGATTTTCAAGCACCCCCATCCCCCCCCCCCACAACTCACCCCATTCAGCAGGGTCCCCATACCCTCTGCGTAGCATTTTCAGAAGGCTGGAGAGGCTGCTCTGGAGGAGGGGGATCGTCTCCTCCCATATGTACCTGCCCGGACACTAAGATCTTCATCAGCAGTCCTTCTCCGAGAGCCCCAGCCAAAGGAAGTGAGGCAGGTGGCTACCAGGAGGACAGCCTTTTCTGCTGTGGCACCCCGGCTGTGGAATGAGCTCCCCAAAGAGGCTCGCCTGGCACCTACATTGCACTCCTTCCGGCGCCAGGTGAAGACCTTTTTTAGTCTCCCAGGCATTTTAATCATCTTAATCATTTTTATCTTGTAGTTTTTAACTCTGTTACTATAATTTGAACTGCTGCTAGCTTTGCTGTTTGTTTTTAATCTGTTGTTTAAATTTTATAGTTATATTATATTGTATTTTATGGTTTTAACTGTTGTAAACTGCCCAGAGAGCTTCGGCTATTGGGCGGTATAAAAATGTATTAAATAAATAAATAAATAAATAAATAAGCAAGCCTGCTTCCACCAGCATGTCCGTAAAACTGGATCCAACTCCATTTGTGAGACTGTACAATGCGTTTGCTACTTACATGGTTACAAGTTTACAGTAGGCACCTTAACTTACAATTGCCATGCTTTTGGGCACATGCATAAATTTGTACGCTCTCTCCCTTTTCTCTTAAAGTAAAAGTTTATTTGATCTTAGGGTTTGCTGTTACTTGAAAAGGAAATTCACTAAATTATATGCTCCCTCTCAGGGTGTGTGTGTGTGTGTGTGAGAGAGAGAGAGAGAGAGAGAGAGAGAGAGAGATAGATTTCATTTCATTGGTGATTGATTACTTAGCAATTATACTATGCATTAAGATACGGAAAGTGCTTTAGACATATTATCTCAATAACCCTGTAACCAAGATATGTCATTATTATCTTCATACTTTTTCTAGTCGTTCAAAAAGTATACTAGGCATACAATGTGGTCCACTGTATGGCAATCCTAAAGCTAAAATATGACAATCCTGCAGTGTAGTCCATGGCTGTTATCTCAGACTGAAAACTAAGTAAACATAGCAGTTATCAGAAGAGATGTCAGTCAGAACACTAGAGGAAGTGAGCCAAGCCAGAGACTGCAAATCAAGCAAAGTCATGGCAGCTTCTCACTCTCACTCACTCAAAAGCAGATGTGGAAATATACGCAGCTGCACACCATGTGCAAACAGGCACAGCAACATGCCAGCTATGGATGGAAGAAGCTGTCAATTTTGGTTTCTCTCAGTTTCCCATTTTTCCATTCTTAAATTTCGTTCATCTCAAACTGCCAGATTTTCGCCAGTCTTATGTTTGGCTCATCCCAAACTTTGAGATATTGTGGGGGTAAAGCTTGCATGAAAAATCCATAAGCAATTTTTGTTTGTGCACATGTCTCCTAATGCACACATTTTGTATGCATTTTGCCTAATTAGTTGCAAGCCAGTTTCTAATATAAAGCATTTTTAATGTTATTTTCCCTAATATATGCATTTTTTAAAAATCAGAGAACGCCATTGTAAAATTTGGAGAAGTGCAAATTTTGAAGGATAACTGAGTTTCAGTTCACACAGTGGTTTGAAAATGCAAAATTAGGTAAGTTCATGTTGAAGCGCAAACTGGACAAATTCCTTGACTTGGATTTGGTTCCAACTTTAGTCCAAACACAGAGGTTCCTTGGTAAGCAGAGGGTAAAAGTAAAGAGAAACATAGCAGTTTTTATAATAGCAATCAAGTTAGCCTTCCCCTGCTCTTTCCTCCCCGTGCCGTTTTTTTTTGTACCATCTTGCCTGATGGAGATAAGGAGATCTCCAAAGCTTGCCCACCGTTTTATGTATATTTGGTTGGCCCTAATAAATGTATTGTCTGGCTGTGGATTTTGCAATTTTTCTTATAGGCCAGCAAGGCTTACTTCATTTTGTATTTGCATACATATTTAACTGTGGGTTTTGGTAGATCATCCATGCCAAAAAAAAAGTCCCACTGATAAGGCAAATTGTCTGGATTTTAAGGTGAACATATTTCAGGCCTTCTTGTGATCACATGCTGAAAAAGCCACCCTCTCTATTAAACTGCTCCCCTGGATCTCTGATCAATTTAGGGCGCAATCCTATGCATGTTCAGACAGAAAAAAGTCCAACAACTCCCAGCATTCCCCAGGCAGCAGTTGTAGGACATTTTTCTGTCTAAACATGCATAGGATTGTGCCCTTATTGTGTGACTGTCAGCCACCCACATGCACACACACACATTGTGATGAAGACAAAGAGGAAAAGTGGCTTTGCCCATTCCCTGTATTTGTTCATGATGTACACGTTGGGTGGGGAAAGGCTTTTCATTCACGACGACTTGGGTAGGTGTCAAAGGGCAAAATTAAATTATATTGAAGTAATCTAATGTTACTCTCGTGCTGCCTTGATAGTCCTTTGGGCTAATAAAGTGGTGTGTCAAATGCTTCAAATAAAATGACATAAAATACATTTGAATCAAAATGAAGAACAGAGTCTAATCCACATGCTCAGCTGCTGTACAGTGATCATGTGCAAATAGGGTGGCCATGTGTCCTGCTTTACAGAGAACAGTCCTCTATTTGAAGGTGTCTACAATTTAAAGGGCTGTCCTGTTCAAGTCTGGTTTAAAGTCAAAGAAACATAAGGAGAGAGTAAGGGGCCTTGGAGTTGCCTTTCAACAGTGAGCAACCAAACAGCACCCTGAGCAGACACACAGGTCACCAGGTCACAGTCTTCTCCATTGTGGTGTGATGTATTGTATTTCTATTTAAATGATACTCATTATTTCCAAATTCACATCTATTCATATAAATGGGCATATGCAAAGTTCGTGCAAACGGGTGTCCTCTTTTGTCTTCTTTTTCAGTAACGTGTAAGCAGCCACCATGCATGTAAATTTGCTTGGCTAAATGGATATAGCAGACAGAGTAAAACTTGAACCATTGGAGAGGATCTGAAGGATGGACTGAGGAGGGGAAAAAACGAGTGCAGCAAAGAGCTACAGTAACTCCCTTCCTCCCTTGCTGTTCCCTTTCCTTACCAAAGAAGGATGCCTTGCAAAGAATGCCTTGTACTGGCATTGCTTTATTCTGGTCACATGAGAGGCAAAAAAAAAAAAATGCAACCCAGGTGGTGGCATATTTTGGGGAAAAGAAGGGCCAGTGATAGCAGAATACCCCACACATCTGTTCCCCATTGTGGGTCTGCAGATCTGCAAAATAGGGGTGGGAGACACTGAACACTGTAAAGCTAATGTTGTATTTCAGCCCATGTGTAAAATCTGACTCTTCCTTTCCTAGATCCTGGAGAAGATCCCAATACTGGTCTAAATTTAGGAATACTTGGAGCAAGATCATTGGTTTTTCAGGCATCTTTATTATTCCAATGAAAATGACTTGACTATGAGCTAAATTCTGGTTTTGGAAGAACACTGAAATCAATGAGACTGGTGTATCTGACATCCAAAGGAAAAGTTTGGGCCAGTACTTGGAATGACAGATCCTTAACTGAATATATAAAGATGTGGTAGCCACACCCAAATGTTTTGAAAAGCTCAGACACCACAACAGTTCTGAAGTTTAATGTAGAACATTTGTTTTTCCCTTTCATCCAAACCGTAATCTCTTTGCTCACAATGTACGAGAAAGTATGATGGTTCAGTGCTTTTGAGGACCAAATTACTGGAGGATCCCAGAGTATGCCAGAGCCTATTTGGTTCCTTAAAAGGAAATGCACTGGCAAGTCAAGACCACTAGGGGTTGCTGCTGAATTCTGGAAACACCCAGAATCTGGTAGTGAAATTTGGAGCTGGGGGGGGGGGGGCACTCCCTATTGCCTGATGCATGCTCTCTGGCAGGTGGCCAAAGCAGACGAGGGCACAGCAGAGCAGAAGGCAAGCGGGAAAGCTAGAAAAGCATCCACTAAACAAGTTCGAAAATCATTTCAAGAAGACAAGGGAAATCGGGTGAGCAAGTCCTTATACAAGCCCTTATAAAATCTGAAGATGGCAAGCAAGAGGCATTAGGTCCTCCTGAGATGTTACCTGAAGCTACACAGGAGCACACTATTTAAAAAGGGGAAAAAAGAGCATGCTTCTTTCTTCAGAAATATAATTTTACTCATACACAAATTTAAATCAATAGATGAATGGACTAGAACTTATATGATGAATCGGTTAAGCTTTCTTTAATCAGGTTGGAACACTGCTTCAAAAACATAGGCATGAAATAAGGGGTGTACAAATCTGCCAGTTTTGTTTTCTCCCACATTTGCATGTTTTAAATCTCAAGTTCTTTCTCTCCTGAATATGAAGAATATTTTTAATGCTGGCAAATTCTTATCAAAAAATAAACTGAAATGAAATTACCACCCATCTGCAGTGGCAAAATTCAATAGATACAGCTATTCCCAGCATGGACAATGATGTATCTGCCTGCCATTTAGCTGTTAAAGGACTATACTGGAAGAAAGAGGTGGCAACCATAAATAACCATTATTTATTTTGTTTATTAATAATATTGATATACCACATTAACATGTTTGAATACACAAGGATTCAACCCCAGACTTTTAAGAGCAAAGCACTCAAAGGTCTGGGCCTGGATGGATGAATCCGTCAATTTCCATTTCTCCCTCATTCAATCTTTAGTTTTTAAATCTCAAGTTCTTTTTGTCTCAAATATGGAGAACTTTGCAAATTTTGGCAAATTCTTGTCAAAACAGAATAAAACAAAATTCTGAGCCATCCCTGGGCCTGATTCATCCACGTGATGCTGCACAGTTGGAAAGCAACAGCATGAAGTTCAATAGAGACTTTCCCCCCTTCTTCCCTTCCTGGCCCTTAATGACATGTGTGTACTACTGCCGAGGACCAGCCATTGCTTGTAGATGGGAAACCCACGCACACCTCCTCCCATATACTCCTCCACCTCTTTCCCCTCCACGTTGCCTCATGCCCAAAGTGGGGATGGACACATTTCTCAAGATTTGGATTTGCTCAGTTTTTCATTTTCCCAATGTTCCGTTTGGCCTGTCCTGAAATTTGAGAATTTTTCTAATCTTCATTTCGGTCCATCCCAAATTTTGAGATATTTTTTTTAAAAAAAACTTTGCAAGAAAATTCATATTCAATTTTCCTAAACTAATGCATTTTTAAAACATTATTCACGAATATATGCAATTTTGTGCACACTTTTCCCTAATATGCTTTTTAAAAAAAATAAAATTGGAGAACTCCACTGCAAAATTCACAGAAGTGCAAATTTCGAAGGATAACTGAGCTTTGGTTCACATATTGGTTCAAAAGTGTGTAATTCAAACCCAACAAATTTTTCCTCCATCCCTAATTTTTTTTTAATTTTCTTTCATGTTATTATGTGCAATTAAGCAACCAAATAGTGATTGATGTGGCATATTCCCCGGAAGTAGAATTAACTCTCTGTTCCTGTTCCAATGGCACAAATTTGAGATGAAGAGCATGGCTGCCCTGTAGACAGTATCCAATGCTGCCTATGTGCCTCCACTGATTATGTTACACCAGTGGAACCCTCTCTAGAGCAACCTGGAAATGAGTCGAGACACTTGTTGTTTCCAGAACAGGACAGCTCAGCAGAGCTCACAGAAGGGAACTCCACTGACCTGTTCTGCTCTGGAAACTAGCGGTTCAGCTCATTTCTGGTTGCTTTAGGAAGTGCTAGCTTCCTGCTGAGCCAACAGTGGGTCCTGTTAGCGCACAGGTAGTGTTGGATACTGCCCAGTGTGTAATTTGGGCTCTGAGCAGATCCAGTTAATGGCCATGTGATTTAGCCGCAGATGATTCCTCAAGGTTTCCCATTGGAAAGTAGTTTCAAGGCTGAGAATTCAGGATAGGTGGTAGACACAAATATGCTATATTGGTAGACACAGAGAGCAGCACAGTCAGGATTAGAATTTCCAGCTACCTATTTCTCTGAACGCCTTCCAGACATTGCTGTCAGCAGGTAGAGAGGGATCCCTTGCTCTAGAAAGAGGGCTGCATAATTAGCAGGGAACATGTGCTGTGCTAGGAGGTAAGGCCAGGGAATGGACTGTCTTAACACAGTTAATGGACTCGACCAAACTACCTGACATACATTATTCACAACATTTCCAACATTTTGCTTTGACATCAGCTGCCTGTCAGCATCTTGTACGAACTGAGAAGAAAAAGGACTTTATACGATCTGATTTATGTAGAGAAAATTAAAAAGCCTTTTGAGCAGTGTGCCTCAAACCTGTATCTGTAGTGTGCCATGAAATTAATTGTAACAAACATCCGATGAGCATTTTACGTACACAAATCACATCAACGGTGCAAATCACAAGGCCTGTGGCTCACGCTGGCTCAGCTTGTCTGAGTATGGAAAGCTAACTTGGATGGGAGACCCCTCCTCTAGTTTCCTGCATTGAGCAGGGGGTTGGACTCGATGGCCTTGTAGGCCCCTTCCAACTCTATGATCTATGAATCTATAAACGCGCACAACTGAAAATGCATGCATCCGTGCCATGGCATGTGTGGCGCAGCAGCAAGACAAGCAGCCCCATTTTCCCTAATAAAAACAGGCCATCATTTTGGAATGCAAACTAGTTAATACAATTAAAAGAGTTGCGCCTTAAGATTTCCCCGGGGGAGAAAAAAAATGCTATATTGGTTTTTCGCCGCAATGAATAATACTATTTTTATTAGTATTATTTTGCAAGAGGTCACAGTGAAACCGCTTGAGATTTCAGCAGCCATAGGTACAAATTTAGCTGAAAGTAGGCATCTAATGACAGAGTTCATTCCCGTGGCTTCAGTTTTATTTTGAATGTTTTGTCTTAAAGACGCTAATGCTGAACTGTTGTCTCAAATCTTTAATTCTAAATTACTTATTATATTACCCTAAATTACAGGCTACAGCAAAAGCCAGACTTTAAGAAGAGGCATGTTCATCCTTCTATAAATAGTGCAAGTCCCACTTTTTTGGGGGGGCGGGATAATGAAAAAAAAAGTATATGACTTATCCCGTAAGTGACGAACTAATGGCGCCTTTCCAGGGGGCAATGTGGACATGTGCAAATTTAGGAGCATAATGGTAGGAGTTGACTGAAGGAAGTCGGTATAAATCTGTAATCTGCCATTCAACCACAATTACAATGTTTTGCCTGAAATAATAGTTACAGGGTGAGCGATAGCAAATACCTTGTAAAGATGTCCTTATGATTCTCGTTCTTTTGATGCTTTTGCATTTCCAGCACATTATTAGAAAGAGCACATGGCTGGGGCTGCGGAAATCAGCCTGTGCGGTGGGTGCTGTGGCTTGCAATCCAACCTAAGCACTTAGATAAAAGTAAAGGGTGGAGTCCTCTGTCGATAGCAGAGATGGTAATGTGTGTGCCACGTTTATCAGAAGTCATCCAAAGTTCAGAAAAAATGACCTCATGGCTGAATATACGCTTAACGAAGCTCACTCAGGAGACGTTGGGCTCTCTGGGGGTTCAATATTTGTGGCAAAACACAGCACTGCAGCAAGAGCTCAACAGGACCTTCCATTTACCTGTCATGGAGAACACTCTCTCCTAGCATAATATTTTTACCGCACAGAAGCATTTCATGGAATGATTCCCATAGAACAACAACACACATGGAAATTCAGAATTGCAACATAGCAAGTCTCAGGGACGACGCAAGACTTTGCACTACCTGACGTATGTGATGCTGCCTCTTCCTCCTCCCCACCTGGCCCCCACCTGCCTCCCTCTCAGTGCATCGCTCTGAGGGGCCCTTCCTGAGTAAGGCATTGGCAGGAAGATAATCCTGGAGATTGCTTGTGCTGTGGCAGCACAGGTGATCTGGGGGGCCACCACACCCAGAATGCCTCGCTTTAAGGAAGAATCCTTCAGAAGACTGCATTTGGGCTGGGCAGGCTCTCTGGAAACATATTCCAGAGCAATATAGAGACATATTCTAAGTTGTGCATCTGATAAGGATACATCAATTAGGGCTGAAATCCTATGGTCCCTGGGAGACCGCTCCAAGGGCAGAGAGAGGGAGAGAGAGAGAGAGAGAGAGAGAGAGAGAGAGAGAGAGGTGACCTTGGAGGGGGAGATCTGATTTCACAACCCCATTCCCAGCCCCCCTGGAAACATCTGTGGCCCTTGCCTCTCCAGTGTCAGAGCTCCAATGTAGGAAGAAGCAAAAAGGGGGCATTCCATGGATGTATCAGGGGAAGATCGGGGGAAGGGTTGGATCCAGAAGATCCATAGCCTTCCCATTCCCCTGACATGGCCCTGAAATTGGGGGAAATGAATACCACCCCTGGAGCTAGTGTACGTAATTTCCTTCCCATTTTGACCAATGACAGGGAAATCGTAGACATTTTTAAATGGGGGGACACCACTCCTCCCTCCCTTCTGCCCTGCCAGAATGAGGCCAGCAGGGCTTTGTATAAGGCAGTATGTCTGCCTTTAGATCTTCCCTCCACTACCACCACCACCACTACCACCTGCAGGATTGTCCTGCTCAAAGTTCGACTGTATGCAGCTCCCCCCACTGCCTTAATCTGTGAAGCAATTCTTCAAGTATTATAAAACAGAAGCAAGCTTAGCTGACTTACCACATCCTGGAATGGAGCAGAAAGATAGACAGAGTGTTGTACTTTGATGTAAATTCTATCAGCGTTGTCTACCCAACTTCAAAGTCTAGGATTATCTTGTCAATAATGTCAATCTTCCCTTCAAAGGCAAAAGTTATATCCATTCTATGAATCATATTACTGATAACAAGTGGGACTTGCAGCAAAATGGTGTAGTGTGGAGTGCTCCAATCCAGGGTTCCAGCCATCCAGACAAGCCCTCTTCCAGGATACTCCATATTCCACCCCTCCAGGTTTTCCAACCCTCCGCCCATAACACCAGTCGGTCAGCATTCCGTGCCTGCTGAGCATGCTCAGTCGGTCCACCCTGGGCTTTTGGAGTCTTCCCTGCTTAGGGCGAATGTAGGTATCTTCAAATTTTGCACTTCTCTTGATTTTGCAATGCAATTCTCAGCTCAACAATCCTGCGCGGGGGGGGGGGAGTTGTACGTCTGCAAATCTTGGGGTGCCCCCAAGTTTTCTGACACCCCCCTCTTGTGTGTGGATGGTGCTGCATTGGCTACTATAGGATTGGCATTCGGAGAATGAGTTCACTATCAGTACAGGATATGCATATGCATGACCATTTTAAGGTTCACACATAGTGCAGTATCTAACTGACATTTCATTCGCGCAAATGATGTTGAGCTAGTGGAAACTGTTGGAATATACGACAAGAAGATGCCAACTCTGAAGGGAGGGCTAAGTTGACTGCCCATTAAAGGGTTATGGCAGACTGTATATAGTCTGGTTGAAGGGCAGGGGGCAGGGTTCAGTGGACTGAACCACTTGATTGAATCAGGGGAGGGAATGCTGGACATTGCCTAGCAACAGGTTTGAATTCCATTCTAACACTCCTCTGACAGTTAGACTCATCATCATCATCATCAGGCGATCACTCCTGACCGAGTAAGATTGTCTTCCGGGATAAAAGGAGGAAATTCTAAAGAAGATTGTGTAGACTCTAGCGATGGGTCCGTAAGTGACTGTGGAGGCCAATTCTAGATCCACACAGCTTCCCACAGTGAGGACACAGGTTACCAGATAGAAGATGGTCCTGTAAAGGATTCATTTGACATGCTTTTCACTTAGCACGTTTCTCCCTTTCACCTTGCACTCGGGCTTCTTCAAAGTCCATGGAACCTTTGTGAAAGGCCAACCTCCATTTAGATCGTTCATGGGCCAGAGCTTCCCAGTTTTCAATGTTTATATTGCATTTTTTTGGATTAGCCTTATGAACATCTTTAAACCTCTTATATTGACCACCGATATTCCGCTTTCCATCCTTGAGTTGGGAGTAAAGTAACTGCTTTGGGAGACGGCAGTCAGGCATTCGAACAACATGACCGGTCCACTGAAGTTGGCGTTGAAGGATCATTTTTTCAATGCTAGTAGTCTTTGCTTCTTCCAGTACACTGACATTTGTTCGTCTATCTTCCCAAGTAATTCGCAGGATTTTCCGGAGGCAACGTTGATGAAACCTTTCAAGGAGGTGGAAGTGACGTTTATAGATAGTCCATGTTTCGCAGGCATACAATAAAGTTGGTAATACAATGGCTTCATAAACCAGTGTTTTGGTCTTCTTACAAATATCCCGATCCTCGAACACTCTATGTTTCATTCGAGAAAATGCGGCACTTGCGGAGCTCAAACGATGCTGGATTTCACTGTCGATGTTAGCTGTAACAGAAAGATAGCTGCCAAGATAGAGAAAATGATCGACATTTTCCAGTATTGTCCCGCCAAGCTGGATAGATGGCATCACCAAAGGGTTAGCTTGAAGACTAGTCTAGTGTTAACTGACTTAACTGACGCTTGCTAGGGTTTTGCAAGGAAGATTGACCTGTGTGTATTCCTTACCTCATAGACTGAATAACCTTTAAGAAACTGCACTTCTGTAACCATCAAGCTTTAATTCCTGAGTAATCTTATGTTGAAGTTGTTTATCTTTTAAAAAGCATCTACTTTAAAAACAAGTCCTGTGTGTGTGTGTGTGTGTGTGTGTGTGTTTGTCTGAGAAGTCTGCTGCTGCTTTTGCTCTCTGCCATCAGAAACTAGGTTCCGAACTACAAGCAAGAGGAGAATCCAACTAAAGTTATGTTTGCACAATATGGTTGCACAAGCAGTTGTGCATTATCCTTGCACAACCCGTTGTGCAACCAGTTGTGCATAACTCTTGTGCTACCCACTGTGCAAGCTGTTGTGCATTGTGCTTGTGTAACCCATTGTGCAACCAGTTGCGCAACTGCTTGTACAACAGGTTGCGCAAGCATAATGGGCAGCCACTTGCGCAACAGAAAGATTCAGTGGAGTTCCGCCAGTGATATTTGAGTTTGCAGAATGACACATTGGATATTGCCCATATATCCAGGCTATGTCACAGAGTAGGCAATATAAAATGAGCACTGTTTGTAAGCCTCCTTAATGAGGAAATCATTGTAAAGCATAGCACGGGTAAATGAAGGAACTTGTAACTACAACCTGAGAACAATTGTTCTCTCATCCATAAAGCGGTTAGAAAAAAATAGATCTGTCAGTTTCTATGCAGTTAGGTTGAAGGGATTGGTGCTGATGTAATTTTTTCTAAAATTATGGCTACAAAGCTAATGGATTAGGCTATACATTTCATCTGACTGCATTCTGTGGCACATATTTTAACAGGAATTATCCAGGGGCCTTTTTCTCCACAGTACAGCAAGGCACTGCCTTATACCAAGTCAAGACCATTGGTCCTTCTAACTCGGTATTGTCTGCACCAGCCTTTCCCAAGCAGGCACCCTCCAAACGTTATGGACTTCAACAACCATCATCCCCATCCAGCATGGCCAATGGTAAAGAATGATGGCAATTATTTCAAAACATTTGTGGGGGAAGGCTGGTCTACTACGATGACCAGTGGTAGCTCTCCAGGGTTTCAGGAAAGAGTCTTTTCCCATCCCGACCTGGAGATGCTGAGGACTGAACCAATTCTTTCACCAAAAGTCTTTCACCAGCCTTTCTAACAATGTTAGCGTTTCCACATGATCCTCTAAGCCCACGGGATTTTCTGAAAATATGACTGTGCACTCTCCCTTCTGCAAAGGGTGGGAAGTCTAAAATAACCTTTAGAAGATCAAATGGAGAGCCAATACATTGTAGTGGTTAGGTTGGCAGATTAGGACTGGGGAGACTTGGGTTCAACTCCCCACTCTCAACCATGAACCTTGACCATGTCACTATCTCTCAGCACAACATACCCACACAGGTCTGTTGTGAGAATAAAGGGGGTGGAGGAAAGCTTTTGAATTTGATAGCCACCCTGAAAGCTTTACTGCTGAAGGACAGGATTTATTTATTTTTTAAAAAATGCTTAAATAAAATAAATTGGAGGGGGAGAAAGCACTGGAGACTTAGTGTGTCTTTGTCATCAGCTGTTTATTTACCAAAGCACAACTACAGCAGGCATTGCACAGGCATAGAAGCAAGTACACAGGAGGTAGTAACCTAAATTCCAAAAACTGCTTATTTCTGAACACGTCTTATCCATACTTTTTCACCAGCTAAAAGTTCAATTCAAACTCTTTCAGGTTTTTTGGCTGCTACACACCACACTTGGACTGAGCATAATATAGATCGGGGTGCAGCCCTCAGAGATCTCTCCTGTGGCCTGTGGGTGCCCTACCTGCCCCCACCCAAAATTCCCTTTCCTACTGTACTTTTTGACACTCTAGTTCACTGAACTCTGTGATTCTTCTCTGAAGAATAACATTATTGAGAGAGAAACTACAGAATATGGGAGGCTGAAGCGTCTTTTGCCACTCTTGCTAACTGTTTCCCATAGATTGTCTCCAGGAGAGGAGAGTTGGCTGCTCCAGCTCACCAAACTCTGTGGTTTCCCTCTCAATAAAGTTATTCTCAGAGAGAAACTACAGAGTTTGATGAGCTAGAACAGCCACCTCTCTGCTCCTCTCCTCTCCTGGCAGGGAGAGGGAAGTCTTCCCTGTCCAGGGAGGAGAGGTTTAAGATTCTGGACCTCTCATGGAGGATCGATAAGAGGGGAATCTGTGGGGGAGGGGTGAGAGAGAGAGAGAGAGAGGTGTATGTGTTTTTGCGTGGGGGACAGTGAGTGGGGGAAGGGTATGCATGTGTTTGTGTATATTTGTGGGGGGGGGGCTTTAATCTCATCCCATTCCAGCAGTGTGTGCATGTGCACGGCCCTTGACTGCCCACCCAGCACCCTTTAGAGCTGTACAAGTTGCCCACCCCTGCTATAGGTGCTGCATGCATTCAACTGGCACACTTGAAGTTAATGCAACAACATGGCTCTCTGAAGGGGTGGATTACACTGGATGCAACCTGATGTCACCATGCCTTTAACCACTTAACTTCAGGGTTTCCATCTTTAGCTATGGGAAGACAAAGTTATACAGTTGCATGGGGAGCTCTCACTTTTCAAATCTGCCAATGGGAACACCCTGGTTCTACACCTGCCACACACACGAGATCATGACCAACATCTCTGGAACATAACCTTGAACATGAATGATATCATTTGCAATGTTCCACTTTTATGAAACTGCGCCTATAACCAGCCACGTAATTTAAGTACAAGTTAATGGCCTGATGATACACATTTGGAAAACCTTGTTAGAGTCAACAACATATAATCCGGCAAAACTTTATCTCAGATCCTTCTGGGCTATTTATAAACTAAAGCTTTAGGACTTCATCACTTTATAGACACAATAAATATTTCCTAACAGCCAGAACCCCTTTAACCTAAATTTTTAGTTAGTTTCATTGTGTTTTCTGAGCAATAACGGGGGACAAAACAAGTAATTCACATGGGCAAAAGGGGTGGTGGGGTATTCTGTTTCCAGGAGTTGTTCACTTCATTACTGTCCCTTAAAACTATTTAATGCCTTTAACTCTCCAATGCATTTGGGGTCATAACTGACTGCCAAAGAGATTTAATAACATATAAAACATTTTTCCTAAGCAGTACAATTCCACATTCCATGTATTCTCCTACAACAGCCTTCCTCAACCTGGTACCCTCCAGATGTTTTGAACTACAACTCTACCATCCCTGACTTTCAGCCATGCTGACTGGGGCAGATGGGAGTTGTAGTCCAAAACGTGGTTTCAGGTTGTGGGAGACTGTCCTATAATAAGGGAGTCACTTGTTCTGTGGTCTTTCAAGCCCTTTCCCTTCTGTCTGGCATTGTTGTTGTTACATTATTATCATTATAGCAGTAGTAGTAGCGGCATTTTCATTAATAGGTTCTTGAGATCTACCCAAGTGGTACCAGGGGCAATCATGATTTTAACATGGTGACATCTCAACATGAACAATAGCTACTCTTACGTTAATACAACAGTTAAGCAAAACAGTGTTAACCGTTTAGTATTTTTTTTATTCATACCTCCAGGAAATTTTTAGTTGAAGGGAAATATGTATGAGTGATATATCTGGGATCTATGAGGGATTATGCAGGGAATTTGTACTCGTGTACTATAAACAGCCATCCTTAATACAATTTTGCATTGTTTTACATTAAACTGAAGCCATTCAGTCTCATATATCTCATAGTTTCCCAAAGCTATGATTTGCATGGGGTCCCTTTGACCCCAATATAAGAGAGTAGTAAGATGCTTTTTACAAGCATAAGATGATTGTTGCTAGGGCTGAGGCAATACACTTTTGGCAGGAGTGAAAAGCATGCACACCCTTTAGGCCATTTTTCAGGGACTATGCCAAAAGAGGGGTGTTCACCCATGCAGAGTGAGAATCACTGATCCAAGTGGCTGGGATAGCCCATCCAATCAGTTGAAGAAGACAGGGCTGTCCTCATTCTCAGCTTTGTTTGCCCTCAGTAACATGGTCACAAGTGCACTCCAAACATTACCAGGTGCATAGGAAGCTGCCTTATACCACGTTGGACCATGATTGCGCCACCTAGCTCAGTATTGTCTATAGCAGGGGTAGGCAACCTGGTGCTCTCCAGATGTTTTGGACTACAACTCCCATCAGCCCCAACCACCATGGAAAATGGTCAGGGATTATGGAACTTGTAGTTCAAAACATCTGCAGGGCACTAGGTTGCCCACCCCGAGTCTACACTGACTGGCGGTGGCTTCCCACTGTTTCAGACAGAAGCCTTTCCCATCCTTACCTGGAGATGCCCAGCATTGAACCTGGGACCTTCTGCATGCAAAGCCACTGAGCCATCGTCCCTTCTGCCAAAGGAAGCTGCCTTATATCGAGGAGACATTGGTCCATCTCGCTCATTGTCTATGGTGACTGGCAATGGCTTTCCAGGGCTTCAGACAGTCTTTCCCAGCCCTACCAGGAGATGCCAGGGATGAACCAGGGACCTTTTGCCTGCAAAGCAGGCCACTGAGCGAGGACCACCCTTCCTCTTCTATTGTCTCTGGTTGCAGACATCTCTATTAAGATGAATCTGTCAGACTGTGCTTAACATGCCCCTTTATTTCCCCCCATTTCAGTCATAGCAGCATTATTATGAGAAGCTTGAGTTTTACTACAGAACTTGTCACCGCATTTTGCCTGAGGTGAATTTTTAAAGTGAATTTAGAAGATTCTCTTCAGATAACACAACCAGGGGTTGCAAGGGAAGAAAACATAAAGAAGAGTTACAATAAAGCTAATGACATTCTTTCAGCGGGTTCCATACATTCCTACCTACTTTGGTCCAAAGGCAACAATAATTCAGGAGGTGATTTTTTTAAAAATAATAATAATCCCAAGTTCAAGGAAAGGGGAAAAAAACATTTTCAATAAGTTCAGAACAAATTCTCAGGGTGTGTGTGGTGGTGGGGTCCCCCCAGAAAGCAAAAAAAAAAGTCCAAGTACAATACACGCTATGTATTGGTTTATGACTGAAAATAAATTATTATTATTATTATTATTATTATTATTATTATTATTATTATTATTATACACGCTAAATAATGGGCTGCTTTCTGCATTGGGAGAGATTTTTAGGTATCTAAGCCTGAAAACCAAGGGTGCTCCCCTTTTCTCTCTTTCTGAACTTGTTTGTTTGAAGACCTAGTACTTCACTATTCCTCCCTCAGACTCCTAAACTGAGGCAATGTTTGTGTGTCACCTTATAATTGTTTACTTGTATTGCTTCAAAAAACTGGCAATTTTCCAGGTTCAGAAGTATGAGGAACTGCAGCTCCTGTAAGGGAGGTTACCATCCTCATTGTTGAGAAATAACGTTCCCTTTGTTGTTTTTGTTTTGTCAAGGTAAAGTAGGCAATCCTTTCTGCCAACAGATTACACATCCCATTGTTTTAAGACTCCTGATTGATTTCTTTGTAAAGAACTTCTCAGCACTCTATTTTCTTTCATGAGGTCGCAGTTGGGGGGGGGGGGAGAGAGAATGCTTTTGATGTTAAAAAGTGGTGACTGCACAGAAAGCTCTCTCTCTCTCTCTCTCTCTCTCTCTCTCTTCTGGTTCACATTCCTACTTCAAAAACCGAACAAAATACTGTACCCTCACCCTGAGCCTTGATGGGCCGTCAATAATCTACGACTCGCATATTCGTCCTCAGGACATACACCGATGGCATAGTTTGATCACTTCGAAGCATTTCACATTTCTATTCTGTTTCACCTTTCTCTACAGTGGAGATACAAGGTGGCTAACAACAAAATATAGCAATATAAATATCTTAGGAAGGAACGTAAGAAGCTGCCTGGAACCAGACTATTTGTCCATCTAGCCAGCAGGGATTGTCTACTTTGATTGGCAGCGGCTCTCCAGGGAAACTGGCAAAGTGGATTTCCCAGGATTACCTGGAGATGCTGGGGGTTGAACCTAGGACCCTTTGCATGTAAAGCAGGGGTCCCCAACCTTTTTGGACCCGTAGGCACATATGGGAATTTGAGAAACCGCTGAGGGCACCATTACAAAATGGCTCCCACAGAGGATATGGGTAGTCACATAATGGCTGCTGTGTGGGCATGGCTAGTCAAAGGTGAGCTAAAGAGGTGCGTGGGGAGAGAAACAGTGAAGCTAGAGGCTGGGAGGGAGGGGAAACAGCAAGGAAAGGGGGTAGAGAAGGAGCAAGGCTAGAGGCTGGGAGGGGGAGAAACAATCAGATAAAGAGGTGGGGGAGGACAAACAGTAAGCTAAAGAGGTATGTGTGTGTGGGAGAAATAGTGGGGCTAGAGGTTGGGACTGGGGGGGGAGCACAGGGAAAGGTCTGTATGGCGGAAGATTGGGTGGGGTCTGAAAGTAACTCTTTCCTTCTTTGCCAGCCCACCAACAGCTGATCTGCAGCAGCAGGTTTAAGAAGAGAAAGGAGAACATTTTCCAAGGCTTTTTATTTTTTTAAAAAACAACAATTTTGGGGGGGCAGGAATGGAGAGCTCCATAGGGGTACCGTTGGAGGTCCCTGTGGGCATCATGGTACCCGTGGGTGCTGCATTGGGGACCCCTGATCTAAAGCATTTGCTCTACCTTCTGAGCTGCAGCACCTCCCCAATTCATAACAATAAAAGAACAATCAAAATATCATTGAAATGCAGATAATCAAAATGCAGATAATCAAAACAGTGCAGAGCAGAAAAAAGTGATAAGCAAATCCTAAAAGTCCTTAATTCAAACTTCCCTGCTGAAAACAGAACTGCCTTAAGTGTCCGCTTAAAAAGCGGTTCTTTCCGTGCTGGCTGTGAGGCTGGGGCAGAGGGTGCTCTGAACGTGGAGACCTAGCTACAAGGTTGGAGCGATTTTCTGACCTCGTAGCTAGGTCTCCAAAAAATCCTATGGCCATCTATCTGCTGTCTAGTGACCATAGGATTGTGCTGTAAAAGAACTTTAAAGCAGCAATGATAATTTAAAATAGTTTTTAAGAGAGATAAATATCAAAGCAGCTAAAAGATGGAAAGGTATGGTTTTAAAATGCAGCTTTAAACACATCGCTAGAAAATAAAATGAGCAGCAGTGTAAAAAACAACATTAAGGCCTGAGAGAATACAAAAAGTCTTTGCGTGAAGACAAAAAGACAAAGTAGGTGCCAGGCAGGCCTCTTTATGGAGGGCATGCATTCCACCATTTGGGGACCACCACAGGAAAGGCCAGCTCACCAGTAGCTACCCACGGAATCTCAGTATGTCAGGAAACTCGGAGCAGGGCCTCAGATGCAGTGGCATCGTTCATGCTGGACTTCAGGGCAAAAATCCATCCCTTCAGCACAGCAGGAGGGTAACTAAACACTGTGCAGCAAGAGCATTGCTTGAAGGAACTTCCCATTAAGCGGCAGTGAGAGCTGCTAAGAACAGAAGCTCCACTTCCACTGCTTTTGTTTTGTGTTCCTACAAAACAGAGCTCACCCAGTTTGCATTCTCAACACAGAGCTTAGCAGCAGCAGAAATTTTGCATGGAGGAGTCCCCTTCCCCATAACGGAAATGAGACAAAAATAAGTCCTACAACTCCCAGCATTCCCCAGCCAGCCTGGCTGGGGGATGGGAGTTGTAGGACTTTTTCATAACTAAACATGCATAGGATTGATTGTGCTCTAGGTTCCTGGTTTAAATTACCTAACGGCATCTCTGCTTAGATGATGACCTCAGGGCAAGGGCAGGAACATATGGGAAAAGGCATTCCTTCAGATCCATGACCCCTCAAGCCGTGAAGGGCTTTATACGTTAACATCAGAACCTTGAATTGGGTTCAGGAATGAACTGGGATTCAGAAGATATTTTTCTGAAAACATTTGAGATTTTTCTTTTTCACACACACACACACACACCAACACCTATAAAATAAGGCTATATTGCAGCATTTTCTTGAAATATTTTCCACTTTTTTTTCTTTTTCTTTTTTTTGCAGCTGGCACCATTCCCTCTCTCTCCCAAGGCCCTGGAATGATGCCTGGTCCAGGGCATTGTGGAGGATGCAAAATGGTGGCCAGGCTGCCAACACAGTTGCTTCTGATGCCACTTGTAGTGTCTGCATTAAAAAAAGCGGCAACAAAGAACAAAGTTGTGCTACTGCCAGTGCTAAGGGTCACACACACACACACACGGAAACCATTGGAGAATTTCTCCCTCCCGTACTTTCTCTGCTCAAAAAAAAGGATGGAGATTTTTGAGAGGCCATTTTGGCATAGCCATAGTAAAAAGGGCCTCAAAAGCTGAGCCCCAAGCACTTTCATTTGGGAGGGGGCAATTTCTGGAATATGCAGTGTGTATGTTTTTACAAAATGCAGGAAGAAGCCACATCCCAGTCAGATACATCTCCAAATAGGGACAAGATGACAGATCTATCTCATTAGAGAGAGAAAAAGCACCCAATCATCAAAGCAGGGGAAGGAATATTAAGAATTATCTACTTCACATTTGCCCTTACAATTGCCTCTTCTTCCTCTTAGCTGACTAAGGGAGTGATCCTATGGCTCCTAGACAGCATCGGGGGGGGGGGGCATAGGATACTTCAGGTTCCCAGATCTAAGGTCAGAGACAGCACTCTGATCTCAGAGCTGGGAATCAGAGCTCCTCCCGCAGCCAGCATGGAAAGAACTGCACCGTCTGCCTCTCTGAAGTTGGAAAATTGACCTCAGAGAGGGGGTAAAGGGGGTTTTTGGGGGGGCAGGGAGGGGAGGAGACTGGAGACGCCAAGATATGAGGTATCCTGATGGCGCTCCAGCCTTCTTCCCTGCACCCTGAAGCTCCACAGCTAGACAGCCGAAAATGGCAGTCTAGCTGAATTGCAGAGCAGGAGGTGCAGGGAAGCGAAGAGCACCTTCAGCACTCTTCCCGCTGTGCACTGGATACTCGTAAGCTTCTGAGTTCGGAGGCTTACAAGCATCGAGGGCACATTCGATAGGATTGTGCCCTAAAGAGCTTATTCCCAGATTCTAAGGAAAGCTGTGGTATTGGAAGCCCTCTCTCCTTGAGCAGCACATGAGACCCAGTGGTACCTTTGTTTCCCTTGGGAGACATCCATGGCCTGTTTTCCTCTCCAAGTTCAAATGCCCCCATCTGAATCAGTTTGACCTGGATTGAGCGAACACATATTTATTCAAGCCAGCCATGCTGTGTCAAGCATTTGTATGAATGCTCGCTTACTCGCTCATTCACCTCACCCCATCAGCACACAATGGGGTTTGCATATTTTTCAGCTCTTATCATTGTACGCTCAGCCAAGTACTGGCTGGCGACACCCAGGCAACTGTTCTGTTGTGGAGCCGGGTTGAATTTTCTCAGCCCCAAGCTGACTACATGCCTGGAGTTGTGTTAATTTGCCCCTTGTATCAAATCTCATCAGGGAAGGATACAGCGTCTACAAAGGGCTGGTAAGTCAGGGAAGAAGTTGAAGGGAAGAGAAGCATTCACATTACATAGGACATAAGCACTAGAAGGAAGAAAAAAAAGAAAAGGAAAGGGCATTTTATAATGCCAGTATGGGCAGCCTAAAAGGAACCTTTGACTATTCAAATCACAAATTCCACAATACAAGAAAAATGAGCAAAGTGTCAAAAGATTCAGAAGGGCCAAAAGAGGAAATCAACATTTTTTTTTAATCAGTTTTCCTCATCAGGCTGATATTTTTAGGGGATGAAAGGCAAGATGGTTTTGTTCCACAGTGAAGAGAGGAGAAAACCCAATAAAATACAGTGGTGGAAAATATAAAACCACAGCTTCAGTCCCTTGGTTGTTAAACATTGGGTAAGGAGAGGAGGCATGGGATCCTGTTACTAGTGTACGGATCAATGATTATTTGTCTGCCTTCCTCATCCAATTCCACAGGGGGAGAAAGACTGGAAAGAAGTAGAAAATGCGCACCACTGGAATAGGTGCCGGCTCTAGGGTGGTACGCTCCCGCCATCTGATGGGTGAGACTGCTGCTGAAGCTGCTGACAGCACCTCCTCCACATTCCAGCAGCCAATCAGAGGCCAGGGCATGAGCACTTATGACAGCACTGTTCCCAAGTGGTGCCGTGAGAATGTGCAAAATCACGTGACCCAATCTAGAACGCACCAAAATGCATTATCCTTTTCCCTTCTCAAATTGTTCATGGATGAAGCTCACCATTAGGGCCCCCGAGGAGAGAGGGCTTCCAATACCACAGCCCCCGAGTATGATTTGAGTGGGGGGAGCGGGGATTGACATTCAAATCCTGTGATTTACCAATTATATATGCTGTATTGCCAACATGGGGAGAGGGCAGGGAGAACTTGAAACCAAGTTTCCAAACCCTTAAGGTTTGTAATATGAGGGTCTTATGGTAATAACACCTTTGTGTTGGCCCATTAACCAAATCAATACACAGTTGATATGAATTGGCTCTCAAAGAATGGACTTAAGTGTGGGGTACTACACATATTGCAGTAAGATACAGTCCAGGTCTTTCTTATACCAGCTCTGTATTGCAGCCTACCAGGTACTTGCCAACATTCCCCCCCGCCCCATTTTCAGTTTCTCACAGGAATCTGTAATCTTTATTGTATAGCCAAAGGCCATTACAATGAAATAAGAGTCTATAAAATACAATAGTATACAACCAATCTACAAGATTCAATAGTAAAACAAAAGACAATATAGGTAATTAATCGCAGCACAGGATTGTCTTCAACCATTAGGCTGTACTGCCATAGTCCATGATCTCAAAGAGGGAAGACAAGGAGTGCTAAATGTATAAATTAGAGCCATTGACACAGGTAGCAAAAGCAGGGTGTTGACTGAGCCCCTAGTTGGCTGCTATATTCGGTTGGCAGGCCACTTCTGGCTTCGTGGATCCCAAGTTTTGCAGGCATCCTTAAACAGAATATATTTCCCCTCACCATGACCCCACTGTTCATTTTTATTTATTTATTTATCACATTTCTAATCCACCCAATAACTAATGTTCTCTGGGTGGATTACAAATGGTTAAAAGGCTAAAATGCCATGGAACAGTTAAAAATACAAAATACAATACAAATATTTAAAAGAAAGAATACTACAATACAATATCCAATACTGTATCCGGTCCAATGCAAAACAACAAACAGAACAGCACAGGAATCAATAAGATTCCATTAAATAAGATAAATGCATTTTTAATTTTACTCATATAAAGTATACAATTCCAATGGAATGTACAACCCAAGAGGACATTTTTCTAAAATACTACTGAATAAACAAAGATGCAAAAGCAAAATTTTCCAGCATGGAAACCGAGTTAAGCAATTCAGGAAGCATTGAAACTGATTGTGGCTGCATTTAAACACTATGTGCTTTCTCCCCTGAAAAGAATGGCCATTAGAGAGAATGGCTTTACGTGCATATCCGAACTCTCATTCAGTAAAATGCCCATAAAACTTTTTTCATATCATTTCCCTGTTTACTTTGACTCTTGTATTTTATTTTATTTTTTAATGTTGAGGACAGTATTTTCAAATAGACTTTTATTACCAAGTTTCCAACACACATGGGCATCCTATAAAATCTACCAGCAGTTGCACCCCACCCATGGCACCATCCCAGCATTCAATGTGTTTTGCTGTTATAATAATGATGCTTGGCAGCTGTTATAGTTTCGGCCTCCATCATTACGAAACTGTCTTTAGTGGGTGATCAAATGGAGACTGCAGAATTTACTGAAGCAGGGTGGAAGAGGAGATATAGGTGTGAAGATTTAAGGTAGAAATATATCCAGATTAGACTTCATGGAAACTCAGTTGCCATTTGTTGTTGTTGTTATTAGCCAAGGATAGGGGGAATGCGGGAGAAATTAGTTTGGTTCGCATTTTAATGTGAACTTCTCTAACTTTGCACTTTTGAACCCGTATGTGAACCAAATCTCAGTTATCCTTCAAAATTCACACTTCTCTAAA
Organism: Shinisaurus crocodilurus; assembly: GCA_021292165.1. Classification (NCBI taxonomy): domain Eukaryota; kingdom Metazoa; phylum Chordata; class Lepidosauria; order Squamata; family Shinisauridae; genus Shinisaurus; species Shinisaurus crocodilurus. Next base: position 131,852,133 of record CM037876.1, on the reverse strand, counting down.
TTTAGTTGTGGAGTTCTCCAATCAAAAAATACATACAAAACTACACATTTTAGGGGGAAGTGCAGTGCACACAAAAAAGTGTACATTAGTGAAGATAACATTAAAAATACACTATATTATTAAAACTGCTGCCTCAATGTTGATTAAATGTGCTTTTGAAGTTAGGTAAAGGGCTTGGTCTTCTCTGATGCTGAACCTCAAACCTTATCCATCAATTTCTTCTTCTCGATCTAGGCTTCCTGTTTCTCCCATTTTCTTTCCATTGTTGGCTGCTTCTTGGCAGCTCATTCATTTTCTGCACTTTCTTTTTAGCACTAAGTTGGGAGAGGGAGGTGGCTTTGTGAGTTATTTCTCCCTGCAACTAAAAAAAAAAGGGGGGGACATATGGGGGAAAGGTTCTGGCCTAGCCTTTCTATTTGCAGAGAGATGTTTGTTGTTGTTATTGTTGTTGTTGTTTTAAAGGTGGGGGAGTATTAAAACGGGGGTGGACACCTACAAACAAGTATTGCAGCCCATCCTACAGCTCAGGACTCTACCACTTCATTCTGTCGCATGTGTAAAACTAGGCCTTGGGTTGGCAAATCTGGAAAGGTCGGGGGGGCAGATTTTGGAGAACACCACTTTTGAGGGCATCACGTTCCACTGATATATTTTTTTAACCAGACATTTTCTTCTTCTAAAAACAAACTCTCCTTCCTTAAACTTTACGAAATAAAAAGACCGTTAGGTGGGGTGAATCACTCGTCCAAATAAGGCTACGGAGCCACTGGCCTCAACCCAGCAATGGCTCTCACTGTACCTTGTGATATGAGGGAGGAAAGATAGAAATCCATAAAAGCAGCAGTAATAAAGTCAAGAGACAGCATGAGCCTCAGGGTTGCTTCCCATCTTGCTTTCTTGATACAGATAGTAGGCTGGTGTAAGAACTATGATCCATACTGTTTGAATAGTAGAACAAGTTGGAGGTGGGGGAGAAATTAATTCTGTTCTCACTTTAATGTGAACTAACCTAATTTTACACATCTGGACCAATATATGAACTGAAACTTAGTTATCCTTCGAAATTCACATTTTGCAGTGGAGTTCTCTGGTCAAAAAATGCACACAAAAATGTCTATATTTGTTAAAATAATGTTCAAAAATGCAATATATTAGGAAAATTGCTTGCAAAAATGTGTGCATTAGGTAAAACCGCATACAAAATGCATATAACAGGAGAAATGCAGACAAACGTATGCATGAATTTTCGGGGGGGGGGGGATATCAAAGCTCAGGATAAACTGATTAGAAAAATTCTCAAAGTTCCAAACAAACCGAACTGAAGACTGGCAAAAATGATATGCTGAGAGAAACCGAAACTGACAGTATCATCCATCCACAGAAGAAGTCATCTTTTTTTGCAGCTGATAGACAACCTAGGCTGCTTCTACTATTGTCTTCCCAATCCATTCACCCATGGGGAAAAGAGTGGAGTAAGTAAACTGCTGACAAGAGAGATGCCAACTGGAAAGTGATCGTGTTTACTGATATTCACAGTAGGTGAGTGAGTGCACCCACGTCCTTCTACAATAGGGCTCATTCCTATGGGGATGATCATGCCCATAAGCCCCCGAACTCAGAGGCTTATGGCCATCCAGTGCAGAGCAGGAGGAGTGGCAGAGGCAATCTTTGCCTCCCCTCTCCTCCCACTCTGCATTTTCACTAGACAGCCATTTTCAGCTATCTACCTGGGGTGTTTTGGAGGGGGAGGGAAGGAGGCGGGAGCAGCTGCAGGCCACCCCAGTCTCCTCCCCTCTCCACCCCCAACCCCCCCTTTCCCTCTTTCCGAGGTCGCTTTCCCAACCTCAGAGCGCAGCCAGTTCAGTTCTTTCCACACTGGCTCCAAGAGGGTGAGGTGAAGCTCAGCTCAGAGCGCTGTCTCTGACTTAGGAGCTGGGAATCCAAACTATCCTATGGCCCCGCAGACAATGTCTAGAGGCCATAGGAACATTCCCTCAGACACTTTCCCCCATTTTATTCAGATATGCTACTGAGATGGCACAAGAGGTCAGTGGATGAAATGCCTCGAAACCTTTAGATTTTGAAAGTTAAGGCACTATTTATGACACCTCTAACCCATTTAGAATGTTCTCTCTGTATTGACCTTCAGGCGTAATGCTGAGCAATTGCCGGATGAAATCAGGTAGCCAGAACTGCAAAACAGTTCAATGGCACCCGTGTTTCCACTATATTTGTACATTATAGATGGCAATTGCTCCCATAAAAGAAGTTTGATTTGGCAATTTTAGGTGAGGCAAATCCTATATTGTCCAGCTGTAAAGATAATCTTCAAAGTGTGAGCCTCAGGCTTGAATTTGCCAGAAGCCCCAAAACAACGGAACTGCTCCTTCCTGTCAGCACAGTAGTTGAACAACATAAACTTGGTCTAATAAAGTGTATCGCTTTGCCTATTTTGCATCACATTCTCTTCAGCCAATAAAGCAATAAGATTCTCAGCACATGCCATAAACGGCCAGTGTCTCCTGTCTGCTTACATGCATCTACAGGCTCAGCCAATATGAATGGCCAAACAAGGAGCCATTCAAAAGCCTATGGTGACTTGGTAAATATGAAAATGCTGTGTTTAACTAGTTGCTCATTGATCTTAGAATTTATATGCTAAAGTCTCCCAAAATCTCCCAAGTCCCACCAGAGTGTGCAGCTACCTAGCCACAGGTTGCCCAGCCCCTCTGTGACACCAGAGATGCGAAGGTTTAGGGCTGGAAATACACTGAGCACAATCAGAACATTCTCATATTCCCAGACTCTTCCTTTAACATTTTCTAGGCAGGATGCATGGGTCCAAACGCAGTCTCCTATCTATGTCCTGGCTAGATCAAGGCTTGCTTAGCTTTGAAGCAGCAAAGCCAATGACAGGCAGAGGATACAACCAACCCCCTCCAAAGCAGGCCAACTGTGATATCACATCAGTTCCACCAATGACAATGAGAGGTATGATGTTAGTAAACGAATGGGAGCCAGTGTGGCGGAGTGGTGAGAGTGTTGGACTGGGACTAAGGAGGCCCAGGTTCTAGTCTCCACTCCGCCATGAAGCTCACTGGGTGACTTTGGGCCAGTCACTGACTCTCAGCCTAACCTACCCCACAGGGCTATTGTGAAGATAAACTGGAGAAGAAGAGGACCATGTAAGCTGCCTTGGGTTCCTTGCAAGAAGAAAAAAAGGTGGGATATAGAATCATAGATTAGTATACCCTAGTTGGAAGTGTCCTATAAGGCCATTGAGTCCAACCCCCTGCTCAATGCAGGAATCCAAGTCAAAGCATCCCTGACAGATGGCTGTCCAGCTGCATCTTGAATATTCTCCAGAGTGGGAGAGCCCACAACCTCCCTAGGTAGTTGGTTCCATTCTTGTATTGCTCTAACAGTCAGGAAATTTTTCCTGATGTCCAGGCAGAATCTGGCTTCCTGTAACAAATGTATAAATGTAACAAATAAATAAATATATATATAATGGGCAAAACGTGCCCATCTCAATACCGAAAGGGTCTTTCGGAGTTTTCCTGGCACATTCTCATGGGAAAGCTCAGCCTAATGTCCACTTTTTAGAGATATTTTAGTTTAGAGTCTCCCATCCAATCCATTCTCCTGTCAACCAGTAGTAACTTTGCTACCTCTTTCCATCCTTTAACTTCTCCCCACTCTAGCTTCTTCAGCAGCTGTCCGATAGCCAAAAAGGCCCTTATATACTTTCCCTATTAAAAAACATAGGTAGGTACATTAGAGGTTTTATGATGCCTGAAGAATTAGGACACGTTGTTTCAAACACGTCTCCGTGATTTTGCGCCACTCATGCATAAATGTTTCTTCTATTGGCTGTCAGATCTCAGTCAAATCACAGTGACATCCTCAGTGCTTCTCTTTTTGCCTAGGAGAAAGACTGAAAACTGAAAAATTGAAATAATACTCATCAGAGCTCCTTCCCAGTGTGCTGCTGGTGCACCGCTGCTGGTAATTCTTCAGAGACACGGAAGTCAGCTTTTCTTGTCAATTGTACAAAGGAATGTAATATGTCAAACAGAGAAAAACACACACACACACAAGGACATCTTCATTACTGAGAAGGATGATGCTGAACATCTGTTAATGCCAGGAAAGCTACTTGAAAGACTGCAGACAGCTGGACACTGCATAATATTAAGTAGACTATGCAATTTTATTCAAACGTGGGACACTCCAGGAAGTTATATTGGGGGGGGGGTTAAAGAACAGACTTGGTATGGTCAAGGTTCATTTATAGGTCTCTGTCCCATTTTTAGAGTAAACCAGTAGTTGTTGTTGTTTTCTTTTATCCCACAAACAACTGAACATTTTATTTCTGAAGAGCTCTTCTTTAATCATGTGAATGTTAGGTGTCTACATTTTCAACTTGTAGCCAGTGTTTGGGGGATGAGGAAATGGGGAAAGTATTATTCTCCTTTAAAAACCCAGGCGGATTCCCCCCCCCCATGTGGCTGCCCGTAACCCTCTGAACTCACAGGATTATGGGCATCCAATCGAGCATGGGAGGAGCGCGGCCGCGGAGACAAGGATTGCCTTCGCGCTTCCCCTGCCCTGCAAAAGACATAGACAGCCAAAATTGGCCATCTATGTCTTTTGCCCTGCTCGTAAGGAGGAGAGGCTGAGGCATACGTCATATCTCGGCAGAGCCTCACTCCTCCCCTCCCTGCCCCCAGAATGCCCCTCCACAGCGCCTTCTCCGAAGTCACCCTTATTTATTTATTATATTTCTATCCTGCCTTTTTTCCTGGAAGGAACCCAAGGTGGCTTACAGAATCCTCCTCCTCCTCCTCCTCTCCACCTTATCCTAACAACTACCCTGCGAGGTATGTTAGGCTGAGAGTCAGTGACTGGCCCAAAGTCACCCAGTGAGCTTCATGGCTGAGTGAGGACTAGAACCCAGATCTCCCAAGTCCCCGTCCAACACTCTAACCACTATGCCACATTGGCTCACTTGCGACTTTGGAGCCGCAGCCAGCACGGAAAGAACTGAGCCGGCTGTGAGGGCGGAGGGAGGGCGCTTCACAGTCGGGGTCCCAGCTCTGACCTCAGAATGCGTTTCCAAGGTCAGAGTTAGGACTCCGACATATCCTATGGCTGTCTAGACAGCATCTAGTGGCCATAGGATGGCGCCCTAAATGGAGAATAGGCTGAGGAAGGAACTCAAATGGAGCTTTGGGTTCCATATTGCAGCATCATAGAAATATAGATATGAAAAGTTCCCAAAGGCAATCTAGTCAAGTTCCTTTCTTGAGGGCAAATCCACCAGATCCAACACTCACACCAGATCCATTTGTATAAATCTGGTATAAGCAGAAAGCTAGTAGGACAATAATGCACCTTGCCAACAAAGGGTACGTTTCAAAGCTTTATGACTTGATCTGCAGAGTAATGGCAGATCAAAACAAAAGAACAGCATTAAATATGTCCACTCAGGATCTCAGCAGGCATCTGCTGAAACTGTAAAAGAGTTAGTTTTTCAATTGGATATGTCCAACAGCTAGCTTTGGTATTCATGGGAAAGCTTGACCATATGATACCATGGAGCAAAATTAAGAGCATTCAACTTGGACACATCAGATTGAATAAAGGTATCTTTCAGCATTGGGGGGGGAGGGGGCTTAGCTACTGATGGCTCAGATCCATTCACATATTCCAAAGGAAATATTAATAAAAGTGGACTTGACATTAATAGTCAAAATTTCAGTATTTCAATATAGCTTACAAGGAAAGATCTTCAGCACAATTAAGCAGAGAGGGCTGAAACTGTATACCCACTTATTTGAGAATAAACTCCATTGAACTCAATGGGACTTTTGAAAAGTCATGTATAGGATTGCGTTGTAACAGCACAATCCTATTATGTGTCTACTCAGAAGTAAGTCCCATTGAGTTCCATAGAATTTATCCCCAGGTAAATGTGTATAGGATTGCATCCCAAGGGATCTAATGCTTTAGCTGCTACAGGAGACTGAGGGAAGCCTTTTGTCTTCATCAAATTCTCCCCCCACATTCCTGTGAATTTGCCTTGTCTGGGACAAGATTTCACTCTAGACTTAGGGTAATGCTATCAGCAGGGATAGGAGAGAATTTTGTTTGGTCCACATTTTTAAGCAAATTTACTTAATTTGTGTTAATACATAGTTCAGAATGCAGTTATTTTTCAGTTTGTGATGCGTTTTTCGGCTCAAAAATGTACAAAAAAGTGTATTGGGGGAATGCATACAAAAATACATATTTTATGGGGAAATGCATACAATTTAAATGCAAATTTTCATTGTTTTTTCAATATTGTAAAAAATGTGACCAAACAGATTTATGATTGAACACATGCAAGACAGACACAGACCAGAAGAACAAAACTGATCTATCCATCTCTAGGTATTAGATGAGATGTTATGCACTAAACAGGCATAACCACGACTTGTGCAGGATACACTGTGGAGCCAATATGGAGATAATGGAATTGGAAGCACAGGTATTGGAAAACTGGTCAAAACAAGGCTGTTGCAACAGTTTCCTCTTTTCATAAAAGAAAATCCATTTAGGGACACAATCCCATGCATGTTTAAACAGAAAAAAGTCGTACAACTCAGCAATGCTGGGAGGTGTAGGATGTTTTTCTGTCTAAACATACATAGGATTGCAACCTAATTTCCTTTTTCCAACAAAATTTTCCTACACCAAGGAAAAGTTGCCTAACCTATAAATCTACAAATACTAGAAAAAAGATTCAATAGACAGAATTACAACATGAACTTTGCTGTCGTACTCCTTTCCATATCCCAACACCCCTCCCCTCTCTCTCTTTCCCCAGGTCCTCCTCCTCCAACTTCCCTTGAGCATCTTGGGAGAAAACATCCTCAGAAGAATCAGACTATGCAATGACCCAAAGGACAAATTAGCAAATGCAAACAAAGCAACAACAACCGACAGCTATTAGGATACAGCAATGCTGTTTTCCGCTGGGAGGATGTCCCGTCTCTCTTAGTAATCAGCGAGCAGTCATATGATGTAGCAGCGCCTTAAAAATTGTTTGCACAGGAGACTGGAGCAGAGATCAAAGAGAGAGAAAATAACTTGCAGGAGTTGGAATCAAACTCATGATCACCAGTTGCTCTTATTCCCCAGGGGCCGGGGGAAATCCTAACCATACCATAGCACCGTTGTTTTCAAATTTTGCACAGGAATAAGTGACTTGCTTTGAATGAGCTAGAAAATGGTATGGTTGAAATGTTTACCCTTCCAAGTCTCCTCTGGCTGAATTTGTCGATAAGGTATTTCAAATCTTTTAATCTGGTTGCCGTTCCCCGTCACAATGTGTCACTCTAGTATACACACACACCGGAAGTACAGCACACCTACCACCTTGTTTTATTGAATGGAATATATCAATAGAAGGACCAGTGTAAAAGGAGGGGAGAAATGGAAAGAAATCGAGGGAAATGTACCTATTGGCACTGATTGAACCTGTCTCGATGCATGAGGAGTTCAATCTTCGCAAATTCCAATACAAATGGAGGCTGCCCTGAATGTCTGCAGGTCAATGTCCTGTAGCTTTTCAAAGCTTGTATCTTTTACTATTGTTTGCAAGAACACCTTGAAATTCATTAGTTTGCAGTTATTGACGCATGTGGTTAATATATTGTTTATACCACCCACAGTTCCGCTTAGAAGTGCCTGATTACGGTTACATTGATTCTCCTCCACCCATCCACTTTTCTTTTCTTTTTTAATGAGAAAACACCTTGCTAGCCATTAAGGAATATGACATCAGAGTGATTTCAAGCAATACAGAAACAGACATAACAATCTCTGTACAATTTTAAGCACTTACATGAAATCCTAATAGCGCTCTAAGAAGGCAACATGAACTGATGGGCCAAAAATATAGACTCCTTTGCCTTGAACAAGTTAAATTACAAATACATACGCATCCATTTGTCACACTTGTATTCCTTGGTTGCGTTCCCATTTTCCTGTCTCTTTTTTGTCCTCACAACAACCTTGTAAGGTAGCTTAGGCTGATAGACAGAGGCTTGTGCATTGAGCTTTATGGCTGGGTGGAGATCTGAACCTTCAATTTCCACATCCACATATGATAGCCTACTTCAACACACTGACTCTTTCCAGTATTTCCATGCTGCCAATTTATTAATGTTTTATTGCCAATGTATCCTAGAATCATAGAGTTGGAAGGGACCTCCGAGGTCACCTAGTCCAATGCCCTGCTCAATGCAGGATCTGCAGTGCAAGATGCAGCTACAGCATCCCTGACAGATGGCTGCCCAGCTTCTGCTTAAATGCCTCCATGAAGGAGAAGCCACCAGTTCTCAAAGCAGTCTGCTCCACTGTCAAACAGCTCTTGCCAAAATCTGTTTCCCTGCCATTTCTACCCATCGGTTCTCATCCTGCCCTCTGGAGCAACAGAGAACAACTCTGTGTTGGCGTGTGTGCGAGTTGGGAGATTTATAATCCTATCTGTGTGCTAACACAGATTCCTGAAATTCCACACACATATCTTCCAGGTCTCACCTCCCTACGCAGCGTGCAGCGTGCTGTGTCGCCAGTGTCGGTGCCAGTTTTGGCCAGCCCAGTCTGCCCTGTAATCAGACTTGCTTCCAGCTTCCCCGTTGCAGATTAATCCATGGAGTCAGGAAACACTCTGGAACACCAGAGGTCTAATTCTACCTGTTTATTTACTTAGCAAGTAAAGTTCTACAGAGTATACATTTCCTAGTTACAGTCCATGTGCAGAGTATAAATGCATAGCAAGCATTACATCCAGTGGAGTAAGTTGAGCTTAACTCCACCTCAGCAAAGACGTTACATTGTTGCAGGAACAAAGTCTAGCAAGAAGAACCAGAAGAAGAGAGAAAGCAGTCCAGCTTCTCTCTAAGATGGCTTCAGACAGAAAACAAGTTAGCACGTCATCAGAACATACAAACCATGTGACCAGCTCATATTGTTCTCACAGTCTAGGTTCCCATGTGAAAACACAAGATCCCAGCAAGATCCCTTCCATGTGTAAACAATGTGCTGCAGCTGGTAAAGTGATACATATCACAACACTCTGCTCATTCTTCTGCATGACAGCCTTCCAGAGATTTGAAGACCGCTATCACATCTCCCCTCAATCTTCTCTTCTCCAGGCTAAACATCTCCGACTCTTTCAACCGTTCCTCATAGAACTTGGTTTCCAGGCTCCACACCTTCCTGGTCACCCTCCTCTGGACTTGCTTCAGTTTGCCAGTGTCCTTCTCAAAATAGTGGTGCCCAGAACTGGATTTTGTACTCCAAATATGGCCTGAGCAGTGCAGAATACAGTGGAATGATTACATCCTATGATCTTAACACTTTGCTTCTGTTAATGCACCCTAAGATTGTATTAGATTTAAAGCAGCTGTACTACACTGCTGGCTCATGCTCAGATTGTGATCCACTAAGGGCGCAATCCTATGCATGTTTAGACATGCATGTTGTAGGACTTTTTTTTTCTGACTTCAGTCATAGGCATTATCTAGTTGTAACAGCAGCCCTGTAAGTTAAGTCAGTATTATTTGCTCCCATTTTGCAGATGGGGGCTGAGGTAGAGAAAGAGTGGCTTGCCTAAGGTCACTCAGTGATTGGTCATGGCAGAAATGAGATTCAAACCAGGGATTTCCCAAATTGCAGCAACTCGGGTATCTTAGGGCGCAATCCTATGCACATTTAGACAGAAAAACTAAGGACACAATCCAATGCCTGTTTAGACAGAAAAATGTCCAGCAACTCCCAGCATTCTCTAGCTAGAAAAAGTCCAACAACCCCTAGCATTCCCCTAGCCAGAAAAAAGTCCAACAACTCCCAGTATTTCCCAGCCAGTATGGGTAACTGTAAGATTTTTTTATGTCTAAACATGCATAGGATTGCACCCTAAGAGAGTGGTCCCATGGCCCCCTAGACAGTAATCTAGGGGGCCATAGAATACTTCAGATTCGCAGACTCAAGGTCGGAGACAGAGTTCTGACCTTGGAGCTGGGGAGCCACTCTTCAATCCCCCTCCTCCCCTTGCAGCCAAAGTGGAAAGAACCACACCGGCTGCCTCTCCGAGGTTGGAAAAGGAAAAGGGGTAAAGGAGGCATTCCAGAGAGAGGGATATATGACATATCCTAGCGGTGCTCCAGCCTCCTTCCCTCCTCCTCCAAAGCGCCACAGCTAGATGGCCAAAAATGGCCGTCTAGTTGAATTGCAGAGCGGGAGGAGCAGGCTCCTCCCGCTCTGCACTGGATGCTTGTAAGCCTCCGAGCAGGGCCGGTGCTACCATTAAGCCAACTAGGCAGCTGCCTAGGGCGCAAGGCTAAAGGGGGCGCCAGAAATGCCTTGGGGGGAAAAATACAGCGCTCTCAAGTGGGAAGGGGGGGCGCTAAATATCTGATCTTGCCTAGGGCACCAAACTGCCTTGCACCAGTCCTGCCTCCGAGTTCAGAGGTTTATGAGCATCAAGGGCGCAATCGATAGGATTGTGCCGTAAGACACCTAGATCCTTTTCACCTGAACTGCTGAACCAAGCCAGGCTTCCCCATTCCTCATGCTTTTGACTTTTGTTTTGTTTTGTACCTAAATGCAAGACTTTACATATATGTCTGCTAAATTTCATCTTGTTAGTTTTGCCCCAGTATTCCAGCCTGTCAAGATCCTCTTGAAATTTGATTCTATCTTCTATGGTGTTGGCTGTCCTTCCCAAATTTGTGTGAACTGCAAATTGGATAAGGAAGGATTTTCCTCTGCACCTTCATCCAAGTCATTTATAAAAGTGTGTTGCTCAGCTCAGATCCTGTAGGGATACAAATCTGTCAATTTCAGTTTCTCACCATTTCTTATTTTTACAATGTTACGTTCAGTTTGTCCTGAACTTTGAGAATTTTATTTTTAAAGTTTGCATGGATTTTTAATGTATTTTTGTAAGCATTTCTCCTAATACATGCATTTTGGTACACAATTTAACCTAAAATACATATTTTTATATATATAATATAATGCATTTTAATGTTATTTTCACTAAAATAGTCATTTTTGTGCACTTTCCCCTAGTATACACTCTTTTGTACACTTTTTTTTTTTAATGGAGAACTCCATTGCATAATTCGGAGAAGTGTGATTCTCAAAGGATAACTGAGTTTCATTTCATGTATTGGTTTGAAAGTGCAAAATTAGGTAAATTCACATTAAAATGTGAGCCAAAAAAAAAAAAAAATCCCCATACCTACCCTCAGGTTGAAGCAAAGCCATTAATGAGCACTCTTTAGACACAGTTACTCAACTGGCTGTAGATCCACTTAACTAATAGCATCCATCCAGCATTTTGCCATCTTGTCAACACTGGAAACCTTTTCAAGTGCTTTGCTGAAATCAAGATAAACTACGTCCATGGCATTCCTATGATCTACCAGACGGATAAGTCTGTCAAGCAAAGAAATACGTTGGTCTGGCGTGCCTTAGAGTTTTTCTACATGAGGCCATTAATCTGCTGTTAATTCACTGTATCTACTTTCACTTTTGTCACAGAACTGAGATCCAAGCACTACGCGAGGAGTGTTTCCTTTCCTGCTTTTCCACCACATAACCTCTAGGTGGCACTGTGGTATAGCGGAATAACATAAATGTAGAAGTAAAAAAAGCATTTTCTTCCGGCTTTGCAATTAAATACCGCACTTTCCCTGCTCTAAAAAAACTCACTGAAAGTTCTCTTTACACACAGAAGAGAACTAGAGGGTCATCATGACATCATCTAAAGAACCTGTAAACAATCATGACTAGGAAATGATGAGTTCACAATAAATGCTGCGTGTAAAAAAAACAACCTCTTATTCTTGATAAGCTCATGCTGGCTCCTAGTAATCAATGCATTTATACAAACTGCTTAATATTCTGCCCTAGAATTTTGCCAGGCATTGGTATCGGGTTGAATGGTCTCTAGTTTCCTGGATCCACCTTTCCCCACCATCTCCCCCCATTCTCCAAGATTTCCCAGAGATTACAGCCAGTGGCTCTGGAATAAAGTCTTCAAGCTCTTTCAGTGCCTTGGAGTGTAATTCATCCTGCCCTCCAGATCTGAACTCATCTAAAGTAGCTAGTTGTTCTCTGACCATCTCCTTACCTATCCTAAGATGCAGGCCCTTCCTTGCATCCTCTGTCCTCCTTCTCCCAAATTGAACACAAGGACTCCCCTTGTGAGAGACGATGAAGGCAAAATGGTATCTGAGTAGTTCCGCTTTTTCTACATCACCTGCTGCTAACACTTCACCATCTTCACCCCACCCCTGTTGAGCTCACTGTGTAGCAGCTGTCTCTGTCTCTGTCTCTCTCTCACACACACACACACGAAGCAGAAGGGAAAGTGATTTCCAGAGGGGTGGTCCAAAGAGCAAGAATGAGCTCACAGACAGTGTCCAGAAAGTCAGGTGCTGCTGTTAGGCCACCGGATGCATCCAGCCCACAGGTGACAGGCCTGCTGCTCTGCGTCTCATCCGCTTTTATGATCAAGTCTAAGCGAGTGGCCATCCCCCCCACCTTGTGGGAGCAAATTTCCTGGGATGTTGAAGAGTCCTTGGTTTCGAGTCACGAGTCGAGTCACGAGTCTTTGGACCCGAGTCTCAAGTCCGAGTCCTTGGTCCAAAATGGTGACTCCCGAGTCATGAGTCCCGAGTCACTCCCAAAGCTGACTCCACGAGTCCCTATTAAAATCAATGGGGGGTTTCCCCAACAAAATAAGGCTACTTCAGATGTGTGGCTTAAATAAATTCTAGGCACAAGTGTGCCTTTTTATTTCAAAACTCTGCAACTGATTTTTTGGCAAGAACAGACCAGGCAGACAAACCCAAAATAACCAGGCAGGCAGAGGCCTTTGTCTTGGACAATTCGAACTGTGGAACTGGTTAAGAAGAGACCAGGCAGGCAGAGGAGGCTGGGAACCCCAAACAGGCAGGCAGAGGCAGCCAAACCCAAAATGTCTGAAAGGTTGCATTTTAGGAAAATGATTTTAAAAAATAAACTTGCTGTACTTCCTAAAACCTATCCATGTTGCATTTGAGGAACACGATTTTGGAACATGAGTCCTTGGTCTCGAGTCCCGAGTCGAGTCTTGAGTCCCATTAAAAATATTGGGACTCGAGTCTGACTCGAGTCAGAGGGGGGACTCAGTCCGACTCACGAGTCGAGTCCTGGAGTCCAAGTCCCCATCCCTGCAAATTTCATCACCCAATGGGATTCCATTATTCTATCTCGTTACTGGACAAGAGGGACCACTTGTTTGTCTAAGCTGGGCTGGGGAACTTGTGGCCCTCCAGATGTTTTGTCCTACAACTCCCATCAGACTAGCCAGCGTAGCCAATAATAAGGGATCATGGGAGTTATAGGCCTAAACATCCAGAGGGCCTCAAGTTGCCCACCCCCCGTCTAAAGCACCTCCTCATACCGCCAAATATAGGAAACCCCTGCTTATTACAGTAGCCAAAAAACAGCTAAGGCTGGACTTTCCAGGCAACAGGAATTTACTGTAGATTTTTATGCTGTTACCCTGAGGGGCCTAGCTCATTCATTGCATCTCATTTCCATTTTTACATTGCAAATCTGGACTGTAAAATTTAGTACGCGATACACAGAGTTTAAACTCACAACCATTAGACTCTTACAACTCTACTAATGTTACTTTTATAGGTGCTGGCTATGGTCCTAGTTTACCATTTCATCAAAGAAAATAAGATACAGCCATCAGTCATGATCAAATGGTGGGATTTAAAGAAAAGGGCAAACTTTTCATGGGAGATTTGCACACATTGACATTCCCCACCCCCTAAAAAAAAGAAAACTGGACCTAAAACAATACTTTATTTGACAAAATGATCAACAGTTGTCTGAGATTCTCCATTGACTTCAATGGGAGCATTTTAACTTATCATTATTAATTCATTTCATCATCACAACAACCCTATGTAGGTCAAGTTGAGATAGAGCGAGTACAGTGGCATTGCTAGGTTTGAGGGCCCCCCGGGTCAAAGTGCCCTTCAGAAGTGCCCTGTTCCCATGGTCGCCCCACTTTCTCCTCCACTTCACACGCCGCTAAAATATTTTCAACCTGCCCCCCAGCACCATACTGGCCATTCTGCTGAGCCACCCTCCTCCACAAGCTTAGCCTCAGCCTGAGAGCTTTGGGAGTTTTTTCTTCTCACATGCATGAAAATCCATGCATATTTTTTTCAAACGTACACATCCACTGTGCGCATCTTTAAAATGTACACATTGATTAAAGCTCATTTTTGCGCATTTGTGAAAAGTATGCAGTATTTTCATTTGCATTTTTCAAGTGTACGCCTGCTGTCAAATGCAATTATTTTTTTAGGTCCATGGATCACATTGCAAGCTCGGAAATGTATGAACTTTGACCACAGGTTGCGTCTGGGTCTGTGTTCAGTCAGGAAGAGGCGAACTGGGTAAATCCTGATCAAAAATGAACTGAAAGGAATTTCTCATACAGCCCAACCCCAGTTATAGCCCAACACTTTAACTACTACATCACACTGGCTCTCAAACCACCTTTGTGCTGGTGTAATATGACATCATCATTGGGGGCAGGACCAACCTCTGAGTGAGCCTAAGACCACACAATCCTTAATTCCCACACACACACACACACACACACACACAATTCCCCCACTTGCGCTGGTGTCTCTGTGCTGGAGTTTGTTCCTCCAGCACAGAGGAATTTAGTCACAATCCTATCCCTACCCAATGGTTGTGGCAACTCAAGGATAGGACCAGAATTTAAGGTAGACACCTGGCAACTGCATAGAACAATGGTTGCAGGAGGGAAGCATTAGAGCCAGGCAAAAGTTCTTAAGAGACTGGGGAAATGCTGGCTTCCTGGATGTCAGTGACTAAAAGACATACCTCTCCAATGTACTACAAGGGTAAGAAAGCAAGTTGATTGATTATGCTATTGGTCATTAACATACTAATGAAGCCAAATTAACAACAATGCTTAGCAATGACATACAGTTGTATTCAAGGGGTTGTATCCGACATTAACCTGACTTAAGTCCCATTCATTTCAATGGGTCTACTCTAAGTAGGACCAATATTGGATACAACCCATAGTGCTTTAGAGCATTCTAAACAGTTGGTGTTGTGGAGGAAGGGGGGGCTGGCTGGCCCGCCACACACACACCCTTTCCTACTCCAAAGGAACCAAGACCCCCAGAGATCTCAAGGTACCAGATTGTCAGCCTCAGCTGTCTGCAACCCTACTTGGATCTCTGTTCAGGGACTCGCCTTTAATTCTATAACCTGGATTTAGTTACTGAAGCCACAGAGCAATCCACAAACACCATGTGGGGTAAAACCAGGACAAGGTTTATTCTGGTAGCATTTTACAACAAGATTAGAGAAATGAGAGAAGCACACAAAATAAAGAGAGAGAGACTTTAGTACACAGTAAAGCTGCAAAACAATAAAACCTGATTCCTTAGTATCTCTCAGGCACACACCTGTTACCTGAGGGTGTTCTCTTCAAGGGTTAAATCCAGCACAGCCTTGCTGCCCGAGGGAGATTACCACACCTACCCGAAGGTCCGAGATGGGTAAAACTCCCACAAGGCTTGCCTTTACTAGAGCCCTCAATCCAGCTAATTTCACCAGGAGCTGTCTGGGGTCCTTGGCTTACCGCCATTACCACAGCCGGGTAGAACAAAGACCAAAACCCACGCTTTGGGAAATATACCTTTTTCCCCCCTCCCCTCCTCTGCTGCCTCTTAGCCAATCACCATGCACCTCACCTGGCCAGGCAGGGGGAAGGGAACTCATGACTCATGGCTTGAACTATTTACATATGAAAGCCCTAGGCCAGCTTCTCCAGGCATCTAGGCACCATTCATTCCATCTGAGGCTTTCGTTTCCTCCCAGCCCCCTCAACTAGCCCCACTTGGTTTACACATGAGGAGGCGTGTGTGTGTGTGTGTGTGTGTGTGCGTGTGTGCATGCATGCAGGAACCCCCAAGGGCCCCTTTCTCCACACACTAACTATGCACACCCCACCCCAGCCGGTTCACACATGAGGTGTGTGTGTGTGTGAACCCCCCAAAGGCTCTTTTCTTCACACCCTTTCCCTTGGGAAAAGATGAAAAGAGGGGTTAACCCTCTCCTTTCATCTATACTAACTAAAAAACAAAACAAAACAAAGAAAAGAGCTTGGCTAGCATTCTACCACTAGTGCACCTTTCTTCACTTTCACATACATGCAAAAACAGAACAAACAAACAAAAACAAGCATCAAACACATTAACTATAGTCTTAAACATCTTCAAGCTTAATTCTTAAATCTTAAATCTCCTTAAACATCAAAACAGCAAAACAGCAATCAATAACCATCAATCAGCAGTTTACAGGTTTGCATTACACAGAAATATGTGACTCTTCAATTAAAAAACTTTAGGGTTGCTGTTTCTCACACAGCCTGTAGGGGGCAGATTATGGACCGAAATGTGACTCTTCAATTCGCCTTTGTTTGCTTTTAAAGGCTTGCCCCTGCCACTCTGTACCTAACGACGTGAATACCATCACCCCCCCTCCAAAGGCCCGATGGGATGGCTTCCCACCACCCAACGACATGAATGCCTACTCCCTTTCCCCAAGGTTTGCATTTGGCACTTTCTACCCAATGACTTGAATGGGATGACTGTTTCCCTCAGAATTGAATGCTGAGCTTTGGAAGCTCTACTCAGTTTTCAAAGGCCTGCCAGTGGCTTTCCACCACCCAACAACAGGAATACACCACTCCCTTTCCCCAAAGGTTTGCTTTGGGCCTTTTCTACCCAATGACTTGAATGGGATGACTGTTCTAAAGGTTCGCTGGTGGCGTCTCACCCCCACCCCCCTTTTCCCAAAGGCACCTTCTAGAACACACAGCCTGGCAATCTTCCAGCCTCTTGGGCTTGGCTCCTTTAGCCCACCACCCAAACTTGCACGGGATGACTGTCTCTTTCAGACTCAAATGCTTAGCCATGGAGGCTCCACCCAAGCTTCTAGAACACACAGCTTGGCAATCTGTCTTTTAGCCTGCTTTGTTCCCTCGCCTCTGATTTTTTCCTCTGGCAACTCTTCCCTGCCCCCTTAAGGCCCTTTGAACAAATGCAGCAATTATTATTATTATTATTATTATTATTATTATTATTATTATTATTATCATCATCATCATCTCAAATTGACCTTTGCACATGACACAAGACAACACAAATAGTTCAGTTGTTTACACTGGGAGCACTGGTCCCCGGTCCCCCAACAACCCAGCAACAAGACAACACAAAGACAACACAACTACACCTGAATCCCTGTTCCCTCCCTTTTCCCAGGAACAAGTCATCAACATGTGTTGGCTTTAATCAAACAAACACTTAATCTCAGTCCGTTGTCTTCAGGTGGCAGCAGAAAAACGCCTGAAGGGAAATTCCTTTTTCCGTTTCTCTTCGCTGGCTAGGAGAGAAATTCCCTTTCTGCACAGGGACAAAGTCTCTTTTTCTGGGGAGCAGTCTCCTTTCAAAGCTCGAAACCATGCCTCCCCCCTTTGCTTGCTGCTGCCCAGCCTGGGCATTCACCATGCCCACCCCCCCAAGAGCAAATGGACAGTCTTCTTAAGTTCAAAATCTGAGTCCTTCTCCCGTGGGAGAGATGTAGGGCAGGACTGTGCCCTCCCTCCCCAAAGTCTCGATAATTTCTCTGGGGCACATAGCACAACTAAAATCACTCATCAAATGCTGTTCCAAAACTCAACGTTTTGCTCACCATTCTCTTAGGAGAGGTTTTCTGGTCTTCTCCCTCCTCCTGGAACACACACGCGTGCGCACACACCACCTCTTCCTCTCTTCCCGGGCTCCTCCAGCCCCCCAAACTTTGGGATCACGCAGCCGCCATCTGCTCACCCGCAGACTTCTTGCACGCGATGGGGATGGTAGGATCTGGCTCTGCTTACTCACTGGCAACTGCTACTCCCAGCCTCTGTTGTACTCGGTGGGTAGTTTCTTTTGCTTGTCCCCTTGGCCTCTCCACGCCTGGAAAAGGGAACTAGCCCTGCCTTTTCTGCTGGTACAACTCCATCCAGTTGTCTAGCATGGCAGCTTTTTTCCACCAGTCTACAGACATCAAGATTTCTTGCCTTCAACGCTCTCTGCTGGGAGCTAGGCTTCCCCAGACTGGGGTAGCCTCTTTCAGCAATCTGAGCGCTTTCTTTTAGGCACAATCTCACACTTGCTGCCCTCTGCTCACTTGCTGGGCACACAAGCTGTTCTGGAACTCCTCCATAGTTGAAATTTCTTGCCTTCAATGCTCCCCGCTGGCGCTAGGCTTCCACCGACTGGGGCAGCCCCTTTCAGCAATTTGAACGTTTTTCCTAAGGCTCAATCTCACACTTAAATCTTTAAAAAATAACAAACTCTCTATTCATGCACTAAAGTCTCTCTAATTTCTCTCATTTGCCCATGTGCACACACTCTGTGGTTCAGCTTCGAATCCCAGCGCTTGCCACCATGTGGAGGAAGGGGGGCTGGCTGGCCCGCCACACCCCCACCCTTTCCTACTCCAAAGGAACCAAGACCCCCAGAGATCTCAAGGTACCAGATTGCCAGCCTCAGCTGTCTGCAACCCTACTTGGATCTCTGTTCAGGGACTCGCCTTTAATTCTGTAACCTGGATTTAGTTACTGAAGCCACAGAGCAATCCACAAACACCATGTGGGGTAAAACCAGGACAAGGTTTATTCTGGTAGCATTTTACAACAAGATTAGGGAAATGAGAGAAGCACACAAAATAAAGAGAGAGAGACTTTAGTACACAGTAAAGCTGCAAAACAATAAAACCTGATTCCTTAATATCTCTCAGGCACACACCTGTTACCTGAGGGTGTTCTCTTCAAGGGTTAAATCCAGCACAGCCTCGCTGCCCGAGGGAGATTACCACACCTACCTGAAGGTCCGAGATGGGTAAAACTCCCACAAGGCTTGCCTTTACTAGAGCCCTCAATCCAGCTAATTTCACCAGGAGCTGTCTGGGGTCCTTGGCTTACCGCCATTACCACAGCCGGGTAGAACAAAGACCAAAACCCACGCTTTGGGAAATATACCTTTTTTCCCCCTCCCCTCCTCTGCTGCCTCTTAGCCAATCACCATGCACCTCACCTGGCCAGGCAGGGGGAAGGGAACTCATGACTCATGGCTTGAACTATTTACATATGAAAGCCCTAGGCCAGCTTCTCCAGGCATCTAGGCACCATTCATTCCATCTGAGGCTTTCATTTCCTCCCAGCCCCCTCAACTGGCCCCACTTGGTTTACACATGAGGAGGCGTGTGTGTGTGTGTGTGTGTGTGTGTGTGTGTGTGTGTGTGCGTGCGTGCGCGCGCATGCAGGAGCCCCCAAGGGCCCCTTTCTCCACACGCTAACTATGCACACCCCACCCCAGCCGGTTCACACATGAGGTGTGTGTGTGTGTGTGTGAACCCCCCAAAGGCTCTTTTCTTCACAGGTGTACATTATCAAACTCTACAGTCCTACCTGTGCCTACTCAGACATAGGCCCCACAGAGTTAAATGACACTCTCAGCTAGGTGTGGATAGGGTTGAAGACCCAGTTCTGTAAGGTAAATCGGTATTGTTATCCTGCATATTTCAGGTGGCAGAGAGGAAGGCAGAGAGATTTGCCTAGGGCTGTTTTGTTAGCTTGTTGTTGAGGCAAGACATGATATGTGATATATGCTATCTTGCTTTCTGTTACTGCATAATAAAAATGAATAAATACTTGTTAAAAACAATTTGGGGGCGGGATAAACTATTTATTTATTTATTTATTTTATATCCCACCTTTCCACCAAAAATGGCACTCAAGGCAGCTAACAATAGTAAAATACAGATTAAAACAAAACCTTGGTTAAAAATTGACATTAAAACAAATCAATTAATAATACAACAATAACAGAGATAGCAAGCACCCAGCCAGTTAAACCCCCTTCAACAGCAGACCAGTTTATATGCCAAAGGCCTGCCTGAATAAAAATGTATTTGCCTGCTAGTGGAAGGACAACAGAAAGGGAGCCAACCTAGCCTCCTGTGTCAGGGAGTTCCACAGCCTGGGAGTGGCCACTGAGAAGGCCCTTTCTCATGTCCCCACCAAACATGTCTCTGTTGATGGTACGACTGAGAGAAAGGCCTCCTTTGAAGATATTAAAACCTGGACAGGTTCATATGGGAGATAGCAGTCTTTCAGGTAGCCTAGTCCCAAGTTGTATCACCATGGAAATAGACCATACTTCTTTTTACATTGTTGCGAAGTACTCTGGATGGGGGCTACTGCCAACAAAGCCATCCCCCCCCCCCATTATCAACCTATTCTTATCATTTAACATTATGAAGACACATTTCTTTGGCTTGCTGCTGTTGTTGCTTGCTTGCTTCACATTTTTAAATACACAGAAATAAGGAAATGGCTTATTGAAATGAACCCTCAACTGACCCTCAGCTCCTGTATGAATGTAAAGAAGCAGTCCATTAAATGTAAGATCCATCATGGAGACATTCCCCCAGAAGAGGCAGCTTAATTCGAGTCATGGCCAAGACCATTTCCAGTGTCAAGGCTCAGGCGTGAATCAAAACATGTAAAGCAGTAATAAAGACGACAGTTAAGAAGATAAAAACATACGAAGAGCCCTGCTGGATCAGACGAAAGGCCTATCTATCTTGGTTCAGCATTCTGTTCACACAGTGGCCAACCAGATGCCTCAGTGGAAAGCCCACAAGCAGGACTTGAGTGCAACAGCACCCTCCCACAGCAAATGACAAGAGCTGGGGTGTAAGAACCAATTCCGGGGGTGGGGCTGGATCTGCCTCAAACTGGAACTGCTTTAGTTCATCAGGGATGCTTGCATTTTCAGACACCCCTAGTTTGTATTATTGCCAGATTTCTAATATACTGTGATTGATCGATGCCTTCCGAAGGACAAGACAAGGATTAAGGTGTAGCACAACAGTGAGGGACTGAGAAAAAGTGAGGGGAGGGGAGTCTTGGCCTGCTTTCGTTAAAATGATTTAGGGGTGTTTTTCTTTTTCTTTCTTTCTTTCTTAAGCAGTTCCATATGATCCTGTGCAGCTTCTCAACCGCAAAAAGGCTCTCATCAGAAAATAGCAAGAGCTGTGTGACCGAGACCTTGCTTTCACCGTTAATAAATGACTTTGACTGATGGTGCTGCTGCTGCTGCTGCTGCTGCACTTTGCCAGCCCCCATATTGTCACGGGGGGAATAGAAGCTGAACCAGCCCATGATCTCCACTCTCATTACAAAATTGGAAACATTTTTGGGGATCTTTCAAGGAGCCTCCGCCAAAAGCGCCACGTAGAACACGGCCACCGTGCCAAATGTGGGCTAGGAGGAATGCAACATGATGACCACATTACAGGCCCTGCCGTGCGAGGAAGGCACACCCATTTCCTATTAGACTGTCACCCACGCAGAGTTTATTTACCTTCGATGGCCAATGCAGCATTACCATCAGAACTGAAATCAAAAACTCCCCCCCCCCTCTTTTTACTGTTTTTTGCGCCAACACTTCTTCTTTTTATACTGTGTGGCTTACTGGCATGTAGATTTTATTTTATTTTTATTTATTTTTTTGTTTCTAGAAAATTAAAAAATATATTTAAAAAAATCAACCCATCAATCCAAAGCACATTTATTAAAGAAAATCCCAGCATGTGGGTTAATAAATATGCTGTCTTCCAAGTACCATGTGTTTCCTTTCCAAGAGAATGGGAGGGTGTTTAATGACAATAGGAGATCCTGCCTTCAGACAAGGGGGCAGCAGAGACTGCTCTTTATTCACTGGATTGATCTCTGCCTGTGTTGCAGCATCAGCCGTGCGGTTCACCCAGTGGAATAGTTTTTACTGTTCAATAACGTAATACCTTTTCACGCTCTCTCATTCAGAAGAAACTAGAGCCCTTTTGCCTTTTTGTAACTTGGAATATTTTTTTTGAAGTATTTGAATTGCCTTGGATAAGGAAGCCTGTGCTCCCTTGCTGCCCACAGCAACCACCATTTTTAATCAACCAGGGCTGTTAGGGATGTGCCCACATTTCTCTTGTCTCTGAATTTCACCCTGGAGTTTGGCATTCGGAATGACCTGGTTTTGTTTCCAAACTCGGGGCCCTACCATTAGGCAGAGTGAGGCAGTTGCCTTAGGCAGCAGATGCTCGGGAGGTGTGGCGGGAGCAGCTGTTGGGCGACAGGGCACTGTATTCCAGGAGGCTTGGCCTGCATCCCCTAAGCTGGTCTCCTGCCCACAGGTGAGGTGGAGGGTTCTGTCCCATCACCACAGTTGAAGTAAGATTATTGACCAAAAAAAACCATCTAAAAGATCCGGAGAAAACCCAGTAAGATACAAAGATCATTGTCTGATTAAATAGAAAAACAACATCCTGTCCAGTTTTATATGGCCACAGTTGTTGTTCCAATAGACCATAAAACTATTACATTTTTCTGCCGTTAGTTACACATACATTTCCAGCCCTTCTTTTTATAGCAGTGTTCTCCAACCTTGGGTCCCCAGCATAGCTGGCTGGGGCATGCTGGGAGTTGTAGGCCAAAAACATCTGGGGACCCAAGGTTGGAGAACACTGGTGTATAGGTTCCACCAATTTGTCCATTCTGACTGTATCCAAACATTTAATCAGTCATTTGCAAATTGAGGTTGATACTATGTTTTTCCAATGTTGGCCCCATACTATTTTGGCTGCAAGTAATAGGTTCGTGATGAATAATTTCTGAGTATAATTTCTGTGATTATCCACCTCTTGCAATGTGTGGAGTAGAGAGGAGGGGTCAAGGAAGATTAGTTCTTTATGCGTTGAGCTCTGTGAGGAACAGGCTTAGCATCATAACCGGGGGGCTAGGGGGCAGACCCCCTACATTTTCTTTGCCTCCCCCCCCCAAATTTTTACAAACAAATAATTAAATTTATTACTGAAGTTTTAGGAAACCAGTAGGAAAGCTTTTGTTTTTCTTCTTAAAGATGCAGATGCTATTATTTTGGGGCAGTGTCATGGTGGAACCTGCCCACATATTCCTAAGTTACGGTACATGCAATTGAGCGTATAGCTGAGATGAAGGAATATTTTGACTTATGTGAACAGCTGTACATATTTTTTTAAGAAGGAATGTGTTGCTCAGATTTATAAAGGCAGTTCTTTAAAACACTTGTGGTTCAGCGTTGGACTAGACACTTGGATTCAGTTATGATTATACATTCAAATGAAGAGTTCATTGTTTCCACACTCAAATTAATCAGTGCATCTTCCCCTTGTGAAAAATAATAATAATTGTCATCTAAAAACTGAAGGTATTGGATTGCTCAGTCAGATCAGTGGTCTTTCTTTTCCCTTTCTTCCTCAAATTATGCTTAAATACCAGGATACCTTAAACCTGTAACATCACTGCTGCAACAGAAGAATTTGGATATCAAGGCAGCATTTTAAACTTATTGACTGTGTTAGGAGGCAGCTACAAGAAATGCAAAAGGATACTGTTTTCAACAAAACTTTTGAAGCAGCCAAGGAAGTATGTGAATCTGCTGATAATGAAGCACCATCAAAACATCTTTGTAAATTCCTTGGACTTCAGGGAAGCTGACTTTAATAAACTCAGAGCAGTGGTAAGATTCCATGGTAGGAAAACCTAACAGGAAGAGAAGTTCAAGAGATGGTGGCGGGAATGCTTATCAGATTTGCAGATGGCACAAAATTGGGTGGGATAGCTAATACCTTAGAAGACAGAAACAAAATTCAAAATGATCTTGATAGATTAGAAGACCCGGCAGAAAATAACAGAATGAAATTTAACAGAGACAAGTGCAAAGTTCTTCATTTAAGAAAAAGAAATAAAATGCACAGGTATAAGATGGGGGATACCTGGCTTGGCAATAGTACATGTAAAAAGGATCTTGGGAGTTCTAGTCTAGCACAAGCTGAATATGAGTCAGCAGTGTGATGTGGCTGCAAAAAAGGCAAATGCAATTTTAGGTTGCCTCAACAGAAGTATAGTTTCAGAATCATAGGAAATGATAGTTCCACTCTACTCTGCGCTGCTCAGACCTCACCTCAAATAATGTGTCCAGTTCTGGACAGCACACTTTAAGAAGGATTCTGGTAAATTGGAGCAAGTTCAGAGAAGGACAACAAAGATGATCAGGGGACTAGAAACTAAATCCTACGAGGAAAGATGGAAGGAACTGGGAATGTTTAGCCATGAGAACAGTAGACTGAAGGAGGATATGATATCACTTTTCAAGTACCTAATGGATTGTCACACAGAAGAGGGCCGCAACCTGTTCTCTATCATCCAAGACTGTAGGACACAAAATAAAGGGCTTAAGTTACAGGAAGACAGATTTCGGTTGAACATTAGGAAAAACTTTCTAAGGGTCAGAGCAGTCAGACAATGGAACCCACTGCCTAAGGAGATGGTGGGCTCTACCTTGCTGGAGGTATTCAAGCAGAGACTAGACAGCCATCTGGGAGAGATGCTTTAACCTGGATTCCTAGACTGAGCAGGGGGTTGGACTTGATGGCCTAAATGGCCCCTTCCAACTCTATGGTTATATGATAAGAATATTTCGGTTGTAGCTTATTCTTGATTTTCTACTAGTGGATTATTCTTGATTTTTTTTTTTACCTTTTTTGTTAATTGGTGGTAAGAACCATAACAATTGTTGCAGTTGTTTAGTGAAAACTTTTGAATGTACATAAATTTCAGAATGGCTGAAAAAATAATGGTTAAATAAAAACAGTTTACAATTTTGTCTTTAAAAGGCCTGCAGACAAGGTAAACTGTCCCCCTTCTTTTTTGGTGCCCCCGCTCCCAACTTTTAGGCTGGCTATGGGCCTGCATCATGGTTAGCAATGTTGGATACCTTCTGGGGCACACTCCCTGCCAGGGAGGCCATCACCTGTCAGCTCCTCCTCCAAATAAATGCTTTTCCTTTTTGTTCAATGTTAATATTTGCCCGCATGCACTGCTACGACTATGGGGGACGGGATGCGGTCCCAGCCCAGCAACTATCCATAGGAACATCGGGAGCTGCCTTATACAGAGTCAGACCCCTGGTCCATCTGTCCCTGTATTGTCAATACTGACTGGCAGCGGTTCTCCTGGGTTTCAGGCAGGAATTTTCCCAGCCCTACCTGGAGATGCAGGGGATCAAACCTGGGACCTTCTGCATACAAAGCAGCTGCTCTACCACTTTGCTACAGCCCCTCCCACAGCCTTGGGCCCTTTCAGTTTGCAATGTTAGGCCTCTCCTGGGGCCCAGGCCCTGCCGTGGAGGTTGGGGAAACATATGTTCTCTGAGCTTGCCCTGCCTCCCCTTATTGCTTCCAGCAGAGGAAAACACAAAGGGCAGAGCCTCTGCGCTTAAGCGAACACCAGGGATATTGAAGAGTCCTTGGTCTCGAGTCACGAGTCGAGTCACGAGTCTTTGGACCCGAGTCTCGAGTCCGAGTCCTTGGTCCAAAATGGTGACTCACGAGTCCCGAGTCCCGAGTCCCGAGTCACTCCCAAAACTGACTCCACGAGTCCCTATTAAAATCAATGGGGTTTTCCCCCAACAAAATAAGGCTGCTTCAGATGTGCGGCTTAAATAAATTCTAGGCACAAGTGTGCCTTTTTATTTCAAAACTCTGCAACTGATTTTGGCAAGAACAGACCAGGCAGACAAACCCAAAATAACCAGGCAGGCAGAGGAGGCAGGGAACCCCAAAGCAGACAGACAGAGGCCTTTGTCTTGGACAATTCAAACTGTGGAACTGGTCAAGAAGAGACCAGGCAGGCAGAGGAGGCAGGGAACCCCAAACAGGCAGGCAGAGGCAGCCAAACCCAAAATGTCTGACCCTAACCCCCCACAACAACACATCAATCAAAATAAATCTCAACACATCGTTGGGGCTGCGCTCCTGGTAGCTGTCCATAGTGGCCGAGCAGCGGTGTGCCTCACTTCATTGCGCTCTTCACCGGTGATCGCACTCCTCTCCACTCCTTCTGGCACAGCCCAGGGATGTTGAAGAGTCCTTGGTCTCAAGTCCCGAGTCCTTGGTCTCGAGTCCCGAGTCGAGTCTCGAGTCCCATTAATAATATTGGGAGTCGAGTCAGACTCGAGTCAGAGGGGGGACTCAGTCTGACTCACGAGTCGAGTCCTCGAGTCCGAGTCCCCATCCCTGGTGAACACATCCGAGCTCCTCAGCATTGTCCCTGTGGGTCAAGGGAGGGCAATTCTCTGCCACAAATTGACCTCTACTGTGCTAGCAAAGCCATAAACACCGGAGTGTCTTCATTTGCCATTTGCCATTGGCCAGGCACAGAAAGAGATCAGACCCTCTTGCATCCAAACAAGAAAAGTGAATGAGATTTAGGATTAGGGAGACTTTTCCAGAGATAAGAAGGGAACCGACCTAATGTCTCATTTGCAATATACTCTGTTCATTTATTTATTTTTATTTTTATTTTTGGAACTGGGAAATCTGTGCTTCCTGAAGTAATTTTTTAAAATGTTTATGTATCTGGGTCCTTATCTCCTTTCATCACTGGAAACTCAATCCTTCGTGAAGGTTAAATTGCCAAACTTCGGAGCCTGTCAAGCCTCTTGATTCCTGCAGCCTGGGTTTTTCACTAACGATGCCATTAAGAGGTCAAGGCTGAGGTGGTGGTCTGTGTGTTTAAGGCTAATGGCAAGGCACGCGAATGCCCCCCCGTCAGGCACCGCAATGATTTTCAAAAGAAATTCCCAGCAGCAGCAGCTCCGAGCACTGGGGTCCTGCCCATTAGTCATCAAACATTAGCCATCCTGTAGCCTCCTAGAGAAGTCATTTGCTTGGAACTCCTCTTCCTCTAGGCTACTCTCCTTGGCATACTATGGAGGGGAGAAGGACTAACTTGAAGCTAAGGAGAATGCCAGATATTTACCAGGAGTGTAGAGAAGAGCAGGGAACTTCGTATATATATATATGAGGAACGCCAGATATTTACCAGGGGGTTAGGGAAGAGCAGGGAACTTAGTATATATAAAGTTTTACGTGCCCTGTAAATGACTATAATGATACCAAGCAAATCTGAAGATGGAACATTTGAGCCAAGGGAATGCTTGCCAAATGCCTGAAAGTCCTAACTGGGAGTGGATGGACGACGGGCAAACCTTTTCAGCCCTATGAGGACAACATAGTATCCGGAGCAACGGTTTCTGAAGTGTAGCAGTCATCGTATTTACCTAAGTAACAACAAAAGAAAGGACTCCCAATCGAAACCAGGTAGATGCAGCTTTAAGGGGGGGACCCCACAGCTCAGAGGCAGAGCCGATGCATAGGGTACTCCCAGCAGGTTCATTCTCAAGCCTCTCTGTTAAACAGAGGCTGCAGGAGTTGGAATGGCCTTTGCCTGAGACTTTGAAGAGCCGCTGCCAATTAGAGCAGATAATACTGGGCTAGATGGACCAACGGCCTGACACAGCATAGCTTCATATGTTCATATAAGAGTATCGCCATTGTTGGCCATGCTGTGGATGAGCATTTAAGAAGACAGAACAACACCAGACAGATAAGCCTCACAGAACATTGTGTCAGCCCCGGCACAAGCTCTCTCGCTGCCTGCGGCAGGAAAGAACACATGCCGCTGCATTGCACCCCTTGCCATCGCACTGCATCCCCCATTCCCCGCCCTCTGACCTTGCCGCTGCTGCCACCACCACACCAGTTCTATGGAGAGCTGCGCGGCCAGAAGAAACAGCTGTCTGGGGTCTCGCGAGAGCTTGCCCTGGATCTCATGAAATCTCGCGAGAGGACTGCAACCACTTCTTCTGGCTGCACAGCTCTCAACAAGGGAAGCAGAGGGTGGGCGGCTGCTCCAGAGAGCCTCACTGGCTGCTGCCTGGCTGCAGCAAATGCTACAGTGGGAGAGCTGCTGCCAGGGCTCTCTACAGCGCTTGCTGGAGGCAGCGGGGCAGGGCAGCAGCAGTGCCGGGGGTCCCTCCTGGTGTGGGTGGATGGGAGTGATGCAACTGACTGCTCCTCCGGCTCCACCGCCTGATGCAGGCACCTCACTCTGCTTCATGGGTGGGCCGGCCCTGCATTGTGTGTGGTTTGTTCTGGAAATCAATTCAGTAAGCTTAGTTATTCACAATGATCCTTGTGCTAGAATAGGGATGGATAGAATAGGGACAGACATTCTATTCCCAGTCTGTATCAGTTTTGCAACTTTCATTTATAAGTCTGTTCCTTCCTATTTATGCATCAATCTGCAACTCAAACCCCCCACACACACAAAATTGTGCATTATTCTTTAACTTTTTTTGCAAGATACTCATTTTCATACACATTTTCCTCTAGTAGAAATTTGTGTATGTGTTTTAACCTAAAATACTCATTTGTACATGCATTTGGGTAGGTTTTTTGAGCTGAGAACCAAAAACTGAAAGACAGCCATGTATTCTGATCATTGATTTGTAGGGTGTCCAGTTACGCTCTGAGGAAAAAAAAGAGGACAAAAAGAGGACACCAGGCTGCACAAAAAAATTGCATATGCTAATTTATATGTATACATACAAATTTAGAAACAATTACTCTAATTTAAATAGAAATACAATACTGTACATCTCACCACAGTGGGGAAGGCTGTTCCCTGGTGCCCTGTGTGCCTTGCTCAGTCTGTTGCCCAGGTGATCACTGTTGAATGGGCAACTTCAGGGCCCCTGCTTATGGTCCCTTATTTTAAAACCAGACTTGGGACTGGAAAGCCCATCAAATAGAGGACACTTTCAAATAGAGGACAGCCCTCGGTAAAGTAGGAGACTGGCCACCCTAGATCCATGCATTAGTCTCAGAAGTGCAAATCAGGTCAGTTTGTTTGAAAATGTGGAGCAGTTGTAATCCTCAAGTATCCCTTCATTAGAACAGTTATGTGATCCTGTGGCAATGGTGTCAGGTCTATTGTCTCCTGAAAGTGTTTGCCTCTGCCTTTTGTGCAAAACCTTTTGTTAAAATACAACCTTTTTGTGGAAGACCAGCAACCGGGTCTTCTGCGTGAGTTCGGCATTTAACGGGTTAACCGGCACTGAGATATAGCCCATCAAGGGGATTTTACGCGATTAAAACTCAACCGCGGCTTAAAAAGCACACACGTCCATTCACAACAAAGAATAGCACTTTATTTACGATAGGTTAATGGAGCGGAACTAACAGACTTCTAGGAATACTACAACATACACAAAACTAGGTCGTGACCTCAAATAACTGAATGACTTGGTTCCCAGGCTAGCGTATTGCAGCAATGAGTTACCTTAAACCAAAGACTCTATGCCTTCCCGCTTCTAGCCTGATTCCGAGCCCTGCCGTGCTCGGGGAAGAGAACTGCTTGACCCAGCCGGGGCTGGACTTGGAAGATGTCAGCTCGCCCGTGTTCCCAACAACCAGAGCGGAGCTGGCAGAGGGGTTTTCTACCCTGCACGCCCCCTCCCCGCCCCTGGGTGATCAGGTGGGCTTATTCCTGCCCCTTTACGATCAGGTGGGCTTATTCCTGCCTGGGAACAGGTGGCGCCTTTGGACTTATCATGCCCTCTGAGAATACTTAGCAGCTCTTTGAGACTGCCCTGCCCTTCCTGATGGTCCATGCTTCTTTTTGTGGATTCGGGCTGGCGTGCCCCATTGAGGATATGCGTGTTACCTGTCTGGCCAGTCTTGCATCTCCTGTCCCCCGGTGGGGATTATGCAGACAGGCGGTTGCCAGGGGAAAACTATGTGTGGTTACCAAGGGGAGGGAACTGTGTCAGGGTTCGTGCCACTGTGTGTGTGTTCAGGCTTTCTCCACACTTTTAATATTAATTATCACTAAATATAAATATCCACCATTATGATGGGGACAGAAGCAGAAGGACCCAAATACCATGGACACCACTTGGCGAGTGTAGCTTGCCTCTGTGTCCAGAGATATATTATGTCACTTGGGAGTTCCCTGTCAGTGAAAGCTGGACTACCTAGAATCTGGAGCAGGGAACAAGTGCAGCCCCTGCCTCAACTCTGTCTGGTTTCCACTTCCAGTCCATTTAGAAGTTAACTGGAAGCTAACACTGAGACCTGGATTCATCCTATCTGGTTTGGTTTTCTGGTCACACCAGAGCACGGCAGAGACATGGAACTTGTGAATAGATGGATATAGATAGATAGATAGATAGACGATCGATATTTCCAGATTGGAACGGTTAAGGGGACCTCTTTGATTTAGTGCTAAACATTTTGGTCTTGGAGATAGGAGAATCAGCTCCCCCACAAAATTGAATGTAAAAGGCCCATGTTTTTTTCTCATGGTGAGGAAAACTCCCATTGAGAAATGACAGACACTTCTTTGAAGCCACCCTAATCTGTACAGTGGATGGTTTAGTGACATTCCTGAAGTTGTTTGAAGGTAGTGAGGATATCTCATTACCACGTACCCTGAACCTTAAGAATATGAGTTGATTACTGTATATTGTAATCAAGCAACAATACAACATTAAAACTGAGGAAACATGTTTGGGAAAATAGAGACCCATTTGTCTACACATGCTGGTGAACGCAGAATGGCCTAAGCAGCAGCCTAAGTCTTGTCACTGGTTACTTTCCATCCAAGAAGGGTGGGGGGGAGTTAAAGGAGCCAGAAGGGCTCTACTGGGGATCTACAATACAACTCAGCAAAGCATAGCTTTGGGGATACATGAAGCCGCATCTGAGTCACTCTGGGCCTTGTGGGTTTTTTTATTGTCCTAGTAAAAGGGAAATGAAGCATGGAGAAGTTAAATTTTAATATTTTCACTACCCACCATGGATTAACTAGCAACTACACCTACATATTTAATGACAGATTCAAGATAAAAGGAAAATCGAGCTAGTCGGCACAGCAACACTCAAGATACCGAAGAGAAATGATGCAGTCATTTGTCATCTGGACTTTTCTTATGTTTAGAACTTGCAAGGCCTCTGAGCCCTCACTGAAGCCATCGGCACTTGACACATGTCCCATTTTACATGACACAACCATGTAATGATGTTGTGAAGTCTACAGGCAGGAACCACAGTCCTCGTTGGTTTTTCTCATCCACCATGGAAATGGGGAAGGTGCGACGACACGGCCCTTTTCACTTTAGGACCCATCGCACAAACCCTTCTCAGGCCAAGCATCAGCACTTAAAAACCTGAGGGGAGGGTCAAATGAAACCTTTCCCCTACTAATGAAGGAAAAGAGTAATGCTGGTTATTAAGGATCTAGCTTAAATTTATGATGCTGTGGGTACAAAGGTGTGTGTGTAGATTTAAAAGTAAAGTAGGTAATAACGCCAAGCTGACACGTAGGATTTGAGTAGCAAACAAAATAAAAATAAGTTTATTTTAATTCTCAAAATCTTAGTTCCAGAAAATAAACCTGCCTACACCAAACACTTTGTAACTAACCTAAGTCCCTATAACTCCAAATACTCTCACTCCTCATACAATCACTGATTCCTCTTAAAACTCCTGACAAGACACGAATAATCCAACTAACCTAACTCCCAACTCTCCCCACGCTCCAAACACTCTCCCATAACACACTAACCCGACTAACTCTGACATCACTCAAACACTCTGGTTCATTCTCTGGTCTCAGGCTGGGACCTTACCCTGGTTATCAGGGTTCTCCAATCCAAGCCCTTCGAACCCATGGCATCTGCAGACCTGCGCCTAGTCACCTGGAAGACTGCATTCTTAGTGGTGATCATGTCTGCACATGATCACTCCTCCCCCCACGCTTTCCAAGACATCACAAACCACACCCACTCGGTTCAACATTCTAGACACACTAAACATACTAATGCAGACATACACCAGGGAACTGAATTGTGGGGTTACGCCACAGAAGGCAATGTGGGCAAAGGCCCCGGCTGAATGTGGCCTGTTGTGTGCCTTATTATGCGCTGAGCTGATCCCCAGAACTGTCATCGTATGGATGTTTCACCACAGAAAAGGAATTATCCAAGTGGTCTAAGCAAGCGGAGAAACGTGGAGCACCAACATCCGAACTGAGTCCACACAGCTCCTATGGTTCCCCACAGTGAGCCATATTGATGGGTGCCACCAGAGTATTGACCCTGTCAGTATTGACGGAGGAAACGCCCATGCCACAGCACTCCTCTCTATCAGTAGGTTAATCCCAAAAACATTGCTGACAGAGTTGCAGATACAGATACCTACTCTTAGAGGGCAGAGTTTGGCACATTGGTGTCCTTTGCCTCTGACAGAACTTCAGAAATACAGGGATGGGGGAGAAATTAGTTAGATTCTCATTTTAGTGCGAACTTGCCTAATTTTGCACATTCGAACCAAGATGAGAACCGAAACTCAGTTATCCTTTGAGATTTGCACTTCTCCAAATTTTGCAATGGAATTATCCAATCAAAAAAATTCTCAGAATGCATTATATTCAGTAAAAAAATCACCAGCAAATATGTGTATAATTAGGCAAAATTGCCTAATACGCATGTATTAGGAGAAATGCACACCAAAATGTGTACATATTTTCATACGAAGTTAAAAAATTCTCACAGTTCAGGATGAACTGAACGTAAAATCAGTGGCTATAGCTGAGTGTTTCTTCTCATGAGTAGACTCTTGCTCCTGGGTAGACCCTTCCTCCTGAGTAAATCCTCGGTAAAAGGGTCTTCTGGTGGCTAGGCAGGTTCTATGACAACTCTGTCTGTCCCACCTGGTCTGGCCAGGGGACAAGGGAAGAGAGTTAGGAACCCCAGCAGGGCTCAGGAAGAGGTTGAAAGGGTTCTTTGGGACCTCAGCTGAAGCATCCCTGCAATGGGACTCCTCAGGTTTCCTCATGTCTTCTGTGGGAGTGGGGTTTGCTGAGGAATCCCAATCCTCTTCCTCCTAAGAGGCCTTCCCTGGACTTGGGTCAGCTGGAAACCTGACATCTATTGTATCTATCTAGCCATCCATCTATCCATCCATCTTTGAGCTTCATTCACTGACTGGCCCATAGAGATATCCAAATTTTGGGATACTTGCACAACAGAGAGAAAACTGAAAAGTGGTACAAACCATAGCGCCCAATCCCCCATCTCCCAATCAGTAGAACAATCTCAGCACAGGATATATTTATGTCTCTCACTTGAAACATGGGAAACTAAGTCTATGTCACTATTAGTGTCACTGGTAGTCCAACTGAAAACACAGCAAGATATGCATGCATACAGTGTGGGTGTGTGCACACATGTGTAAAATAGTCAAATTCAGCAAGGGGCAAACTACATGTGGAAGCAAATTATTACATGCCAATTTCTGCCACTCACATGTTAGAGGCTGCAGCGGGGGGAGGAATCTCTCACTCAATCCGCACCAAAAGTGACCAATACTGTCAGAACTGGCAACACTGGGGGAAGGGGTTATTGTGGGAGGGAAGAAGAGGTTTTACAAACGTACTTGAGGACCTGCGGATCCAGTGCTTGAACAATTTGGGTACAATCCAGGCAAAGCTAAACAAGAGTTAAAATAAATGGGACTTAGACATATTTTAACTGGAGAAATTAGGGACATGCTTAACTCTCCACCTGAAATAAAAGGCTATTTAAGCTGCAATCCTATGCACACTTACCTGGGAGTGGGACTTCCCTCTGAGTAGACATGTACAGGATTGTGCTGTTAAAAGGCTTAACTTTGGTTGAATCACACCCTGAGATTTTAAAGTAGTTTTATCCACTACAAGCTTTCAGCCAAATGAAAGCATCCACTGATCACTTGAAGTTTCCTATGAATATTACTCAAAGTACAGTAAATGCTAAATGGTATTAGCTCTGTGATTCATGACATAATGGCTTCGGACATATTTGCCCTACTTATATGCAGATAATCAAATGAAATCAGATTAAGACAAAACAATTAGGTCTGTAAAATTTAATATTATTGTATTTCTCTAATCTATTCTACTGACCTGTTCTTCAATCTTTTAAGGAGACTGCAGACAGTTCAGGACATTATCAGATTAATTTAACATTAAATATTATGGCCTAACAATATTAACCCACCATCTCACTGAAAAATCAAACACGTTTTGAGATAGATATAGATATAAAGATATAGATATGAAAATGGGTTTCCAAAAGGTTATCCCACTCTCCCAATATTTTGTCACACACTCTTGTGTGACCGAGAAACAAAACCCAAGGAAGGACTATGCAGGTGGGGTCTGGCTCATTTCCCCCCCCAGTGGCTCCTAGGGACAAAGTAAACAAGCTACATTCGGGAACATGATTGGGGGAGCAGCATAAACTCCAATGGGAGCTGTCTACTTCAATGATGTCCTCCTGATCATACACCTTAAAGTGTGAATGGCTACCATTCATTGCTATGGGAAATGCAAAGTCCTACAGGTGGACCTTCATGGTAGGGAATTCAGGCAATATGTAGGCCTTTCTCTACCTCACCCATTGGAACGATGGATATTTACACTAGTGAAAGGCCAAAATCCAGCAGAATTCAGTTAGGCACACTTGTATCCATTGGGTAGTATTATTTATTTATTTATATATTTATATATTTAATTTATACCCCGCCTTTTTTCCTGCAAGGAACCCAAGGCGGCTTACATGATCCTCCTCCTCCTCTCTATTTTATCCTCACAACAACCCTGTGAGGTAGGTTAGGCTGAGAGTCAGTGACTGGCCCAAAGTCACCCAGTGAGTTTCATGGCCGAGCGCGGAATAGAACCCGGATCTCCCGAGTCCCAATCCACTGTCCAACACTCTCACCACTATGCCACACTGGCTCTCAGTATCAGGACTCACCACCAGTGAAGTATGGGTAAATGATTAAGTCTAGGATTTTAAAAGAATGGTTGATGTAGCCATTGAAGCCAGCAGAATAGGGTTTTTAAAAAAATTATAAATCCTAGAAAGGCTTAAAGTAGATAAAATGCTTTAAAATATATAAATATTTGGCCAGAAGGTCTGAATCTATAGTAAGTTTTAATTTTAATTTTAAAGAGAAGGTGGATAGGATGATGTATTTTTGTTATATGCTCCTGGAGAAGTTGGCTAAAATGTATAAATGCAGTTTGGGTGCTTGTGGAAAATGTGACTAACAAGATGGTACATTGTATATTATGGATTAATGGTTGGGGAACCATTTGGGCTTGGCAGAGATAAACTTTCGTCATTACTTTAGAGAAAAGTTAACATCTACGTTGATGGTTCAGTGGAAACCTCTAGTAGATCTTTTGTAGAAATTAATTTGCTTACCTGTGGGTCTGATAAATAAGAAGAAAAATTTTGGACAATAGAAAAAAGAGAAATTTATTTGTAATTATAGAGTTAAGAATAATTATTGTTACTTATATTTGCTGTAGAGGAAACTGGAAGTCCATTTTAGTTTAGTTTTGTTTATTCTTGTATGTTTTTGTAGTGTGTGTTTGTGTTTTTCTTTTAATATAAATAAAAATTTGGAAAAAGGTCTCACCACTAGTGTAACAGGAACCTAGTGCTTCCCAAAGCTACTGGAAGCAAGCTGAAATGCTTGTTTCCAGAATGGAACAGGTTAGCGGAACTTGCAGAAGAGAGCTCCGCTGACCTGGCTCGTTCTGGAAATAAGTGCCTTGGCTTATTTCTGGGGTTGCTCTAAGAAGTACTAGCTTCCTGTTGTGCCAGCGGAGAGCCCCACTGGCACAACACAAACAGCAGAGGTGCAGGGTTAGCATTGAATACTGTCAAAAGATTTCCATGGGCTTAAGTATACTTACCGGTAATTCTTTCCTGGATTGTGGTCCAATACTTTTCAAAAGAAACCAGTTTCTGAGATTAACCCTGCAAATCTTTACCCTTTTACCTGGGAGTAAGCCTCATTGAACTGACTTACTTCTTAGTAGACATGTGTAAAATTGCACTGTAAGGGTATTAATAACATTCCCATCAGATGATTTCCCCCCCCCCCCAAACATTGGCATTCATGTCATAGGAACATATATACCGTACACTTAATATTATCTGTTTGTAGAATCACACCTTGCAATGGAAAATTTGCTGGTCAAAATGTTACACAGAATTAAGCTCAAACAGGTTTGCTTTTGGGGCGGGCAGCAGGGGTTGTTGGTGAATACAGCCTATGCCAATTCACAAGGAGACTCATCCTGCTATTATTCAGATAGGAGTCATTCTGAATACTATACTCCATGGTTTTGTTGCAAGTCTTGCTGAAAATGTGGGAAAGCCAAACGTGCACTTTAGAATACATACCGTACATAGCTTGCCTTGTTGCAAGGATAAACTGAACTTAAGGATGCATTATCGTATATCCCATTCTGAGCTCCTGGAATAAATAGAAAAGGCATCTAAATTAATTGATTTAACTGCATTGAAGTGGTAGCAGTTACAGCTGGGATAAATTTATGCCAATCTTTCATAACCTAGCTTAGCGCTTTAAAAAAAAAGGGGGGGGAATGCATTTTGCATGGGCTTTATTTAAAATATTAACTAGTGTCCTTAGCTTCAAGGATTTGGCTTTGTTCAATACCATAAAGATAACAATCTCTTTACCTCTTTTACATGAATACTGTTTGTGAGCAGGTGTTGAACCAAGGTCTCTCTTCCCGTGCAGAATGCGGACTAGCAATCCTGCACAACACACTGAAAAGACAGGAGATAACCCCTGGCTGTCCTGGTCAACATTCTCTCTCCATAAAAGAGACTCAAGTGTCCAAGGTTACACGACAGATAGAGCTGAACATATGCAGAGTTACAATGTTTGCTGAGAGAACTGCGACTTGACCAACATTTAACTCCTTGTTTTCTACTTGAAATCAGTACAGGAAACAATTTCCTTGCTCAGGATTCCTACAAAATCCTGGAACCTCACCTGCCCACGACATTCTAGTAAGGACCCTGGGCCATTTAATCCAGCACTGCTTCCAATGCTATAGGGTAGTTCACCCAGACAACTGAAGCCATTGATTGGTCCAATGTGGGACTTTCTCGGTGGCAGTTCTGTGCTGTGTGCATATTTGGTAACCATGCGGTTATTAGAATAGTTATGTGGGTCTGCCCACCCATCCATCATTATTGCGCTTCTTGCTTGCTACATGATTATTTGAGACATATGGCCCCTCTCTGTCTACTTACTTTAATTGTGTGCAGGGCTTTTTTTCTGGTGGAACTCACCGGAACTGAGTTCCAGCACCTTTTCTTCTATTAATTGCATTACAATTTAATCGCCCTCTACTCCCGAGGAAATGTAATCCAAGAGTTCCGGTACCTTTTTCTCCAGAAAAAAAGCACTGATTGTGTGTGTATACACACATACACATACATATCAATGTGCATACAGTTTGATTTATGTCCTGAACTGTGTGACACTTTTAAATAGCTCTTTACTCTGCCTTCCCACCTTCAGAGGTCATGACCAGCCTCCCTCAACCTGGTTCTCTCCAAATGTTTTGGACTACAACTCCCAGCATTCCTGTACTTGCTAAAGCCATATCTGCTAAAGCTGATGGGAGTCGAAGTGTAAAGCATCTAAAGGGCACCAGGTTGGGGAAGGCTAGTGTAGACCTCCTGCAATTCCATCTGTCAGCTTTCCATTCAACCACATACTCCATTGCATGAATCAGCCGTACAAGCTTGACAGTGCAATCCCATAGTCTCCAATTGCCACAAAAGGACCATCACAAAAACCCTTAAGCCATCAGGGCTTCTTATTTTGTCATGCAGAGTCCCGAATTCCCCTGCCTCCCACAACTGCAAGCTACTTTAAGCTACTCTTAAAGGGGGCATGCCATGGGCAAAATTGCAGCTAAGCCACAGGGTCTTCACAGAGAGACAGATGCTACTAAGCTAAGCTGGGAAGGCCAGGCGAGGGTGTGTGTGTGTGTGTGCGTGTGCGCGTGTGCGCGCGTGCGCGCGTGCGCATGCTCTACCTGCTGAAAAGGAGATGGAGGCTGCCCCCACTGGCCTGGACTGAGGGAGAGGTGAATATCACATGATTCCTATCTTTATATGGCCAAAGATTTTATTTCCTAACAGAGCATCAGGTTGTAAAACTAGACTTTGCTTCTATCAGAACTCCAGGAATAGCCCTTGATGGTCAGAGACTTATAATGGGCAGCTTCTCATGAATTTATTCTGAAGACTGACACACAATTTGTGCCCTTAAAAGGCTTGTGCTTTGAACTTGGCTGTCAAAAATTAACCACCAGATTGCCTTATTCAACCCATAAGTCTAACAAACAAAAGGAAGGACATCTTCATTAAACCAAGTCCCTGCGTACACTTAAGCAACCTGGGTTTGTATTATAGGGACTGGGCTTACATCTTCTTGTAAGAGAAGGTGTTCATGCCTTCCTCTCTGTGCTAGGTTAAGACCATAAGACCATAAAAAGAGCCCTACTGGAAAGGCCTATCTGGTCTAGCATCCTGTTTCCCACATTGACCAACCAGATGCTCTGGAAAGCTCTCAAGCAAGATACGAGGGTAACAGTATGCTCCTGCTCCTGTTTTATGGAAAGGACTTCTGTACTTTAGGATGTAATCCTATACACACTTTCCTGTGAGAAAGTCCCATTGAACGTAATAGGACTTACTTCTGAGTACAAACACATGCATAGGATTGCACTGTGATTCTGTTTTCAGAGCAGTAGTAAACTTTACTTGGCTCTACCTGTGTACCCCATGTGAAAGTCTTTTTCTAACACAGGCTGAAGTGCAATGGAGAAAGCTCTCTACAGTAATGATTAGGATTATTCTGCAGGGATTTTGGATTGTTTTTTTTTTTATGCATTAAAAGGGAGTTAGCAGAAAATACACCCTCCTCAAGAGAAAGAAAGAAAGAAAGAATCCCAACTATCTCAAATAGCAGCAACAAATATCATCATTCCATTTTGGCATTATTGTTCAATCACAGTGTTGTTGTTCTTGTTTTTTTGAATAAAGTACAACAGAGCCCACATGTTTTTTTTCTGAGTGGAGAAAACAGGAGCTTTCAGGGTAGGCCTGTGAACCACTTTACACACTCAGAGATATCTAAATGTTAAATATTATTATTTCTTTGGCAAACTACTAATGAGAACAAAGCCACCATGGAGAGATCAATTTTTAAAGTGGGAGGGAGATCTTTAAAACAAGGGAGTTTCCTGCACAATGTGGGGAAAGTAGCTGAAAGTTATGTTTGACTGAAATAATGGCATATTCCTCCCCGGTTTACCCCTTCCTACCATTTGTTGTCGCCTCTATATTACATTTTAGATTGTAAGTTTTTTGGGGCAGGGAACTGTTCTCTTATACTCGGTAAAGCACCATGCATATTGATGGTACAATAATAATAATGACAACAACAGCAATCACCACCATCATCATGGGTCTGGAGATCAAAGTGGCTTCAGAGTGGTCAGAGCCCTCAGATAGAGCATCCTGGGGTGGGTGACTATACCCTTGGCCACACCCTCATGTTGCCTGGCCACACCCTCTTGATCACACCTTCATGTTGTTTAACCATAGCTCTTACAAATTCACATGTGTGTCCCTGTTTTCATCTGTGAAATGTTGGAGGGTATGCAATCCTATCCATGTCTAGCTCAGAAGTAAGTCCCATTGAGTTCAATGGGGCTTGCTCCCAGTTTTTATAGGACTGCAGCCTTAATCATACAGTATCAAAATATATGTTGCTTTAGGCCTCTGCTGGGGAGTGCTCAACTGAAGGCTCCAGTTGTCTCTGAATTTGCTTGAAGTGAAATTTGAGGCCAATTTGGAGATTCCTGCATTAGCTAAACACTTGGGGAATTTCAAGGAAAACTCGATTAACTTCTGAAATGTTTAGTTCCCCACTCCATGTTTTGCTAGCAGTTCTAGCACATGAGAATCTGGAACAAGCAAGTTCCAGTCCAGGTTTTATTTAGGATTCAAGCTCCTTCTCTTTCTCCCCCCCCCCCTGCCCAATTTAGACCTGGTCAGGCAGCCATGGAAGATTCTGGCAGCCATAGAAGATTCTTGATTTAAGACCTTGTTTGATACTAAAGTTGTTGTAATAAAACCATATTCTGCTTAGACCACTTCTCTTTTCTTGGGTCCCTGAAAAATCTTACACTGTGTACTCACAGGAGGTTTCTTTGATGTAAGCCATTGTCTCCAAGACATAGTCCTCCATCCATAATATGGGAATGACTGGTCTACCTTACAGTGTTGTTGTCCTACTTAAATGTATGTGAAGTATTTTAGGCACTCAGGGCAAGTTCCATATAGATACTAACTATATTTATCTAATTAGGTCAGTTTTTGTTGTGGTTGGTCCTTGAGGATTTAATCACATGATTAGTCCATTGATATTAATAGAAGATACTCCTCCCAGTCCTGAGTCACTTATTAAAAATGCTTCTTAAAATGAATGCCAATTTTTAATCTTTATGATCTTGACAGCATAAATACAAAGTATATTCCTAAAGGAAATTTAGTTGATATGGGTTGAGGGGGTGAGCTGGAACAAGTTGGAAACCAAGGGGAGTACTTTGGAGTACAAATGTTGGGAGTACTTTGTTTTAGTTCACTGTGTGGCTGAAGTTGACTTATTTGCTTTATTTTCCTTTGTCAAAATTTTATCCTTTGTATGCAACCTGGACATTCTATTATTTTGTGATTATTTGTCAGGTTGCCCCTGTCCTTTATATAATTGTCTTATGATTTAAATTTCCCTGGCGAAAAAAACGTTACTTAGGACAAACTAGATATGATGGTAAATGCATCTTTGCATTATTTTATTGTCTCTATGCATCATTTAAAGGATCACCAGGGCCTTCAAAAAACTGCCCATATGTTAAGATCATTACCAAAGGCCCTTCTCACTGACCTGCCATTAAGATCTCTAAGCATGGTGGGCACTACAGGGCCTTCTTAGTGGTGGTCCCAGCCATGTGAAATTCCCTCCCAAGAGATATATGGCTGGCTCCATCTGTTGTTCTTTTGTTGGGAGGCAGGGAGAGAAAACATATTTGTTTTCTTTGGCTTTTAACTGCTGCTTATGTTAGTTATTTATATCTTGGATTTGGCTTGTTTTAACTGGTTCATTCTTAAATTTGTTTAAAATTTATTTATTTAAAAAAATCAGCAACAATAAAAAAAAAAGTAGCCAGGTACAATATAAAAACAAATAGCAGCCAGTTAAAATATATCAAGGCAAGCAGTAAAAAAACTCAAACCAGCTTGACAGACCAAAGACCTGTCCAGAACTTTACCTGGGAAGTATATCAGACCTCCTTAGGAAGGAGGTTCTGAAACTTGGGCGCAGCTGCTGAGAAGCCTGTTTCTCTTACCCCTGCCAAATATGTGCCAGATAGTGGTTGAACTAAGGCAGTGTTCTCCAACCTTGGGTCCCCAGATGTTTTTGGCCTACAACTCCCAGCATGCCCCAGCTACGCTGGCTGGGGCATGCTGGGAGTTGTAGGCCAAAAACATCTGGGGACCCAAGGTTGGAGAACACTGAACTAAGGTATGGGATACCTCCAGCTCTCCAGGTGGTATTGAATTATGACTCCCATCATCCCTGACCATTGGCCATGCTCCATTCTTGGGAAGTCTGGATCGCACCCAATACAAATATTGGAACAAAAATCAAGTGGCCATTTAGAGTAGCTCCATCTGCCAGAGTTATGGTGAACCTGAAATGCAGCTTCTTGCCCACGAGGCAGATCTCATTGAAGACTTCTCCCAGCATGCATGGAGCAAACCGCACCACACTGATCAGCAACAGAAAACCACATGGTTTTGGGCGCCAGTTTGCACAAATTCCATTGGTGGTGAAAAAAATATATGCCAATCTACAGATGGAAGACTGTGAAAAGATCTCAACTCAGCCCACTTCCGATCATTGGATTGGAAGAAGGCAGGAAATCCAGTGAGCTCAAACGAGCTGGATTTCCCTTTTTCAGTACATCCCTTCTTAGGGATGTGCGTGGAACTCGATGGGGGGTGGGTGGAAGTTCAGTGAACTCACCCCACTCACCCCCCCCCGGACTCCACGCGACTTACCATGCCCTGGCTCGGCACATACCCTCATTACAGCAGCCAGGGAGAGGTACTTCCGGGTCCCTGGCGCTGCGTTTTTCACGTAAATACCATAGAAAACCACCTTAAACCGGCCGGGAATAGCAAATCACGGCCGTTTTAAGGTCGTTTTCTATGGTATTTACGTGAAAAACGCAGCGCCGGGGTCCCGTCGCGTCACTTCCAGGCACTTGGAAGTCCGCCGGGTGCCTCGCTGCCGCTGGGAGACAAATCGCGTGGCGGGGGTGCTTGCCAAGCGCCCAGTGAGGCGAGCACCGAGGTAAGTGTACATCCCTACACAGCATGAAAAATCATGATTTGGATTTGTGCTTAGGGCTGTGCAAGAAAATAGGGATGTGCAAGATGATAGCTCCAGCAGCTGCAGCCACCACTGGAACGGCTCTGCATGGAGCCCACGCCCCACTCCACCCCAACCCATCCAAAGGGAATGAATGGGCATATTTGGTTGAATTTTCCATTCATCCAGAAACAAATGCACACCCAGTCTGTGTTGGAGCCTTCGCAAAAGCCCATTTCCCCCATTAAGATCTACTGTAAAGACCAACCCGAATAGCTGATGGCACCTGGAGGACTGGGGGAGTCTGTGATGGTGGAAATGCTTGCGATTAGGGCAAAAATAAACTGTAGGTGGAAAAATACAATGCTATATTCAATGATGGCATAGCAAAGATGGTAATTTCGACATCTTACTACATTCAGCCATTGTCAGAGTGTATTTGGACCAAGCTTAAGTGCTTCCTTTCAAACAATGATAGCTCATTTCATTCCATCTTTGAAGGAATGTGATAAAATGCATAGTGTAGTATGAATTACTCTGCTATTTTGACCTTTTCTGTTTCTTTCAGAATCGCTTTCTTGATAGCCCAGCAATAAATGTATTTTAATGTCAAAATTGTTTCCATAGTAACAGAAGATGTCACTCTTAAGAATGATATATGATACAGATGTGAAAAGTTGAAGGCTAACATAAACACATAGGTATTCAGTTTTCTTCCTACTCAATAATGTTAAAGGTAAATAACATGTTTTAAAGGATTCTTCAATGGATTATTCAGTGCTGATCCTTTAGACATCCTTACATTATTTTATTGGCTCTTCATACTCTAATGAAAAGTTAACTCACAAACTCTGATGGCCAAACATAGTTCCTAAGATAAGGTTACATTTATTGGGGTGGGGGTGGGGGTGGAGGGTAATAAAGAGCCTCTCCAAAAGCTTTTTTAAAAAAAACACACACTTGGATGGTATGCATTCTCTTCTAAGGGCTTTTGGTCCAGCTCTGTTTTTCAACATGTTGGCTATGTAGCCAATAATGTTCATGGCTGTTTACAATTTTGAGATATCTCATGGGTATGAAAGACTTACATCTTGGGTTCGGTGTGTGTGAGTGTCTGAATATAGTTCCCATGGTTCTCAGAATCCAATTATGTTACCTTTTCTGGTGTCCCAGCTGAAAGGGAAATTTGGAATATGGAAGAGAGTGGTGGACAGTGCCAGCTCCAGGTTTCTGAGGGCCCTTGGGCAAGGCACCCTCAATGGGCCCTCTCCCTCAGTGAGTCTACCTTCTCACCACCATTGTCACTCATTGCTATTGCTCTTCATCCTCATAATTGCTACCACTTGCTTGTTTGACAGGCAGAGAGCAAGGAGGCAGTGGCATCTCCTGCTCCTCCTTCTCACCACCACCATTGTCTGGGCCAGAGTGAGAGGCAGGTGAACAAGCAGGTTGCCATGGTGAAGAGAAAGGGCAACTCCATGGGGCTCTAGTCAGTGGGCCTCTGTGGCGGTGTGGGCCCTTGGCAGGGGACCAACCATGCCTACTCTTGACACCAGCCCTGGTGGTGGAGAGAGCCCAGTCCTTCCCAGATCCAATTTAGGGTCCAGAATATATTGCCCAATGTCTGGCAAACACTCAGCAACAAAATTCAGTTCCCCCAAATTATTTCCAGGATGGAATGGAAGAGGGTCTACCCATTAGTATAGAATGGACTTGGCAACTAACAAGCAGCATAGTAACCTTGTTAGGCCCAAGTTGCCATGGCAGCCATTCTCTATTGTGTTGCATCTATAGAACTAGGGTGATTCAGTTCTAATAAGATTCTCAGGGCCAAACTACACGTTATCTTAAATATGTAGCATGCAGCTCCCTTTGTTTTTGTATTAGTCACATGTAAGTATGGGTACTCCAATCTGGATAGGAAGCACAGCACATGGGGAGGGACGCCTCAAAATCACTCCCCCCCATGTGGCATTCAGGGGGCTGATTTTAGGGCAGTTGCAGATGAGAAGGGAAGGACCAAATCTCCCCTCTCTGTGCATTGTGGGCACAATTTAGATTGCGGGAATCCACACACTTTTAAGTAAAACAAAAACAGAACGGGAACTGTGCACTACATATTTATCACAACATGCAGTTTCATCCTCATATCAGTAGTAATGAAAACATTTCAAAAACACAACGGGAAATGAACTTGTTTTGCTTAATAAACAGAAAATGTAAACAAGCATTTATTTTTATAGACTTGATAGGAAGTACTGTAGTGCTCTCAATTCTGGCCCA
This sequence comes from Shinisaurus crocodilurus, assembly GCA_021292165.1. NCBI lineage: Eukaryota > Metazoa > Chordata > Lepidosauria > Squamata > Shinisauridae > Shinisaurus > Shinisaurus crocodilurus. The sequence goes on along the minus strand of CM037876.1, from coordinate 131,807,361 downwards.
GTGGGACAATTTAAGTGCAATCTATGGGAAGTTCACAGGTTTCCTTTATTTCTGTGAATGCCTTTGCCTGGAATGTCAAGCAAGTGTAGTCCTAAAGAACAAGCAACATCTGTCTCACAGAATTCTACTTGGTAATTCCAAAAATACCATGTCATGATGGAAGCCTGATTGGCTAAGACCATGCCTGCAGGTGATGTACAGGGAAAAAAAGTCCACCAGCTGACCTCCTCTTGATACAGAGTGTACTCTTGAGACCAAACCTATTCAGACCAGTATTGGGCCAGGATTGCTACTGAGACCAGTAGCTAGAGCAGCCTTCCCCAAGGTGGTGCCCTCCAGATGTGTTGGACTATACCTCCCATTGCCCTGAGTCAGCAAAACCACTGACTGGGGTTGATGGGAGTTGTAGTCCAACACATCTGGGGGGGCACCACCTTGGGGAAAGCTGCAATCATTCTCCAGGTTTCCCTGGGGAGAAGCCTTTTTACGAACAAGGGCCGTAATTCGATGTTGCGCCTGTGCGGACACAAGGGAGTTTCCGAGTGACTCAGAGTTGCATCCCATCAGAGCCAGTCCTCCTCTCTTCAAATCTCATCCCCCAGCACTTTGCACCCTACAACTAGGCAGAGAGCAGCTACAGTTCAAGTCACTTTCTCTCATTGCATTCTTGCGCTGAGAATGACCCCACCGCCTAGGCAAGAGATGCAGAAGCTCTTTCAACCTGAGGGCTGAATTTCATTTCAGAGAAGCTTTTGGGGGCCACATTCCAATGGTGGGTGGGGCCCGAAGGCAAAAAGCGCAGGGCCAAAAACAAAAAAAGTACCAGCATATTGTAACTTAAAGCTCTTGTTTCCAGTAACTAAGCCTAAGGAAAGGCATTTCAACCTTCTAGAATGGAGAAAAATACACAAAAGCCAGGAAAATCATCCAGCTATCGATGGTTGGAGGAAGGGGTGGAGACAGGGGAAGAGGGCAGGGCCTTTTGAAGAACCCCCAAGAGCTGAACTGGGACCCCCAAAAGGTCAGATTTGGCCCCTGGGCCTGAGGGTCTGCCCCCCTGGCCTAGACAGAAAGAGCACCAGAGTCATTCCTGCAGCGAGAGACGGCTCTGCTTCTGCAGCTCACAGCTCTGAAGCTGTTTTTAAGGTAAAACATGATAAATTGTTTTCTGTGTTTTATAAATAATATAATACACGAGCAATTAAGTTGCTTTTCAGCAGGCATCATTAAATGTTCATCCATTTTTTATTTTCATAAATTTTACAATTTACACGGTGTTGCCATTCCTAATGTGATGTTAACAAGGAGTTAGACTCCAAAGCCAATGCCAACTGGCCTTGTTGAAGGAAAGTGATGGTCAGCTATGTCCCAGCTTCGTTTATTAACTTCTAGGCCACCTTTGGATATGCATAGTTCTCAAAGCAGAGTACAATAGGCAGGCATAAGGAAGAACAGCTAAACTATTAAACGCACACAGTAAAACCCAGCATGACATAATTCAAAGCACCATCACTATGGAAGGCACCGGATTTAGCCGTATGATGTGGAAAATACGTCATCAACCTCATCAAGAAATTCAGGAAATGTATACCCTAAGAGGGACCATAGCACAGTGATAGAGAGAGAATGCTTGCTTTGCATGTAGAAGATTCCAGGTTCAATCTCCAGCTTTAAAAAAAGGGGGGGGGGAGAAAGCTGGTTTAGCACAGAGGTGGGCAGACTTCCGCTTTGTAGGATCTACTTTGTTTTTCACTAGAACTGCACGATCCACCAATGAGAGCCTGCTGCAAAAGTTATATACATGGTAGGGATGCCAGAGAAATCCACAACCATTCAAATGAGTTTGGATTTCTATGAATCCAACCTGCGAATTCCACAGCCGAGCAGCTTTTCCCAAGTTGCATGGATTCCACAGACTGTTTTCTTACTCGGGGGGGGGGGGGATTTGCACATATGTGCATTTGCCCAAGTGCCTGTCAGCAGGAGGAAGGAAATAAATTACCTCCAACGCAGCAGGTCCAGAAAACAGAGGGTAGCAATGAGTGATTATATATATACAGTTTTATTGTAGAGTAACAGAGTATATAATTGCAGTCTCCCTGTACAAAGGGAGCTTACCATACAGTAGTAGTAGCAGTTGTTTCTTATCCAAGGCACAGCAACACACAGTAGGAGGCTTGCAGCAACAGAGTAGCTACTGCAGCAACAAGAGCACAGCTCAGCTGTCTTAAGTAGCAGTAAATGGGTGCCTACCCTGTTCACAGGTGCAGGCACTTACATGCCTTCGCTGTGAGTCAAAACTTACCATGTGTGATGTTACACGAAATACTAACATCCTCCTGCTTTTCGTGTACACATCACACTGGCAAAGTTTTTCAAGACAACAGCATCAGCTTTGTCAATTTTTGATGCTGTTCTTTTCCGATAGGTTTTGAAAGAAGATCTGCAGGAATTTCATTCCCTGCCAAATATAGGACTTCTATCAAACCATCCCTGATGCATTCCTTTGCATGGTTCATTTTAATTTGTAAATATTTTGTCCTTTGCTTATTGCTTTCTGTTCTTAGAATTGCAATGCTGGCCTGATTGTCCTGATACACTTTCACAGGTTTAATAACATCAACCTTGGCATTCAACAATATATCAATATTTACAATAGCATAGCTGTTTGGCATTGCCTAAATGTAATTTTTCTATTTTCCATCTACATATTATTTACATCTTTACTTTTCTTTGTTTGATGCACTAAAACACTGCACTTCTAAAGAAAATAATTGGTTACATCACCAAGACATTTTAATTCAAAATGGGTTTGGAGGTCTTGCACCAACTTATCATATTGTTTTTTCTTAGACCAGAAAATCAAAAGGTCATCAACATAACACAGGATATACATTCTATGTTTATGCTCTTCCTTAATAAATAAACATTGGTCTGCTATACCTTGCACAAAACCCAAATTAATTAAAGTTTTAGTCATAACTGTGTTCCAACACCTTTTATTTTATTTCACCTTTTATTTTGCATCCTCAGTATATGGTCCTCTAATTTCTTCATCATTGAAGAGCTATCTTCCTCTTCAAACTCTCTATAATCCTGAGGCTCAAAAAAACTGTTCCTGCGAATTCGTCTTGATATCTAACAGGACGTTTTTTAACTCGTTTTGCTCTACGCACCCCCCTCCGTTCCTCATCAGAGTTCTCAGGTTCCTTTTTAAGTGAAACAGTACCTATTGTGAATAAAGGTTTCTGTTCATCTTCATCACCTGAATTTCTTGGGGTTTCAGTATCAGATTCTTCTGACTGGTATGAGGTATTCTTAACACTTTCATACTGTGAATCTGTGTCTGATTCTGAATCTGCCTTTGAAATATCAGAGGCAGTACTTCTAACTGGATATGGTTGAAAAATTCCAACACCCTCCCAATTAACATTGCACTCAACACTCCTGGTTAATCTTATAGTTTGGGAGTCAGTCATAAGAACACGGTATGATCCTTTCTCATAACCAAGAAATGTTCCTTGCAATCCTCTTTTGTCTAACTTTTGACCTTGGGGTGTGTGTACCCACATGTCAGAACCAAAAATTCTGAAATGTTTAACTGAAGGCTTCCTGTTATACATTTTCTCATATGGTGTACACTTTAAAACAGAACTGAAGCTTCTATTATGAACATAATTGAAACAATTAAGAACTTCTGCCCAAAAATCATCAGTTAGTTTTGCATCATGCAATAGAGTTTTCAAACCTTGCAAAAGAGTTTGATTGGCTCTTTCACACAATCCATTCTGCCAAGGAGAACGAGGACTTGCAACCATGTGCTCAATTCCTTGCTCACTGAGAAAAGCATTAAATTGTGCTGAACAAAATTCCCCTCCCATATCTGTAAAGAAACAGGTAACATGGGAACTATGCCTGTTCTTTACCCAGGCACAGAATGCTTTGAACTTGTTACAAAGGAAAGCAGAAGCTCTGGACATGTACACAAAGGTGTATCTTGTATACTGATCAATGAGCACCATAAAATAACATGCCCCACCTCTGGAAGTTGTCAGAGGTCCTACGAGATCACCGTGTACATATTGAAATGCCTTTTCAGCTTTTCTCTCAGTTTGAATCCCCTTTCGAGCTTGCTTTACTTTGTTTTGAGCACAGGATATACATTTCATGTGACAATCACATTTCTTTAAATGCATCCCTTCAACTATCTTTTCCATTTGTTTTACAGCTTGGAAATTTAAATGCCCAAACTTTCTATGATAACTATGAATGCAATCATCATGCAATGGTGCATTTGATTTTAAATTCATGGTTGTTGCTTCACAACCTTCATTTACTTTATCATTGTTACTAACACAATATGATATAAGAAACAAACCATCTTTCAGTTTACCATACAAAAACACTTTACCTCTTTTCAGTATTTCACATTTAGTTGCATTAAACCTTACAACAAAACCTTGCTCTGTGAGCTGAGAAACACTTAGCAAGTTTTCAGATAAATCAGGAGCATATACAATTTCTTATGGTTGTATTCAAACCTTTCAGAAACACAATCCCATGCCCTTCACTGTTGAACACTTGCTTGTTGGCCAGATGAATAATGCCCTTTTGCCTTGTAATAGACTGGAACAACCACTCATCTTTACAAATATGTCGAGTAGCTCCACTGTCTATTACAAAATGGTCCCATTTCTTCGTTGCAGTGGACTTGGTAAACAGTGCTTTTGTTGCAGAAGAAGAAGAAGGCTTTGAAGACTGTGGTGACCCCTGCTGTTTCTTCTTACTTTTGCAGTCCTTGCGGAAGTGACCGGGTTTTCCACACTCAAAACACCGCCGCACCTTTAAGGCTGTTGCTTGCTCCTCACCCCTGCTGTTTGCTACAGGCTTCTGAGCAACCTCAGAGTTCTTTTTACAGTTTGTTGCAGCCCTTCTGTCAACCTCAGCCATGAGCCTTGCCTGAACCAGTTCTATAGTCAATTGTGCTGCAAGCAAAGTAGCCAATTGAGCAGCTACAGACTCAAAGCTGTAGTCCAGGCTGGTCAACACTATGTAGCAAAACTGCAGGTCAGGGATTTCTATGTCTCGGGACAGCAGTTCAGCTCTTAGTGAACGCAGGTGTCTTAAATGATCAGACACATCCCCACCTGGTGATAGTTCAGCCCAGGTAAAGTTTCTTAAAGTAAATAATAGCTGACCCAGTTTCTCTGCGAAGGTGGATGGTCTGCAAGGCTTGCCACATCTGTTTCGCTGTTGTCTTCCCACGTATGTTCACCAACTGTTGGTCAGACACCGCCAGCGTGATTAAAGCCTTTGCCTTGATATTAGCTGCAGTCCATGCCGCCGAAACAGCCACAGGAGGGTCATCAGTTACTGCATGCCAAACATTCTCCAGCCTGAGATAAGCCTCCATCCGATGACTCCACATTGAGAAATTTGAGTCATCCAGCTGAGGGAAGGTGAAACCCTTTTCCCGACATTCAGCCATTCTGCTAGCAGCAATTCAGCCAAATGATTTATAGGCTGCTCTGTACTCAAACAATATAAAGCAATATAAATCAAATCAAACTGCTTCCTCTCTGGATCCTAGGACCTTTAAACTGGGCCCATAACCAATGTCAGCAGGAGGAAGGAAATAAATTACCTCCAACACAGCAGGTCCAGAAAACAGAGGGTAGCAATGAGTGATTATATATATACAGTTTTATTGTAGAGTAACAGAGTATATAATTGCAGTCTCCCTGTACAAAGGGAGCTTACCATACAGTAGTAGTAGCAGTTGTTTCTTATCCAAGGCACAGCAACACACAGTAGGAGGCTTGCAGCAACAGAGTAGCTACTGCAGCAACAAGAGCACAGCTCAGCTGTCTTAAGTAGCAGTAAATGGGTGCCTTACCCTGTTCACAGGTGCAGGCACTTACATGCCTTTGCTGTGAGTCAAAACTTACCACGTGTGATGTTACACGAAATACTAACAGTGCCAACTCCATCAATCTGATTCCATCAATGGAACAAGAGACGCCTGATAATCCCTGAAACACAGAATTGATTTAAGGAATTTGTTTTGAGTACCAGAACTGAACTCAACAGAGCTCACAGTTCTACACAAACATCCACTCCTGGTTACCATAAACTTCCTTCATTTCAGCAATATAATTTAGGGCAAAGGGGGGGGGTGTCATTTTGTGGCTGCTATTGTTAACAATTGGGAGTCAAAACTCCTTGCAGATCATTCTACTGCAGAGCAGCCGGAGCTCTAGTGGTAGGTCCAGATCTATCTTCTCTCCACCCCTTGCTATAAGATACTCTAACAACTAGATATTCCTGGCAAAGGGACATTTTTTCTTCATCTCACTCCAAATGTACACCGTAAAGTCTACTCAACTGTAGTAGTTGCCAGCACTCCAATAGATAGCAAAACTAGATAGCAAACTATCCACACCTCCAACAGAACCTCAGATTAGGGAAGAGGTGGATTTCCAATGGCAGGAATAAAGTTATGCTTTTGGAATGCAAGATTTGACAGTCTCAAACCATTTTCACATTTATGCCATGTATGAATGTTGTTAACATGGCAGAGAGACAAGTGAACAGAAATCAAATGCACAATCTTATCTTATGAAATGTACCAAGGGACTGGATTTCCCTTATTGACTAATTTAGGGAAAAGCTAATTTAAGCCTCGGGTATGAAAATACTGAAAGACATTTTGCCCAATGGCTCTTTAAAATTCCCGGCAAAGATATTGGGAGAGTCAGCTTTGCTTTAAAGGAAATGAATGGAGAATCCAGACTTACCTTCTGTCCATCCCTAGTTTCAGTGTGCTGGCTCCAGGTTTCTGGGGACCCTTGGGCAAGGCACCCTCAATGTGCCCCCTTTCCTCAGTGAGATCTCACCAGCTGCTTTTGCTCCTCATCCTCTTTCTTATCAATACAGGCTTGTGGCTCATGCTGGCTCAGCTCATCTGAGCTGTGGAAAGCTAAGCCGGGTCAGGCCTGGTTGTTACTTGGATGGGAGACCCCTCCTCCAGTTTCCTGCATTGAGCAGGGGGTTGGACTCAATGGCCTTGTAGGCTCCTTCCAACTCTACAATCTATGATTCTATGATTGCTACCACTTACCTTGCCAGGCAGAGAAGCAATTAGCTAATAGGCAGTGGCACCTCCTACTCCTCCCTCTCACCATCACTGCCTGAGTCAGAGCGAGAGGCAGGTGAAGAAGTAGATTGCAACGGAGAAGAGGAGGAACAACCCCGGGAGGCTCTTGTCAGTGGGCCCCTGCTGCGGTGTGGCCCCTCACAGGTGCCTTTCTCCTTCAGTCCTCCAGAAGCGGGGAATGGATTTGCGTAAAATTTGCATTATGGTAATTTATGTGTACAAATGCAAATTTAGAAATAATGGCTATGATTTAAATAGAAATATAGCACATCTTGCCATAGTGGGACGATGGTGACCAGGTGACCTGTGTGTCTGCTCAGTCTGCTGCCCAGGTGCTCACTGTGGATGGGCAACTTCAAACCCCCTTTAAGCTCTCCCTCCTTAGGGTTCTTCATCTTTAACCTACACTTGGACCTGACAGCCCTTCAGACAGAGGATGCCTTCAAAAGAGGACTGTCCTCTGTAAAAGAAAACACATGACCACCCTAAAGGCTAATCATTACATAGGATTTGCCCTTTCTTTCTTTCTTTCATTCATTCATTCATTCGCTGTTTCCTTTAGTATATGACAAGCAATTACAAGCAATAAATAGTTAGAAATCTGGATAAATAAAAATTTGGGTACAGGTGGTACATGAGTTAACATATAGGAAGCTGCCGAGTCAGACCGTCAAGCCATCTAGCACAGTATTGTTGACACTGACTAGCAGGAGCTCTCCAAGGTTTCAGACCAGGGTTTTTCCCAGCCCTACATGAAGAAGGCAGGGATAGAATGTGAGGCCTGCTGCATGCAAAGCAAATGCTCTACTATCGAGCTACAGCCCATCCTGAGCTGAACAAAGTGCAGAACATGAGCACCAGACAATTTTACATGGATTTCTTCTCTTTTCTGATTTCGGTTGCAATCCTATAGACTACGGGGGGGGGGGTGTAGCACAGTGGTAGAGCACCTGTTTTGCATGCAGAAGGTCCCAGGTTCAAGCCAAGGCATGTCCAGGTAGGGCTAAGAAAGAATCCTGCCTGAAACCCTCGGCAGCCATTGCTGTCAGTCAGTGTCAACAATACCGGGCTAGATGGACCAATGGTCTGACTCAATAGAAAGCAGCTTCCCATGTTCCTAGACTCACAGCTTGATCCGAAGGCTGCTAGACAGCATTTAGATGGCCATGGGATATTTCGGAGTCCCAGCTGCAACCTTGGAAACTTGCTCAGAGGTAAGAGCTGGGACTCCGAGGCGAGCTTGGAGCGCCTGTCCTCCCCCTTGCAGCCGGTGCAAAAAGAACCCTGCTGGCTGCTTCTCCAAGGTCGCAAACAGGGCCTCAGAGATGGGCTTTTGGGGGTGGGGCAGGGGGGTGGGGAGGGGACAGGCTCCGCCAGCATACGCAGTATCCTGGTGGCACCTCAGCCTCCTTCCCTCACACTCTGAGGTGTGACACTTATCTGAAATCGGCTGTCTAAGTATATTTAGCAGGGCGGTAGGAGCACAGAGGCAACCTTTGCCTCTGTGCTCCTCCCACTTTGCATAGGCTGCCTGTAATCCTCCGAGTTCGGAGGGCTACGGGCGTCCGGATTGGATTGCGTCCTTAGACACTTACCTAGGAGAAAGTCCCACTGGACTCACTGGGACTCACTTCTAAGTAGACATTAATAATAATAATAATATATTATTATTATTATTATTATTATTATTATTATTATTATATTTGTATTCCGCCTTTCTCCCAACACTGGGACCCAAGGCGGCTCACAAACTTTAAAACTTATACAATTAAAACAAAACTAAATACAAAAGTTAAAAATAGAATTAAATCATCAATAATATTAAAAGTATAGCGTTAAAAACAGTACAATATACAAAAACAGTACAACAGTACAATATACATACAGTAAAATATACGTAAAAACAGCATTCCATCACATCACAGTATTGCAGTTTCCTTCCTGGTGTGATAAGGGGCTCAAGTTGCGTCCAGACCCGCCGTCCAGGCCCACCGTTATGTACGGGATTGCTCTGTTAGGCTTCTTATGTTTTGCTGGTGGTATAGAAGCCCTTTGGAAACTGGGGCAATGCTGCCATGGGGAGAAGCTGCAGCATGGACTCCTCCCACTAGGCCTAGCTATATTTGATCACCCAGCCTGCACAGTAAGGATCCACTTTTGGCCACAGTTCTTCTCCTGCTACTGCTGTAAAATGAGAAGAGTGGTGAAGACTTCTGCAGGTATCACCCACATTTTTACAAGCTATTTACCCAAACCGTGAGAGTTAGAAATACATCATTTTAACCAAAAATAAATAAATAAATGGATAAAGAACAAAAAATGCATTTCAGAGTGTTCTGCTTATCATTTTAATTTGTTCCTGCTTAGTTTATTCTTGGTCTATCTCTCTTGTGGGCTTGCCTCTCACTCTGGTCTCAGTGATAAATACCCTGTTACACTTTGCAAATAAATAAAAACAAAATCATACCATAAATGCCACTCAGATTTATTGAATGCCTTACACATGTAGAAATGCCATTTAATCCTCTAGAAAACTGAGCTCCCTCCAAAGTAAAAAAAAATAACCCTCACATGTAATTAATACATTGCTTTACAGTATTACCAAAAAAGAAAAAAGAAAAAAAGAGTGGGGGTAGGGGGGGGGAATCTAATCAGAAGAATGCTATTTATACCTAACATCAGACAACGCAAAACCTCAGGCAGGCCACCCTAAAGCAAAATGTAAATGGAGAGAAATCTAATATCCTAATACTCCAGAATAACTCCAAAATCCAATAATATAAAAATGCTTTATAGTGCTATCACTTCCATGGTGTTGGGGTTCTATATGATTGTGTGTTATTAGCCTAATGAAATCACACACACACACACACACACACACACACACAGATCTGCTTTTTTCTGTCTCAGTGAGAGTTTTTGCTTAAATCTATACACACTGTAGCGTGTAAAAGAAACAGAATACAGTTCTTGGCTGTCTTTGTAGAGTGAATGCCTACAACTTGGGGATAGTGCCTGGCCACCAGCTTTAGAATATGAGCACCCCAGACAAAATCTAACCCTGCTCATTACCTGTACCATCTCCTTGACTTGGCTAAGCCATGTAGTCCTGCACTTGTGCTTCTTTCTTTCTTTCCTTCTTCCTCCAGCCATGTCCTGCCCGACAAAACATCACCACACAATGCCTCATAGCCTTCTCTCATCTACCTGACCCAGCCTGCTTCTTCAAGCCAATCCACATCCTCTCCCATTACAGCCGGCCCTCCCATTAGGGAATGTGACAACAGCACCCCTCACAGCCATTCCTCCTAAACACACACACACACACACACACACACACACACCAGCTACTCCCCTCTGTTGAGAGGACAGAGCTGAGAGTGTCACACAGCTTGCCCTGCACCTTTCATGGAAGATAAGGCTATCAGTGGCTACTAGTAATGATGGCTATACTAGTCCAGTATCAGAGGCAGTATGCTTCTGCATGCCAGTTGCTGGGGAACACAAGTGGGAGGGTGCTGTTGCACTCATGTCCTGCTTGTGGGTATCCCACTGCAGCATCTGGCTGGCCACCAAGTGAACAGAATGCTGGACCAGAGAGGACTTTGGTCTGATTCAGCAGGACTCTCCTTAGGTTCTTAAGTTAGCCTGCCACCTTCATCTGTGCTGGAGGAGTGTTTCATTGCCACTGTTGAGTCAAGTTTCAACTGCTAGTCCAGTCAGCTTGTGTTCATGGAATGACGGGTTGGGCCATCTTGTCCTATGCCTCAGGCAGCAAAATGTCTTGGGCCGACCCTTTCTCCCATGCCCTTGCTGCCTGCACCCCAATTTCCCTACTCCCACAGGCACCATATCTCTCGACTCCCTCCCTTCATCAACTCTATCCCTGCACCACTATGAATCTGCTTCCTCCAACGCAAGCCCACTTGCCTATGACCCTTCCTTCCTTGACCTTCTTGACACTTGTGTAACTCACATCCAAGCAAAGAACATGGAATGGTGTGTATGCACGTGTGTGTGTGTGTGTGTGTGTGTGTGTAGGAGACTGGCATAATGTGTGGTTGCCCAGCAACTATAGAAACACAGCTAATCTTCAAGATGGATTAAAGAACAGGAAATTTTTCCATCTGTAAAACCTTTCTGCTGACAGACAACAAAGTCCTCTGTGATCATGTATGAACCACCACTTCCTTTTGAATCACCCATTATTGTTTTTGCTAAACATGCATTCATTAGAAAAAAAATAGCTGTTATAAGATGTACAGTTATAAGATGTACCTTCTTTAGCCTCCAATACGCCCGCTGAACTGCTTATGTGCCCATAAACCAATAATTGAAGTCATAGCTTTTCTACATGAGACTGTTAATCAGCTGTTAAACTGCTGCATCTACTTTCAGTTTCATCACAGAATTGAGATCTGAGCACTACATGAGGAATGTTTCCTTTCCTGCTTTACTGCTACATAACCTCTAGGTGGCGCTGTGGTATAGCAGAATAGCACAAATACACAGGAGGAAATTGCACTTTCTTTCAATTTCACAATTAAATGCCACATTTTCCCTGCTCTAAAAAAATTCACTGAAAGTGCTGGTTAGACGCAGAAGCGAAACTGGAGGGTCACAACATTGTCTAAAGAACCCATAAACAACTGAGAGTAGGGAATGACAAGCACACAATAAATGCCTCATGTAGAAAATTTCTCAATGGCTCTAGAGATGCATTTCAGGTACCAGAACTGCTGCCTCAAAAGAGTTAATAAATAATACCTAATGTTTATATAGCACCTGCTCAAAGCACTTCACATCCAGTTGTAATACACTTTGACAAACCTATTAGGTTGGCCAACAGTATTATCCCCATGTTAGTTGAGGCTGAAAGATGGCGGCTTGACCAAGGCCATCCTTGGGAAAGGGCCATAGCTTAGTGGTAGAGCACTTGCTTTGCATTCCGAAGGTCCCAGATTCAATCCCGGGCATCTCCAGGTAAAGCTGGGAAAGACGTGTCTGAAACCCTGATGGGCCACTGCCAGCCACTAAGCTAGATGGACCCATGTTCTGACTTAATATAAGGCAGTTTCCTATGTCCCAGTAAATTTGTGGCTAAACTGAGATTTAGCTCAGGCTCTTATCACCAGCATTTTCTCATTTCTGGATAACAGTAAAACTTGATGATCTATCTCATTTCAGTGAACAGACCACCACCACCGAGTTCTGTCCAAACATAGAACAAATGAAGCCACACAATTCTCACACTCTTGGCGCTTGTGTCCCTTCCCACCCACAAAAAGATTGTTTCAATTTTTTATTAACAGTCCCCACATTGCCTTTTTCAATTTGTAAAATCATACCTCTGCATCCTAACGGCCAAGAGCAGATGGTACCTTGGTCAACTGGAGGATGTTCCTCCCAATGAGAGATAGTTGAGAAGTTCTTTTTCCAAAGGTACCCCTTCTACAGAGAACAGTCCTCTATTTAAAGTGCTGCCAGAGGACTATTCTCCATTTTGAAGATGTCTTCTACTTGGAGGGCTGTTCAGTCCAAGTCCAATTTAAAGATAAAGAACCACAGAAAGAAGAGTTGGGCCTTGATGTTGCCCATCAACAGCACCTGAAAAGCAGACTGAGTGAGGCATGCAGGTCACTGGTCACAATCTTCCACACTATGCTGGGTTCTGTTCTGCATTTCTATTTAAATGATACCAATTATTTCTAAATTTGTATCTGTGCATATCAATCAGCACTTGCAAACATTATGCAAATCAGTATCCTCTTTTTTGGTGGGGCATGTCCTCTTTTTCTGTGAGTCACAAGTGGCCACCCTACTCAGAATGCAGTGTCTGGGAACAGAGAAGCGGAGACAGGGTAGGGGCCCCGTTCACACACTTCCATAGCTGAGGATTCTCTTCCCAAGGTGGAGGAAATGGGCTCCTTCTTGCCACATATACCACCCATAGTGCAATCCAGGAATTCCACATGCAGACGTCTCCGTGTATGTGGAGAGCTCAGATTTGTGTGATCCTTCCCCCTCATTAAAGGGAGTGGGGAAATCGGGGGAATCAAGCCTGTGTACAGTCATGCCTTGGATTGAGAGCATAATTCGTTCCGGAAATGTGCTTGTAATCCAAAACACTCTTATATCAAAACAAAATCCCCCCAAAAAAATGTGTAGAGAGATTTTTAATTTAAGACGTACTACAGTACTTGTACTGCAAGACGTCGCTTGTATATCAAGTTAAAAAAAATTAAATATTTAAAAATTTGCTTGTCTTGCAAAACGCTCTCAAACCAAGTTACTTGCAATCCAAGGTATTACTGTATTCCCAGGCCTACCTGGCTTATGCTTGACTTACACACCCGGTGGGAAGGATTATATGTCCCTTTTCCTCCACCACAAAATAATTATCCTTAGGCAAATGAGGGTATTTGTACGTATGTATGTAAGTATGTATGTATGTATATTTAAATACATATAAATATACATACGTACATACATACCTATATAATTTGATTTCAGGGAGAGTTACAATCACATAAAAACATAATATCAGTGTGTATGAACCCAGCCCAGTGAGGAGTAGAAACTATGCTGCTATGGCAGGGGTGGAGAACCCCAGGGCCGAGTGCCAATTCCGGCCCTCTTGGGGTCCTAATCTAGCCTTCTGGGCTTCCCCGGATGACCAAGTCCCCTTTCCCTGGTCCTATTATGCTCCTCTTTTCCCTCAACCATCGGTTGTTGGGTGGTTTCCCAACTTTTGCATAGTTTCCCTTATTCTAAAAGGTTGAGATGCCTTTCCTAAGGCTTAGCTACTGTCATAAAGAGATTTAAACTAAAATAGACTGGAATTTTTGGTATCTTTGGTCCAGCCCCATTTTCCTTTAGCCCCACCCACTACTGGAATGTGCCCCCCCTGAGCTTCTCTGAAACGGAATTCGGTCATTGGGCTGAAAGAGGTTAAACGCACCTGCTGTTTGATATCCAGCTGCTCCACGTGTAGGCCTATATTCAATTTGCATGAATCTTCTCCTTCATCAAGCATATGTGCTCCTTGGCTTAAGATTGGAGTGTCCAGCTCACACAACAATGCTTTCTATGCACAGCGGGGAGGCACCCTTCTGCTAGTTCTCTTCATCACAGAATGACAATCCTTGGCCAGGTGAGTGGGTAGATTGACCCAGTGTCATGTGAAAGTGTTCCTGCCAGTCCGCACCCTCCTTTTGCCTCTTTAAACTTGTCAGCAGAGAGACCGTAGCCACTTCTTGGCCTGTCCTCCACAGAACGGCAAAGGAAATGAGGGTGCCCAGGCACCATTGCCCAGGGCCACCAAAAGCTAGATGCTTGCAGCTATTGTAACTTACAGATATGCTTGGCATAAACATCTATTGGCAACTTTCTAATGGATTTTCTTGTGAATATTCCTCAGTAACAAAGTCAGATGAGAACAGGAAGTAAGAGAATCTCATTAGGAACAAACAAAAAAAAACATCCTCACAAATCAGCAGCTTCATTAAGGCTCGCATGGAAAACAGCTCATTTGTTCACAAAGCAAATAATATACTTAATAACTGAATAAACCACATTTTGGGGATAAAGAGGTTGTGGTAGAAGAGGACAGAGGGAACCACAACTGAAGAGGAAGACTGAGGAAAGTATATCACACAGGGAAATTTATGATCCAACACCCCCATATGGAAAATATTTTCATGTTTATTTTGAACTCAACACAAATGTAAATGTTTTAAACAAACAGAGTCCCTACCAGTAGTAGCAATAAAAGTCTTTCTTAAAGTTGAATTTAAAGCTGCCAGGACAATGCAATGCATATTTTGAAACATAACTGCCTCAAAAGGCGGATGCTAGGATGTTGCATCTTTAATTTTTCTGTTAATTATGGATTGAGCATTGTTGTGAATCTTGTCCTCAAAACCCAGCTTAGAAAATAAGAGCAGATGCTCATACCCAGGTTTGGCTCATGGGGGAATTGAACAGAACATATTGGTTTATAATTAATGTAATTTGTTGGATTATCTTTTGTGAAGGAGCTAAGGTAAACAACCTTGCAGCATTGTAGTAAAATTCTTCTGAGCATAGAGAAAGCCCTCTGTTCTTGGTGGAAGAGCATTTTGGCAGGGGGAGGGGTGAGGTGGGGGGAAACAAACTTCCTGCTGGTTTGCAGAGAGATTTTTGAAATGCCTGTCACACTCAAACATATTTTAATTAACTCAAAGGAAAGAATTAGGCTACAGACCCTAAAGCAAATCACAGTGCGTAAAATGGGAGCCAGCGATTCCCCAACTGACTATTTGAATTAGCGGCATTTTTATCTTTTCTATGTTGATCTCATTTGGATAGGAGGGTAAGAGTGCAACCCTATTTAGACAGAAAAAGTCCTACAACTCCCAGTATTCCCCAACCAGCCATGACTGGCTGGGGAATGTTGGCGGTTGTAGGACTTTTTTCAGTCTAAACTGACATAGGATTGCACCCTAAGGATGGTTAAGAAACATCATTTCCTTTCCTCTGAGTAGGGATGGACAAAGCAACCTATTCCAGTCCATGCCAGTTTCACATGTGTTCATTCAGAGCTCCATTCCATTCCCCGCATCAGTGTGCAATTATTTTTTTTAAAGCTACACACATTATAATTTGCACCACTGAACTTATTTTTTCATCAACTATGCATTTGTGTATACATTTTATCCTAAAATGTGCATTTCTGTGCATGTTATCCTAAAATTACATTTTAATATGTATTTTATGTGTGTTTTTGAGTGGGAAACTGTATTGCAACACACAAAGTACAAAAACCAAAAGATAATTGCAGTTCAATCCACATATTAGTTTAAGAACTGCAAATCAGCTTGGCTCACTTAAAAATGTGGGCCGAACAAAATCCTCAAGCATCCCTAATTCTGAGTATTAAATTTGCCATTGCCTGAGGAATACAGAACCTAGCACAATTTAGTTCTTATTTAAAAAAAAAAAAAAAAAGACTATCAAGGAAGGCAGAGATATCCCAGTCCAACCTCCAGACTACAGGGTTCTATGACACATCATGTCAAAATTCTTAAATAATTCTCACCTGAAAATGAACTCTTGATGTCTCTATAAGTTTAGCCAGCTTCCTAAAACACAAAACAATACCGCACTTTCACATCATTTAACTAAAATATTTTCGAGGCTCGAGCTTTTAGCATTCTTCAAGAAACCCATGCAGTACTTACCGGTAACTATAATTGGAGAAATGACTTCCGATATGCAAGAGGTATATGCTCTACCCATCGTAGGAGAACCAGAAGTGCCAGAATCACACTGATAAATCACATTAAATCATGCCACATGGGCCTGTCTAAGTTGCCATTCAGAAAGCCAGACACAGCCCAGCAGCCATATGACATTTACATGACACGTTCCACAATACCATATCTTTAAGTGCTATTTCCTGGGTTCTGTCACCCAGTCACCCTAGTGCGGCCAGAAAAATAGAATCCAGAGTGGACCTATGCAGATGAAGGGGTAGGACACTGCAGAGTGGATGTAGGTTCAATGAGCGGTGGCTCCCATTAAGTTCTATGGGACATGTAAATAGATTGCAGTTGACAAGGTTGCTATGGAAGAGGAAAAGGCTGGGATTCAAACCGATGTCTCTCCAGTTCCAAGTCCATCCATTTTTCCAGGGATGGGGAACATGTGGCCCTCCAGATGTTGTTGGACTGCAATTCCCATCATCCCTTGCCATTAGCTTTGCTGGATAGGGCTGCAAGGAGTTCCAGTCCACCAACATCTGTCAGGGCACACGTCTCTCAACCCTGCTCTATGCTATACCCATGTTGCGCTTCTGGATTGACACAGAAGACCCTACCTTCGTGCAGTCTATAGGACTGGATGACTTCTTCATCCCTTTTACTTATACAACACTATGATAGTAAAAGCCCCGCCCGCCCAAACCAAAGAGTTAGTAGTAGATGGTACCATTTTGATTCATTTCAGACCAGCCTTCCCAACCGGGTATCCTCCAGATGTTTTGGACTACAACTCCCAGTCCCAGAACCCCTGACCATTAGCCTTACTAGCTGAGGCTAATGGGTATTGACGTCCACAACATCTGGAAGGCACCAGGCTAGGGAAGGCTGCTTTAGACTATACAGTAATACCTTGGATTGAGAGCATAATTCGTTCCGGAACTGTGCTTGTAATCCAAAACAAAGCGAGTCTCTGGCGGGCGTGAGGCGAGGCGAGCGGTTACATCCCTACGACTTGTCTTGCAAGACCTTGCTTGTTTATCAAGTAAAAAAAATTTAAATTTTTTTTGCTTGTCTTGCAAAACGCTCTCAGACCAAGTTCTTTGCAATCCAAGGTATTACTGTAGTCCTCTTCAGATGGTAGCACTACATGTAGAGGATGAATGCATGGAGGGGGATCTCACCTCCTGCCCCTATTCTCACATGCCCCACCCCCTGGACATCTGCCCATTGAGTGGGACATCTGCAAAAGGGAAGCCTACATACACAGAGCAGTAAATGTGTAAGTTTCCACACGACTGGGAACCCTGATTGCACAGGGTTTCCAATCACATGGAAGTCTACGTGCGTGGGCTTCCCCTTTGCGGTCATATTCACTCAATATCCAGATGTCCAGCATCTTGCTAATGACTGAAGAGAGTTTATGTTAAAATCCCAGATTGGTCACTTATAAGAAAGAAAGAAAGAAAGAAAGAAAGAAAGAACACAGAATGCCGAGATCTCCTTTGTGTGTGTGGGTGTGTATTCACAAATACAGACGAAGTCCCACTAAAATAACTGCATGTTTACTATCATGACAACATCAAATGTGCAAGAGTTGTTTTAGGTTATTTAGGCTTCAACTTGACTTTGAAACTGATGAATTCTTTCAGGGAGTCACACTGCATTTGAATAAGACACACAACGCTTCTGCTGCACAACACTTCTTTAGAATGAAGCTTTCATACAATGACCCTGCCACCGAGTTTAATGTCTGGATTTCCAACTTAGAAAATGTACATTTGTCTTTTCTTTTCTTGCTAATGAGTTGCAGACACAGCTGATACAATAATAGTTTCATACCATATTCACAAGAACAATGTTCACTCAAGAGGAACAAGAGTCTTATCAGATTGGTAACTTTCTCAAATATCGCATTCAAATTTTTACATCCTTATAAATTAAGAAATACTAGAATGAAGTGACCAGATGTTCCAGCCTTTTTTCTGGCATCTTTTAATCTTGTGCGACTGAGAGGAGATTTCGTCTTGTGCATATATGGTAGGACGTACTTTGGTGTGGGCTGGCACAGCTCTCCTTTCTTTTTTAATGCACATTTGTTTTGCTTTCTGGGTAAGGGATCTTCACGAATTCAGCAGTGTTCCTTCTCTTTTTAATGACACAGGTGCAGCTCTCACAAATCACATCCATGTCTGAAGCAGGATGTGATGGGAGCGGGGCGGAACATAAGAATAACAAGAAGCAGGGTAAGAGGGGCTCGGGAATTCTATACATGCTGAGGATTCCTTGAATGAGCCTTCGGATTCGGAACAAGCCTGTTGTAAGGCTGGTAGCAGCCCATGACATGGTCACACCGCTGCTCGGGGCCCAGCAACCCAGGAGGGTCCACCAGTGCTTGAGCTAGCCCAGTCTTCCCCAACCTGGTACCCTCCAGAAGTGTTGGACTACAACTCCCATACTTCCACAGCCATTGGCCATGCTGGCTAGGAATTATGGGAGCTGCAGTCTAACACATCTGGAGGGCACCAGGTTGGGAAAGGCTGATGTGTAGGCACTTCCACCACCCACCCCACTCTTTGGCTCAAATGTATCGAGCGCCAGCATCAGGGAGATAAGAAGCTGCTGCTTTGATGTTCCCATACTTGCTACATCAATTCCTACAATTGCTACACCCCCCTTGCTATGGTAAGAGGGAGACCAGCATGGACTCATCCGTCAGCTAGTGTAGGAGCAGCTGCAAGGAGTTTCCTTCACTCCTCCCTGCAAGAGGGATCACAGTTGCCCTGGGGCTGAAGGTCATCACACTCTGGCCTTTTTCATTGGTGAGGAGGACCAAGGGCCACTAGGAGTTTGGATCCTCTGGCTCCCAGGAAGACAAGGGGGAGTCCAGCCTGGCCCCATCTGTCAGCCAGAGAAGGAGCTGCTGCTCCTGCTTGCTTTTCTCTTCCCTCCTCATTCCTTTTTCCTTTTGTGTTGTGCCTATTAGGTTGCCAGGGACTGCCTTATCTTTCAATTTCTGTCCAGCAGTTAGCAAATGTTAGGTGCTTTAACGACAAGAGCAAAACAACAACAACAAGCACAACAGGGCATTGTGGGAACATCAGAATAGCAGGTGGGACCTAGGTGACAGCTGCAGATTGCAGCAGTAGCATTGCTTCCCCTTGCAACCAGGGCCGGCGCTACCGCTAGGCAAACTAGGCGGTTGCCTACGGCACGTGGCTGAAGAGAGCGCAGAAACGCTGCGCTCCTCTTCGCTGCCACCGCTGCGCCGCCCCTGCCGGGCTTCTCCCTGCCTGCCGAAGCCGCCGCCGTGCCGCCTGCTGCCCGCCACGCCTCCCCCGCCCGCCGCGCCTCCCCCGCCCGCCGCCGCGCCTCCCCGCCCACCGCCGCCGCGCCTCCCCACCCGCCGCTGCCGCCATGCCTCCCCTCCCCTCGCCACCTACCTTCTCCGTGTCGCTTCTGGAGTCCCGCCCGCATTGTTTTGGCGGGAGGAACCAGGGCAACAGGGCTTAAACAGCCCTGTTGCCCTGGTTTCCCCGGCAAAAAACAGAGCGCAGGGGTCCCGTCGCGTCAAATCTTCCTCGGAGGCGGCGGCAGCGGCAGCCAGGGCGGGGGGAAGGTAGGTAGGTAGATGGTGGTGGCGGCGCGGGGGGGTTGCAGAGCAGGGCTGCTTTGCTCCAGAGCCCCCCCCGGCACGAGAGGGGGGGCGCTAAATATAATTCCTCCTAGGGCGCCAAACTGCCCTGCACCGGTCCTGCTTGCAACAGTATAAAATAAAGACCACAGGGTGGGCATTTGCATCCTCACACCTGAAGCTGGTATTGCGAGGCATGTGTGCCGCTCCATGAATGCTGTAGATTTGCCTGTCTCCTGCTACTACAGCCCTGCCCAACCCCAGCTTTGGGCAGATTGCTTTGTTCACACCCTGGCCTTCAGTTGACTCCTCCTCTGTACGAATGCTTATGGTGGATCTCCCTAGAACTCTAGCTATTCTGGTCCCAATCTTTCTGGGACTGGTACTTCAGGTGAAGACAGACAGAAAGACAGGCATTTAAAATGAAACAGAAGTATTTTTAATACATACCTTCTGCCCTGAAAACAATACCCCAGAATGTCATTAATGCATGTCAAAGGCACCCACTACTCTTTAGAACAGCCTCACCCAGCCTGGTGTACGTCAGATGTTTTGGATTACAACTCCCATCAGCCCCTGCCAACATATCCAATGGCCAAGAATGATGGGAACTACAGTTCAAAACATCAGGTTAGAGAAGGCTGCTTTAAAATGCATGTCTGTATTCACCCTTCTGCTTGGCTGCCTATATCCTAGCACTGACAGTCACAAATTTTGTCCAAACACATACACCTGCAATATGGCTGCTGCTTCTATCCTTCTGCCACTGTCCGTGTCACCCACCCACACAGCAACATGTTTTAAATAACTACAGCTTTCTCCAAGTTTGCTTTTGTCAGTTCTCTTCAAGATCCAGGTTCTAGATCCCCATGTTCCAGGACTTACAAAGGAGAAAGCATGCTCATTTTATCTATATATGCACATTTAGGATTTATTTAAATGTCACAGAAGTTAAAGCCAGCCAATTAATGTCTCATCCAAATCACTTCAAATAAAATAAATTCTTCAATTAATTTGCACCCCGCCCCTGATCATCCCGAATCAGTAGTTCCTCTTCAATTACAATTAATTTGCACTCTTCCACTGTCCCTCCCCCCTACTTCTCTCTGTTCCCCTCCTGAAAGAAAAGTGTCCCCACCTCATACAATTAAGCTTAGAAAAAAAAGTTTCCATTAACACCAATGAAAGTATTCCCCTAAGCTTAATTGCCATATAGCAGTGATGGCGAACCTTTTTGAGCCCGAGTGCCCAAACTGCAATCACAAAACCAACTTATTTATTTCAAAGTGCCAACACTGCAATTAAACCTGAATACCGAGGTTTTAGTTTTAGAAAACAACTCATACAGTTGTCCGAACTAATTAACATCTTTTGTCTTAAAAGAAAAACACAATAACAGAGCTTTCAATGATACAGTTTTTTGTTGAAAAAAAACATCAAAAAAATATTATAGTACTACATTGTACACATAGCCTGAAGGGAATTTATACAAACTTTTAAAATAATTAGGCACATGTATTTTTGGATAAGAGATTCTCAACTTGTAATATGATTATATGCCAGACTGAAATTGTATGGGGCAAGCTTTACCCCGGGTCCTTTCCCTGCTTCTACAGGTGTCGGATTAGTAAAGGTAAAAGTCAACCTGTACTAGGATGAGCAAGATAAACAAGAAAACTAAACGTGCTGAACACATTTTAAACACTTTATGTCTTGGACTGCAAACACTGCATTAGGTAAAAGTTTGCATTGGGCATGCTTTTGCACAATTAATGTGATTTTTGCTATTGCATGCATGCTGATAATTTGTCAAACCTTGGCTCATACTCCGTTAGTTTGAGAGCAACACATGCAGCACTCAGGTCAACTGTTAGAACTTTACATCCAAGCCACGCTCTGTGCATCATTCTTCAAAATCTTTTAAATGTGATAACAATGTAGAAAAGAATTCTGTAACAGGAATTCTAGAATAAAATCATTCTGTTCCACACTGTGAGAAAGAACAAGATCATTAGTGTTTTGCAGAAGGGGACGGTCTTTTCGCGATCTGGCAACCAATGGCTCCAGTGCCCACAGAGAGGTCCTTGCGTTCCAGCTGTGCCACGTGTGCCATAGGTTCGCCATCACTGCCATATAGTTTTGTTTTGTTTTGCTTTGTTTTGAGGGGGGTGTTCACACATGTGAGGAGGGGGTGTTCACACATATGGGGAGGGGGGGTTAACCCTTCCCTCTCCAGCTGCAATCCTCCTTGAAAATGCCCCCCCTGCCCAGCACATGGCAATCAAACTAAGAAAGAAATCTTCCATTGACATTGATGCACACTTGGGGCTCTCTGCGGAAGAGACCCAGGGTCCTGGGAAACAGATTTGGGCCCAAGGCTGCATGGGCTCAAGTCTGGCAATGCTCTTACTTTTAAGACATAGTCCTCACAGGGCAGCTCAATCTCACAAGGCAACCAGCTGAGCCAGAAGCATAATTCAAAACAGATAAGGATCAGAGATGCCAGACTGCACAGGCAACATCCTCACATCAGATGAGAAGTTGCTCACACTGAGGAACAAGCTCTGAGGCTTGGCCTTTATAAGGCCTAGTGCACAGGGATTGGCCCCTTGAGGTCAGCTGATGGAACGGCTCAGGCAGGACACTACTGCAGATTGGGTATTACCCTCACTCAAGTCTGCCAGGCTTGCAGTGACTAGTAGTACAGAAAGTAAGATGCCAGAGTCTGACTGCTAGAAGCCCTGATTCAACTAGACCCCCCCACCTGGCAGCTTAAGGATATATTTTGGAAAATGGAACAAATGGTGAACTGAGCTCCTAGTAGTATCAGAATATATTTCTTTACATTTGTTCATATGATGCAACATAGCAAAGCTATCTTGCGTTCACAGTGGTGTAATAAAGACCACCTTGGCCTGTGATGTCCTTGTCTTGATGTTTTCTTGTTAATTGTAAACACCTATTATTTTTATGATATACTATATAAACTTGTCATGATGTACAAGATGACCTTGTTAACTTCACAGTAACAGCCTTACCCTTGAGGTTGAATAGTTTTTGGTTGTGTGTGTGTGTGTTTTAACACTTTGGTAGCTCTCGCCCATAATAGAGCATTATCACTTTGTATTTAATAATACAGTCTATGCAGCATAATTGTGCAGAGACTGTAAAAAAAAAAGGGGGGTGAAATAACCAGGCCTTCTTCACTATGTACCGTATTTTTCCATGTATAAGATGATACTTTTTACTTAAATTGATTGTTGAAAAATTGAGGGTCGTCTTATACACGGAAGTACGGTATGAGGGGGGGGAAGGGGAGGAGGAGCGGCTGAGCCGAGCTGCCCGGAGCCCTGCAGGGCAGGCGGCGGTCCTCTGGCCAGCTGAGCTGGTGGAAGAAGGGGAGGAGGAGCGGCTGAGCCGGCGGTGGGGCGCGAGCTTGACCCGGGCAGGCAGAAGGCGCCCTGTTCGCCCGGCCACCGCGGGAGAGCAGACGTGTGTGCGCGAGCAGCGGGGAGCGCTGCTGCAGTGCCCGCCTGCCCAGAGCCCTGCAGGGCCCGCGCCAGTCCTGTGGCCAGCGTCTCCTGCGGGGGAAGGGGAGGAGGGGCGGCTGAGCCGGTGGCGGGGCGCGAACACCCCACCCAAAATATTATTTTCTGAATTTGGGATTAGAAAAGTGGGGGGGGGCGTCTTATGCGTGGGGGCGTCTTATACACGGAAAAATATGGTAGATCTTATGAACCAAATTCTTTCTAAATCTAAGCACACTTGAGTTTGCAGAACTTTTGAACGGTGCTCTCTCTGCTTCCCAAGCATTGGTGATTAAGAAGAACAGCCTTCCCCAACCTGGTGCCCTCCTGATATATTGGACTGCATCTCCCATAATTCCTAGTCAATTGCCTTGCTGGCTGGAAGCAATTATCCTTTGCTTGAAGGGCCAGGATTACAGAAGAGTTGAGACACAAAATAGATGGGAAAGTCACAGCAGGAAAATGTAACCAGATTGTAAGGTGCCTCTCCATCTCCAGTACCATTCAAGCTTCACAGCACACTTGTGGGTGTTAAAGGACATATGGGGCTGCCTTATATTGAGTTAGCCCATGGGGTCATCTACCCTGCTTACTGCTGGCACTAACTCTACAAGGTCACAGGCATAAAGTCATGCACAAGTTCCTTTATGTAAGGATGCCCAGAATTAAACCTGGGACCTGATCTGTGCATAGTATGCAATCTAGGTTCAGAACTGTAGCATCACCACAGCATTGTTAAACAAAATACATACAAACAAAGGGGTTGCTTTTTAAAAGTAAAATTAAAGTAATTAATTATGTTGGCAGGGCATGAGTTTAAACAAGGCTTCCTACTCAAGAGAAGAAATCAGACTTTTCTCCTTAATGAAGTCTTCATTTAGGCAAATCCAGGCAGAGGCAATATAATTCTATTTATTTATTTATTTATTTGTTGTATTTATGAATCGCCCATCTGGCCGGCAAACCGGCCACTCTGGGCGATGTACAACATGATAAAATATACAGTTAAAACAGTATAAAATTTTAAAATCTTAACCCACCCCATATTCCCGCCTGAATAGCCATGTTTTTAGTGAGCGGCGGAAGCTCAGCAGAGAGGGGGCATGGCAGAGGTCACTAGGGAGAGAGTTCCATAATTTTAAAGATGTGATCAAGAATTATCTGGAATACATGTGAGCAATGCTATAATTGTCCTTAAAACCTGTGGAGGACCAGCACCCGGGTCCTCTGTGTGAGTTTGGCGCTTAACGGGTTAACCGGCACTGAGCTATCGTACAAGCGATTAAAATTGACTAGGAGGTTTGCGCAGCAAAAGGAAACTCCAGAGCCTTTGTATGACCATATAAGGCGTTTATTTACTACAAGCTAAATGGAGTGGAACTAATAGCTTTCTAGGTATACTACAACGTCAACATGACCTGAAATCTCCGAGTTTTATCAATGAATGGGTTCCCAGGCTAGCGTATTGAGGAAAGTCAGTTACCTTAGACCAGAGACTCTGTGCTGGTCAGTTTCATGCCTGGCTCCGGATCCGCCTGATCCGGGGAAGAGAACAGCTTATCCCAGCCACCACTGGGGGATGAACTTGCCGAAGCGACCCGTGTTCCCAACAACCCCCAGAGGGGAGGGAAGAGGGGTTTTCAACCCCAGTTTTCCCGCTCTCCCACCCCCTGCCAGGTCAGGTGGGCTTATTCCTGCCCCTTTGTGTCAGGTGGGCTTATTCCTGCCTGGGAGAAGGTGACGTGTTGGGTACTTCACAGCTCTTTGAGACTGCCCTGCCATCTTGATGGTCCCTTCCTGGGTTTTGTGGATTCCGACCGAGGTGCCACATTGCTGGTATGCAGATCCGTCTGGCTACCCCCTTGTATCTCCGGTGCCTCTCTCCCGCCCCTCGGGGAGAGATTGAAGTTGTATGTGCATGTGAGTGTATGTGTGTGTCAGGCTTTCTCCACAAAACCAATATAAGAACATAATCAGAATCATCTACCTGCATCTTATGTGATTGCCAAGAGTTAGCACTGGATCCTGTGTAATAGTAATAACAAGGTAGAGCATCCTTCTGAGTATGGGTGCAGGTACCACTGCATAATCATGGCCAGCAACTACACATCTGGGATGAGGGGGCAGAACATCTATGCAAGAGGCAGACTGGTCCCTAGAATCCCTCCTTTTACATATTTCAGCACCAAACACAGAACTTTGTTAAATAAATATATATTCCAAGATTTTCTGGGGCACTCCTATTTTCAGATAAATCTTTCAGGTTATTCTGCATCTTTTAAGATATAAAGCAAGGGTGTGGCCCTCCAGATGTTGTTGGACTGCAACTCCCATCAGCCCTAGCCAGCACAGCCAATAATGAGGGACGAATGGAGTTGCAGTCCAACAACATCTGGAGAGCCCCATGTCCCCTATCCCTGATATAGAGGGATGCTCTACAAAAACATGGTGGTGTGAAAAAAAAACCCACTTTAGGTTGGAGTGTGATCTGCTTATGAATCCCAATCTACCAATTATACAGAGTTCCCACTTAAACAGCTATTGGTGGGACACGCTCACTTTCAATTTTGATGCAATCATCCACAGCCAAGGCACTAAAAAGGGTGAGACCTATTGCAGGAGGTAGTACAAATACCTGACTTTTTGCCTCTTAGATTTTGGGATCAATTGGATTGGGGCAAAATGAGTAAAGGTGCCTCCTGCCCCCTTGGAATGTGAGTAGCCCAAGGCAGCTATATGGCAGCCATGGGCAACTCCAGCCTTTCCCAACCTGCATATCCTCTGGTGGTGTTGGACTACAACTCCCAGCATTGCCAACCAACATGACCACTGGTCCCCAGGTTGGGGAAGGCTGGGCTACACCATTATCCTTTTCCTTTTCCACCGTAGTAGTTTTGCCTGACTGCATACCCAGATGACACCTGCCCCACCATTAGTTGGGTGCCTAGATTAGGGATACACTACACTCATAATTTTATTTTATTTATTTATTATATTTATATCCTGCCTTTTTTCCTCTCGCAAGGAACCCAAGGTGGCTTACATAATCCACCTCTTCCTCTCCATTTTATCCTCACAACAACCCTGTGAGGTAGGTTAGGCTGAGAGTCAGTGACTGGCCCAAAGTCACCCAGTGAGCTTCATGGCAGAGTGGGGACTAGAACCCAGATCTCCTGAGTCCTAGTCCCACACTCTAGCCACTAAGCCACACTGGTTCTCAATATTATGTCCATAATTTTAGTCTTAGTCCATAATTACAGTCCATAATTTTTATGGACTATCCATATTTTGCAAGCACTGTCCATCATTAGAAGATTAATAATCAATAACTGAGTGAAATTCAGATTTACAGTAAAAAGTGAAACTAACAGCGTAATCCTACGCATGATTACTTGAAAGTCCCACTTTGTTCAATGGAGCTTACTCCCCAGTAAGCATGCATAGGGTACAGCCTAAAAACCCAACACATTTTGAGCTCCACCACCCAGCTAATCATCAGGGAAAATTCAACTGCTGTCTGATGTACAGAGGCTGTTCTCACCAACAGATGAAATCATTTTCAAAATTGGAATGATAAAAAAAACCCTACATTATGAATCCAAAACAAACAAAAAATCAAGGTTGAACTGTTTTAGCTATATGTGCTTCAAAGTTCCTTTCACACTGATCATATACTGACAATATATAGCCATACTAGTACGAAAACATTTTTATGGGCAGAATTCACCATTTCATTGGCAGGGTTTGCAGGTACTGAAAAGATACATATCAGTTTGTAAGCATAGGAAAAAGCATGGTTCCATCTTATGGGTTATACAATTTTCAAGAACACATTAAAAAAACAAAAAAAAAACAGTTCAATTTTTGTAAAACCCTCTCAATACTGAAAGTCATCCTTCAAGGCATCTTAAATCACTTATTCTTTCTCTCTCTCTTTTTAAGTGTTGCTCCAGTTCCACCAGCTGAGATTTCTTTCTTTCTTTTTTCAGTTTTGCAAGAGAATAAAATACAAACCAAACAAACTGATCTCTGGCTGGGACCTTGGATTCTCTGGCATCTAATACAACAACAAGAGTGGAAGTGGAGGGGGACTAATCCCACATCAGACTGGCAAAGACTTGCCTTAGGATTGCATTCTTGATGTTTTGAGGTTACTGTACATGCATTTTATTTTAGACATATGTACTGTTAGCAGTTGCTTTTTCTAGTTAATACTTACTAGAAGATCTCAGTGCCTCAGTAAAATAATATCCCTTGAGACACGAAACTGATGTTTTTCATATTTGCTCATGTTGTCATGAAAACTGTTCTTACATGTACTGTCCTCATTTTTTCATTACTGGAAAACATTCAGTAGCCTCACTGTACTCTACAAAAGTCACCAGGAGAGGAGCATTCTGACCCATCAATCAGTTGTAAAGGAACAGGAGAAAGGTACTAAAGAGACTCATACATTGCAATCCTACAAAGTCTACCCAGAAGTAAATGCCACAGAGTTCAATGAGCCGTTCTCCCAGATAAGTGGGTATAGTGTTGCGGGCTACAATCTTCAGTGTCATAAACAAGATGGAGGTATAGCAGACACCCAGGCTGGCCAAAATATGGAAAGTTTTATGTGATTTGTTTCATAATTTAGTGAACAATGAAGTAAAATGTTGCTTTTTTCTTTTATTATAGGACTGGGGACACAAATATACATCTATCTATCTATCTATCTATACACACACACACACACACACACACACACACACACAGTAACAGCTGGTGGCCAGTCTGACTGGTGGGGTGGAAAGTGGGTCAGCAAAGGTAGAGCCAAGGAGTCACCATAGGCGGCGCCAACAACACCAAGCCTCCTCCCTGGCAAGGTCTAAGTGTCTTACCTTGATTCAGAAGGTCTGAGTACTGTGACACTTGGCTCTGCACTGGGAGAAATGGGGTGTGGCCTCCTCCTCCTCCCCTTACACCCACCCTTATCCTTCATTCACCACTCCTAGAAGAATTGTGGCCACGGAGCTCTCAGAGGCCTAGCTTGTCCAGTCTTTCAGGTGAAGGTCCTCAGCAAGACTCAGCCTAGAAGGGGGTTGAAGAGAACACAGTTAGAAAGTGTGTGGGGGGGGGCAGGGGAGAGTACATATGATTCACCACTGGCCTCGGGCGGGCTCCCCAGGAAAAGATTGGAAAGAAACTTTGAAGAAATTTGTTCAAACACACACACACACACTTCTCTCTCCCCCCCCTCTCTCTCCTCATTCATTTGTCAACTAAAAAGAAATTATAAAAATCATTGTCTCGCCCCGCTGCTCACACTCTCCTGCTTGAAGTCAGTCAAGTAGACCTGCAAAATGGCGATTTTTCAAAAAGAAGGATGGTCTTCTTGATGTCACTTAAGTTCTTTTCCCCACCTGGAGATTGTTGCCCCGCCCCTACCGATGCCTCTCAAGCGCCCTCAAGCACCTGCTGCACTGCCCACCGACAAAAGAAATAGCCTGGGGCTCAGCCTTTTTCCAGCTTTTCAATGCTGAGAGTGAGCCACCTTCTTTACCTTCAATGGGAGGTCATTACTCATTCCCACAGGCGCCCTGTCCGCTGGAAGACACAAGCACCTCTATCAGGAAGTCCCCATTGCCTTCTGCAGCAGGGAAATGATTTCAGCACATGCAATTGGTGCTCACGATCAGTTTGGAAAAGGAAGCCAGTGCCAGGCTTCTACACACACAGAAATCAACAGAGGCAAGCAGCAGCTTTGCCAGTAAGTGCAATGGCGGCATGCAAGTTGGGCAAAAACACAGGAAGTTGGGGGGGGGGGGTTGGGGCACAGTGGTGGGCACAAGGGTTGGGTGTTCAGTGCCCCCCTGTCCCAAAAGGCCAGCCATCCCTGTACATACACGCACACATTCATAACCTGATCACAAAGTTTTAAGGGGCTATATATTGCTGCTTTTTAAGGGTGCTAACATCCATGTATGTATTCTTGGAGGTCACATTTCCTCATGATATTCTAGAAACTCTTTTAAGTTTATAAAGCTGGGGGGGACGACATGTGATCCTCCAGATGTTGTTGGAGTACAGCACCCATCGGCCCTAGCCAGCATAGCCAACAGTGAGGGATGATGGGAAATGCAGTCCAAAAATATCTGGACTGCATATTCCCCATCCCTGTTATATAGCCATCTTTCATCTCTTTCTGCCCATTCAGCTGCCTTCAGTGTTACTGTACTGTGTGAAGGTACCTCAAACCATGAAAATTTACACAGTGCAGCACAGGAAAACCTCCACACACATTTTCTCTTAATAGTTGGTACTGTCAACTTTGATAGTGTCAGTCATCCATTCAGAGTGGGGGAAAGGGGTCCTGGATTCAGCTCCCCATCAACCCCCCAAATAGGTGATTTGCACTTTCTGCACATTAAGGAATGCATAAACAGATCCCATCCAGCACATACCATCCTGCAAATAGTTCCCGGTATCAGATGAGGCGGCGGGTCTTGTACTCCTATCGAGCATTTTATTTTTTTGGCATGCTTCGGCCACGTCCAGCAGGCCAGGGCAATTTGCACATGGAATGTTCTGTACCCATGCAGGTCGCTCTTGCTGGATGGAGCAATTGTGTGTGCACATGATCCAGAGATGCATAATATGGAGATCATGCATGGGATAGTCCCTTGGCTCTCCCAGCAGCCCTAAACTCTGCACTGCAAGCATGTAGGGCTTCAAAAGAACATTAATCCCTTAACTAGGGTTGCAAAAAAAAAAAATTCCTGACAGAGATCCTTTGTCATTAACAGGTTGCATCATTAGCAGAAGTTCAGCAGCCAAAGTTTTCCCTAGCATGCAGATGGGGAGAGAGTTTTGTCTGCTGAATTTCAGCTGGTCAGCTTTTAAAGGCACTGGAGCTCTGGAAGGGGGGGGGGGGAATGGCAGACCCTATCTCTTATACACAAATAAAGAATATATGCTAGACAACTACCTAAAAGTCTAGGCTAGGATGCGACAGAGCAATCCAGATCCATTAAAACTAAAAGGAGTTGTGCAATTGTGTTGAATGTATTTTAATTGTTATGTTGTAAACCATTCAAGCAGTCTATAAAATAAAATAATAATAGTGATGATGATGATGATGATGATGATGATGATGATGATGATGATATGTCATGCACTTGGTTTTTTTATGAACATCTGTTTGCAAAGCCTATACAAGATTTCACTGCATAAGATTTAACAGCTAAGCAAAAAGTGAAAACAGACAATCTGCGGGTAATTTGCTTCCTGCTTTCAATTCCTTGTCCCACGGGAATGGGCAGATACCCCCTTTTTCATCCCAACACCAGTAAGAGTCACATAGTTATTAGAAATGCAGCTGCATTGGATTATTATTATTATTATTATTATTATTATTATTATTATTATTATTTGGGGCTCTTCTAAATGCTTTTATCTGTCTGTTGACTCATAAATGCCACAGTGAAAGCGGAGGTAGAAACATAAAAAGAAAAAATGGGTTTATGTGAAAAGGTAATGTCCTTAACAAAAACAATGCAGCGTTTTTGAATCTGAGAGCATGAACAAGAAAAAGCAGCCAGGGCAGCACTGTTATACACACACACACACACACACACACACACACACACTCCATCCTGCTGTTATTGTCAAAGTAAATAAGGATATTAATATTAAAGCCATAGACAGATCTTCATGAAGCTCACTGAGGGTATTAACGTTTTGCCAAGTTAGAGTAATTTGTAGCTCTTGCTGTCCAAGCTGACTCCTCAGCAAAGTTTTGGTGCTTTGGGGCGGAACTACACTCTGCATGTAGCTCTGTTTCTCCACTCCCTCCTCACCACCACCCCTCGCGTTGTTGGCAGTGGGGGGAGAGCTGCTTAACCCTTTACCTGCTAGCTGTTTGTACACTCAAAATCACCCCTCCTCAACCTGCTTTGTGCTTTCCCACTCGTGGGGGACAGGATTGGTCCAAGACACTTTACTGCCTGAGGCAGAACAGCAGATGGTCGTCCCGTCCCCCCCCGACACACACACCCCTCTCACAAGTCAATGTTCATAGTACCTGAGGGCAGCCATTATTTATTTATTTATTTATTTCATTTATATACTGCCCAATAGCCAAAGCTCTCTGTGCGGTTTACAACAATTCACGAAAACACTGGCTTCCCTGTGGCCCTGCTTCTTCCCCTCTCATCTCCCGGGGGTGGGGGTGGCAGTCCAACTGGAGCAGGCCCTGACACTCCCTTTGCCTGTTCCTGCCTCCTTCGCTCCTTTTGGCATGTTAAGGGGTGTGTGGAAATCCCACAAAGACCTCTCCCCCTCCGTGGTGGTAAAAAATGCAATAATAATCAATCAATCAATCAGGTAATCATTTGATGCTCTTTCCTGACACCCGGAAAAAGCTGCCTGAGGTGGCTGCCCCACTCTGCCTAATGGAAGGCGCACACCTGAGAGGGAGGGGGGAAGGAGGGAGAGATACAGGGTTCAGCCACAGTTGCTTTACTTTAAAAAAAAAGTTGGGGGGAAAAGAATCATAGAACTACGACTAGTCTATAGTTGGCCCTTCTTGGATTCGTATACTATATTTGCTGAGATTTTGCATGGGCTTATGAACTAAATAGCTGCAGTTAGGGTGCCAACGAACAACAAGCTGGTCAGCTTTGCCAGTCAGCCATTTTGAACCATCTATGGTAGGATTGGAACTAACCATTTGGGAAAGCCTGTGAAAATTTTATATCCTCTTTTGCAGACAAAAGGCCCCAAACACGACATCATTTTTGTGGAACTCCCTCTCTGAAGAGGTACAATTGCCCCCCTCCCTCTCAAACTTTTGATGAGCTATCAGCCCTTTTTTTTTTTACTTCGCCTAGCTTTTTAATTTGGTCTGAAACTTTTCTCTCTCCTGTCCTGTTGATTAAGCTGTGTTTTATTCTGCTCTTCATTTTATTAAAGGGAAACGGGAGTGTCCTTTTAGTTAAGGTAAGTCACACACACACAAAAGTTTCACCATTATAAGGAGAAAAATTCTACTGCTTATTAAAATGACACCTGTTGAGCTAATAACTTGAAACTTGGCATCCATGATCTACCTGATGGGTCTACACTGGATAGGATTTCAAACTGATCTGATGCAAATTGCCAAAGGTACACCGTGCTGAAAATTGACACAAGCTACAGCTCAGCATATATTTCTTTAGAATAAAATAAAAAATAAATATAATTATGAACAATTTCCCTGAAAGGCATCTTGCAACTCTCATCATGGGTTCTTCCATCCTGAGATCTCCTTCACTAGCAGCATGATTGTACTGGCAATGAACTCCAGTGATTCCACGTTGGCTCTATTCACTGAACCGCTTTCATTACTACTATGCAGCGGTGTAGTTAAGCTCTTGTTTTCCCTTGTAGATGGGTCAAAGAAAAGGTGACACCCTAACAGACACTTAACAAAATGGTCAGCAGGAATTTGTCCTTGCAAAGCAAACTAAGCACAGTTGCATTTTTCCGTTTCAGGCTATACAGTTTTTCCAGAAAGGATCTCGTTCCAAAAGTCAGCTAGAAGGTCATTAATACATTGAACTAGGGAAAGGTGTTAGGGAGGGAGGTGGTGTAGTGGTTACAGTGTTGGACTGGGGCTCAGGAGATCCCGGTTCTAGTCCCCACTCTGCCATGAAACTCGCTGGGTGACTTTGGACCAGTCACTGACTCTCAGCCTAACCTACCTCACAGGGTTGTTGTGAGGATAAAATGGAGAGGGGATGATCATGTGAGCCACCTTGGGTTCCTTGGAGGAAAAAAAGTGGGATATAAATGTAATAATAAAATAAATAAGAAAATAATGCATGGCAGAATGGAAGTCATATGGTGAAACCACCACGGAGCCCCCTAACAATGGGTCCTAAAGTGAACGAATGATGGTGATATCAACTCATCATGTGCAGTCAATTAGGGCAAGCTTAACCAAGTTTTTTCTGATGTCTAGGCAGAATCTGGCTTCCTGTAACTTGAGCCCATTATTCCGTGTCCTGCAAACTGGGATGATCGAGAAGAGATCCTGATTCCTGGCCCTCCTCTTTGTGACAACCTTTCAAGTACTGGAAGAGTGCTATCATCATATCTCCCCTCAGTCTTCTCTTCTGAAGGCTAAAAATGCCCAGTTCCTTCATAGATTTCATATATCATAGAGTTGGAAGGAGCCTACAAGGCTATCGGGTCCAACCCCCTGCTCAATGCAGGAAACTAGAGGAGGGGTCTCCCATCCAAGTAATAACCAGGCCTGACCCTGCTTAGCTTTCCACGCTCAGACAAGCTGAACCAGCGTAAGCCACAAGCCTCTCTCCTCATATGGCGTTGTTTCCAGTCCCCTGATCATCTTTGTTGCCCTCCTCTTAACCTTTTCCAGTTCATCTGCATCCTTCTTAAAGTGTGGTGCCTAGGACTGGATGCAGTACTCAAGATGAAGCCTAACCAATGCCAAGTAGAGGAGAACTAGTACTTCCTGTGATTTGGAAGCTATACTTCTATTAACGCAGTCCAAAATAGCATTTACCTTTTTTGCACCCATATCACATTGCTGGCGCATATTCAGCTTGTGATCTACAACAATTCCAAGATCCTTCTTGCCTGTAGTTTTGTTGAGCCAAGAATCCCCCATCATGGGTATAATCCACACACTCTCAGCCGTAATCCTGACTCCTATAATGTAGATATAATAATGATGAACTTTATCTGTATGCATTGTCTGGGTATTTTTTTAATGTTTACAAACTCAGAAAAAAATGTTAAGGCCTGAGTTATTTAT
Source organism: Shinisaurus crocodilurus (assembly GCA_021292165.1). Lineage (NCBI taxonomy): Eukaryota > Metazoa > Chordata > Lepidosauria > Squamata > Shinisauridae > Shinisaurus > Shinisaurus crocodilurus. The sequence continues at coordinate 131,773,004 of CM037876.1, read as the reverse complement.
TTATTTATTTATTTACATTTATTAATCGTCCATCTGGCCGGCAACCGGCCACCCTGGGCGATGTACATAGGATAAAAACAAGATAAAATACATTTAAAACAGTATTAAAATTTTTTAAAATCTTAGCCCACCCCATATTCCCGCCTGAACAGCCAGGTTTTTAATGAGCGGCGGAAGCTCAGCAGAGAGGGGGCATGGCGGAGGTCACTCGGGAAAGAGTTCCACACTACGGGGGCCGCCACAGAAAAGGCCCTCTTCCTCGTCCCCACCAGTCTACCTGCTCTGGCTGAAGGGACAAGGAGAAGGCCATCTCTGGCAGATCTTGTTGAGCAGCCTACTTGATGTTGCTGGAAACGCTCCTTGAGATAGACTGGACCGGAGCCGTATAGGGTTTTAAAGGTCAAAACCAACACCTTGAATTCAGCTGGGCAAGCAACTGATAGCCAGTGCAGCTCCTTGAGCACTGGAGTGATGTGATCCCGCCAGCGGCTGCCTTTAACCACGGGAGCCACCACATTCTGTACCAACTGTAGCTTCCGAACCGTCTTCCAGGGTAACCCCACGTAGAGCACATTACAGTAGTTTAGGCAAGAGGAGACCAAGGCATGAACCACTGATGGGAGCAGGTGATTAGGAAGGTAGGGGCGCAGCTTCTGTATCAGATGGAGTTGATACAGCGCCGCCCGGCTCACAGCTGACACTTGAGCCTCCATGGACAGCTGGGAGTCTAGAATGACCCCCAAGCTACGGACCTGGTCCTTCAGGGGAAGATGTACCCCATTCAGCATCAGGTCAACATTCCCTAACCTCCCCTTGTCCCCCACCAGAAGTACCTTGGTCTTGTCGGGGTTCAGCTTCAGCATGTTCCTTCCCATCCAGCCACCCACTGACTCCAGGCACTTGGACAGGGTCTCAACGGCCAACCTCGGTGAGGACTTGAAGCAGAGGTAGAGCTGCGTGTCATCCGCATACTGATGACACCGCACCCCAAACCTCCTGATGATAGCTCCCAGCGGCTTTAGGTAGATGTTGAATAACATTGGGGAGAGGATGGAACCCTGCGGCACCCCCACAAGTGAGCAGCCGAGGGTCCGAAGCCTTCTCTCCAAGAACTACCCTCTGGTACCGGAACCACTGCAATACAGTGCCTCCCAAGCCCAAGCCCTCCAGGCGGTCCAGGAGGATACCGTGGTCAATGGTATCAAAAGCCGCTGAGAGAGCGAGGAGGACTAGGAAGGAGCATTCGCCCCTATCCAAAGCCCTCCTCATATCATCCACCAAGGCGACCAAGGCTGTCTCCGTTCCATGAATCATGATTCATGGGAAGATCATGAATCCTGCCTTTGTTCTTACCTTTTCTTTTTAGGTAGACACAGTACCATACAATCTGAGCTACACTAAAATCCTGGATCTCTGAATTTATTTTTTTTTGGCAGCATTCACTTCTCACCAGGCAAGATTGAAAATGAACCAGGAAGTTCTTTCCCCAGACAGTGGGTGAGTCAGACATTGCTATGACTTTATTCATTGGCTAAAAAACTGGAAAGGCAGGAGCAGGCTGTTTTTGCTTACAAAACAAATGGGCAGAATAGTGGTGATGTGTTTTGCCTCATATATCAGGTTGTACAAGAGCTAGGCACTTGTTTTGTTTTTAATGAAAGCTGGGAATTTGGGGATTATGGCTCAGGTGGGGGGGGATCCCCAGAGTTGTTCTCTGCTACGGTAGCCATGTGTCCTACTTTACACAGGACAGTCCTCCATTTGAAGGGCTGTCAGACAACGATCCTCTATTTTCAACCCAAGGACAGCATTCCTTCTAGGGCCAGCTTGCCAGTGGTTTGTGGCACCAAAGCTAAAATTGGGCAGGGCTAAAGCCACATAAGCACATCCCCCCCACCACCATTCACACACATTGATTCACAAATACACACACACACACACACTCAGTGGATGCTGATGACTCTAGTGTCAGCAGGGCTGCATATCTGCTCCAGATTTTACTCCAAACTTTAAAGGAGCTATCCATGGTGCCGAACCCAATGGAAGGGTAGGGCTCTGCACCATGGATAGCTCCTTTGAAGTTCAGAGTGCAATCCGGAGTGGATATGCGGCCCCGCTGACACTGGAGTCACCAGACTCCACTGCACACACTCCCCCTCATTGACAAACATCTGTACCTCCCCCGGTTCACAAAGAAAGCAGAGAAAAAACCCAAAAGCAAAGAGACACAGAGAGATGGAGAGATGGAGAGAAGGGGAGGGGCAAGCGGAGACAAAAGATCCAAAAGCAAAGAGGGTCTGTATGGAGGGCTGTCCAGTCCAAGTCCAGTTTAGAGATGGCCTTGAGCTTGCCAAGCAACGGTGAGCATCTGAACAGCAGGCTGAGCAGGCACACAGCTCCCCTAGTCAGTCTTGCCTATGATGGTAGATATACTGTGTTTCTATTTAAATTCTAGTAATCATTTCGACATTTGCATCTATACATGTAAATTAACATGTGTTGAGTTTTACGCAAATTTGTATCCTTTTGGTGATGCCTTTCCTCTTTTTTGGTGATGCATAAGTGCCCACACGAAGTAGGATGGAAACAGAAGAGTCCCCTTGCCTGGATGGAACTACACCCATCACTCTTCAGATCCAAATTACTGTATTTGGGGATGTCTGCATATTCTTTACATTTTAGGGTGCAATCCTAAAATCCCAGCATCCTTACTGGGGCATACTGGGAGTTGTAGGCCTTTTCTCTCTAAAAACATGCATAGGATTGTGCCCTTGATTGTCTCATTATAGGAGTTCCCCACACATCCTTTCAAAAGATTTGGCTCAACATATATGAGATACAGTGTACAGATTGTTAGAAATAATCTATAATCTCACACATATCTGACTCAGTTGGCCAACTGCTTTTCTCATGCTACAAAAGGAAGAAATGTGTTGTTGTGTTATAATCTGTAATTAGACCTTTCTGTGCATCCTAGAAACAATAAGGGCACAGTCCTATGCAAGTTTAGACCGAAAAAAGGCCTACATAGCTGGCTGGGGCATGCTGGGCATTGCAGGCCTTTTTTCTGACTAAACTTGCATAAGATTGTGCCTTAAATTGCACATTAAACAATGATGGTATAAACCCCAAAGTTAGCTACAAAGGAAACACATCCCGTGACCACAATGACTACTTGATGTGTTTAACTTCTTAGATGAACAGGAAAATGAATGGTAGAAAGAGTACCACCAAGAAAAGAAAAATTAATAGGCATATAGTAGCCTGGGATGAAAATGGGCTAACAAATGACCAAGAATCAGAAGTGCTGGGGGGGGGGGGATGCCTACATTCATGACACAAAGAGGTTTCAGCATGGACAGAAAGAGAAGGGAGGATGGGCCAAGTTTGTCTACAGGCACAGAGCTCCATGCCTCTCTAGGCATAGGGAAAAGCAAAATGGGCCAGATGTTAGGGGCGGGGCTTAGGGGCAGGGCGGGGCTTTGGGTGGCCTGCCTCCTGGTATCATCCAGCTCTCTGTATTGATACTGGTGGACAAGCTGCTCTCCAGCACCCATCCCGTAGCCCACCACTGCTTTAAACACTTCCTACCCACCCCTCTCTTAGGCTCATCAGCATTCTGTAAGCCCACTGGTTATTGTCAGGTACTTTTTAAAAATAAATGAATAAACTTTTAATATACAAACTTCTATACCGCTGTGCACCCAGCCCCCCTAATAGGTAGAAACCACTACCTTATTTTTGGATGGCCCAGTTTAATTTCTAAACTGGTAGAATTTGCTATTGGAGGGGCAAGTAGGACCTGCCACAAAACATGCAGTGCGCCCTGTTCAGGATTCCAGCAACTCTATTCCAGCAACTCCTGGTTTTCTATTTTTCCAAACAGTGATTTGGAATCCCCCACCTTTCAGTTTTTTTCAAGTTACTGTTTTTACTTCTTCAACCCTTGGGGCTCCCCCAAGCCTGCTGATACCTCCCTCAGGTACACGCACGATGCCCTTTTGGCTACATAAGCAATGGTACTCCCTCCCCACAAAGACTGGAATTGCATCATGATTCCCCACCACCGAACAGGTCCCCCAAAGTCCTGGGCATCTCCTCACCTGGCGATGGGCATCTCCTATCCACACAGTCATTTGGGAGAGATGAAATGGCATATTCCTGGGTCATGATTTTTCGGGGTCCAGGGCAGCCTTCGGGTATTGGCATATTGGGCTCACTATTCACCAAGGGTGAGCTTTTCCCTGTGCACAGGGAAAGCCATTAGGCTTGGAAAGCTGTGATATGGCTTCCTGTCCCTCAACCAGTGGCAGGGGACATATCTTGTTCCCTCTTTGGAACAGTGAATGATGCCAGCCCCTGTGACTGGCACATGGAGTAGCTGCAGCAACTCCAAATTGATTGCCGCTTCCTCCTTCTAGGTTGACCTTGGCTCTCCGAGTGCTAAAAAAAATGCTGCAGCTTTGACAGCCTACATGAGATTGAGGAAAACATTTTTAATTAATTTTTTAAATGTGAATTTCACCCAAAGAAATAAAACCATATAAAAGAGAAAAATATATAATTTTCTTATAGAAATTAAACTAAATCACTTATAATAGGTGTGTATGAAATGTATATCCATAAGTATATATATATATATGTACCGGTAGTAGTACAGCTATCAATAGAAACTGTTATGCATAAGCATCAGAAAAGGCAGACCAAATATCCATATATTTATCCATCCCCAGGTGGAGTCTAAATACCACCTGTTCAAATATTGAAAGTGTTGTTAGGTCCTTAATCCATTGTGTTATAGGAGGTGGTCATTTATCTTTCCAGTGCTGTGATATCAGTCTTTTATCTGTCAAAAGGCTGAGGAAAATCCACTTATGTTGTCCTTGTGTTCCATACAGCAGGTAAATAATTTAAAAGAATGTGTGCATCTAAATATTAAAGCGCATTCGAATACTAAGTTTATCCATACTATAACCTCCACCCAAAAAGAAGCAACCACTGGGCATTGCCAAAACATGTGGGTAAGTGAAGCATTAGCGGTATTACACCTCCAACAGTGAGCTGATTTAGACAAACCCTTATTAAAAAGACGTTGTGGCTTCCAATAAACACGAAACAGAAGTTTTTGTATCAGTGAATATTAAAGAATGTTCTAATGTAAAGTTTATCCATTTTATAACCGCCTTCCAAAAAGAGATGACTACTGGACATTGCCAAAACATATGATTAAAGGAAGCTTTAGCAGTATTACACCTCCAGCAGTTAGCCAACTTAGACAAACCCTTATTAAAGAGACATTGTGGCATCCAATAAACACAAAATGAGTTTTATTGAGTAAGGGCAATAGGGCATAACCTGAGATCCATTAAAACTTCAGATATAGACGCTAAAGTGACAATCCATTGCTTAAACTGAATAGTACATTCAATTTCCCTATTCCATTCCTGCTTTAGACCCTGTGCATCATATTTATTCACCAATAATAAATATTTCTAAACATGGATTGTGGGTCGATATGCCTGATCAGCCTCAGTAAGTGTTTCCAATAGTGGAGGAGACTGTGAGGCTGTAAAAGCTGCAGGGCCAACCCTAGATTTTAACAAATGTTGCAATTGCAAGTATTGCCATTCAGCCGTAGCAGGCAAATCATATTTGGCACGCAAATCAGAAAGTGACAGAAACTCATTATCATCCCCCACTAATTAATCCAAAGTAAAAATCAACTTATCCATTCATGTCCGCCACATGAACGTTTTCTCACCAATTTTTAAATCTGGATTTCGCCAGGTCTATTTAGCATGTGAAAATTGATCCAAAATGTAACTGACGCAATATTATCTGCCATGCGTCTGTAACAACCATAACAGTGGGAGGAAGTCTATCCAATATGCCAAGAGCCTAATGCTGAAAGGCCGCCCTCCTGAAGGCTCCTCCTCCCTCCACTGTCACCACCAGCAGCCATTCCAGCGGGCTGTGCAGAGGGAGACGAGTGGGAGCACAGGGCCATTCCACCAGCCCTGCCAGAAGAATTGATTAATTCCCCCCCCCTTCTTCCCTCCCCATTCCTTTTTCCTTGTGTGCCGTGTTTTTTTAGATTGTAAGCCTGCAGGGCAGGGACTGTCTTGTTTAATTGATTATATGTAAGCTGCTCTGGGAGCCTTTTTGGCTGAGGAGCGGCATAAAAATATTTCAAATAAATAATTTAGAAAGAGGATCCAGACAAGAAGATTCCAGAACTGACCAAGGTGGAAAACCTAACCTACTGTAAGTGGGAAAGTGACAGGCCCTCCAGTGTGACACATCCCCTCACTGGTTCATGTGGCAGAAATTCTCTGAATGAGAAAGAGCTGGATGCTTTTCGCTCACATTTTGGTAGCAATTACCACACATTGGGGACCCCTGGATTACAGGGTGGGGTTAGAGGGAGGGAATCCCATGACAGTGTGCATGAAAGGAGATGTAGCAATGGAGCCGGCAGAGTGAGTCTGTCTGCAGTAGTGCTTGATGAAGTTCACGTCACAATCCAATCTGTTGCAAACACATTTATGTAAAAACATGGTTGTTTATACGTTGTAATTTTACACAAAATAAAACACTTAAAATTCTAAGCAGACATTTGCCCTGTTCCTTTTCTCTAAGATTCTAGAAGCCCATATACTATGCTGTTAATGAATGTATTATTTCCTTACAAGTTTCATTTGAATGATCAAAGGTTTTCTTAAAAATAAATAAAAAATAAAAAAAAGCCCACAAAATTTGCATATTGAATCATGTGGTTAAATCCATTAAACCAAAATGGAGCATGATGTCACTCCTTACAAATAAGAAGTGAGAAACCAATTCATATATGGCAGGGGTGGGCAACTTGTGGCCCTCCAGATGTTTTAGCCCACAACTCCCATCATCCCTCACCTTTGGCTATATTGGTAGGGATGTGTGCGGAGCTCAACTGGGGGGTGCAAGTCCGGCAAACAGTGAATTTCCACTGCAGCTCTACCTCTGTTTCAAGTCCTCACCAAGGTTGGCTGTTGAGACCCTGTCCAAGTGTCTGGAGTCAGTGGCTGGCTGGATGGGAAGAAACATGCTGAAACTGAACCCCGACAAGACCGAGGTACTTCTGGTGGGGGACAAGGGGAGGTTAGGGGATGTTGACCTGGTGCTGAATGGGGTACATCTTCCCCTGAAGGACCAGGTTCGCAGCTTGGGAGTCATTTTAGACTCCCAGTTGTCCATGGAGGCTCAGGTGTCAGCTGTGAGCCGGGCGGCGCTGTATCAACCCCATCTGATATGGCAGCTGCGCCCCTACCTTCCTAATCATCAGCTCCCATCAGTGGTTCATGCCTAGTAGTCTAGGGCTCCTCTCACCTAGACTACTGTAATACGCTCTACGTGGGGTTACCCTGGAAGACGGTTCGGAAGCTACAGCTGGTACAGAACGTGGTGGCTCCCATGGTTAAAGGCAGCCGCCGGCGGAATCACATCACTCCAGTGCTCAAGGAGCTGCACTGGCTACCAGTTGCTTGCTGAGCCGAATTCAAGGTGTTGACCTTTAAAACCCTCTACGGCTCCGGTCCAGTTTATCTCAAGGAGCGCCTCCAGCAACACCAAATAGGCCGTTCAACAAGATCTGCCACAGACGGCCTTCTCCTTGTCCCTTCAGCCAGAGCAGCTAGACTAGTGGTGACTAGGAAGAGGGCCTTTTCTGTGGCGGCCCCCATACTGTGGAACTCTCTCCCTAGTGACCTCCGCCATGTCCCCTCTGCTGAGCTTCCGCCGCTCACTAAAAACATGGCTGTTCAGGCGGGAATATGGGGTGGGCTAAGATTTTAAAATTTTATACTGTTTTAAATGTATTTTATTCTGTATTTTATCGTGCTGTACATCACCCAGAGTGGCCGGTTTGCCAGCCAGATGGGCAATCCATAAATGTAAATAAATAAATAAATAAATAAAATTTCTGTCCACTGCATTCAAACCCTAAATTCTCGTATTGCTTCCTTCAATTAAAGGCAGTGTATCACATCAATATTAACATGAGAATCAAAGAAAATTGTTAAATGTGGAGGTCCATGCAATAAATTATTTCACTAGTCTATACCAAGTTGCTAAGGAAAGTTAGGCTGCAATCCTATGCACATTTACCTAGGAATAAGTCCCATTGAACTCAGTAGGGCTTATTTCTGAGTAGATATGTATGTACTATACTGTACTGTACTGACAATGATACAAAATTTCTTATTGTGAAGCACGCACAGCTTTTGGTTTCTTACTCTGATAATTATTTCCAGGTTATTCAACCAATATCAGAATATACAACTTTTCCTGGATTTTGTACATACTTCTATTCAGCTAGAACCCTCTTCCCACAGGAGTATTCAGAAGCATTTGTCAACTTAAACACATTTATTTTTTACCAAAAGCGTTAAGAAGAAATTTTAATTGCGTCAAAGTTTAGATCTACAAGATATAAGAAAACATTTCTTATGGTATATGTAGCACACTTTATAAATATTGGCTGCTCACCAAAGGCTTGTATCTGTTCTTGAGCTTAAAAATTAATGGCGCATGACTGCACAACGGTGATAATTGCCATACAATTTGACTTCCATTTGAGAGAAACGATTTCACACACTATGACATTCACCACCAACACGATTAATAGTTAGCCTGTTATTATTACTGACTTTCCCAAATGTTTATACAATGTGATTATTACTGACTTTCCCAAATGTTTATAAAATGTGATAAGATCATTTGCTTTGACAAAGAGAGTGGGGATCAAAAATCATTTGCAAGACACTGGAAATGTCA